>OX422222.1:71378977-72578977 GCA_949130495.1 Sambucus nigra
ACCATAAGGCAGGAGGTTAATTTCCATGTTCAACATTGCTATAATTTTCAAACAGTAAGGGGTCATCCAACTAATGCATGTTTATGTACACCACAACCCATGCCTGATCGATCGTGGATAAATATTTCTATGAACTTTGTTGGGTTACCCAACATGGTCAAGGGGGATGATTATGTGGTTGTGGAAATTGATGGATTTTCTAAGATGTACCATTTTATTATATTCTTTAACACTTCAGATGCTTCACATGTTTCCACACTCTACTTTCGCGTCATTGTCTGTTTACATGGGGTACCGTGGAGTATTATGTTTGATAGGTATGTTCATTATATAGAGAATTTTTGTTGGACTTTTTGGAAATTAATTCATTGTACGCATTAATTTTCTACATCCTTCCACCCTCAGATGGATGCTCAGTCCTATATGGTCAGTCCTATATGGTCATTCAGAGTTTGGTTCATCATTTATTGTGCTTTGGTGGTAAGTCACCTAAGAATTGGGAGGTATTTCTTGCTCAGGCGAAATTTATTTTCAGCAATTATATCAAAATACTATATCGATCTTTCCCCATTTCAGATTGCTCTTTGGTATTCTTCTTTATTTCCACTAAACCTTGATGAGACCCCCCTACGATGACAGTAAGTCTGATAACTATTGATTTTGCAACCAAGATCCATTTGTGCATGATGATGTGCGGACACGATTATAGAGTATGTATGCTTATTACAAGGTGTAGATGGATTCTCTTTATCGATCCCTTATTTTCAGCATGAGGATCATGTTACGGTGTATCTTCGATGGAAGCGAAGGGTGGGTAAGACGACTAAGTTACATGTAACAACCCTCGATTATGGGAGGCTCATTTTATATTAATTTCACCGCATAAGGTAATTATATAAAATGTGGGGACTGGAGTAAATATTAATTAAATGAGATAGAAGCTAATATTTACTGGGATGTTGTATATTTATCGATTATGTACGTAAATATCTTCATGTGATATGATTGGTAGTGTCATGTATTTAAAATATCATGTTTGTTTAAATAAAATTGGAACTCGAAAAAATTTATAAAACTTTCGGATGCCAGTTTAGAGGGTGTGGTTAGTCCCGGAAGGTGCGAGACAGTCAAAAGAAGTGCCATATTGTATTTTGGTATTTTGGGCACTTTTACCTGGTTTTAGCTTAACGCGTATTTGGGAGTCATTTTAATGTGGTGTTAACCATTTAAGTTGGGAGTTTTAACTTAAGCCACGATTTAGTCTTCTAAATCCCCTAATTTCCTAATTTACGTCTTAAACATAGAGAAAAAAAGGAAAGAAAGAAAGAAGAAGAGAGGAAATGAAGATTGAAGATGGGAGATTGCATCTACCGCCAAGAAATATGAATTTGCAACCCTAAGGCAAGTTTTCTACTTTCTAATATGTGATTTAAGATGAATAAATTGTGTGATATTTATGTATATGCATTTGGAGACCAAAAAGGTAATTTATGGAATTTGAACCCTAATCTTAGTTTTGATGATAAAATTTTGAATTATAGTAGTTATAAATCATGTTGGGATGAATTTGGGTAGATAAATGTTATTGGTTGTGTGTAGAATTGAAGAGATTTGAGGTTTGGGAGAATTAGGTTTCATAACCCTTAAGACAAAATTAGGCAAATTCGCAAAACCGAATCGATTCGGCCTGGCCGAATTGATTTGCCTTGAGGCAGTTTCCAGGTTTGGGTCGACCGAATCGATTTGGTAATTACGCAGAAGGTCAGTTTTTCCAGACCTAATCGATTCGGTAGGTCCAAATCGATTCGGTAGGTCCGAATCGATTATCTTTCTTGAACCCAAATCGATTCGGCTAGGCCGAATTGATTCGGGGGCCCAGAATTTTTGAGTGATTTTCTTAGTTAGTTCCAATTCATTTTTCTTTAGGTTTAGGACCTAGGAATCTTCTTGAATGAAGTAAACTTAGAGTCCTAGAGTGTGAGATGAGGTAATTGTCTACCCTACATTAGGAATGGGTTATGTGGGGATTTTTTCGGCGATATGCCAATTGATGTTAGGGAATTCTTTTTCTAGTTAATTATTATGAAACTAGGATTCCTAGAGTTATCTTTGGGAGACTTTTGGAGCTCAATGGAGCTACATTAATCTTGATGGTTCATAATAACACCATAAAAGTAAGTTGGGAGAATAAATTGAAAGTTCATTCATTTCTTTGAGGTATGATAGTATTGGGGTTTTAAAATAATACCCTAAAATGTTTGGAGGTAATTAAGAGTTTCAATTACTCCTTTGAGGTTATAGTAACGATATAATTTACCGTATGGCTCTGGATAATGAGTTATATTATTTAGAAAAAGTAAATGGTAATGGTTTCAGATAAAATGAAACATATACATGGAAAGGGTAATGATGATGGTAAATGATAATTTACTTAATCATGAATATCGTAAATGTTAATTTACTTGATACACACCTCTTTAAATGACATCATAAGGGAAGTTCGCGCGCTTGGTGATTCCCCCTGGCTAATGAATGCAGGGTGGATATAGTCCATAGGCCATATGAGCGATATGTTATGTTTTCTGCGCTGGTGAGGAGATTTCGGGTTTGGTCTTGACTCTCCCGCAGGCATATGGCCGCTTCCCGACGTATTGCGATAGGTACCCAGGTTGTCTTGTATAGATAGGATCTGGAAGATGATGGTCATTTAGGGGAGCGCCCAGTGGGGAAACTCAGAAGGGCGGTCTTAGAATTCGTTATATGTACATAAATATAACAATTCATAATCAAGTGGGACTTGATGTTTGTGATATGCCATAAACAGCATGATGAAGTGCCACAAAGAGCACAGTACAATGCCATAAAGAGCATTTAATGTTGATTATATTCCTGCTAAGGAATGGTAATGCCAGGATGGGCATGTAATTGAAATAAAAGCCATAAAGAGCTTATAACTATAGTTATAATTTCCTGATAAGGAATAAACTATGAAATGAATCGGTGTATTTAATGGAAGTCTTTATTTATGTTTATCTTTCTTTTCCCCTACTTAGTTAAATTAAATTCATGCTTTTCTTCTTTTTCGTAGCTTATGTTTAGAACTGTGTAGATAGATTTTATCTTTTTAGCATGATGATATTCATAACTGTCATACTTTTTATTCATCTGGTAATCATATAGAATCGGGACCTGACCCGTTTACATTTCTTATTGCATATGCATCTTGTCACCGCTCAGGTACTCCGCCGCAAGGATGCCTGATTTGAATTCCTATTCTGATGTCCTCGGGGAGCCGTGATGCATTGCGGGTATTACGGGACACATTTGGTATAGACGTTTTCATTTTTGGTATTCTAGCTATGATCGGGTCTCTTTACTCGGGCGAGAGGCCCGGGCTTTTGTAAATGTCTAATGAAATGTAATATATAAATTAATGAGTTTGTTTAAATGTTGTTATAAAGTTTGTTGGCCGGTAACACATTTGGTCTTTTTATTGTATTCTTGTTATTAATATTTATATATGTCTTGGGGTTTCCCCTATCTTTTCAGGATTTGGGTTGTTTAAATTCTCTCTTTAACTTTAAAACAAAATTTTTGGCAACCCGTTTTCTGAAATATTAGGTGGTTATCCTGGATACTCTATATTTTTATTGTGATGCTGAGAATGATTCCATCTATGATTCCTGTTATATTGGAGTATTGGGCTGGCAACCCCTTATTTTGGTGAGCGGGTTTTCACATTACATATGTGTCGATTTAGTCACTTTTATATTCTTTATCGTTGTAGAGATAATGCATATGAACTTGCCTCGTACAAGGGTTTTAGAACACATCCTACATTTAATGCTATTGATTTGATTCTATTTTGGGTTTCACATATTCCCCTGATTCCCTCTCCTTAGATCTGATCCAAATAATTCGCTCAAATGTCGATCGGGTCGAGGGTATTTTGGACTCAGAGAAACTACGAAACCTATAGGACAAATTGTCTAATAATTCGAGATTTTTGAGACAATGATTTATTTATTTTGGGAGAAATAAATATTATTTTAATTGGATATTAACAAAAACGGCATTTGAGGTCAAAATTTGAAGATGTTAGAAAGTGATTTGGATGACGGTTCTGAGGGTGCGATTGATCCCGAAAGGGTTGAGATAGTCAAAATGATTTTACTTGGGGATTATTTGGGTTCCGAAATATTTTAAGTTTGTTTGGCTCGAATTAGAGTGACCAAGTCACTTAAAGTGTGTATTATCATTTAAAGTTGTGTATTTTGAAATTGAGGCTTATTATGCCTGTGAGATAAATAATTCTCATAAGAGATAAATAGAAAGAAAATAGAAAGCCTAGAAAGAGAGAGAGAAAGAAGAAAGAAAAAGAAAGAGAAGAAGAAAAGAGAAGAGAAAGAGGAGAAACTTGGAAATTCTGGCCAATCCACGATTTGGAGGACGAATCAGACTCTACAAACTCGAGGCAAGTGATTAAACTTGCTAAATAATTGTTGTGTCACATTTATTTCATGATTTGTGGATAAAAATTATGGATTTTTGGTTTCAAATGGTAAAACATAGATTTTGGGTAAAATCTTATAATTGATGTGTAGATGATGAATTTGAGGTTGGAAATTAGTTAGGTTGAGTTATATAATGAATTTTGATGTTATATATATGTTTGGGTTGAAGAGAAATGGTTGGAAGATGATAAAAATGAATTTTGGATTTTGGGGAAGATGATGAATAGAAATACCATAAAATTGTAGACCTTTTTTATACGGTCGCGTGAGCACCAACCGAGTATTTTTCTGATTTTTTTTTATTTGTTATGATTTTTCTAAGAAAGAAGTTCCGGGGTTGAAATCATCAACTCGAAAATCAAACCGGAAATTGGAAAAATAAAGTCTAGAATTGTTTGGAGATAAATATTTCGGGTTCCATATAATTGTGTGGGGACTTCTAAATAATTTTTTTAGTAAGGAATTTACTTTGGGTTAGTTGAAAGTAAAATCCAAGATTTACCCAAATAGGAGTGTTCGTGAGGAATAACACTTAAAGGTATATTTAGGTGTGATTTGAATATTAAATGAGGGAATACGTATTGGGGTAGTGTTTTAATTGTGTGACACCTTATATCATTGCGAATGAGAACATTCGAGGCTATTGGCCATCGCTATACGAGTTTGGAGATTATGGTCCTAAAATATTGAGAAGATGTATAAATAATATATACGGTGTCATTAAAGTATATATATTATGAGACGAATAGATATATCGGGGTTGTTGATATTATCATTGTGCGGTGAGAAAAGCTCAAAAATAATATATTGAGGACCAGTTAAAATCGATAAATGCGTTGGATAGTCGAGATATAAATATACTACGTAGGGGTTTTATTATATGAGTTGTGCGTATGCCCAGATGTTATTATATACATGAGTTAAATAATTACCTAAGGGGAATTATGTATAGGTGAGATAAATACCTATCATTATAATATGGTTATGTGAATACCTAATTGATGAGATATTTATATAGGTGGAATGTGTACCTATATGATTGTTTGTTATGTGTATGACATACCTATCATACTTGCTATCAGGGGAGGTTGGCGTTCGAATGAGGACAATCTTATCCTGTGTTGCCTTCGAGGGGATTTTAGATTTTGTACCTCAAGAGCATGGAACCTAGGTATGGGATATCTGAGAATGATAGTGTTAACGGTCATATGGGTGCATAGGTATGTGCGTAGCCCATAGTCTTGGAACCATGTTCGCCTCCAATATGTGTGATTTGTAATGATACAGTTTCTGAGTGATCTGGATCATGTGATCCTTTAGTACGAGATGTACTTGGATTGGATAGTAGAGTATGTGTTCACCGTTATTAAGCCTATAGGTTCCGGATATGGATATATGTATTGTGAATAACATCTATATGTACTAGAGATAATCCACAGTTGCTTAGTAAATGGGAATGGCTAAGCTATTTATATTATAGCTCGGTGGATGGATTATTACACTTGTTGGGTAAAGTATAATGAATATATATGAGATAAGATATCATATATTTGTCACTATAGTAAAGAGATATAAGAATGTTGATTGAATCTAATTCCGGGAGATAAAATACGGATTAAATTGTGATTAATACATTAGAGTGAAAATGAAGAGTAGATAATTATATGAGTATATATATTTCGTGATAATTGACAGTGCCTAGAAGTAGTGTATCGGGGGCATTCCTTGTTTGGATTTCGCTTGCGAGACGTCCCACACACGAAATGCTGTGAACTGTTGAGAATTGAGAATAATTATTTATTTATATTATTTTAGTAAATTGGGGTTATACGTGTAATGCATTGAGGGCATAATGAATCTTGACAATCAATACTGCCAAAGAGTAGTGTGTCGGGGGGATTCCTTGTTTGGATTTCGCTTGCGAGACGTCCCACGCACGAAACGCAGTGCAATATTGGGAATTAGGAGAAGTTTAGTCCTTAGTACTTAGATGATAATAACTCATATATATATTTATGTCAATAACTAGAATATGAGAAATTCTAGTAAAAGAGAATGTTCTTGTATAGTTTATATGTTTAGTAAGTTGATGAATAATTAAGATTGGGATTAGTAGAAGTTGAGGATTATGATTTAAGAGAAAATTTTAAATGAGTATGAATTGGGAGTAAGTTAAATTACTTTGCCTCTAGATAGATTTGGGAAATTATTGGAGTATCATATGAATATGTTTAGTGCGCGCTTTAGATGAGAGGTGAGTTGGATTTTTTGGAGAGTACGACTCCACTTTAATCATGTTATAATGCACTTACAATTATTATGCATTTTAATGCACTAGCTAGAATGTTTTTCACACCTCGGGCTCTGACCCGTTTATTTTTTTCTCTTACTATGTATATATTGTATTATTTTAGGTGTTCCTCTGCAAGGACTCCATTGATGATATACATCCAGTGTATTAATGGAGCTGTGGTAGTAGCGAACTGTCGCAGTATTTTTTTATAGTCGATTCCTATATTTTGTGTATCTATATTAGGATTCAGTTTGTGTATCGGTTTTATATCCAAGTGTTAGTGTAGAACTTTTATATTTTCCTTCTTAGTGTATTGTATTGTCTGTGACCCGACAGCACAGTCGGGTAATTCATTTTTTCAGATCTTAGTGTACTCTGGTATTAGTCTCTTTTATATTAGCATGTGTGTGTTATTTATCATATTTAGTAGAAGTTATGTTGTTGGTAAGTTGTTGCATAGTTTGTTGTAAATAAACGTATTTAAAAAAAAATTCACACCCTCTTTTTGTTGAAATGGGTTGTCAATCGTGTTTATTTTAAGAATCGTTAGTAGATGATGAGAATGATCCACTTGAGATTCCTGATTATTTTAGTAGAGTGATGGCCACCCGTTATTATTCTAAGCGGGGTGTCACAAATTGTTTGTTATTTGATTCGTTGGTTAGGATGTATTGAGAGTGACGACTCGAGGATTATTGAGGCCACATTAAAATATGTTGGCCATGACTTTTATGATAATTTTTAGGAGGATATGGTTGTGGTTTGTGGTGGGGGAATGTGATGTAGGAGCGTATATTCCCCAAGTGGACCAATTTCATGAGTCATTCAATTATTTTGTTTAGAGTTATTTTAGTCTTTTTGGTCCTTATGCTTATAAAAGGATTCCGAGTTGTTTAGTTTTCATTATTAGCATTGTGTTTTAGAGAGTTTAGAGACAAAACTAATGGATATTTGTTATTCCAATGTTTTGTTCATGTGTTAATGAAATAATTTTATGTGTCGTCCCATACATATAGACCATAATATCTCAAATATTGAATTTCCCAATGCAAACATTCATGATTTTGGTGACAGTTTCACACACTCTAGCAACTACCAAAACATATAATTATAATTCCTTTGATTAAACTATGTTATAGCCCGACAACGACATTTACTAGTAGATTGAATTCACATTTTGAGATGATTGGCTTTATTTGGCTTGATGTGGAAACTACTAGGTGTATTTTGAACAAAAATTATAATTTTATTCATTGGCACAGAATATAAGTCAGTTTGATTAATCCAAATAATATATCCATTAAAGGATTGACCCTCTCTATGTGAGAATGAAACTAAATAGAAAAATTTAATATATCAATGATTTCCACTAAATTAAAGTATTGTAAGATTTGAACAAATAATTCTCCAGCACACAACACAACATTACCCAATTCATAACCTCTAGCAATTGAAACTCCGAAAACACAAATCCTTTTCTATAAAAAAATGCTCCAACCATCACTCCACTGCCCCACTCATTAGATAAAATTCGTCCCCATGTATGTAATGTGACACCCCTCTTAGTAAAACATCGGGTGATCAGTCCTATATCAAATTAAGAATAAGAGCCTCATATGGTTCTTTCCTAGCATCACTGTCGAAAACTGTTTAAAACTTATTAACCACCTAGTATTAAAAAAGTTGCTACCAAATTTTATCATTATTAATCCAAGATAAAAATAAGTATGAAAATAAAATAAAACATCCCATGCTGATAGAACCAGTCATCAAACAATAAAAAGTCTTATCGTATAAACGATTGGCTAAATCTAAACAACGTAAAACAGATAATAAACCCTATACACTCAGAAAGGAAAAATACTAGATAAAATTGAGAGAAACATGCACGAAGTAACTAATGTAAATCACTACACTAGGAATAGAAAAGATAGAAGGACCTATCCAAATGCTGCAACATCCACATGTGCTGCAGCTACGAATCCCTGGAATGAATTTAGGCCTGGTGTGCCTGTGGCTGGACACCTAAAAGGTTTTGAAAAATATTTGATAGAAAGGGTTAGAACCCAAAACATTTTGAAAATATTTAGCAAGTGATTAAATTGCAAAAATTTTAAAATGCATGAATGCATTTCATATTTAGGCTAGTGTCGCAGTCCCTTGAGGACAGACTCACCCCTCAACTAATGTGCACACTTAACGCTTTATTTATATTCCACCTAGTCCTCTACCCCATAACTAGATACTTGGTATAATTTTCTCCTGATGTACTACTCTATCCCAAGTATGTCTAACATAAGATATATATAAGTTTATCATCCATTTAACTAAGTAATTTTCTTCCCTTTAAGTCCATATAACATTTACACTAGTTGTATAAATTATACAATTTACTTCATGTATTTAATTACCCGTATATAAGTATTTATCACATTATATACGTACAACCATATTACAAGATTCACACATATGTCGAATATATTAAGAGCCCATCCTCCCGAGTGATAACTCACCGGATGTGTTCTCTCAGATGCTAGCAACCTAGGTTACTAAGTCCCACTTTGAGTTCCGAAACAACTATGGTCCGCTGAATCGGAATGTAAAATAATAAACGTAATGAAGGCAGTTATATTTCCTTCATGAAAGTGACATAAGAACCTCACCCATATAACGGATGCTATGACCGCGGGATATACTCACCTTACTCCTCAAGCTAGGGCATTCACCCACATCGCGCAACCTCCCCCGTTTAACAACCTGCCTAATGGGATACTGGGCGATCACTCCTATAACAAATTATAACAGGAGTTACATATGGATCATTCTTAGCATCACTGTCAAAAATCCATTTAATTACTAATATCCTATTAGGCGAGCGTTAAAAACTTTTACCTAACTACTCTTTTTAACGATTAAAATAAAACATCCACGATTAAATGCGTAAATGAACTGAAATGAAAATGAAATGAAATAAAATAACCGAACACTCGGTTCAAATTATACAACCATATCGAATAACGTATAAAAGAATAAATAAATACAGTTGAGCCATTGGCTCGAATGTTTATACAATACCTCCTATCTAGAGTACAAGAGAAGAAGCGTTTACCGAGAACCCGCAAGCATCCACAGCTGCTGCAGCAGACGTCTGACTCGAAAGAATTTCCATCCAGGCGTCCCTGTGTCTGGACACCTATATATATATATATATATATAGTATACAACAAGAGAGAAAAAGTAGATAAACGGGTCAGAGCCCGAATTTTGAAAATATTTTGCAAGTGCATAAATGCTTTATTTTTATAAAAATAGTTTTATCTGATATTTAAATTGGTATCGCACTCCCATGAGATACCCCTCACCTCTCCTCTAATAGTGCACACCTAACGCACCCTAACACCATACCCTAGTCAAGCTATCCCTTCCTAAGTAGTCTAATTTACCCATCTACTACCTACCCCAGATAGTCCAAGTGCTAAGGGCTAAACTTCCCTCCATTCTCAACACTGCACTAAGTTCGTGCGTGGGGTGTCTCGCAAAGCAAAATCCAAACAAGGAATCCCCCCGATACACTACTACTTGGCAGGGTTAATGGTAGAGATACATTAGTCCCTTAGCACACACAAATGTATAAATACATATATATATATATATATATATATATATATATATATATATATATATATATATATATGTATACATCGACAATATACGTCCGGTTAATATCTCCCGGACTGAGGTTTACATAATATCAATTATATCTTATAATACACATCTGGATCTATCTCCCGGACTGAGGTGTATTCTATACTCATATCAAAATATTTCATTTCCCATCTCATATCCAGGAAATGTATTTAAAGCCAATTCATTAGCACAAATTGCTTTACCAAAACATATATATTTTTAAAAGCCAATTTTATTAACATAAAAATGCTTTTCCTTTTTAAATCATCCCATTTCCCTTTTTATAATCAGGAAATGTACCCAAAGCCATTTTCATTATCATGAAAATGCTTTGATCAAATCATATGCTTCCACATCCCTTCTTCCATCCGGGAGTGTTACCGAAGCCAAACCTTTATCCCATTTCCCTTTTTATACTCAGGAAATGCAAATTAAAGCCAATCCATTATCATGAATTGCTTTAATAAATCTAAGACCGCCCCTCCGGGTTTCCTCACTGGATTCGCCCCTAAATGGCTATCATCTTCCAGGGCCTATCTATACAAGACAACCTGGGAACCTACCAATGTCGGGAAGCGGCCATATTGTCTGCGGGAAATTCAGGACCACACCCGGAATCCCCTAACCAGCGCAGTAATACAAATGCCCATATGGCCTAGCGACTATATCTACCCTGCTCAATAGCCAGGGGCTTCACCACAACGCGCGCAACTTCCCTTATGATAGCAATTTAGGGAGGTGTGTAATCCATATTTTATCAATTATGAAAACATTTCTCTTTCCATTTTGAAAATATTCATTTTTATATTTTCAAAATCATTTCCATCATAACATATATATATACTTTAAATCACACAGTATATACATATCATATATATTCCTCCTAGAATATATATATAAACGGCCATAGTGGCCTATAGCATCTGACGATGACCAATAATCCCAAAGATTCCCTCCAGGAATCATAATCATCCATTCATATTAGCATGATTCTAAATCCAAAGTATTTCCTTACTTTGCAAATAATAATTACCTTAATCATATCTTAAGGATTTATTGGATATCCCCAACTATACTAATTCACTCTAAGTGAATATACATACATATATATATATATATATATGTATATTTCCAAAACCACAAGTCCCTTAGGACATAACCCTCTAATATACTTTAATTTAGAAGGCCCTTAAACTTTAATCTCAAAGAGGAGAAATAATAATAATCTCCAAAATTTTGGGCTGGAAATAGGGCACCGATCGACCGGTCCTGGACCCCCGGTCGACCGCGGGTTGCAAATAAGCCTACGAAACAAAGCAGTAGGCCCTATTTCCTTGAAGCGGTCGACCGGCCTTAGGGGCGCGGTCGACCGGTCACACCAGGTCCTCAAAACTTTAATTCCTCAAATCCTTAATTCAACAACCCAAATTCATTTTTGGGGTTTCTAAACTACCCTAAAAATCATCCAAAACATCTGCACGACTAATCCTAGCCTGTATTTTTCCAATTTCTGATTTGATTTCCGAGTTGATGATTTCAACCCGGAGCTGCCATCTTATAAAAATCATATCAAATCGTATAAAAATCAAAAAAATACGCGGTCAGCGCCCACACGACCGTATCAAAAATATCTACAACTTCCATGTTTTGGACAAAAGCGAAATCATTTATCTTCTTCACCTAAAATGACCCCAAAGGCTACGGGTTCACTATTCATTGTCTTCCCCAAACTCCCAAACTCCATTTTTCCCCATTTTTGTTGTCTCTAACCTCATCCAACAACTCAATCAACATCTAATCTATATTTTTCAACTAATACATCAATTAATTTGGGGTATTAAACTATTTTTTTAGGTTTTGGATCTTAAAACCCCAAAACCCTAGATTTGACATTTCTCCCATTTCAATTCCATTTATTACTCCATTAACATGGTTTTAATACTAGAAATCATTAAGAGTTTACATGACATCAATATGTAAACTCATATCTAAGTTTTCCCAATTTTATTTTAAGGGTTCTAACCCCAAAATCATATTTTTACCAACTATGATATGAGATTAATGCACAAAAGTAAATAAAGCAAGTAAACACGTGCCTCGTGGATAAAATCCGACGACCTCGAGTCGAATCCGGTGAAGTTTGACCCGAATCTCCCTTTTTCTCTCCACTTTCTTCCTTCCTCTCTCTTTCCTCTCTTTTCTTTCTATTCTCTCGCTCTCTCCCTCTTTATAAAGAAAGAAAAATGGTTTAAACCCTTAAAACCCAAAAACGACTCGTTTACCCAATTACGAGTTACTTTTACCTCTAAAATTACCCGAAACTCAATTTCGATAATCGGACACTCTTTTTCAACTATCTCGTCCATTTCGAGAATCATGACGCAGTCGAAATTCCCATCCGAGGTATTTGACCGCAAATAACTATTCTAACCCATAATATATAAATGCGGTCTTCTACTCAAAATCTTACGTCTTTTGTCGCAATACTCCACGGCGACATATAATTAAATTACTTCGACCTATACAGTCCCAAAATAATTTATAACACCCTTCGAAAATTATTAAATCCTCGAAAATCCCAAAAATTACTATTTCGAGAAATTCTCCAAATTCCAAATTATACGTAATTATGGAATTTAATTGTCTCCAAAAGGACGGGTTGTTACACCCCGATAGCACTAGAGTATATGAATTAAATAAATATCTAATCACCGATATTTAAGCACACACAATATATATACTATCACGCTACCGTATATATACTTTAAGTTTATTCCCGACTTTACCATGTACAATGTCGTAACACTTAGCCTAAAACATTCCCGAGTCTATGGTCTGACTCTAAATTAAGCTTTTCCTCACAATAGTTAATTAAATACTTTGGCATCACTCAAACAATATACCCAGACTCGATCACTTGGCCTAATTATTATTCAGATTTCAAATGCCCAAATTCCTTTATTAAGTTTGACACACACTTATTAATTAATTCCAACTTTCATGTCTCTCTCACATTAAATATAAAACAACCTTATACCGTTTGTTCTTAGAATCCCAAACCATCCTAAATTTAAGAAGCTTCCTTACTGTACCTAATTCACCCTAAAATTCCAACTCATGTCAATTAGTATAGTAAAAACAAAACAAATGGGTTGATTTTTTCCATCTCGTTTGAACCGGAAACGACATCATTCAAACAAAAATTGATGTTGTATGAACGGCAATCACTGTCATTTGAACCAGAGTCCTGGTCATTCAAAATACCCTCAACTTTTTCCCTATTTTTGTCCAGAATCAGTCCTCTACAATTAACAAGAGCTTAAAACCTTTCTTACCCAGAAACCAACCTAGAATTTACACAGTGAGTTCTACGAATCAACACGAATCCCAAAATCTTTAATTCCCAATTTATATCTCCAATTATAAATAAAGACGTGAGTCTAAATGATTTTTCCAGAACTTTTGTAGTAAAAAATATCTCTAATATTACAAATTCTCCAAAGTATATTATGGATTCATAGACCCTACCATATCTATCCCCAAAACTTGATTCGGAACATTCACAAATTAGAAAACCCAATTTGTATCAACCCAACCCAAAATCTTGTTTTTAACACCTACCATGATATGAATTGAAGTCAACAATTTATATAAAAGAAAGTTTAACCACTTATCTTATGATTCGTAGAGTCTGATTAATCCTTCATTGTAGATATTTGCTTTGTTGAGAACACCTCTCTTGTTCTTCCTTTTTTCTCCAAAGAGTTCTCTCTTTTGTTCCTCTACATTCTTAGATTTCTCTCAATTATGTTATGTCTGCCCACAACTCCTAAACTAGGGTTTTTATCTCCCAATCCCCTTTTTAGCCATATGGGCCTAATTAAAATGGACCAAATAATCCCATGTGGGCCCGGTTATGCTGAAAATTACCCTCTAACCCATTTACCACCCCGAGTACACTTTTTCCACTTTCTCAGGACATTCGGACTCAACCGTACTTAGAATTGACATTGGAGTTATTTTATTATAAGCTCCTATGTCACACCCAACTTAGTCAATATCCAACTTTCGGTTGAGATAAATAGATAGCACATCACTAATACACGTTATGACGTAAATAAATTATTACTATTCACTTAGTAATTAAATTTCATAAATATTAACCATTTACTCTCCGATTAATATTACCGCAATTAATTCAATTAAATTACGACACACAAGTAATTTAAAATTTACCAGAATTAATTAAATATTTAAATGTAAAGAAATACAGGGTGTTACATACTTCCTCTTTACAAAGGAATTTTGTCCCCAAAATTAGGTCATACCGGCGACGAATAACTCTGGACATTTCTCTCACATATCATCCTCCCACTCCCACGTAGACTCGTTAACGTTGTGATGACCCCACTACACTCTAACTAGTGGTACTACTTTAAACCGCAGCTTGCGCTCACTATGATCTAGAATAGCTATCGGTCTCTCCTCATATGAGATGTCTTACTGCAAGTCAATATCTCAAGTGGAACATGCTAAAAATAACTCTCGCTCCTCCGATATTTCTTCAGCAATGCCACGTGGAACACGTCGTGTATCCGCTAAAGATGATCTATCAAACACAGTCTATAAGCCACATGCACACACGCTCAATGATAGGGAGAGGCCCCACATACCTCTGTGCTATCTTCTTCTTCTTATCTAACCGTGTCACTCCTTTCATAGGAGACACCGAAACCAATAACTGATCATCGACCTCTAACTCCACATGTCTCCGAGAAGCATCAACATAACTCTTCTACCTATCCTGAGCAATCTGAATCCATCCCCGAATCAGCTATATCTTGACAGTCGTCCCCTGGATAATCTCTCTAGCCCTAATAACTTGTTGTCCTCCACCTCTAATCAACAGGTGGGCAAACGACAAGGTCACCCATAAAATGCCTCAAACGGTGCCACGCCTATCATAAACTGGTTAGAGTTGTTATACACAAACTCTACCAAAGGGAGGTGTAGCTCCCATCCTCCCTCAAAGTCTAAAATGCACATCCTCAGCATATCCTCCAGCATCTGATTAACCCTCTCAGTCTACTCATCTGTCCGAGGGTGGTAAGCGAAACTCAATCGTAACTCTGTATCCATGGCCTCATGAAAGCTCTGGCAGAAGTGGGATAGAAAATTCCAGTCTCTGTCAGACACAATGTTAATTAACACCCCGTGTAGCTTAACTATCTCTTCTATGAACAGCAACGCGTATCGCATTGACTCAAAATTAGTGTGAACCGATAAGAAATGGTCTACTTTGGTCAACCAATCCATAATCACCCATATGGAATCGTAACCCCTCTATGATGTAGGTAACCCCATAATGAGGTCCATGTATATACTCTCCCATTTCCATACAGGAATCTCCAGTGGCTGTAGCATATCTGGAGGTATCTGATGATCAACTTTCACAAGCTGACATGTGGTGCATTTCCAGGCAAACTCTGTTATATTCCGTTTCATCCTTGCCCACAAATACTGCCTCCTCATATCATGGTACATCTCATCCCCATCGAGATGTACCGTAAACCTTGAACCATGGGACTATGTCATAACCGCATGCCTCAAATCCTTATCACATGGCACAACTAACCTCCCATTAAAGCGTAGGCCTCCCTCCGAACTAACCAAATAACCATCTGCTCCCAGGACCAGTAGATGACGTACTTTAACCTGGAAGATTTGGTCCTATGCTTGTTCCCTCACAACCCGCATAATGATCTCTAGAGTGATAGATAAAGCTGACATACATTCCCTGGCGACATCATCATTGTGCTGAAGTTCTCTCCACTTTGCTTTCCAGGCCTCAACAATCTCCCTCGTAGGCCTTTGACTCAACGCATCTGCTGCCACATTAGCCTTACCAGGATGATATTGGATATAAAACTGGTAGTCTTTTATGAATTCTATCCACTACTTCTGCCTCATATTCTGATCCTTCGGTTTGAAGAGATACTGATGTGACTTGTGATCCGTGAATAGATTGAACTGCTCTCCTAGAAGATAATGCCTCCATATCCTCAAAGAAAAAATGAATGATGCTAAATCTAGGTCATGGGTGGGGTAATTAGTTTCATGGGGCTTGATCTTTCGATATGCATAAGATATATCCCTCTTCTCCTACTGCAACAACCATAAGCCCTTGCAAGGATGCATCGGTGTAGACTCGGTACTCCAATCCTCCCTTAGGCAAAGCAAGTACGGGCGAAGATGTCAACTTGTCCTTTATCTTATCAAAAGCTAACTAATAATATCCATCCCATACAAATGGTACCCCTTGCGAGTTAGGTTTGTTAATGGACCCGCAATCGTCAAAAACACCTTAATGAATCTCCTGTAATACTAGGCCAACCCCAGAAAGTTGCGAATCTATGTCAGTGTCATGGGTTGTCCCCACTCCCTCACTGTCGATACCTTACTCGAATCAATAACAATACCAATTCTGACACAATATGGCCATGAAAATGTACCTCTCATAGCCAAAATCCACACTATAACACCCAATATTTTTTGGACTAAGAAATTAAAATTTTGGGAGAAAAATTTATTTAAATTGGAAAATATAAAATTTGGAAATTGAAGTCCAAAAATTTGAGGATTTTTTAAAGTATGTCGGATGATAATTCTGAGTGTACCATTGTTTTCCTATGGGTAAATATAGTCCAAATAACTGTCATTGGGTTTTTATTTCGGTTCCGGATTAGTTTGAAGTTAGTTTGACTCGAATTGGAGTAAATGAGTCATTTAAAGTGTGTATTTAACATTTAAAATTGGGACTTATGTTTAAAGGGATTTAAGAGGCTTATGGATCAAGCCTTGTCATTTAGAGAAAGAGAGAAATAGAGAGGAAGAAAGAAAGAAGAAGAAAGGAGGAGAGAGAGGAGAAGAAAAGCTTGGAAACTCCGGCCAAAACACGATCCCGGGGACGATCCAACTCTACAAATCTGAGGCAAGTGTTTATTCTTGATAAATAAGTCATTTGTGTATTTCATTTCATAGTTTATGGATAAGAAATTTGGATTTTGGGTATTTATAATAAAACCTAGATTTTGACGATTAAATCTTGGTATTGATGTTTAGATATCGGTTTCATGGTGTAGAAAGGGTTGGAATCAGATTTGGGTTTATTTATTAGCATAGAATCATGATAGGATGAAGGTTTAGGGGTTAGGAATGAAATTTTAGGGTTTAGAATTCGTGGGTTTCTATGAAGAAGAAGAACCCTTCAAGTTCTATAGACCCGAACTGATTCGCCCCTTAAGCGAATCGATTCGGCCTAGGTAAAATTGGCAGGTCTGCATTGAACGAATCGATTCGGACCCTGGGCGAATCGATTCGGCCTGAGACAGAAGCCCGAGTCTTTTGACTCGAATCGATTCTCCTTGGAGGCCAAATCGATTCACTGGGCGAAATCAATTCGGAATAGGACCGAAATGATTCGAAAACAGGGTTGTTTTGTGAATTTTTAGCAAGGATGATTTCTAGCCTTTTTTGGTTGGGTTTATTGATTGGGGACTTTCTTCGGTGATGTAAGAGATATGTTTTGGAGATATATAAGGGGGTTTCTCACACGTTATGATTATGGGGGCTTCTTGGAATAATTTAGGAAATTATATGTTTATAAGTATGCATTGGAGATGTGTATAGAGATAGTGGGAGACCTCATTGAGGATGAGAGTTCTAATATTATATCAAAAGGGAGTCTCGATATGATGTGAAGTTAAGAACTCTTAGAGAGAGAGTTGCAATGGTAGGTTGGGAGATTATAGGCCGATATTTATATCGAATCCTATTAAGCTATATTTTTGGGACCAATGAGAGAGAGTGGTCACTTATCCTTAGAAATGTTTAAATTAATGAACAAACTGAAATACAATAGGATTAAGGGTTCATAAGAGAAATTGAACGTTAGGCAAAATTGGGAACGATTGGATTGTGCTATTGACTAGAATAAGAGTAGTGTAATACTAGTCAGGATAGTTTTTACATATAATTGTGTGGGAGTAACAAGTTGGATTCCAATACTTGAAATAAATTGGGGATAAGCTGGAGGCTTGTAGACTATTGGTCATGGGTGTGCCAATACTCGAGATTGTTGTTGGATATATCGATGTGGTAATTCCCTAAATGATGTGATCATGAGATGAATTTAAGATTGATTTGAGGTTTATAAAGTAATAGTTATGTGCATACGAACGGTCGAATTACTACTAGAGATATTAATGTACTTTCTGATATCGGTGAGATGTGTAGTAATGGTTTCCTACACTAAACTTTGGGGTGATAATCTTAATGATGGATATATATATTGGTTGGAAGACTATTCATATCATAGGAGAAATGGATGAATATGCTTCAAGTGAGGGATCGTATTCATGTATCGAGGTGAATTAAATGTGTTGGAGCGATGGCTAGTATATTGAAGATTATGTATGTTTATAGCCGAGTTCTAAATAATATACACATGGACGAGATGTTATGTATATATATATGTGGATATGTGTCTATATAAAGATGAGTAAAGGTTTATACTCATGTTATGAATATCTAAACTATAAGTGATGGTTTAATTTTATGATGGGATCTTATGGATGTATATATATATATTTGTATGTGATGATATGTATGCATTCAGACTGGCTACTTTCCATGGGCTTTCCTTTGGTATTGGGTTGGAACAACCACAGTAAATATATTACTCCAGTGCGATCCAGGGAGGTTGCGCGATGTGGGTGAATCCCCTGGCTCGAGGAGCAGGGAGAGTACAGTCCCCAGGTCATTTGCGTCCCGCGTTCGAGTGCGATTTGTGAGATCTTCCAGTCACAGGGGTAAATTGACCGCCTCCACCATTGTGTATGTTTACCAGGACGGTTGAGGATTTCGGATGGTATCGTGGTATATGAGCAAACCTAGATTTTTGGATTGGCACTATGAGACCGCATCCTCGAGTTATAGCTCGGAGGGATGGTTTGTATACATGTGTGCATGATATATTACTTTTATATGAAAATAATGTAATATAATTATCTAATGAGAATAAAGAGATAAAAATGAATATAGAATACACCTCAGTCCGGGAGATAGATCCGGATGTGTATAAAATACACCTCAGTCCGGGAGATAGATCCAGATGTGTATTATAATGATGAAATAGAACAAACTTCAGTCGGGGAGAAATTATCCGGATGTATATGGTAATATGTATATAGGAATGAATATAATATGTATATTCTTATATCAGTAGGTACGTATATATTAGTTTGTACTACGGGCCTAATGGATCTCTACCATTAACCCTGCCAAGTAGTAGTGTATCATGGGGGTTCCTTGTTTGGATTTCGCTTTGCGAGACGCCCCACGAACGAAATGCAGTGCAAGGTTGAGGGTAGAGAGAAGTTTTATCCTTATTAAATTATGCATGTTATTTAGAGTATAGACTCTTAATTTGAAGCTAAATGTTTAAATGTGAAGTAATAATATTGATAACTGTTTAGGTTATAAATTGGACTCAATAAAGCCTAGTATGGTATATATGTGTATGTACATTTAAGTTTGATTGGAATGGGAAGGATTCTTGGGTTATATTAGGATGGAAGGTCTTGTGGGTATAGTTCGTGTCTCTGTTAAGTTAGGTTGTCCTTATTAGTGGGGTGACTTAATTAAGATTTTCGAACGCGAGAAGGTGAGCACTTTTAGATGAGAGGTGTGTTGGGGGTTTCACGAGAGTGAGACTCCACTTTAATTATGAACTAAGTGCATTTATATTTATTATGCACGGTTAACACACTTGTTAAATATTTTTACACCTCGGGATCTGACCCGTTTATTTTTCTTTCTTGTGATATATATATAGATATTTTACATGTGTCCTACCGCATGGATGTCGGATGCGCTTCCATCCAGAGTCGTGGGAGCTGTAACAGGTGTGGACTGTTGCGGGATTTAGATTGTTTTCGCTTTTTATTTCTTCAAAAATATAGTTAGGACTCATATTGTATATCGGGTTTATACCCAATGGATATTTATAAATGTTTATATTTATTCCATTTCTGTTATTATACTGTCTGTGACCCGACAGCTTATTCGGGTATATTCATTTGTATATACTCATTTCATTTTATTCTAGCACTTCATTTATCATGTGCTCAGGTATGTTTTACCTTTGTTAGTAGCTCTATAGTGTTGGTTTGTTATCTGTTGCATATTTTATTTAAAGTTAGTTTCTCGCTTATTTTATTTTGGGTAGTTTGCCCTATATTTTTGTATAGTTGGTTGATGCTGAGAATGAGCCATTTGGAATTTCTTGATTTATTATTGTATAGGGTTGGCCACCCGTTATTATTTTAAGTGGGTTGTTACAGATGGTATGAGAGCATCAGGTTCTAGAGTCTTTAGGATCTGTTCGAGTTTTCTGCGTTCTTTCGTTAGCGTTCTTGATATAGAGCCCTACTATTAGGGTTGTTGTGTTCACTGTGTTTATCTTTTTCTGTGAAGTGCATTCACTTTATTGACGTTCTGATAACAGTTGCTTTCGTTTCCGACGTCGCCTGGAATATGCCGTCCAGGGAGGGACAAGATGAGCGATGCAACACCCATTAACAGACTTTGATTGGAGGTATTCTCTTTCTGTGATTCAGGTGGAGATAAGGAGGAGGCTTCTAGAGGTGATTCAAGGTGATCAATCGGTGGTTGCAAAAAAGAGAAATTTAATCGAATGGAGAATTTGGGACTTAATAAGGTAAGTTATGAGGAGAGGTATATAGTGAAGTCCTTGGGAAGTTTAGATTGAGAAACCCGTCAACCTTTGTTAGGAAGCCTGGTGATGCTGACTTTTACCGGTGGAAGGTAGGTGGAGTTGCCCCAATATCGAGAGTATTGCCTTTTGGGAAGAGGGAGTGAGAAATTTAATGTTTTGGTTCCATTGAGTAGGACCGAAGGAATTGTTGGGGGTCGTAATAGCGCCTTGTCCTTCAGAGTGGTTAAGAAGGAATTTTCAGGAAGATGTCTCTCTTCAGGAGAACTAGGCTTTAGGAAGAAAGACTATCCTGGAAGAAGTAGAGGACTTTGAAAAAGAATTCATGAATGAATTTAAACACGTGGAATAGGTAAGTATAAGGTAGAATACCTTTCTTTGGGTTTAAGTCCCATTTTATGCGATATCGGGAACGTCACATGTATGGTTTAATGAGCGATTAGCCGCTACATCCTTGGGGTGTAAGGAATTTCCCTACGGGAAGGAGAGAGTAAGAATGGACTTTGTATGGAATCTTTTGAGAAAATATACCGTCTCGTAAGGGGATAGTAGGGAGTTCCTCTATGGATTTTTGGGAGTGTCAATTGTTGACGTTATTGTTTTTTACTTAATCTAGGATAGGAAATTTTAGTGTTCCAATGAGGGAAGGACCTATCTTGTGGAAAGGTGTGATGTGATGTAAGGGATTAGTATAACTGAGAAGTTCAAAGCTTAGTAGATTTAATTAAGAGAATAATTTAGCTCATAGTTATGCTAGTGGGAGGACTAGGTATTGGTTAAAGTATTGTATTTTTTTAGGCCTTGTGTCCTAAACATAAGGTGTTTGTTTGGCATGGCTAAAGACATGGAAATTGTTTTATATTATATTGTTATATAGGCTTTCGGGCAATATCTAAAATGTGAAAATCTTTTATCAAAACTTAACCCTGGTTCGACTAGTCTCAATCCCCGACATAGCTACACAGTAGTGTATTGGGAGGGTTCCTTGTTTGGATTTCGCTTGCGAGACCTCCCCCGTATGAAGGTAGCTAGCGTCAGGATTTGAGAAGAGTTCAACCATTGGGAATTTTCAAACCTTTATACATATTTAAACTGTTGCTGTAGATTATAATGCTGAGAGTTATATTATGATTTGAGTTTAGTGGAGTCGGGTTATTATTTTACGAGTGGAGCTCAACATACGGGGTGTATGGGCGCCCTGGGTAGGTAGTTTAAATTTTAAAAGTCTGTACGGATCGATGTGAGAACTTGTTGAGATGGGTATATTGACCATAAGGGTTGATGTAAGGAATGGATCAGATTGAAGTCCTAGGCATAACCTAAATTTCGCGGGCGAAATTCTTCTAAGGGGGGGAGAGTGTAACACCCCACGATTTTGGGACTGAGAAATTTAAATTTAGGAAGAAATAAAATTTATTTAAATTGCAAAATTTAAAATTTGGAAATTGAAGTCAAAAATTTGAGGACGTTTTAAAGTATGTCGGGTGATAATTATGAGTGTACCATTGGTTCCGGATGGGTCGAGATAGTCAAAATGACTGTCATTGGGTTTTATTTTGGTTCTGGATTATTCTTAAGTCAGTTTGACTCAAATTGAAGTAAACGAGTCATTTAAAGTGTGTATTTAACATTTAAAATTGGTACTTATGTTTCAAGGGATTTAAGAGGCTTACGGATCAAGCCTTCTCATTTAGAGAAAGATAGAAATAGAGAGAAAGAAAGAAGGAAGAAGAAAGGAGGAGAGAGAGGTGAAGAAAAGCTTGGAAACTCCGGCCAAAACACGATCCCGAGGACGATCCAACCTCTACAAATCTGAGGCAAGTGTTTAGTCTTGCTAAATAAGTCATTTCTGTATTTCATTTCATAGTTTGTGGATATGAAAATTGGATTTTGGGTATTTATAATAAAACCTAGATTTTGAAGATTAAATATTGATATTGATTTTTAGATATGGGTTTGATGGTGTAGAAAGGGTTGGGATCAGATTTGGGTTGATTTACTAGCTTAGAATCATGATAGGATGAAGGTTTAGGGTTAGGAGTGAAATTTTAGGGTTTAGAATTCATGGGTTTCTATGAAGAAGAAGAACCCTTCAAGTTTTGAAGACCCGAATTGATTCGCCCCTTAAGCGAATCGATTCGGCCTAGGTAAAATTGGCAGGTCTGCATTGACCGAATCGATTTAGACCCTAGGCGAATCGATTCGGCCTGAGATAGAAGACCAATTCTTTGGACTCGAATCGATTTTACTTGGAGGTCTAATCGATTCTCTGGGCTGAATCGATTCGGAATAGGACCGAATCGATTCGGAAATAGGGTTGTTTTGTGAATTTTTCTCTAGGATGATTTCTAGCCATTTTTGGTTGCATTTATTGATTCGGGACATTCTTCTATGATGTAAGAGATAGGTTTTGGAGACATATAAGGGGGTTTCTCACACGTTATGATTATGGAGGCTTCATGGAACAATCTGGGAAAATATATGTTTATAAGTATGCATTGGATATGTGTATAAAGATAGTGGGAGACCTCATTAAGGATGAGAGTTCTAATATTAGATCAAAAGGGAGTCTAGATATGATGTGAAGTTAAGAACTCTTAGAGAGAGAGTTGCGAGTGTAGGTTGGGAGATTATAGGCCGATATTTATGTCGAATCCTATTAAGCTATAATTAGGGACCAATGAGAGAGAGTGGCCACGTATCCTTAGAAATGTTTAAATTAAGGAACAAACTGAAATACAATAGGATTAAGGGTTCATAAGAGAAATTGAACGTTAGGCAAAATTGGGAACGATTGGATCGTGCTATTGACTAGAATAAGTGTACTGTAATTCTAGTCAGGATAGTTTATACATATAATTGTGTTGGAGTAACAATTGGGATTCCAATACTTGAAATAAATTGGGGATAAGCTAGAGGCTTGTAGACTATTGGTCATGGGTGTGCCGATAGTCGGGATTATTGTTGGATATATCGATGTTCTAATTCCCTAAGTGATGGTATTATGAGATGAATTTAATATTGATTTGAGGTTTATAGACTAGTAGTTATGTGCATACGAACGGTCGAATTACTACTAGAGATATTGATGTACTTTCTGATATCGGTGAGATGTGTAGTAATGGTTTCCTACATTAAAATTTGGGGTGATAAACTTAATGATGGATATATATATATATATATATATATATATATATATATATATATATCCATCATTAAGGTTATCACCCCTATATATAGGTTGGAAGACTATTCATATCATAGGAGAAATGGATGAATATGCTTCAAGTGAGGGATCGTATTCACATATCGAGGTAAATTAACTGTGTTGGAGCGATGGGTAGTATATTAAAGATTATGTATGTTTATAGCCGAGTTATAAATAATATACAAACGGACGAAAGATTGTGTGTATATATAAGTGGATATGTATCTATATAAAGATGAGTAAAAGTGTATACTCATGTTGTGAATATCTAAACTGTAAGTGATGGTTTAATTTTATGATGGGATCTTATGGATGTATATATATATATATCTATATGTGATGATATGTATGCATTTAAATTGGCTGCTTTCCACGGGCTTTCCTTTGGTATAGGGTTGGAACAGTCGTAGTATATATATTACTCTAGTGCGATCCAGGGAGGTTGCGCGATGTGGGTGAATCCCCTGGCTCGAGGAGCAGGGAGAGTATATTCCCCAAGTCATTTATGTCCCGCATTCGAGTGCGATTTGTGATATCTCCCACTCGCAGGGGAACTTGACCGCATCCACCGTTGTGTATGTTTACTAGGACTGTTGAGGATTTCGGTTGGTACTGTGGTATATGAGAAAACCCGGATTTTTGGATCGGCACTATGAGTCCACATCCTCAAGTTATAGCTCGAAGGGATGGTTTGTATGCATTTGTGCATGATATATTACTTGTGTATGAGAATAATGTAATATAATTCTCTAATGGGAATAAAGAGATAAAAATGAATATAGAGTACACCTCAGTCTGGGAGATAGATCCAGATGTGCATAGAATACACCTCAGTCCATGAGATAGATATGGATGTGTATAGAATACACCTCAGTCCAGAAGATAGATCTGGATGTGTATTATAATGATGAAATAGAATAAACCTCAGTTCGGGAGAAATTATTCGGATGTATATGGTAAGATGTATATTGGAATGAATATAATATGTATATTCGTATATCAGTAGGTATGCATATATTAGTTTGTACTATGGGCCTAATGGATCTCAACCATTAACCCTACCAAGTAGTAGTGTATGGGGGGATTCCTTGTTTGGATTTCTCTTTGCGAGATGCCCCACACATGAAACGCAGTGCAAGGTTGAGGGTAGAGAGAAGTTTTGCCCTTATTAAATTATGCTTGTTATTTAAAGTATATACTCTTAATTTGAAGCTAAATGTTGAAATGTGAAGTAATAATATTGATAACTGTTTAGGTTATAAATTGGACACAATAAATCCTAGTATGATATATATGTGTATGTACATTTATGTTTGAATGGAATGGGAAGGATTATTGGGTTATATTAGGATAGCAGATCTTGTGGGTATAGATCGTGTCTATGGTAAGTTAGGTTGTCCTTATGGATGGAGTGACTTAATTAAGATTTCAAGACGCGAGTAGGTGCGCGCTTTTAGATGAGAGGTTAGTTGGGGGTTTCACGAGAGTACAACTCCACTCTAATTATGAAATTAGTGCATTTATATTTATTATGCACGGTTAACACACTTGCTAAACATTTTTACACCTCGGGCTCTGACCCGTTTATATTTCTTTCTTGCTATATATATATATTACTACAGGTGTCCTACCACATGGATGCCGGACGCGCTTCCATCCAGAGTCGTGGGAGCCGTAACAGGTTCAGACTGTCGCGGGATTTAGATTGTAGTCGCTTCTTATTTCTTCAAAAATATAGTTAGAACTCATATTGTATATCGGGTTTATACCCAAGGCATATTTATAAATGTTTATATTTATTCCATTTTTGTTATTGTACTGTATGTGACCCGACAGCTTATTTGGGTATATTCTTTTGAATATAATCATTTCATTTTATTCTAGCACTTCATTTATCATGTGCTCAGGTATGTTTTACATTTGTTAGTAGTTCTATAGTGTTGGTTTGTTGCCTGTTGCATATTTTATTTAAATTTGGCATCTCGCTTATTTGATTTCGGGTAGTTAGCCCTATATTTTTGAATAGTTGGTTCATGCTGAGAATGAGCCATCTGAGATTTCCTGATTTATTATAGTATAGGGCTGGCCACCCGTTATTATTTTAAGCGGGTTGTTACACACACTTCTTAAATTTGGCATAGAGCTAGTGGTCCCGTAGTGTCTGTAGAACCATATGCAGGTGCTTTGCGTATTCCTCTTATGTGCGCAAGTAGACCAAAATGTCATCAATGAACACGATAACGATATGGTGAACATACTCTTTGAAAACCCTATCCAATAGATCCATGAAAACTGCTGGCACATTCGTGAGCCCGAACAGCATCACCCTGAACTCGTAGGATCCATACCGCGAAAGAAAAGTAGTATTAGGAACATCTTCCTCTCGAATATGCATCAGATGATACCCTAACCACAAATTAATCTTTGAGAAGTATGATGCCCCTCTCAACTTGTAAAATAAATCATTAATACTCGGTAATAGATATCTATTTCGTATCGTCACCTTATTCAACTCCCTGTAGTCTACGCACAACCGAATTGAACCATCCCATTTCTTCACTAACAACACTGGTGCACCCCACGGCTATGTGCTTTGTCGAATGAAACCCTAAACCAAGAGTTGTTAAAGTTGATCTCTTAGCTCACGCATCTCTAAAGGGTCCATGCTATAAGTTGCTTGAGCAATCTGCCTCATACCTGGTGGTAGGTCAATGACAAACTCAATCTTCGTGCTCGGTGGAAATCGTGGTATTTACTAAAACACATCCTCGAAGTCCCTCACAACCATAATCAAATCTAACGGAATCACCACCTCTTGTGAGGTCTCCTCCTCGATATAATACAAATGAGTGTGCAACCCTCCCTTAGGAAGAGGCATCACCACTTAAAACATATCATGTCCTGGGATGGAGAACACGATGGTCTTCTCGAAGAGATCTACCATCTCCCTATATGTTGGCAACCCATCCATGCCTATGATGACATCATATCCCTCCATATCTAACGCTAGGAGGTCCACTGCTAAACTCAGTTCCGCAATTAAAATGTCACTCCCCTATAAATAGAATGTATAAGTGAACCAGTACCCATCAGTTGCTCTACACACATAAGTAGACTACTCGTTGTTTCTAGCAAGCCGATGGCCCTAGAAAATTTAGTCTTAATAAATGAATACGATGCCCCAGTATCAAAAAAGTATCCTACCCTCATGCTCACGGATAGGAAATATACTCGCTATTTCTAGCAACGCCTGAGGGACTGACGAAATGGGGATATTTCGGACGTTGTATAAATGCCTATAGTGCATCTGCCTCTGCAATTATGGGGCTTGTGGAACTAGTGTTGCTGGCAGCATTTGTCCATGCTCTCTTTATTGGGCACCCTGCTGTTGGATCCTACCTCTCTATGGGAACTCCCTCTTAAAATTTCCCTTCTGATGACAAATAAAGCAATGCCTCTGCCTGTCTCCTTGTCGTTGGCCCTACTGACCCTCATGAGGTTGGCCCTACTAACCTTATCCGTTCTTCCCTTGGAACTGACGGCCCTTAGGAACCTGCTGCTACTGATTAGGGACCTGGTGAACCTATATGAACCCCTGACCTCCCTGTCGAAAACCTCCAGGCTTAAATTTACCAACCTGATTTCCCAACTGACTACTAGTCTAATACTGAACTACGCTAGTATCACTTTCACCGGCCTTGCCCTGCTGGCTCGGCTCACCTACCGTCTTGCTTCCCTTTAAATGGAAGCGATGATACGTACAATGTAATAGATAGGCATTGACAACGTCGGTATA
Organism: Sambucus nigra; assembly: GCA_949130495.1. Classification (NCBI taxonomy): domain Eukaryota; kingdom Viridiplantae; phylum Streptophyta; class Magnoliopsida; order Dipsacales; family Adoxaceae; genus Sambucus; species Sambucus nigra. The sequence continues at coordinate 71,407,271 of OX422222.1, forward strand.
CGTCACCAGTGCGGGATTTCCCATAAAATCCTTCCTGATTCTCCAGGTCAAACCAGTCACAAACTTAGCCTTCTTCCGCTCCTCATTGCTCACATTATTTGACACAAAAAATTTCCAAACAACTGAACTCCTCCTCGTACTCTGCCACTCAGTGCTCTCCCTGAGTCACCTCACCAAGTACTTGCGATCGAACCACACCCATAAATCATCAATGGTCATCGAATCCCTCTTTCCAATAGTGGTGATGAACTCCCACCACTGTAGAATGACCCCAGTCAACCTGAAGGTGGATAATATCTGCCTCTATAACTCACTGCAGTCAACTAAACGCAAGTGACACTACATGTCCTTCTTCCTCTGACACCCTAGTATCACATCTAAACTACCTCGAAACTCTGGTAGATGACCTTTCTAAAAGGCCTCTCGTACTCGCTGCCACTCTGATGACCCCTGGTGAGCCGGTGTAACTGGGGCCACTAGATATTGTTGCTGAGGCTGAGGGAAATGGGCTGCCATGTCTTCCATTACTGCATTGACCGCCAGGGCCACCACCTCCGCCATTCGTGTTATCGTCACTAATCCTATTGGGGCCTATGGTTGTGGAACCTCCAGCTCATGTTGATCCTCCCTCACCTCGTCCCTAGCTGCTGCCCTACCAAGTCTACCTCTCTTATGTAGCATCAGATATTTAAATGAGTCATATTACATCATCTCTAATACAAAACTAAATATCAGAAGTATGATAACTCATATGCATGAAGATCAACAACAATCCTAATAATAGGGATCTATATAAACATAATGCTACACCGAAATGTGAAAATTTGTACAAATCCTATGGACACTAGAATGTGATGCTCTGATACCATCCGTGACACCCCGCCTAATAAAATATTAGGTGATCAGTCCTATATCAAATTAAGAATAGGAGCCTCATATGGTTCATTCTTACCATCATTGTCGAAAACTGTTTAAAACTTATTAACAACGAAGTATTAAAAAATTTAGTGCCAAATTTTTTTTTAATAATCCAAGAAAAAATTAAGTACGAAAATAAAGTAAAACATCCAATGCTGATATAACCAATCTTCACATAATAAAAATTCTTGTCGAATAAACCATCGGCTAAATCCAAACCAATGTAAAACACATAAAAAATCCCATACAATCATAAAGGAAAAATACTAGATAAAACTCAAAGCAACATGATCGAAATAACCGATGTGAATCCCTACACTAGGAATCGAAAAGATAGAAGCGCTTATCCAAATCCTGCAACATCCACAAGTGTTGCAGCTGCGAATCTTTGGAATGAATTTAGGCATGGCGTCCCTATTGCACCTAAAAGGTTTTGAAAAATATTTGAGAGCAAGGTTTAAAGCCCAAAACATTTTGAAAATATTTAGCAAGAGATTAAATTGCAGATAATGAAAAATGCAAGAAGGCACTTCATATTTAGGCTAGTGTCACACTCCCTTGAGGATAGACTCACCCCTCAACTAATCTGCACACCTAATGCTTTCATTGTATTCCACCTAGTCCTCTACCCCATAACTAGTTACATGATATAATTTTATCCTAACGTACTACTTTAGCCCGAGTATGTATAACATAAGTTATTCATCCCTTTAACTTAAGTAATTTTCTTCCCTTTAACTCCATATAACATTTGCACTAGTTATATAATTAATACAATTTACTCCATGTAGTTAATAACCCTCATATAAATATTTATAATATTATATACGTAAAACCATATTACAACATTCACACATATGTCGATATATTATTAAGATCCCATCCTTCCGAGTAATAACCCACCGGATGTATTCTCTCAAGCGGTATCAAACCAGACTACTCAGTCCCACCTGGAGTTTCAAAATAGCTATTGTCCGTCGAATTAGAACGTAAAATAATAACATAATGGAGGTGTTCAGATTTCCTTCCTGGAAGTGAGCTAAGCCCCTCACCCATATAACAGACCAAAAGAATCTTTTTTTTGTAAGAAAACATGTTTGAACAAAAAAATACTCTTGATCGAACGAAAATGGGGTTTGAGAAATTTCATTCGAACTAGATGCCTATTGCATTTTGTGGACCTTCCAAGGATCTTTCAACGATAGTCTTTATTCCAAAGACACCATCTCTTTAGATGTTCTTTAGAAGAGGGTTTGAATGAATTAACCATTTTGTTCTAATCAAATTTGATCTCGTTCTAATGAGATTAAAATCTCATTCAAATGAACTAAAAAGTAAAATTTTCTTTTTAAAAATAATTTTATAAAAAATGCCTCGATTAAAAAAAACATCCCAAAATATATTAGACGATTAAAATCAAAACCACAAGTTCATATACCTCCATAAAATGTTAGTGAAGACTTCAATGGCTTGAACCTCAAATATGTATCTCGATCATTAACAAGTCTTTATAGACCTTGGTCATAAATGCAGATGTAGTCTTCGGTTTGTAGCAATGGTTGGTAATAGGATATGCTAAAATTCATAATCTATGAGAAATTATAAAATTAACATAGGCATTCATAACATATGCACACAAAGTCAACGATATACTTTTAAATAAGGTACCCAATTTCAACCTTAGGTGTAAAAATGTTGAACTTAAATTAAATTGACTCGAATTATGAAATATTCCATTAATTTAAATGATTCTTAAATTAATAATGCAAAACTATTTAATGCTTTTCAAGATAGTTCGTCGTGCAAACCCATTGATCTTCTACTTCCTAACACCCTCAGAATCCCTCGTATATATGAATTCACTCTTAAATATTTTTGAGGATATTATAATTCTCATATGTAGAGAACCATCAATGAGTATAAAATAAATGGCCATAGCACTTTTGTTTTTGTGTGTCGTTAACCTTTTAGGCTTTCTTTGCAAATGGCGGCTTTTAATGCAAAGAGAATTTTTCCCTTTCGTAGACCATTTCTAGTGCTTTTATAACAATCTTAATTAATGCAAAGAGAATTTTTCTCTTTCGTAGCCCATTTCTAGTTCTTTTAATGCAAAGAGAATTTTTCATGCAAAGATAATTTTAATGCAAAGAAAATTTTTCACTTTTATAACAATCTTTTTTTTAGAAACGAAACTTGTACAATTGTCTTACAAGCATAACTTATCTTTTTTTACATTTGGTTTGTTATTAAGCTTGATTGAGATGAGAAAATCATTTTCGAAATATGATAAGAAAGTACAATGTTAAAAAAAGTCTGTGCATGTGTGTAATAAAGGTGATAAAGAGTCTAACACGAGGAAACTAATCACTAGTGAACAAAGAAATGTTATCCGCACAATATTAAGCATACTAAAGAAACAAAGCCATGTCTCAAAACACCTTGAAAAATTCAAATGATTAGATAAAATTTAGGGGTGATCCAAATATCTTAAATGCCCATCTATATATGGTGACAAACGAAACAACAAAAATCTTTTTATCTTTTTCAAAAGAATTATCAAAAATAAAATCTTTTTGGATTTCTGATAAAATATTAGAAAGAAAAAAACATGTATAAACATAAAAATACACTAGAAATATAATATTTCAATAGGGATAAATGGTATGAACGTGATAATCACCCTATATGAGATCAAATTACCCGAATACAATTAATGGAGTAAATACCCTAAGACCTCCTAAGATCCTCAAATCCAAGTGGACCTATACGTTTTGTGAAAAATATCATCGAATTGACGTTCGGTACTCACAAATCTGTGGGACACCACCATCTCATCTACGAGATCACAAATAAAATGTTCACATATCCTAATATGCTTTGTTCATAAATATTGTAGCGGATAATGGGATATATGAGTTTCACTCATAATATCACACGATATATGAGTTGCACTCATAATTTTCAAACATTTGCTTCATTTGTAAGAGCTACGTGCAACAACTCTCGATGGCTATATACTCGTCCTCCACCGTGGACAATGATATGGACTTTTTCTTCTTGCTCGACCAAGATACAAGTGCACATGAGGTTCTCCTATAACCATCAACATCCCCAGCCTAATTGATATCCGGATAGGCAGACAAACGATTATCGATATCAAATAAATACCAAATACCATAAGAAAGAGTGACACTAACATATTTTACGATGTGTTTAAGTGTGCGCAAGTGGAATTATTGGGGGATGCTTGGTATCATGCACAAAATCCAACGTTAAAAGCAATGTCGATATGGCTAGAGATCAAGTAGAGAAGATAACCTATTATGCTCCTATAAAGTTTTGCTCTATGCCATTACCTAAAGTGCATTCACTAAGCTTAATCGATGTACTCATAAAGGTGCATGAGTTCTTAACGGAGTCTAACACAAAAAATTTCATTAGTTACCTAGAATATTTAGACTGAGATATGAATATCCCATCCTCAAATTGATGTACCAGGAGACCTAAGAAGAACATAATCTCACTAACCATGATTATCTCAAACTCACTCTACATTGCCTTCTCAAACACATCATCATGTCGAGAGCATGTTGATCTATATACTATGTCGTCAACATAAACTTGGGGAAGAAATATATCACCATTATCTACTCTCATAAACAACGTTCTATCCACTGGTCCTATTGAAGCTACAAGGTAAGAGATAAAAAGTGAGCCTCTCACACCAGGCATAGGGTTCTTGCTTCAAACCATACAGGGCCTTCTTAAGATAAAATATGTGTCTCCCTTTTGTTATTCCACGTACTCTTCCTCTTGTATAATGCCATTAAGAAAAGAATTTTGATGTCCATTTGATATAATTCGAAGTGTAGATAACATGTTTTGGCGAGTAATAAGAGGATTGTAATGACATTTTTCTCATGTCCAATATGTTACATTTGTGTATGTCGTACGTCGTTACATTTGGAACGTCACTTCACAATCTCACATGACGGCCTCTAGACGAATTATAAGAATCAAGCATTCAACATCTTCATCAAGTATCCCACATCTGCCTCAACGACTTCACGTTCCACAATTTTATGGATTTTATGCAAGTGGTGCGCTACAGAAGTCAAAACAACAAAAGAAAGGCAAGATAGGAAAGATCAAGGGTATTTCGATAATTTTACAGCAGTAGTATGGAGGTTTGGTCAATTCGAAAGTTAAAGAACTCAACCCCACAACGATACTGGAAAAAATGGGACCTCAATGCAAGTTATGGTGACGAAGTTATGCGCGTTTAAATAAAAGGAAAAAAGGTCTCTACATATAACATATGGGCGATCCGAACCTTTTACTTTTAAGGGGTTAGGACCGCCTAAGCAAATAAGGATCGGTTTGAAATAAGGAGGAGATCCGTACCGCCCTGGGAACCCGAATCGGATCGCTTCGGATATTCTCAAAAGATCACATCTGATTTTTTTACGCCTATAAATATCTATTTCGGCGGTGTATTTGTTGAAGACTTTAAGTGACGTTTTTGAGAGACCAAATTCACCAAATCTTCATATTTTTTACTCTCAAAACTCATGTTTGATTCACAACAAAAAGTCCAATCCCTTTTTTGAATCTTTTGGAACCCAAGAACATATTTTGCTTTTGTTCATTCTTTGTGAGGACAGGTCTACAGCCGACCACTGCGTGCTATTGTAAAGCTATCTCTTTTCCATTAATGACCATCTGGATTTCTTTCGGGAGATTCCAGCCGACGACATCGGAACCGACACCTGAGGGTATTTCGTATGTCACTCTTATTTTCATTATAATCCGTGTAAACCGTTATTTACAAATTATAGTGAAAATAAAAGGTTTTGACCTTCGGGGATTTTCCAGATTTCTGTGTGTCAGCATATTTATATCGCATAATTTATTTTTGTGATGGATTGTTCTGTTTCAACACGTAGTTGTATGTTTTAGGGGTTGAATTAATTTCATTTAAAAATATACTCTAATTAAGTAAATGTGCGAAATTAGAAATTTTCAAATTAATTTAATTTGGTATCGTACACCGCATTCTTAAATTGGTATCCGAGAGGGTTACGTTAATTTATCACGTATTCCTATTTTTCGCAAAATTGTGTGATATTGATTTTTTTTGAAAATTCAATTTTTTGAAAAATCGTAATTTTTCCAACGGAACGCCAATTTAATGAGGAGCCTATTTTTTAAAAGTTCACGACCGTGCTGAAAAATTAAAACTTCTGAATTTGAAACATTAAAAAATAATGAAAGTTTTGGAAAAAGAAAATTCTTATTTTAATAGTAAGATTGAACATTTGCAAACATTTCAAACTTAATTATGTCTAAGTATATACTATTAATTCACTCCTTGAATTAGAAAACATTCGTAAAGGACTTTCCCATTGGGGGATCGAGGGAGACTAGTTGAGGTGAGGAATTATAGTCACATTTTATTCATAAACACCAATCAAGACCGCGGAGTTTATGTTGAAGTCCCTCTCCCTATTACTTATTTAAAACATTAGGGTTTATTAAAAAGAATATATTTAGTTCTAAAAGGAAAATTTTCTTCAATAAGTTAAATTTCTCGATCCCGCATCTTAATCATCTAAAAATAAAACATTTTAAATTAAAAAAAAAAAAATACAGATCTCAGTTTAATTCGCACCTTATAATTAATTACCCCCATTTAAATTTAATTTAGATAAGAATAAATTAATGCGAATGTTCGAAGAATATCGGTAGTCTTGGTCATGTCATCAATGTAAACCATGTTGTCCACAAAATCAGGTGTCTTAAATTATCCTAAGTCACACACTGAATCATGCAACATAAAATAATAAAGACACATGCAATTAGACTAATAAATTATAGAATAAAACAAAAGGATAAAATTACATATTTCCATCATGGGATAAAATTCCTCCTTAAGTAGACTCCTTGAAGAATTAGGACCCTTGAATTGGAATACTTGTTAGACAAGAAAAAAATTGAGGAATAATCAATGAAAAAAATACCACTGAGATTCCAAAAAAAATTAATTCCCTGAAGCCCCATAGCATCCCCGCCCCATCATCGTAGCGGTGATGCCTAGTTGTTATAGCATCCATGAACTTACTATAGTGGTCAAGGAGAAGTGTTAGAGAAACCTTTCCCTTTGTTCGAACATTCATTTATTTCTTTATTCTCATGAAACTAGCTTATTTATTTCATAATAACATTCATGAATGAGTATCAAAGCTTTGTTTAGCTGCATAAAAATCCATCGGATACAAACCCAGTGTATGATATGAAATTATAAATTACAGCCTCTCGTATTATCCTCCAATTCAACGACTAAATACAATAATTATACAATATTAATTATTAGAACTAAATCGAATCTAAACCAATTTTTTTAGATAACCGACTGTAGGATCCTGATAAGGGCTGGGGGTGCTTACGCATGGATAATTACAACAAAAGAGTCTATTTCCCAATTTTAAACCAAAAAAAAAACTTAAACAGATTAAACCCAGTAAAATGTTTTCACCACATTAAATAATGTGTTGTGAAAAATGATTTACCCAATTTTATCTTTTTAACCTAAACATGCATCTAGTTGATAAGAATATAAAATAAGTAAAACAATCTCAAAACGCACCGATATACGAGGAAATGCCACAATTGGAAAAACTCGAATGGCCCATCTAAATCGATAATTATGATAAGGTTTTACACAAATAATGAACTATTCTTATCCAACAACACATCTGCCTCGCAAGCCTTGATGCTCTTCTATCTTCAACCTCTCCTCTACAGTGCAATGCATGAGTTCACCCATGTAAGATGCCACATCATGCGTATTCATAAGCACCTCGATATCCACCAATGATGCTTAGCAACTGTTTAAGGAGTCAGAATACGAAACATTACTTCTTCACCATAACACCGCAAACTAGAATGAAGTCCACCACATGAAACAAGTTCTTAATTAAAGATGATGATAAACAAACTTTGATACCTAACACAAGCATCTCTAATCATATAAATATATAAACCTAGATCTTTAAACTCAATGGGTTTAAATAGGGTTTTGGAAAATTGGTTAATAGGTAGGAATTTCATTTTTTTCCAAAAGTTCTTGAACAATACTATTTTAGCACACATATAAATAGTAAAACATGATTTTATACTCGGTATACTCGTTTTAATGAAAACCTAAAGTTTATTTGCATGAAAATATAACTTTGTTTATACGATAGTATGGTTCCTTCAAATGAACTATCTCTTTCGTCAAATAAACTTCCAACGAGCTTCCAACGGGTGACCTTCTATTTGGAAGAGAGTGGTCATTTGATCTTTGTTATATGTATCTTCCAAAGAGCTTTAAGTTCGTTCCAATGAAAAAATATCTTTATTGTAACAAGGTTAGAGTTTGTTCTAATGAACCGAAACCAAAAAAACATTTTTCTCCAATAGATATTTCAAAATACTTTCAAACCATTTTGTTGAAAACTAAACACCCAAAAATATTTCTAAAGATCATATTCTTTTATTTACATGATGCCTAAAATTTTATCCAACTTTTTTGACCAAGATTCGAAATCAAATTTCATAGTACTCCGGTCTCTCAATCTCATTTCAACATCAATTATTCGACACTGAAGTAAATGCCTAGGCTCTTTAAACTCAAGAAGCTCTTTGTTCATAACCTTTATATAACCTCGAAGGCTATCTCTCTCACCCTCTATATACTATAGGTTATATCTAAGAGTCATTTCAAAATACTTTCATAATTACTTATGGCACGTTCTTTCAACATCACTTCCAACTTCAACTTATCCTTCTTCACTCTCAATGTTTCCACATACAACTCATGAAAAGAATAATAGAATTTACTCTTCCCCTCTTATTATCTATCGTTATTCTCTTCCCCACTCATTATATCATCATTCACTTTGGATTCCAACTCATGGCCTCAAAAGTGTCATTCTTAGAAAATATCTTTAAAGGAAGATTTGTCATCAAAGCTCATATGATTAGCCATGAACGCAGTGTAGTTATGCTGAATGGGGGAATTGGGTCCCACTTCCGTATCACCATCACCAGGGGTAACATTATACACCTTCGGTCTTCCCATCCTTCGTTAGTTTAGTGGGGCACTCAGCTATACAATGATTATAACCCTCACAACTAGAACATCTTTTCAACTCATCCGTCTTAAAGTTATCGTTACGATTTTTAGAACAGTTATTGGCCTTGTTATACATGTTTTTCTCAAAGAATTTTGCATTTTTAAATTACTTTTAAAACTAAAGAAACTTCTTACATTTCTTTGTTAATATTGGCATATCCCCGATCTCGAAGTTAGAATAATCATTCAAAATAGGTGTTTCCTCCTTCTGGGCTTTCAAAAAAATGCTCTTGTCTTTCTCCTTCCCAGTCTTGCAGGATAAATTGTCAATATCATAAGTTTATAGGTTACCTACAAGCTCTTTAGGTTTCATCAAATCAAAACTACCCAAGGAATTGAAACCCATCACTTTCTGAGTTGTGAGGTTTTCGTGTTTGGAATCCTTAACAACACTAGTTCCTTCCTGGGAGAGTTGGAGTATTTCCCAAGCCTTTTTAGACAATTTACAAGTCATAATATGGTGAAAATCCTCCAAGGTGAGAGAACAATACAAATTATTTAAACCACGAGACTTACACATTGCTAAGTTATGCTCGACCTTACTTCATGATTTTATGGGTTTGGGTATCCTATTCTCTCTAACTAATGCAGTAATTGGAGTCCAACTATTAATTTTCGCTTGCCATGCCCTCTAATCTATATCATTAAGTGTTGATTTCATAAGAATTTTCTAGTATGCACTGAGACCATCAAAACCATAAAAATTTGTTCCTAAAGACATCGAATTTGAAGATGACAACTTAGTTTTCTAGATATGATACCAATTTGAGAGGGCTTTATGTTTCTTAGGCGGGGACGATTACAAATAAGAAGTCAATTTTATTATTTTTTAATTTGAAAAAGTAAAACTTTATACAGATTAAACCCAATAAAAATTTTTCACTAAATTAAACACTTTATTGTGAAAAATCGATTTACCCAAATTTTATTTATTAACATAAAACTTGAATATTAGTGAAAAGAATATAAAACAAGTAAAACAAATATACAATGCGTTGATATAATAGGAAAACTGAAAATAGAAAAAACCTCGAATGATCCAGCTAAATAGATCACTACGATATGGTTTTATAAAGACTAGACAATAGACCCACTCAATGACTCATCTCCCACATAGGCCATGACTCTCTTATATATTAAACCTCTCCTCCATAGTGCAATGCATGATTCCACCCACTCAAGTTGTCATAGCAAACGAGTCCAAACTCACCACGATATCCATCGTTAAGCGTCAATAACCAGCTACGGGATTGAGACACTAAACATCGCTTATTCACTACAATACAATAAACCAGTATGGAGTTCACCATAAGAAGAACTTCTAAATTAAAGATGATGAGAAACAAACCTTGGTGCCCATCACAAAGATATCAAAGAATATGAATATGGAAACCTGTATCTTTAAACTTAATGGGTGAAACTAGGATATTTGAACTTTAGTAAGAAGGTAAGAATTTGATTTTTGCCAAACTTCTTGAAAAATCTAAGTCCAGATTTCTCATAAATAGTAAAACATAATTATTAAGGCGGTGAAATCGGTTGAATAAAAACCTATAGCTCATTCGAAGGAAAATCTAAATTCGTTCTAATGACACCCATGTTCGTTCGAATGAACTGGCTTTTTTTGTTCAAACGAACTATCAATAAGATTCCAATGGTTACCCTTTTATTTTACAAAGAGTGACCGTTTAATTTTCACTAGATGTATCTTTTAACGAGGATCATGTTCGTTCCAATGAGATATCTGCTTCGTTCTAATGAAAATAGATTATCATTCTCACGAGTCCAGGGTTTTTTCTAATGAAGTGAAAGCCAAAAAAAAAATCCTGTAAAAAATTTTGTAAAAATTATTCCAAAAAATTTTGCCTAAAAATAGACATCAAAAAATATTTTGAAGGACTATATTCAAAATGCATCCATGATCATGAGATCCTCGATATACATGAAAAGAAACCTGGTAGAAAACATGGAACAATGTTTATCCATCTTTGAAGGTTTGTCTTTAAGACTTCACTAAAGATGTCATAGGCTCACGAGATCAATAATACAAAACATAGCCTATAACTCAAATGTTTTGTAAGGAATTAATCAAATTATAAATAAATTGACTCAAACAGATCCAATCACACAAAATACATTCATGATACATTAATGGAAGGGATATAAACATTACACTCCTATGTGGACCAATGAAAATTAGACACATGTCCTCCTACGTGGCTACCCAAATACCTTCGTCGGCTCTAGAAACCATTTGTCGGCTAGCATGGTGAGAAACACCAAGAATGTGAACCATCAAGAATATCAAAGGTTACTCAGGTAAAGTGGTGACCAACACAAAATATCAAGAGTCTAATTTATTATATACATATGTAAAAGCCATGAAATATGAAGGCACTCCATCTATTGAGTTCCTAACCAGTATAAAGACATGACCTCCCTTATCTCAAAAGGATAATTCAACCAAGCATAATCACATCACAAACTAAGCTATTGTAATCACCTAAATAATACCAACAGTGGGTGTAGGTTCTTCTTATAGCTGAACCATATTAAAGCACTTGTTTGTTGTGTGTTTTCATGGCTTGTTTATGTTTTTTTATCTGTGATTATAAATTTGGATCCCTTCCAATTTTATACATAAACACCTATGAATAATAATTATCTTTTGGTCGGTAGAGATTATTTCTTCTTTATCTTCTTTATTCTTTTTAGCTTATAATTAGTTAGTTGTAGTTAAAAAATTTATTAATCATAGACACGCACTCACCTCCAAACACATTAATCTAGAAAATACGTTGAGTTTTGGAAAACATGTACAAGATTTGATTTTATATTATTTTGTTTAACAGAACACAAAAATGTTGAGTTTACCAAGTAAGAAGATAAGACCTATAAGGTATCCTAAGACAAATAAAGCCAACATATTTGGTTAGTAAAAAAATCATTAGATATGGAGCGACTCCACCAAAATTTCATTATCACACTAGGGCTAAGTATTTTTTCGACAACACTTACTGAAATGTTAAACATAAACCAAACAAAAACAAAGGACTAGTGAAACGTTGATGAAAAAATCATAAAAGTGTACCAAAATATATTTTATTATTATAAAACAGAAGCCCTACATTAAGTCTCCTGAATAGAGAAGATGTCCACGTAGGCACCAGTTATTATCTATATATTCTCTAATACGCTCTCTAATATGCATGCCTCCACTTCAATTCATTTATCACGTGTGTCCATTACTCTTTCATCCTTGAATCTATATTTCTCCTTAGATACTAAACCGTCTCTCAAGGATCGATTTGTACCATCCATCTCCAATCCACACACACACACACACACACACACACACACACATATATATATATATATATATATCAGCTCCAAACACATAGAAAAACAATTAAGTAGTATTCATAAATTTTGCAACATCTAATTTTGAAGGTTTGTACACATGATGTTTTTTTGTAATTAATTACTTATGTGGTTTAATATTTGTACTTCAATTACAGGAGGGACGAGTGTCGTATTAACCAAGTCAAAGATACATTCAAGTATTTCTCCAACATCTCCAGAAGCCTCAACAGCTACAACAAGTTCGGAACTACCAAAAGCTATCACAGTTTGAAATTCAAACTGATTGTAATCTCCTGATTGAATGCTTCTCACGTATGTTGCTCCTATTTTCATTCAATGTACAGCTATATATCTAAGCCCTCATTCTTCATGTAAGGTGTGAAAAAGAGATAATAAAAATCATCCAAGTTATATTACAGTAGCAGTGTTCTTCATATAACTGTTACACCCTTTCATTATTTTGTTATGGTATCAGAGCCAAATATGGCCACAGCCGGATCCGACCTATCACCAAATTCCACCACTGAAATTTCTTCCTCCCCACCACTTATCAATCTCACCAACTCTCATCACTTTGTCTCTCTCAAACTAGATAGTAAAAACTACCTACACTGGAAAATTCAGATGGAACCCTTTCTTTATGGACAAAATCTTTTTCAGTATGTTGATGGCAGCTCTACCTGTCCTACAAATCCCTCCTTAACTGCTACATGGATCCAACAAGATAAATTAATCGTGAGCATGCTTATTTGCTCTCTCTCTCTCCCGACATGATACCATTGGTATTCGGTCTTCAAACCTCCCATCAAGTCTGGAAAACTCTGGTTGAAGCCCTTGCTTCTCCTTTCGACACCCGCATTCTCAATCTGCATTTACATCTCCACCGTCTTCATCAAGGAGATGACTCGGCATCTACATTCCTTCACAAAGCTAAAGTCATCTCAGATGAGCTAACTGCAGCTGGACATCCACTGTCACTGACGGAATTCAACATTCACGTCTTCAAAGGCTTGCGGTCAGAATTCAAGGATCTTATCACGTCTCTTACTACCCGCTCCACACTTGTTACCTTTTCTGAATTACATTCCCTCCTTCTCAGTCACAAATTTATCCATGATGATAAACTTTCATCTCTTTCCATTAACTCACTTTCTTCAGCCACCACTCCACCTAATCAACCCACTGCCCATCTCACTACTCATAACATAACACACTCTTCTTCCCAATCCAACCCTAATTCACAAACTCCCACCTATCATCATCAATCCACTCGTGGGCACCATTTTCGTGGCCGTGGCCGTGGTCGTGGTCGATTTTTCTCGTATCGTCACCACCCGAACTCTCCTAACTCTCGTCCTCGTTGTCAACTTTGTTCCGCACCTAATCATACTGCCCCAACATGTCCCATCCGATTCACTCCTACCCACACTCACCCCACTGCCCATTTTACATACCCACCTTCGTCTCAACCTGGACTTCTCCCCACTCCTTCTCATCCTATCACAAGTTGGCTTCCCGACACAGGGGCATCCCATCATGTCACTCCTCATTTTTTCGACCTCACTAATCCCATCGACTACACTGGCAGTGATACTCTTCATATCGGTAACGGTACAGGTTTACCCATCTCTCATATTGGCAATTGTTCTCTTCAGACTCTTAATTCTTCCCTTCACCTTAATAATACTTTATATGTACCTTCTATTTCTAAACCTCTTATTTTTGTTCAACAATTTACTCGTGATAATGATGCATTCTTTGAATTTCACCCTGACTTTTGTGTTGTGAAGGATCGTCGTACGCGGACACCTCTCCTCTACGGCACCACTAGGTATGGTCTCCAACATCTCCGGAAGCCTCAACAGCTACAACAAGTTCGGAACTACCAAAAGCTATCACAGTTTGAAATTCAAACTGATTGTAATCTCCTGATTGTAATCTCCTGATTGAATGCTTCTCACGTATGCTGCTCCTATTTTCATTCAATGTACAGCTATATATCTAAGCCCTCATTCTTCATGTAAGGTGTGAAAAAGAGATAATAAAGATCATCCAAGTTATATTACAGTAGCAGTGTTCTTCATATAACTGTTACACCATTTCATTATTTTGTTATGTCGCAAATAAGAGGCAAGGACATCGGAGGGAAGTTATGGTTGTCGGAGTTTTTTAGGTAATTTCTACGATGGTTTGTTAGGAAGATTCAACACGGGACTGTGTATCTTCTTTGGTTTGTGTATATGTGTTTGATTAAAAACACGGGATTTGGTTTGTCTGACGGTTGTGGTGCATTAGATTCAATCGGGTTTGTACATGGTGTTAAATATCGGCTGTGATGTTGAAACATCGGAGACACTCAAGTATCCAGTTTTTATATTCATATCCATTTCTTTTATTCATTTCTTAACCATTTTGCAAAAAAAAATACATTTTTCAAAGTCAGCTTATAGCAAATGGAAACCTAGTTTGAGAAACAAAGTGAAACCCTTTTTCAAACTCAATTTATGGCAGATGGAATCACATAGGCAAACAAATTCAATTGATGAAAACACATAACAAAATGAACATATTATTGATATATATCTATATAATAAGTTACAAAACTTACATATGTCACAAGTTTCAACCATAACATCACAAGATTCATTATTCATGTGTTCCCTATTTTACCCATAAAAAAATTATCCCCCCCCCCCCCCCCCCCCCCCCTCTTTCAAAATTCGAAAAGGGTAGAATCATATTTTCTTCAAAATCACACATATCCCCACTTTCACTCTCAAACCCTCTTTTATTTTCTCTCGAAATAGAAACCCTCTGTTTCTTTATTTTGTATCATTATTTTCACACATCTCTGCCTCACGTGGCTCGAAACGTATTGGAAAGGTTTGAGCTTCAATTTAAGACATCCTCTCTTCAAGAAACCAATTGCAAGATGTAAATCTAACCCCTGTACATTCTAGCAACTATTAATCATCTATTTAAACCACGCAAAGAAAGGTTTTTATCTTACCCGTTAAATATGGTGAATATTTATTCTGAAGCTTACTTTTGTTTTACTGCTTTTTATTATCACTTTTGCTCATCGTTCAGATCTTTGTGCCCAACCCAACTTCTCAGTGTTCGTTCAAATGTTTGTGTCCGCTCCCCGTTCAGATCTTGGTAACTCTGTGTTTGCATGGAAAGAGTTGGATAACGACAGCCACATCTTAAATCTTGCTTCAATAATGATTTAACATACACCATCGATAGTACACACATCATCCAAGTGTCGGTGTTCGATTCGATGGCTTTAATAACGACAGCCACATCTTAAATCTCTAAACTAAAGAATGAGAAGATGAGAAAACCCAAGAAAAACAATATCTTCAATCTCTGCACTAGGCAAGATATATATGTCTTAAATATCAACACTACGCAAAAAAATATCTTCTGCAGAGAAAAACCAAATCAGAGTGAGGAGAGCATATTAGAGAAAAAAACACATCGGACTGGAAAAACACAGATCGGAGATAAGACGGTGGACCAAGTATTCCGTAACTTCAAAGATGGTGGCTAGATCAAAGGTATGTTGTTTTCTTATTTGTGTTTTGTCTCTGGAGATGGTGCGGACCACTTACGAAAAAAAATATTGTTTTCTTATTTGTGTTTTTCCTACATATACAGTTTTGTTTTTGTTTTGTCTATAATAGTCCAAACTCCTAGACCCACACATAATTATTTTTTCTATAATCGTCTAGATTGAGAGGAGAAGATGACAGTGCTATGATTGTGTTAATTATTTTAATTTGGTTGTCTTTTATCTCTTTTTTTCTGGATCGAGCAAGTCTAACAGCGTTACTGATTTTAAGTTTTTGATAGTTTTCTCCGATTTTAATTTTAAGTTTACGATTCTATATGCCAAATAGAATTTATTGAGGTCGATTTAGTTTTCTGTTACATGTTTAAATTATTATTAGAGTATGTTTACTTTTGTAAGGGGTGAGTTTAGAGAAGTTTACGAGATCCGATGGTGGCACAACCTCACTCAATGATGTTTGTATATTCGCTCTTACCCAATTTGCTTGAATCTGAATGCTTCATTGAGCTTCTTTTTTTATGTTTGTCTATTCGCTCTTACCCAATTTGCTTGAATCTGAATGCTTCATTGAGCTTCTTTTTATTGGATATTAGTGGTTATTCTCTCTGACAAGACATCATTTATTGCTTATTTCATAATCTTCTATAAATTCTAAATCAATGATGTTATTTTTTATTTCTCATCACATCCTTACTGTTGATGATTTCAAGCTGATTTAGAGAAAAATTTTGTTGATTCGGAGTAAACTCAAAGAACTGTTTTGATCACAAAGTTTTGGTGATTCAGAGAAAATTCTTCATTCGAGATAATACCTTATTCCAGATTGATCAGGTTTCCAGTTTTGATGTTTTTTTGGAATTTATCCTTTTCAATCAATGAATCTCAGTTGGAGATTTGAATCAACCTCTTTATGGATCCATCTTACAAGGTATCATCATCTGAAATATTTTTCTTTCGATTACTCCCGCCTTTATTTTTCAAGAACGGTTTACTTCAAATTTAAAGGCGGATTCAACCCATTACCTCGCGCACCGGGCAGTCACCCGAATTTTGACATTTCTTAAAATTTGAAGTTATGTCGAAAACATCTTCAAGCAATGGAGATCTTACTTCATTGGTGCTCCAACTGCATAAATTGCAGAAGAATGTTAGCAGCTCCATGTTCTTTTGTTGATGTAAATGTTTATTAAAACCCCTTTTAGTGTATCTATTATGTAATGCATTGTAAGGAGTGTTTGTTGTTACAAAAATGATAGAGCGACCGGGCATTCCTACTTAAAACTCAAACTTAATGATGTGGCAGTGCCACATTTTAAGTTTGAGTTTTAAGTGGATACCCATTTTTTTGCTTTGTCATTCTATTAATATATTTTTTTCCAAAAAAATAATTTTCAAGTTAAAAATAAAAATTTAATCACAAAAAAAAATTGTGTTAAAATACAAAAAGATAAAACACGAAATCGTATTTTTTTACTTATCACAAATTAATTAAAAAATACTCAATGCGATTATGAATCTTTTATTTTTTAAGCAACACAATCAAGATTTAAAAAAACGCGACGTGATATGGAATCGTATTTTGGTGTGGACCATTTTTTACTATTTTAAAAACAATCTTTATACTGCTGGTGCGGATCAACATATTAGAAAAAATGGTCCGCGCCAGCGGTATGTATAGGTGGTCGGAGCACCTATACATACCAGTAGTGCAACCCATTTATTTTTAAATAGTCAAATATTTTTTTTTACTATTTAAAACAAATGGTCCGCGCCAGCAGTATGCAAAAAAAATATTTTCTTATTTTTTTAATTATTTTGAACTCGTTTAGTTCCTCAAACACCCATTTACTCAATATTCTCTTATTTTTAAAGGTTCGCGCTAGCGGCACCCCTAATTTTTAAACTTTTTTTTTTAATTTTACAACATTTAAAATAAGTTTTGTATTTCTAAAAATTGTTTAAAGGTCCGCATTAAAAAAAACTATGCTAATAGTAATTTCCTTTTTTTTTTTAATTATTTTTAACTCATTTAGTCCCTCAAACACCCATTTTTTCATTATTCTTTTATTTTTAAAGGTCCGCGCCAGCGGCACCACTTATTTTTTTTTATTTTTATGACATTTAAAACAATTTTTTATTTCTTAAAATTATTTAAAGGTCCCGCTAGGTGCACAATTTTTTAGTTAAGTTTTTATGTGGTAATCGATTTTTTGGAACAAAATAAAAAAACTTGGACTAAACGTCTTTTTTTTTTGTGAACTGCTTTTTTTTTAACTTGAAAATTATATTTTGAAAAAAAACATAAATTTGTAGATGACAAGGCAAAAAAAAATTGTGTGATATTAATGATGTGGCAAAGCCACATCATTAAGTTTGAGAATTAAGTCCAAATAGCATGTCGCTCTAGTCATGCTCTTGTTGTTAATATTTTGTTTTTAGCCCTTAGCTTTTAAAGAAAGTTGTTAGTGGTTCGATGATATTCCAAAAAAAGTTGTTAGCTATTAATATTTTGTTTACATATTGAGTCATGTGTATCATGTAGTCCTTATAGCTCTTACCATTTTGAATTGGGTGTAATATTCCACAAAACCCAAATTCCACTCACTTTATGAAATAGGTCTTCATAAATTAAGGCAACAAAGCATAATTAATTGAAATTGGTACACATTTTACTCGGTGGGATTTTGGTTTCCAAAAGAAGAATGATGTTGGGTTTGTTGTTATGAAACAATTACGTTATGTTAATCTTGAAGTTTTGTTTACCGGCTCCCTTGCAGTTCTAAACATATGAGAATGATATGGACATGGAATTACTCCCCGGGAGTATGTTATGGATCCTCTTATATGCATCGATCATATTTGAAGTTGGGAAAAAGCTTATAGCATAGAGTGGTGTAACATTCTTTACCTCCCAACTCAGTACATATAAGTTGCGTCATAGTTCGAATTTGGTTTATATGTGATTCCACTTTTATTTGGTAAAAAAAATGTGTTGTAATCTAATTAAATTGAGTCAACTGTTATATTGGAAAGGAAATGATAACATAACAAAAAATAAAATGAAATTGACACGGTCTTTTGTGGTTGGGTCATGTCGTGTTTGTGTCGAATTTTTGTAACAAAATTGACCTAACAAGGACACAATAATGACACGATAGAGACCCAATTAAGGTTATGATACGGTTTCTATGTAGATCTACTATCGACCCTATTGAGATTCACTATTTTTTTTTATTGCTTACAAATTAGTCAAATCGTGTCATGTTAGGTCGAATCTAATCGTGTCAATTGACATCCAATTTTTACACAGTTAACAATTTTTACCCCCAATTTAACATGAAAACACATGACAATTTTTACACCAATTTTGACACAGTTAAAAATTTTGATACTCAATTTAATACGAGATCCAAGAGGTCGACCTTTTGTTTAACAAGGTTTGAGATGGACTATTACTATTGTCCCAATTTTTAAAAATTATTTACAATTGTGTGTTTTAAAAAAACATTTTTATGAAATTTTAGACGAGTAAAAATTGCACATTTTTTAAACTTATAGGTTTGTAATATAGGTTATTTGAAAAAAAAATTATCTGTTGCGAACTAAATACGACGTATGGTCCTATAAACGATATATACTTTCAAAAATTTGCGTTGTGCCGTTATATATAAATGAATGTATAATTGTTTCTATTATTCATTTAATAATTATATTTTTCTTGGTCTACTTCAAGTAATGAAAAGAATTTTATGTCATAGTTATCCAAATTAGGATTAATTATTATGAAAGAAGTTTTTAAGAAGAATGTACAACATCTTTTTTAGAAAAAGGAGTTTTCACCAATTCTAATTCCATATTGAAAAAAATGATATTTCATTTTCTAATTATTCAGTTATTTCGTTTAATTATTTACAATTAGAAATTATTAAATTATTCATTACATTAGTTATTTTATTTAAATATTAATTATTATAAGATTATGAAATTATTCATCAGATACCAACGTTTTACCTTTGAAAACATTTTTAGTGGTATATAAATTTAATTATATTTAAAAATTAAATGCACATGCACATCGTGTGGGTTGCATGCTAGTATGCTTATTATAAGGTAAACTTGGTATGTATTACATATTTCCTTAACGGAATAACATTAGAAGAAAAAATGGCAAAAAAACTCAAATATTCATTATAAAGGCCCCGGATTAGCTCTTCATTGAGGAAATTTTTGTCTTATTGTCATATTTTGTTACACCATTCCAAATAAGTTACACTAGTACAATATCACTTAATGCCCCTAGAGTATTGATAACCGAAAAGGGGTAGATAGTATAACAGAATAACCAAATAACACCAATACCATAGCCTTGATTTCTTGGGTACATTCCCAACCCAAAGAATATTCACAAATACATGCTTATGTGATTGAGCCTAAAAAAATTAAGGTTAAGGGGAGTATAGATATCCCCTCATCAGAAACATATTGCTGGACTTGGCAAGACCCTTTTCCATATTTCGATGTTAATATGTGATATGTCGCATTTAGAAATTGATTGACTTACTTGGGATCATTTAACTTAGTACATATTTTCTCCACTTCGGGAAAAAAATATGGTCTCTCAAACTCCAATAAATATCCAACACCAAGCGTATTATTGAGATTGGAGCAGAACTTTGAAATTCACAATGAGTAAATAACGCAAAAGTAACATGATTTGAGACATATCACCCCAAAAAATGATCTAAGTTATCAACTGTAATACCCTGTATTTTTAAAGATATTTATTTTACAGTGTGGATGTAATTTGGTAATTTGAAAAATTATTG
The DNA here is from genome assembly GCA_949130495.1 of Sambucus nigra. Lineage (NCBI taxonomy): Eukaryota > Viridiplantae > Streptophyta > Magnoliopsida > Dipsacales > Adoxaceae > Sambucus > Sambucus nigra. The sequence goes on from OX422222.1 coordinate 71,428,134, forward strand.
TGAATAGTAATTCTGGGATTAATGAGTGAAATTAAATAAATTTAATGTTATAAAGTGAATAGTAAATATTCGTTTTCAAGTGTCGGACTAATATTTACATGGATTATTTTTTCTTACGAGACTAAGTATATGAGTGGATTATTTTTTTATTACATTTCACAGTTGGATAAAGTAACAAAGGAAAATATTTTAAATTGAAAAACACGCGTATTGAACGTGTTGGGTCAAAATACTGAATTTTAGTTAAGAAACTCGAATGGAGGTTTCGACTCCGTCATTGGGCTCGGAATGGCCGAGATAGTCAAGATAGAGTATCTGGGGGTAGTATTTGGGTTTCGAGCATTTTTGGACTAGTAGGGACTCGTAAATGAGTACACGAGTCATTTAACAATTGTGCATACACCCAATTTCTATTTTAATAAGGGGAAATCCCTTATGTCCCTCAAATATCATCCCCAAGAGAGAGAGAGAGAGAGAGAGAGAGAATAGAGAAAGAAGAAGAAAGAAAAGAAAAGAAAATAAGTGATTTTCGGCCAAAATTCGCAAGATTCGACTCGGGGTCATCGGATTCAATCCACGAGGCAAGTGTTTAACTTGCTTTATGATTTAGTGTGTTTAGTTCTCATATTATAGTTGGTGTAAAACTAAAGATTTTGGGGTTGATATTTCGTGGATCAAACGGGTTTTCAGAAGATTAAAACGGATATAATTCGATTAATACCCAACTTGAGAAACTTGGAATTTATTGAAAGTAATTGTTGAAAATGGGTTCTAGGATGATTAGAACCCTTTTTATGTGTATATTTATGGTTGTTTGAGGTTAGATGATGATGAGAGAGGAGATAAAAAGTTTGGAGGTGCTTTAATGGAGGTTTGGATTTTTGGAGAAGAAGGTGAATACTGACCAGCGTCACTTCCGAGCTATTTTGGCTAGGAAGACAGCCGATTCAGCTCTTGGTTAAAACATAAAAGTTGTAGATATTTTCACTTATTTTTATGATTTTATTTCGAATTGTTATGATTTTTCTAAGAAAGCAGTTCTGGGGCTGATCATTAACTCAGAAATCAAACCGAAAATTGGAAAAAAAATAAAGGCTATAATAATTTGGAGATAAATATTTGGGGTTCCTAAAGATGGTGTGGGGACTTCTAACTATTTTTTTTGTAAGGCGTGTACTTTGGGTTAATTGAAAGTAAAATCCAAGATTTACCCAAATAGGGGTGTTCGTGAGGTATAATACTTAAAGAGATATTTAGGTGTGATTTCAATATTAAATAATGAAATACGTATTGGGATAGTGTTTTAATTGTGTGACTCTTATATTATTGCGAATGATAATATTCGAGGCTATTGGCTATCCCTATAAGAGTTTGGAGATTATAGCCATAAAATACTGAGAGGAGATATAAATAATATATATACGATGTCGTTAAAGTATATATATTATGAGAAGAATGAATATATCGTTGATATTATCATTGTGGGGTGAGAAAAGCTCGGAAATAAAATATGGAAAATTATATATAGGTGAGATAAATACATATCGTTAATATATGGTTGTGTGAATACCTCACTGATGTTATATTTATATAGCTGGAATTTGTACATATATTATTGTTTATTATGTGTATGACATACCTACCATACTTGCTATCACGGAGGTTGGCGTTCGAAAGAGGACAATCTTATCCTGTGTTGCCTTCGGGGGGATTTTAGAATTGCTACCTCAAGAACATAGGACTGTGAAGGGATTATTTGTGAGTCGATAAGTCTACTGACTGTGGGAGCGTAGGTATGTGTGAGACCCATGGATATGTAAACTATGTTCGCCTCCAATATGTGTGATTTTAATTGACACAATTCATGAGCGATGTAGAACATGTGATCCTTTAGTATGGGATGTACTTGGATTGGATACCCGAGTATGTGTGCACCGCTATTAAGCCTATGGGTGCCGGATATAGATATATGTATTATGATTAACATATATGTGTACTTGAGATCATCCACGGATGCTTAGTAAATGGGAATGGCTAAGCCACTTATATGATTGTTCGGTGGATGCTTAATATACTTTTTGCGTATAGTATATTGTTTATATATATGAGATGAGATATCATATAACCTAACCTTGTATAAAGTGAAAAGAATGAATAAAGTGTGATATTACTTCCGGTAAATGAATATCCCGATTTATATGAATATGAATCTTAGGTTCTAATGAGTACTATTAATAAATACGGGATGGTATAACTATGGTATGTACTAAAGGCCTAATGGATCTTGATGATCATCATTGTCACGTTGTAGTGTATCGGGGGGGTTCCTTATTTGAATTTCTCTTCTTGAGACACCCCACGCACGAACGTAACGTAATGTTGGGAATGGGGAGATGTTTAGTCCTTAGTACTCGAATTGATGAGGATTATTAGAATATAGGTAATTACATTAGTTAGGCAGGGTAGCTTAACTAGGATGCTTAAAAAGGTATGCGATAGTTGTGAACTATTAGAAGAGGGGTGAGGTGTATCTCATGTGAGAGAGATACTAGTTTAAATATGAGAAATAACATATTTTAAATTATGGATTTTAAGCACTTGCCAAAATATTTTTAAAACTCGGGCTCTGACCCGTTTCTCTATTTCCCCCTCTTGCTATATATATATATACAGGTGTCCCGACACAGGGATGCCTGGATGATGATTCTTTCGAGTCAGACGTTTGCTGCAGCGGATGTAGATGCAAACAGGTTTATATTAGATGCTTTTATCATTGAGATATTGATAGGAGGTATTGTAGAAACATTCGGGCTTATGGTCCAACTGTAATCATTTATTCTTTTATCGCCTTTTAGTGCGGCATTTGATTTGGTTGTATTATTGTACCGAGTACTCAATTATTTTATTTTATTTCATTTCAGTTGTTGCATATAAACTGTTGTAATTGATTTATTTTATTTTATTTGGTTTGGTTAAAAAGATTTGTTAATTTAAAATTTTGACACTGGGCTAATAGGATATTAGTAATTAAATTGGTTTTCGGCAGTGATGCTAAGAATGAACCATATGATACTCCTGTTTTAATTTGATATAGGGGTGATCGCCCGATATTTTATTAGACGGAGTGTCACATCAACTTTTAATTTGCTGGGTAATTAGAGCATTGAATGGGTCATTTGGGTTATGCAACTTTTAAACAATTAACAAGTCAAAATAATAGCTGCACAACCGACCATTAAATAAATAGTGTAACATTGAACAAATAAATATTATCCATATAAATTTAGGGAAATATAAATCTTTTATTAATTGTTCATCTTAAAAAAGAAAAAAGTACAAAATGAAGAAAGGAAAGTAAGTTGACCCGAAGAACAAATATGGGATTGACTTCTTTAACATCCTCGTTAGTTCTCATCCATCTATTCATCAATGAAATATTATTCCCTTAAACAAATAGTCCCAAGAATTCTCAGGATTATTGACTAAACTTGAAGAGTAGCACCCAATCCTTGATTGAAGGAGAACTTCTGGGTGTACTCCAATTGAAGGAGGGAGTGAGTAAAAGTGATGTCCCACCTCCTTTTCCAACCTTCAACATTGACCCATAAGGTTGCCTTCAAGTTCTTGTCCAATGAGGTCAACAAACTCTAAGAGATTGAGACATTGGCTACTAACTCCTTTTTATTGGAAATTTGATCACAACATTACGATTGGAGTTTTCCTTCTTATCGAGATTCTTATTTACCTTGTCGAAGGATCATTATAGTTCATCGATGTCCTTGTAGAATTTTTAGGCCTTTGTCCTCTAATTGGTCCCTCGCTCCAACATTGCCTTGAAGTCCAAAATGAGTTACAAAATATCTCGATAAGTATAAATTAACATTTATAACAAACCAAAATAAATAAGGGTTTCTTACAAAGTAATCTTTTTTACTATGTATAGAGTTCAATAGATCCTATCAACTTTTTTTCCCTCCAATAAGTCCCCCGGCAAAAGATTTTTGGTCGAGTAGGTCCTATTTGTAAACATATAGTGAATATTCACGATATGTATAATAAGACCTATTAGGAAACAATTCTTATGATTGGACCTATTAGGAAATGTCTTATATAAATAGGACTTATTTGTCAAGCTTTTGATAAATAATAAAAACAAATAATCAATACCAATTGAATAGATAACTCGAGTGACGTGATAGGCTAACTATTTATCATTAAGGGCGAGTACCATGTCTTCTTCATGTAGAAAGCATGTGACCTTAAGGAGACTAGGGCCATCTATAGACACAAGACCACATAAGCATCCTCGGTTTCCCCCTTCCTCTTAAAATTAACTTCTTATCCTTATTCTCAGTTAGGTTGAAACTACCACCTTTAGAGGTATTAGAATTATTTGAGGCTTCGGACATAGTGTGCATTTCCTTTGTGGAGAGTCATCGATTTTGATAGAGTTAAAATTGACCTCTAATTCCTTTTGGTTCATTCGTTAACGATCGGGACATGGGATATTGATAAGACAACCAAAGATTTTGGGGATCTTCGTCGAAGAAAACATAGAGTTGCATTGTGGTGTTTGTGACTATGACTTTGTTGAAGTTAAACAAATCAAAGAAGGTGAAAGTTCGGTCAAATTTGGAACATGAAGTCCTTATAGAGAAAAGAGGGACTGAAAAGTGGAATATATTATTTGTAACTCTTAGGAATATCCAGTCCATGTCAATATTATTATACCTGAACGATGTAGTGGATGTGTCGCGGGATAGAAAAACAAACACTGATATGGTATGGTCAATGGAACAACCATTGATTTATCAACCAATTTTTCGTCATATCATCAAAGTTGACCTATTTTTGTCGAGGTTCTTGCTTCTTGTTCTCTTCTTAAAAATGTGGACAAAGTTAGACGATGTGAAATAAAAATGTATAAAATCAAGAAACGAATCAATTTTTTTATGGTTAATCTGAGAAATCTTCCTCCCTTGATTAGGGAACCTGGGAGACATATACGGAGTCTCGTTCTCATTAATGGGAACATTATTCTAACTTTTTCTTTAAATATATATGCTCCTAGTAGTCCTTGTTGGAGTCTGTGAGATAAAAAAAGCTAAATACTTCAGTCATCCTAATCTATAAATAATAATCTTTATCCCTCACATGGGAAAAATAATAACAATACATCATCTCAATCATCCCAAAGTTGGTTCACTAGAATAGGTTGATGCAATGAATATGCTTCACAATCCACCACACTTTGTAGGTAACTTATGCCATAAATTTTTGGGCGTACTCATTAAAAAAATTAAATAATGGGTTTAGGGGGAGGGTTACCAATGACTCGCCACTATTTGAGAAAACAAATAAAATTTTACATTGATATTGTAGGGGTTAACAACACTGCATTGTAACTCAACAATCACACAATAGGAGATATACTGCCATTTGAAGTCTTCCTTACTGAAGACATCAATTTCATAGGCCATTTTTACAAATAAATAAAAAGAAATTCAAACATTTTTTAAGTGATAAATTACCATGACTTAATAACTTATGAAAGAGAGAAAATGACAACTATTGATGAGAGAGCTCTGGACCTCACTTCAAGGCTTCGAGGATAAATGAATAATTTTGAGGCTACATACTCGCTTTTTGTGAGAAATTTTGTGTCGATTCCCTTAGTATGTCTTATCATTTCATAAATCTCCTAGTGATGGTTCACTATCAACTCAAGAAACATTATCTCCCATGCGTAGGAAAAAATGGAAAAATCGTCCCAACCGAATTAAGGAACCATGCCTTAACATAGCATAAATCCTAGAAGGAAATGTGTGAAGTGTTTTGTAATAACAATCACATGTGGGAGCCCATAGAAATTTTGCTAATAATCCCCGGTAAGGATATTAACGCATGACTATATCCTATTAATTGTTATAAGCCCTAAAGTGGAGAGCCCAATTATAAGAGGAATCCTCAGGAGGATGTTGTATAATATAAAATGCCTCTTTAGGTAAGGGATATGAGTTTGAGTGTGTGAAACTTATGTGATATTGTACTATAAGTCTGATCGTATGATTAATAAAATAATCCCTCCTAATGAGTGGATGCAATTTTTCAAGCCACTTGCATACTATTGGATAAAGTTGTTAGTGTGGTCGTCATTGCTTATCTTATGGGAATGTTTCTTTAGAATCCGTGATATCGACAATGCACCACAAATGTAAGAGAATGATCTCACATAGAATCCAAATTTTAATAAATCAATTTTTTTATTGAAGTGGTATCATTTAATAATAATATTATTATTTGAATAATTATCATTAGTGATTCGGTTGTTAAATCTACAAAATCCTTAACATATATATGACATTTGTACATGTAAAATTATAAATAGAACTTTATCCTTGTTATATTTTTTTATATAAAATAATTGCTAAAAAATTTTAAGAACAAATATTTACATAATATTAATATTGAAGAGCTTGTTAGTGTTCCTCCACATTTGGAATCATATTTATAAGTCTTGGAACCCTATGAGTCGAAGATGGTCCCCATTGAGGTGGGTGGAACATAGGTTGGGTTAGGTGAGGAGATTTGGGTAGTGGATAAGATAGGTGGGTTTCATTAGTTTTTATGGGTGTCTTACGTTGGGAATGAGAGCGAGGCATTGAATTTGTTTAGGAAAATTGAGAGGCATTAGAGGGGTGAATCGAAAAGGAGAGGGACGCAAATGACATTTCGAGAAGGAGGAGTAAAAGAGAAAGGGAGCTTAGGAAGTTATTATGGAATATAAATTACAAAGGGGAAAATAGGGGTTAGAATGGGCAGGGGATTGAGGAGGTGAAACTAGTTATCCATGAATATGCAAATTATGTGTTGGAATGCGAGGGGCTTAATGATCTCTAAAAGGGAAGGATGCTAACCGGGGACATTTCTATGATGAAGCCAAAGATTTTGTGTTTAAAAGCAACAAAATCTATTATGATTTCTAGGGGGTGGGTCAAAGTGTGTGGAGACAGAGGTGATCAAATTGGTGTTGTATATACGCAGTGGGTACCTTGGAGCAGGGTATTGATTCTTTGGGATTTTAGAGTAGTTGAAAAAATGGATAGCTTTCATGGAATCCTTTTGTTGCCTTTCTTAATTTGGTGTGTGGAGGATGTATTCTTGTGGGGTTTCTCTATGTTGTATGGCCCGATGGAGAATGCTACTAGATGGGAGCTTTAGGATGGTATAGGGGGGAATGAAAAGGGCAAGAGGAGTTCCTTTGTGTTTGGGTGAAGACTAATGTGGTTCAATTTACATTACCTCATAACCGTGGATCTAAGTCGTCTACACCAATGATATGGAGATAATTTACTATCCGTTAGAAGGGGGTTCTTTCACCTGTTCTACCAATATAGACACCCATTCCTACCTTGTCTAGACCTTTTTTAGGTGCCGGGTTATTGGAAGGAGAACTTCCTAGGTGTGTTGCATTCATGAATTCCTTACATTACTTCAGATCATATATCTATTATGATGGAGTGTGGTGGCAATAGGATGGTTAGGAATCAATCTGAATTTGATAATATGTGGATGGATGATGAGCGGTTTATTCATAGAGTAAGGGTGTGGTGGCTAAGTTATCAGGGAGAAGATAGTCTGGCTTATATCCTTGCAAAGAGACTTTATTTACTAAATTAGGACATTAAAATGTGAATACAGAGATTTTATGAAACACTAACAAGATTTTTTTCCAAAATTAAATATTTAAATGTTAAGTAAGAATTATGTTTGATGTAGATAATGGATTGGTAACAAATAGAAGAGAGTAAAATGGTTAGTTAGAGAGAGGATATATTAGGAGGATATAAGTTGGATACAAAAATAATGAGAATTATGGCTGAAAGAGGGGGATGGGAATATCAAGTTCTTCCCTAGAGTTACTAACTACCTTCGTAGATTTAATCGCATTGGGTAGGTGGTAGTAAGTTAAGAGGAGTTCATGAAACGAGGGATTATGGATACAATTAGGAAGTTTTCCGAAGAATTATATACGAAGGAGGAAGATTGGTGGCCTACTTTTGATATTGTGTTGTTCGAGGGACCTTTCATGGAGGAGGAGGTGGTGACTGCCCTGAAGTCCATGAGAGGTGATAAATCTCAAGGACTAAAAGGGTTATAAATCGATGTTTTTCCGAAGCATTGGGTGGTAGTTCGAGATGATCTCATATCTTTTTTTTTTGGAATTCTATGATAAAGGTTAGTTTTAGAGAAGCACCAAAGATACCTTTATTAGACTGGTTCCAAAAAAAGGAGGGTTGATTCATATAAAGGACTTTAGTATGATTAGTTTTATTTGTGGCATGTTTAAGTTATCAGTCAATGTAATGTCAATTAAGTTAAGGGGAGTACTAGATCCCAAAAATTTTGAGACTCATATTTATTTTATGGGAGGGAGGAAAATTATTGACGTGGCTCTTGTGGAAAATGAATGTATGGAGGCCAGGCTGCGGAGTGGAGTATTTGGTGTCATTTTTTAACTTTATATTAAGAATGAATAAGGACGTAAATTGTAATTTCTTTCTATACTTTCAATAAATGATGGTGTTTGATGATAGGTGGAGGTTGTGGATTGAAAATTTTATATCCTTGGTTCGATTATTTGAATTTGTTAATGTCTCTCCAAAAGTCCTTTTCTCGAGTTGTAGTGGCCTTCAGCGGGGTGCTGCTTTTACATCATAATCATGGATGTTTTGAGTAGACTTTTAACACGTGCGTAGGAGGCGGAGGTAATTGAAGGGTTTGTTGTTAGAAGTCCCAAATAGTCCACTCTAGGATTTTTTTCATTTGTTTTTTGAGGATGACACCATTATCTTTTGCAGAGCATATGAAGATTAAATAACAAAATAGAAAACCATACTTGTCTACATTGACACTATTTCGGGAAGGCAAAATAATGTGGGTAGGTGTGAGATAATTTCGATGGGGAATAGGTCATTGGTGGAAAATTTACCAGAGGTGATAGGTTAAAATTTTGGGAACTTTGCCTCCACTTATGTTGGATTCCCATTGAGTTATCCATTAAAATATAAGGATATATAAGATCTAATGTTACAAAAAGTGGAGATATGGGTAGTGGGGTAAAATAAGAGATATTATTCTTAAGGGGGAGATTAATGCTTATCGAAAGGACTTTTTCCAGTCTTCCCACAAATTTCATGTCCATCCTCCTTATTCCGTTATCACTAGATAAAAGTTTTGGAAGACCTCATGTTGAAATTTTTGTGGACAAGAAATGAGGAGACGTTTAAGTATTTCTTCATGAGATGGGAGGATGTTGTAATAACCCACGTAATTTTGGGCTATTTTAATTAATTTTTGGAAAATGGAGGAAAATAAAGTTTTTGATAAAATTATTTTTATTGCTCAAATATGTTGAATATTATTTTTAAAGGCGAGAATTTGAAAGGGTTTCGAAAACGGAGTTAAAACAGATTTCAAAACGATTTTTAAATGTTTTTAACTCTTGGAGTTGTTTTGACTTCCAACTCTTCATTTCTTTGCCTTATTTAAAGGAGTCTTTTGGATTCCAACTCTTCATTTCTTTGCATGATAAAAGGAAGTCGTGGGCAAGCCTTTTAACATACTTTTGGCACAAATTTTTGCAGCAAATATATTTTATATAACTCTTCTTTTTATATACACATTAGCCTTTGAGATTTGTGAGTTCCAACCTTAGATTAGAGGTGTTCTTGGGGCTATTTTGTTGGAGGTTCTTGGAGGAGATTTTGTAAATCTTTTGAGTTGATCTTGAGGATGTGATCATTGGTTTCTCATCATGGTTTGAGGTATGAGATTTTACACAATATGCTCCTTAAATCTCGCGAATGTCATTCTCTTTGAATTCTTGTTAATTGAACTCATATTTGAATTGATAAATTCATTGAAATCTGGAAAATAATTGTTGAAATTATTTTGATTCATGTGGTATCATTATATTGTTGATGAGCACGTTGTCATGAGATTTTAATATGGCACGGATGCTGAGTACCCGACAAAATTCCTATTTCCCGGGCTATGGCTTGATAAAGCATATGCGAATGGGGTGAGGCCTGGTTACCCATTGATGTGTTGTTGAGAAATTATATTGATAAATGCTTTGAGATTCACATTTTGATTTGAATATTCGTACTCGTGTTGTTACGTTTTATTCATGGCTAACATATTATTGTTGAGTATCTTTCCTGTCGTATTGTGTACTTCCCCATATTTTCTTTTAGTTGTAGGTTAGTGCGGATTTTGGGGCGCTATGGAGATTGATTTTAGCGAGGATTGTTTGGAAAAGATTTGTATTATTTTGATGTATAGAGTTTTGGAGATTTGTATTTCGAGTTAGATCGTTGTAATTTTAATTCGAGAGACTTGTTGTAATTGAAGAGATTGAGATTAGTGGATTTATATTATTGTGGGTTTATTTAGATGCTCTATACCATGTCACTTGTGGATTTGGATTTATTTTATTGTATTAGCGCTCCATTCGCTCTCCCCGGGCGGGTGAGGTGTTACAAATGGTATCAAATCTTATGTATACGGCAACCCCCGGGGCTTGAGTTTTGGGTTCATTGCGTGGTTAACAATTTTTGGAGATAGCAAATTTTAGGTGATATTCGTGATAAGTTTCGAGATTAGAGGTGAGGAATTATTTTTGGAGACGTTATTATTTTTGGTGATTGTTGGCCAGATTTTTTGAGAGTTAGGCATTCGGCGAATTTCGAGGGCGAAATTTCATTGTTAGTGGGGAAGTGTAATAGCCCGCGTAATTTTGGGCTATTTTAATTAATTTTGGGAAAATGGAGGAAAAAAAGTTTTTGATAAAATTATTTTTATTGCTCAAATATGTTGAATATTATTTTTAAAGGCGAGAATTTAAAACGGTTTAGAAAACGGAGTTAAAACAGATTTTAAAATGATTTTTAAATGTTTTTAACTCTTGGAGTTATTTTGACTTCCAACTCTTCATTTATTTGCCTTATTTAAAGGAGTCTTTTGGATTCCAGCTCTTCATTTCTTTGCATTATAAAAGAAAGTCACTTTTGGCACAAATTTTGGCAGCAAATATATTTTATATTACTCTTCTTTTTATATACACATTGGCCTTTGAGATTTGTGAGTTCCAACCTTAGATTAAAGGTGTTCTTGGGGATATGTTGTTGGGGGTTCTTGGAGGAGATTTTGTAGATCTTTTGAGTTGATCTTGAGGATGTGATCATTTGTTTCTCATCATGGTTTGAGGTATGGAATTTTACACAATATGCTCCTTAAACCTCGCAAGTGTTATTCATAATTACACAATATGCTCCTTAAACCTCGCAAGAGACTTGTTGTAATTGAAGAGATTGAGATTAGTGTATTTATATTATTGTGGGTTTATTTAGAAGCTCTATACCTTGTCACTTGTGGATTTGGATTTATTTTATCGCATTAACGCTCCGTTCGCTCTCCCCGGGCGGGCGGACGGGGTGTTACAGATGTTTGCAAGGCCTTGATGGACGGAGGATTGAGTATTAAAAATTTAGCATTTTCTAATAAAACTTTGATAGGAAAGTTGTTGTGGAGATTTCAATTAGAAGAACATAGGATATAGAGTAGGGTGTGTTGACAAGGTTTAGTCATGGTATTCATTTCTTATTCCCTTTCATTGATGCCTCTATAAAATATGTTCAAAGAAGACTTTTATGGTATGCATTACAGATAATCAAGAATCAATAAAACTTACCATGGTCAATCCATTTAGCATCAAACTCTTCCCTCATTTCCTAATTCCATATGCAATCAGAAAACTCTTTATAATAGGCAGTAAACTTTTTTCAGAAAATTTCATTAAAATGTGCCAACTACAATACCTGTGATAGGTGTGTGGGAGGACTTCTGATATTGCTCTTGTCATAGCTTGATCTTGATCTGTGATAATCATCTTCGGTGCATCGCTCGACATTACTTCCAAAAAACGACTGAAAAGCCAAATAAATGAAACTACGATCTTATCACTCAGAAAAGCACAACCAAATAAAATAGTTTGCCCATGATTATTCACTCTCATCAGTGGCGCAAAAATCATACCATACCGGTTAGTATTGTACGTGGTATCACATACGACAACATCACCGAAACACTTGTAATCTCGTCTGCTAGTTGCATCGGCCCAAAAACAATGCTTAATTCTTTGTTCACTATCCGTTGTGATTTGGTAAGTGAAAGACGGATTATTTTCTTCTTTAAGTTTCAAAAACACGTGCAACATTTCTCCATCATGCCCTTTCATTTCATTCCGTATATCCCTCCCTTGGTTATATAAATCTTTCTGCGTGAACCCGATATTTTCAAAGCCACCCGCTTGCACTCCAAGAAAGTTGAATTGTTGGTTCGGTGGTATATTGATCATTCCAAGTTGTTGAGTTAAGCACTTTTGGGAAGTCAATACGCTCCGATGATATCTCAAAAAATGTGTTTTCCTTGGCGTCGGTAATGGATGGCTATGCCCCTTCACAAATAATATAACCTTGTATGCGCCACTCGAATGCATCGCAACCGCAATTTTTTCCTTATACCCCTCTCTAATGGAACCCCGACGTCTAGAAGTCCCCGGGACCTCTACAAAATTTCCCTTTCCTTATTTGAAACAAACATACTCCTTCCGTATGACCAAGTTACTCTTTCTATCCTTCTTTTTAGACCAATTACCAACACTAAACCCGGCTGCCTTTGCATATACGTTGTAAAAACTCTTCACTTCATCAAGTGTTTGGAACTCTTGGCATATTTGTGGCTTAAGTTCATCCTGCATGTGTGGGTTGAAATCTTTATCATCATCTTTCGAACTCATTGTATCACATTGTTCCCCTCTATACATTTTGTTCAATCTCAAACTCAAAAGCCATATTTTCTCCGACTCACATTTCTTTTTCAATGCTCGAACTATCCATTTTCTGCAAAATAATGGAAAAAAAAAGTTAATTTTATGAATTTGTACCAACAAAATAATTCTTTTTTAATTCAACCATTACTTGTAAATTAGTTAACTCAACCGTAACAAAAAAATTAGTTTTTGCCTAATTACTAAAATAATTCACAAATAACTAGGTCTTGCAATAAATGGGTTCAAATAATTAGGTCTTCCAATAACTAATATCATAAAAATAAATGTAAACAAAGTTCTTTAGCACATACCTTATCACTGCTTCAGTGAGAATCAGTGAGGAAAACGCAGAATCAGTATGGTGCGCCCCAGTTGGGGTTTTGGAGAAGATAATGGAGAATAGGGTATGAGAAACAAGGGTTGTCTCAAGGGTCTTTTGTGGTTGGAGCAATTTCGGGTATGAGAAAATTGTTTTGGAATGACCCAGTTGGAGGTTTTGTTATGGCCAGCAAAACGGGAATGAGAGGTGTCGTTTTGGGGCTGTCATTTTTGTCCACACAATGGTGCGCACTAAATGGTGCGCATGAGAGACAATCTCTCTCTCTATATATACATATGTGTGTGTTTGTGTGTGTGTTATATGTGTACATATAAAATATCATACTAATTTTTCATATACGTTGTGCAAATATATCTCTGATGCGCCATGGAGTGTTTTTTTTCTTTTATTTTTCTACTTTTACACCAATTTTCTTCTTCTTATCAATCACTGGACTTACAATGCTCCATCACTGTTCGGTACAATACTCTAAACTCCTCGATATCCACGCACCCATCCACGCGCCCGTCTATCTTCTCGATCATCTGTACAACCTCTTTATCATGAATGTATATATCTAAATTCTGCAATGAGTCGCTCGACTCTTTTTTCTTAATTTTGTCATCGCCATTCTCGTCGAACATCTGAAAAACTCGACGAGCCTCGATTGCCACAATCGGATGAAAATTTGAACAAACACAAAGAGAAGATGGGTGTATTTTTCATGTAGGCTAGAAAAATAATATAAAAACTAATTAGAAAAAGACAAAAAGAGGGGTCAAGGAAATGAATACATGTAGGAATTACTTTAGATGGTACAGAAAAGAAGGAGATATGCAGATTATATTTTTCTTCTTATGCGGAGGAAATGGAGCTTGAGAAGAATTGCAAAAGTGGGAAAGCCAGGGAAGAATGTGTAATACCCCGCATTTACTCTCTTAAATAAATAGTAAGAAATTATTTTTTCGAATAAATAATTAACTTTGGAAATTTAATCCGAATAAATATTTTTTTTCCTGAATATTTTAAGTGGAAACTTGTTGCTTTGTATTCTTGTGTATATTATTCATTTTTGTGCACAAATATGTCATTTGCGTATAATAAAAAGGAAATTATAAAGATTTATGTGCGACACAAATCAAAAGTAATTATTTTGGCATAAATAATTCGAAGTACATTTTAGGACTTATATAAACTTGTTTAAGTGGTTTAAACCTTTAAAAATAGTATTGGGTGAATAACATATGGGTTGGGTAAGTTATGGGCTAATTAGATGATCGATTCGGGCTCATTTGGGGGTCCAAAAGTTGGGCCCATAACCCAACTCGGAATTTAATACTGAATGAGTGCTTTGGTGGGGGTAAACCACTTCCCCAGTATCACATTAATCAAACCTTAATAGAAACCATGGGAGAGAAAAGTTAGAAACACCCAAGAAGAGAAAAGAGGGAGATTAGTAGTTTCCAAGGGTTTCTCCACTACTAATTCCACGCAATAATTTCTTGCATAATTTATGTCTAGAATTTATTTCTCAATGCAGAATTTTATTCCTTTAGATTTCTGAAAATTATGGTTTATTGAATTTGTTTCTTATGATTGAATACCTACATGTAGAGGAATGATCAATCAAATTTAATGATGATATGCATGTAGAGGAATGATTACATGAAAAATTATATCCACAAATTACGAATCTAAATTTGAATACATGGGGTTAGAAATTCGTAAACCGAACCGAACCCATAGAGAGGAAAAAGAACTGATCCGATGTGGGTTGAATTTTTCTGTAAAGACAGAACCAAACCGAAGGAAAAGAATACGAACCGATCACGCAGAGTAAAAACCTCCTGTAAATAGTGAACCGAACCAATTCATCTGGACCGGATCGGTTCGCTTGGGTAGAAATTTGGGGCGCGAATGTATAGCTATTACGGAGGTGGTGGGTGATTTATAGTGGATTGAAATATATATAAACTTCTTAGTAAATACAAATTTGGTTCTGAGTATTAACTAATGGGTATCCTCATGCAAGTTTCAAATTTACTTGAGACTTAAAAATGTTATGGTTGGGTTAATTATATTGTGGAACAAAATCATACCCATATCCAAAGTAAAAATAATTACCTATGACTAGATGGTTTAGTAATTATTTAGCTGATAAATAATTGATGGATAAATGATGGAATGGCATTTAGATTCAGAATTTTATGGTAATTTAGGAATAATTATCCGTACATATTGTAGGAAAAATAATATGTATTATATTATAACTGTGTGTGGACATACCAGTGAACTTTCCTATCGGCTCGGGGGTTTGCGCATTCGGTCCAGTGACCACACATCGGCACAGGTGGGCTTGAGGATGTATAGGCATATATGTACCACGCAGAGGCTCCACCCACTAGAGGTAGGTGTGGCGGCGACTGTTCCTGTATCACCGCTGAGTATGGTCTGTATACAAGTATCCTACGTAGGGATCGCCGCTAACTGTATGTGTTTTTTGGTGTCCGTTTAGGATGTTAGGATTCCTTCAGACTTCCCGCTTTGGATGTTAGGATTCCTTCGGACTTGCCGATATAGCACGGATATGACACCAAAGGTAGAAGTCCTTGTGTGTCACATATATGGAAGGACATATATTATTAATTACTCGAATATAGTGAAAATAAACTTAATTGTCTAAGGATATTGGCATTGTCTAATGATTGATCATATAACGCATAATAGATGTCTATGCTTTATATTTCATAAAAGGTGGAGACCAGAGTTAATGTAAGCTGATGAATTTCAATAATGAAGGGATTTCATATAATTTAATCAATTGGGAAGGGACTTCATCTAAAATTTAGATGATGTCACAAATTATTGTTTGGGGATATTTTGGGGTACGAATGATATTTCGTTTAGATGAGGGACGAAGTGTCATACGCATGTGAGTGTTGAAAAGGGGGAATATTTATTGTTCATCGACTATATAATTACATTAATATTTTATTCAAGTTAATTCTTGCACACCTCGGGTTGTGTCCCACAATTTAAATGTCCCCCCTCCCCCCAGTGCTCCTATGCAGGGATAGTTGGATTGTATTGTGGCAGTTCCGTGATCTAGTTTACTCTCCAGATTCAGATTTATTCTCCTTCTAACATAGGTGCTTTTCAGATTGAGTCATTTATTCTTTGGTATATTTGTAAGGGCATAAGCCCGACACTCTTTTTTTCATGTCAATTGGAATTTATTATGTTAGTTGGATGTTCTTATTATAATTATTATGGTGGCGTGGATTATTGGATCATTGTGTATGTGTTCTTCATTTATAAATGCCAAAGTTTTGAAAAAATAATTTATTTATATTTTCTTTGGTGCTAAGAATGGTATTAATTGACAAGCAAGTTCTATTTTCGGCGTATCGTGACTGACCAGTCTTTACGTGAGAAAATAGGGGTTATTATAGAATGGTTGCCAGATAAGATGACTGAATGGATATGTGTGGTGTTGGAGTGAAAATGATCTCTTAGTTATATATGTTGCTGAGTTAATTGGAATTTCAATCACTTGCTCTGAAATCTGTTTCTTCACGCCTGTATGATCTTTGAGTTTTGGCCCCTTCCCAATAAGGTTTATCCCTTAATTTTAAGAGTCCATCAGTCTTCCCTAATGCAATAATTATTATTAATTATTATTAATACATTTAATACTATCATATTTGAAATATAATATAGATATAGATAAGCATGACTCATTTCCATCAAATGACGTCTTTCATTGGGTGGGTGGGGGGTTGTTAATCATTGCCCTAGAAAACTACTTAATGAAAATGAAAAAGTAAACTAACTACAATTATCTCAAATTGGACGTGACATAAATCAGTCTACAACTATCTCAAATTTATTATTTTTGGTGGACACCACGTTAAGTTGTTCCACTCATTTCAAAACAGAATTGACAAAAATGATGTTAATCTCACTATCAATGGGCGTATATTATTCATTTTACCTTATGATATTTTCATAGCGATAGTTGAATGGCAATGACTCTATCGTATCCGAATAGTTGAATGGTAGTCTTTCTTATCACCTCTTACAACCCCACTTCTCTGTACCAAATTCAATATCTCTATTTACAGAATCTACAAGTTCTAAATTGGCATTTTGAGAAATATAGCGTTTATTCAGAAATAAAGTATCAAAATTAACCTTAATTTTCTTAACAGGTAAAAATATGAATCACGGTCCCATAAGACATATACTTTTATCAAAAAGTAGACATTCTGAATAGGTGTTTGATGGGTCAATTTTAGAGCAGATAGAGATGAATGCCTCACTAGCTCTTAACTCTTCCCTATAAAAAGCCCAGAGGTCCACGTATATTCTAACACACTCCCTCTTCTAATTTTTTTTACATAGTTGTTTTTGTGAGTATTATTGAAAGAAAATGGCTTTTACTGGAACATTGATTGCAAGAATAGCGTTAAAATCTTGTGGAGATGTGTTTCATGAACTCATCAATCAAAAACCACACCATATATCCAACATTAGCCCATTTAATTAAATAAAGATTTGCATGAAGGTGAACATGGGACTGTGGGTCCTATCCGCAAGTGGAACTTTTTCAATTTACGATTGAAAATGTGCTCAAGCTTCAAGTTGCAGGCAAGGATGCAGACCAGTTCATGCACACCTAGTGTGGACCAGTTGTTTAAGAATAACACTAAAAAATTGAGTTGTTTTCTTTTTGTGTGTTTATTTTGAACGTTTCATCATATCCGTACAAACAAATTCAGATGTTTTTGGCATATCTGCCTATATATATATATAAAAATTGCACTAGTGGGGCATCTCCGATCAATAGCAATTACGGGATTGAAATTGTGCAGGTTAAGATTTGTTAGAGATCCATGATTGAAGGAAAGGGAGAGATAAAGTCGTAAACTCATGCAACTCTACCATTAAAAAACCAAGCATCCACTGTTTGTCATCAAAGTAGTTATAATTACTGTGCTGACTCATCCACATGGGATCCTCTTTCTCTCTCTCAATATATATATATATATATATATATATATATATATATATATATATATTAATAATGTTCTTGTGTGGACTAGTCCGCACTTTAAGAATGCGGACCGGACATGTGTCACCTAACGGTGTGCCTAGAAATTATCGCTTAAATTACATGCACACTCTCTATCTTTTTTGGACACATCGTCAGGTGACACCTGTCTGATCCGCATTCTTAAAATGCGGATTAGTCCGTACAAGAGCAGGACTGTATATATATATATAATCATGCCCTTGTGCAGATCAGTCCGTATTTTAAGAGTGCGGACCGGTCATGTGTCTCATGGCGGTGAGCTCAGAAAAGAGAGAGAGAGTGCCTGCAATTTAGGCGATAATTTCTAGACTCACCGTCAGGTGACACTGTCCGGTTCGTATTCTTAAAATGCAGACTGATCCACAGAAGACCATTATGTATATATATATCAAGGTTCTAAAAAACGCGGGGCGTGACCAAGGCGTAGAGGCCAAGCCTTAAGCCTTAGAAGCCTAGGCGGGCCTTGGCGTAAAAAGGCGTGAAAAGGCGTTTACGCATTTTTTAATATATTTTAATATTTTTTGACTATGACAAGGCTATTTAAAATACTAAATTGGTACATACCTTAAAAATATGTTTAAATATTTGTAAATTAAAATACTATTTTTTTAAAATACAAAAAAAAAAAAAATCGTCTTTTCATGCCTTACTTCTAAAAAACTCGCGTTTTTTCACGCCTTACCCCTAAAAAACGCACGTTTTTTCACGCCTTGCCCCAAAAAACGTTGACCATCGTTGACCACGCCTTGATCCACGCCTAGAGCCAAAACTTGACGTATCTAAAAAGCTTCGCGCCTAGGCGCGTTTTTTAGAACACTGATATATATATATATATATATATATATATATATATATATATATATATATATATATATATATATATATATATATATATATAGAGAGAGAGAGAGAGAGAGACACACACACACACACACACATATGCATTGTACTCCCTAAATAGTTAAGTAACAAAGTGTTATATGCTGCAATTGTTCGTTAAATTTGTTATCTATGTCCATAAAAAAGTATGATCGTAATTAATAAATGTGTTGTAGCAATGACGCAAGATTATAATATAACAGGCATGCAACTCGCACGATGTGCAGACGCTATTCAATTTTTTTTACCATAATTTTAATTTAGATTACAATGAAAATTATATCAGAAGTAAAAATTGCGACCTGGAAAATATTTGGATTATTTTATTAATTATAAATATATTAAGCAAAAACAAAACATTAAAGGTCGTCAAGATAAATAAAAATGAATAAAGACCTAATACTTGGAGCATAAACCGAATATCATATCATGTTCTATATGGAATAAAAATTGGTAAAAGAACTATTTTTGTTGCAAAACAGCTGTAAATTATTTTGGAAGGCTTCTTTTTAATCATAATTATAAAATCCAATTTGGAGAATGATCAAAGTCATTTCTAATTGTACATCACTGTTCTCAAGTGAATTACACTCTCGAAACCTAAAAGACCACTAAAATCTCATAATCTACAACAGTTTAGTGGTAAACCATATTATGAAATACCCAACACCTATTTTTACTCTATAATTTAAAAAGCATAGGTGAGAGAGACAAAAAAAAGGTTGTTCTTATCTAAATCTCACATTTGTTATCTGTTATATACTATAAAATGCTTTACAAAGCATTAATTCTAATATGTTATTAGAGTGTCCACGTGGCAATCTCATTTTTTACTCAATATTAAGTATTTCTAATCTCACCAAAGCTTTTCTTCTCCCGTTTACTCTCATTCTCAACAAATGCTTTACAAAGCATTAATTCTAAATATGTTTTGGCCTTTTTTTCCTTTTTCTATGGTGTGTTAGTGATTTTGTGTAAAAGTATCATTTATGTTATGTTCGCTACCCATATTAATTATTGATGTGTGCCTTTTAACCAATTAATAAATACACTAGTGTTGATCTCTCTCTCTCTCTCTCTCTCTCTCTCTCTCTCTCCATCCACACACATACTCACTCGGGATCACGAGTATTTAATCCCATTTTTAAAGATTCGTTTCTATTCATCCCCATGTTTTAGTTTTTTTTTAGTCATAGGTTCTATTATAGCAACTATGAGACAAATGTCATTATTGGGGGATTTAAGGACAAATTGTACGAGGCAGTTGATGGAGGTTTGAAGTGGTTATGGGACTTAAAACAATTTAGAAAATGACACGAGGGGTGCCTAACAAAACTTTGCACATGGGACTAAACCCAATTAAACTATACTTAATAATGCCTGTGTTAATGGGATTGAACTCTTCTAGATAAAATTTGTTAATGTCAACTTTTCTTTAAAAAATGAACGCTCTCAATTACCCCACAACACTACACAAATTTCCAAATTATCTATATGTGAAAATATTTCTTTTATAAATGTAGTTATAAGTCTAAAATGATCACCAGTAACTCGAAAGGTGTTATTATGGGATTAAAGTATCAAAATTTCTTTTGTGGTACGCTTGCTTTTTGTAATAACGAATAATTGATATGCATCTTTAAATCATGGGTTAATGTCAAATTGATCCACTCCGTCATTTCTTTTAGTTTTATTATTATTGAAAAAAAACACATATTAGAGTTCTCAAGTTGGTCCAAAAATCAGGACTAATTAAAAAAAAAATGAGGTTCTTCACGTACCTATAAGGAGGATAAGTTGTAAGAGGAAAAAATGTAAAAGACGTTTCAAATGAGTCCTAATATCTATATCAATATGAAAAATCTTACGGGAATCTGTTTATAAAAAATAAATATGTAAACTGTCATTAGATTTAATTATTTCGTAATTTTCTATTTAATAATTGATATGTGTTCTTCATCAATACTTGTTTGTTGAACTCCTTCTTTATCGTGTAAGGCATGCACACACCCATATATTGGTATGATAGTAATATTAAAATAGTTATAGATATGCATTTTAAGGAAAGAATATTCTCCCATCTTATTTTTTGTCAGTTAATATCTTCATCCATAAATGTGGAGCACTACATTGTTCTAAAACGTGAAGTTAAAATATTTTTCCTCATTCATGTCCCTAGTGAGAAACAACAAAATGAAAGAAATGGATAGGGGGAAACACACACACACACAAATACACACTAGGGTATTCTCATGTCTGAAGTCAAGCTGTTAATTTTGAAAAGTACAATGTAATACTTCGTACTTTTTTATTACTTAAATTTCGTGTACTTAATATTATTAATTTAATTTGAAAAAATTAAATTGGATTTTAGTAAATATTTATGGTGAAAATTATATTCAACACAAATAAATAAGAAAAGCGCATTCACCAAAGGAAATAAAGAACATAAAATGCCAATCACACAACACAGTATGTACGTGGTTCAGCAAGAATGCATACGTCCACGGTGGTGCAGTCAGTATTATTTCTATATACTCCGAGGAGTGTTTACAGAGAATACAGTGCGTGCCTTTTGCCCGAGGCTTAGGGTTTGTTATATACTAGTTTTTTAATGGGGTGTTCGGAACCACCATGTCAGTCCAAAATCCCCAGAAAGTCTGCCTCTGAGATTTCTAGGGTTTTACCAAGTCGTCACTAGAATTACTCATGATGCAAGGCTCTCTAAACTTTGGGCCTTTTATTAAGCTACTCATTCTGGGACTATCTTGGGCCAGAATGAAAAATCTAGGTACCCACAATTGCCCCTAAAGTTGTTGGGCCACAATTTTTGGGCTCAATAAATTTAAATGATTTGTCATAATGGCTCTCTTTTAAATTTTGTAACTCTTCCCAAATTTGAGAACTGATTTAGGCGGCAGCTTGTATCATGTCCTGTGCACGATGATTGGGAGCATTTAAAACTCATTTGGAGCAGTAGTCAATAGTTGTCGTTTCAAACTTCCTCAAATTTTTTCATCTTTCTCAAGCTTATTCTGTTACGCATTCCTCCTCAGGTCCTTGTTTACCTTTTTTTCAATCTTCTTCATTGTCCGAGCCTGTGATCTTGCGTCGTTCTAGCCAAACCTTTATCTCGTAAGTCCCCTTTGCTCTCTTTCTCTGTGTTTTCTCTTCTGTTAAGATTTCTTCGAATTCATAATTAGGGTTTATGAATGGCAAAGATAGGTAATATGACTGTGTCCGAGTTTAGAGAGTTCTATAATATCCCAGTCTGGTTGGATATTGAGTGCTCCCCTTTCCCTAAAAATGTAAGATAGATAGAGGGCGCTCATTCGATTCATATTCTTTTGTTGTCCGAAGGAGGCCTCACTTTCCCTCCAAGAAATTTGTTCTTACATTTCTTCGGCTATTTTAATATCGTCCCTGCGCACTGCTTGCCAAACATTTGAAAGATATTTAATGGTGCCCATAGGATAAACCAACTTTATGGTACCAATCTAGGGCTTCCAGAAATATGCTTCTGCCATTCTTTCTCGCGAACGAGCTCTGGCCTTCTTTACCTCAAAGCCAGGAGTCATGACAGGGTATTGGTAGTAAATCTACCTGATTCCCACAAGGACTATTGGCAAGAGGGTTTTCTTTTTAGAAACTGGAAATTCCCTCCCCATACCGAGGGGTCGAGGTGTGACAGTTTCATGGTCCCCTTTTATGGGGAGGAGTTCATAGGTAGGGTTAATTTCTGTTTTGCTCTTCCGATCTTCTTGTTAATGTATGATTTCTCTGATATTCTTCTCTCTTCTTTTCATCGAGGACAAAGAATTCTGAGCCTACTCTTAGTGAGTTCGAGTTGCTGAGATGATTAAGGCTTGGAACATCAGAGAGCTGTTGGCTGAAGGTGAACATCCCCGATCGGCGGCTTTCCTCCTGGAGTACAAGAACATTGGGTCTAGTTTCATTGCGCGACCCATAGACAACACTTAAGTCCTAGATATTACTGAAGAAGTTGCTGTTGACCCCATCCAGTTGGACGAGGAAGATAGAAGTTCTGAAAGTGATATTAGAGGAGGTGATGAAGGTGGGCGAGCTCCAGTAGTGAAAGTTCTTCTAGCTCAGAAGAGGTTTCCAAGGCTCAAGAGTCTTCAAGTACATCTAGAAGTTACAGTGAGGAAATGGCTCCCCCTAGGAGGAACCTAATCTGTGATGATGATGATGAGGATGCTGTGGTTCTCGCTCAGTGATCGAAGAAGCAAAAATCCAGCAGTGGGGCTATTGCCACTGGTTCTCAGTCTGCTGCTCATGAGTAGGAGAAGAAGAGAAAAGAAGAAGAGCAGTTGAGAGAGAGAGAGAGAGAGAAAGAGAGAAGAGGAAAGGAAGAAGGCTGAAGAGAAAAATAAGGTGGAGGAGAGGAAGAGGGCAGAGAAGGAAAATGAGAGAGAGGAGGAGAGGAGGAGAGTGGAAGCGAGGATGAAGGCTGGGCAAGCTTTAGTGCCCGTGTCCGCATTTCCAGAGGGGGAATCGGTTGCCATCTCTACCCAACTGGCTCCTACACTAGTCGAGAGAGTAGTCCTGCCTGCTGATCGCCGAAGGGCAATGGGGACTGACCAGTTAGCCTTGCAAGCGAGTTAGAGGCTAGCCTTGGTAAGACTATTTCTTTTCTTTAACACTTGTAAAACTCTGTTTGCTGCTTTATTCTAATGCTTTCATTTTACTTGCAGTTCGTGACTGGATTTGCTGTGCTCTATCGCTCTCGCGACGAGCTTGTGAATAACAATGATGAGGTGGAGAAGCAGAACGCTGCTCTGAAAGAGAAGAGTATCGAGCTTGAGGCCAGCTTGAAGACTGCTCATACTACTCGGATGTCTTCTGATCTTGGCCTAGTTGAAGCCAATCGAGGGAGGGAGGTAGCGATCAACGATCTGAATGAGTTGTGGTAGGCCTATAATTTAGTTTGCTCGAGCAAGCTAGCAGTGGTGGATGAAAATAAGGTGCTGGTGGAGAAGCTGAAGGAGAAGGAGTCAAAGGCAACCACTATTAAGGAAGATTAATATAATTCCGGGTGGGCTACCGCATATGAGGATTCTAAGGTTCAGATAGGTTAAATCAGCCGTCTGAACTTCAAGAAGGGTTGGAACAAGGCTCTCTTGGCTGTCGGGGTAGATGTTGATTCTCCCTTGTTCGTTGAGCATGATCCAGGACAAAGCCTGTCATAAACGAAGCTCCTACCCCAGCCGTTGAAGGCATTAACTCTTCCTCCCAGTCAATTCCTATTGATGCCCTTCCTGCTTGGGGGACAAAAGTTGTCCCTTCTGAGGGAGATGCTCCTACTGCTGCTGATAAGGGGAAGCAGATAACTTCTTCTGAACAAACCGAGATCACTAGCTAATCTGCTCTTATGGTTTCTCAGTATTTTTACTTTACTTGTACTTTCTCGAACAAATCAATGTAATTGTACCCTTTTATTCCAATTAAGTGAAAGTTCTTTTCTTTTTGTACATTGATTCTTCTGCTTTTTTACTGCTTGTATGTCTTGTAGTTGATTGATATAGACGCGTATATACTTTCCACCTCTTAACTAGGAAGGACCCTTGGTCCTAACGTGAGTTCTCAAGTTCACCAAGCCTTCGTTGGGATCTGCAAATCCCTCAGGATGAGGAATCAGAAGTTTAAGGACCAGACTGAGGTCATTTCCAAACTAAAGGACAGACTTTAAGAGATGGAAGAAGTTGGTGCCTCATTCCAGGAAGGGTGAATACTCTGAGAGCTAGACTTCTAGATGCCCCTGAGATCAACCAGGTCGGAGAAATTCTTCAACAGGAGAATGAGGCTTTGAGGAGGGAGGTTTCGTGACTCAGGGAGCATGCGCCGAGCATCGCCCCTCGTATACTATGAGGTTTCTCTTCATCGACTGTTCCGCGAGCTGGCATAGAGCCGAGCGGTGCTCCTCCGACCTTGCGAAGCTCTACCTCATCGATCGCTCTGCGAGCTGGTCCAAACGTAGGTGGTTCATCTAGGGAAATGGACGAGCTCTGAGAAGATGTTCGTCGAGCACACGTGATTGCTGATGGGCTTCAAAAGGATGTTACACGGCTGAGACATCTGTTCAAGAAAGGTCCTAGACGAGTGTGGGTTGATGGTTACGACCAAGGTTAGGCAGATGATCCGACGAGGTTGACAGAGTTTGAAGAGTTGTCTTTCATCAGGGGATGGTTGAGTGCCCTCAAGGAACTGTAGGTCCCAAGCAACTCTGTACTATGGTACCGTCATGAGATCTCTCCATCAGCTTTGAGGCCTAATACCTTCAGGAGGGATGATCGGTGGATCCCTATCGATGCCATCCCCCGACAACTGTTGGAGTCAGATGCAAATGAGGTAAAGGAGGAGTTAGCTCCTCATCTGGATGACGGTCGAAGAGCACAAGTGGCTGATTACCTTGTTCAGAGGCCTCAACCTCATTTGGATTTTACTAGCTGTAAATCTGTGTACATATGTAACTAAGTAATGTAATATTGATGTTTTGGGCGATCTCACCGACTAAACACGGGTTGCACATTATTGTTGTAAATGTGATGAAGTAATATAATATCTATGTTTTGGGTGATCTCACCGACTAAACACGTGTTCTATATTTTTTACGTCATTTATTCTTCGCTTAATAATCTTGGGCCTCTCGTTGCTGACTAGATTGGTAATGTTTGCATTGCTGAGTAATTGTCCTTCCAGTCCAGTATGCTTATGAGATACCATTGTGCCTCACTTTACCTTTTAGGTCATATTGTCACACTCCCTTAGGCCTAAGTGTGGCAATTGGCGAGGACACACCTGGTGTTGGATGCTCTATCCGATAAGGTTTTGTTAACCAAACATTGGTTGGCGACTAATTTGACTTGTCCAGACTGCCTGAAGATCTCCTATAGGGATTTATTTATTGCCAGGGTCAATGCTAAGAGGTTGTTCGTGTTTCATAACGAAAATCTGAGGAGGCTAATGTCCCTTCTATCGTGTACTGAGTAGTGTGCATGTAGCTTAAAAAGGGTGTGCAAGTTATAAAGTTCATATACTAGTTAATTGGCAGTTCATAGAATGCAACTGCCAAATAACTTTTATTAATTACAAGTAAATGAGTTGTCAGTTTCATAAATCTGATTAAAGATGAAAGAAAAAACTAGCAATATAATTTCTTAAGATTGGATGCATTCCATGCTCGGGGTATCTCTCTGCCTTCGAGCGTTTCCAAGTGATAGGCTCCTTGCAGATCATCTGTTGTTATCTTGAATGGTCCTTCCCAGTTTGGCCCCAACTTGTCGTTTGATGATTTTACTGCCCTGCCAAGGACTTTTCTTAGGACATAGTCCCCAACTCAGAATGCCCTTGGATTGAACTTATTATTATAGTATTTTACGAGCTGTTGCGGATAGCTCGCTAGTTTCACTAAGGCAAGTTCTCTACATTCGCCAGCTAGGTCGAGTTCAGCGAGCAATCCTGCATCATTCTGGCCCTGGTCGGCAGGGGTGGACCTCATAGTTGTTAGTCCTGCTTCCAATGGGATGACCGCTTCCATTCCATACGTTAGTGAGAATGGGGTTTCCCCCATTGCTCACCGTGGGGTAGTGCGTTAGGTCCACAAAATATGCGGCAGTTCGTTCATCCATGCGCCTTTGGCTCACTCTAATCGTTTCTTTAACCCATCGATCACCATTTTGTTAGAAGCTTGGTCTTAACCGTTGCTCTGAGGATAGGCCACCGAGCTGAAATGGTGCCTGATTCCGTGGTCATTGTAGAAACTCTGGAAAGAGCCGCTCTCGAACTGTGTTCAATTGTCGTTGATGATGGTTATGGGAATCCTAAAGCAGGTAATTATATTTTTCCATATAAATCTCATCATATCTGCATCTCAGATGTTCACCAGTGGTTCTGCCTCGATCCCCTTGGTGAAGTAGTCAGTTGCGACTAACAGATATTTGCGATTTCTGATAGCGTTAGGAAGAGGTCCCACGATGTTCGTTCCCCATTGAGCGAATGGCCATGGGCTGGAAAGTGATCTTAGGTCGCTGGTAGGTTGATGGACCATGGGATCATGTAGTAGGCATTTCTCACATTTGCGAGCATATACCGCAGAGTCTCTTTGCATATGTGGCAACCAGTAGCCTTCCTTCATTGCTCGAAAAGCTAATGACCTTCCTCTAGTATGGCCTCCACAGATTCATTCGTGGAGCTCGTGTAGAATTTGCTCGACATCCTTAGGGTGAACACATTAAAGGTAAGGGCCGGAGAACAATCTCTTGTACTGCTTGCCCTCAGGAGATAAGTCAAAGCGAGCATCTTTGACTCTTATTTGGTGAGTGGTATTCCTACCATTTGAAAGTGCACCATCTTTCAAATAGTCCCTTAAAGGATCCATCCAACTGGGTGCTGACTCAATCTGGAGCACATGCTCTACGCTTGGAAGCTCATCGCTCTGGTTGATGCTCGGATGGGCGAGGAAGTCGATGGGGATCGTTATTTTTAAGTCGGAATTAATTTCAGAACTCAGGGCTGCCACGACATCGACATGGCTGTTCTGACCTCTGGGAAATTGCTGGACACTGACTTCCTCGAAGCTGTACATTAGCCTCTTTGCCAAGGTGAGGTAGGCTGCCATTCTTTCATCTTTTGCGTTGCATTTCCCACTTATCTGATTAGAGACCGATTGTGAGTCGCTGAACATCTGTAACTGCTTAGCCCCCAACGTCTGTGCTTTTTGGAGGCCGGCAATCAAAGCCTCATACTCTGCCTTATTTTTGGAGGCTTCAAATCCAAGCCTGATTCCCTATTCGAGGATTGTATCTTCTGGAGTAACAAGCACAATGCCTACTCCTGCCCCCTTTGAGTTGGAGGCTCCATCAACAAATAATCACCAAACTCCCTCTGTTACGTGATTATCTCTTTGCTTCATGGGTTGAAGTTGGTCGAGAGGCTGCTCACCTGTGAACTCGGCTATGAAATCAGCAAGGATTAGCCATTTTATTGCATTCCTCAGTTGAAATTGGATGTCAAATCGTTCGAGCTCGATCAACCATTTAGTCAGTCTTCCCGACAAATCCTCTTTCCGTAGGACTTCTCTAAGGGGGTGTGATGTAAGGACGACGATAGTATGAGCTTCAAAGTAGTGCTTCAACTTCCTCGAAGCTACTACAAGTGCAAAGGCGAGCTTCTCTAGTGGTAGGTACCATTGCTCAACGTCTAATAAGGTTTTTCTCGCGTAATAAATAGGGTACTGGATTCCTTCTTTCTCGCACACCAGTGCAGAATTGACGACATGGCTGGAAACGGCGAGGTATAAGTACAAGGAATCTTTTTCTTGAGGTATGACGAGAAGAGATGGTGAGCTAAGGTAAGCCTTTAGCTTGTCCAATGCTTGCGACCAATCTTTATTCCATTCTAGTGTCTTGTTTCCCTTGAAGAGATGAAAGAATGGTTTGCACTTATCAAAGGACTTCGAGATAAAACGGTTCAAGGCAGCGAGCATGCCGGTGAGCTTCTGTACGTCCTGTATTGTGCGACGGGGCTGTACCCTATTTATTGTATCGATCTGGTCTGGATTAGCCTCAATGCCTCTCTTACTGACCAAGTACCCAAGGAACCTTCCTGACTGGACACCGAAAGAACACTTACTCCCGTTGAGCTTCATTCGGTATTTCCTGAGGATTTTGAAGGTTCTTGGTAGGTCTGAGAGGTGGTCTTCTTCTTTCATGCTCTTAACGAGCATATCATCGATGTAGACTTCCATAGTGTCTCCCATTTGGTCTTTGAACATCTTGGTGACCAGCCGCTGGTAGGTTGCCCCTACGTTTTTTATCCCGAAGGGCATGACTTTTTAATAGTATAATCCGACACTGGTGATGAACTATGTCTTATCCTGGTCTGGTGCATATAGAGGGATTTGATGATACCCCGAATATGCGTCCAGAAAACTCATTCTCTCATAAGCTGCTGTGGCGTCCACCAATTGGTCGATTTTTGGGAGACGAAAACTATCCTTAGGGCATGCCCTGTTAGGGTCAGTGAAGTCAATGCAGACTCTCCATTTCCCATTACTCTTCGGAACTACTAATGGGTTGGATTACCATTTAGGCAATTGAACTTCCCGTATGGATCCTGCTTCCAACAGTTTTCCAAATTCTTTTTCTATGGCTTTGGCCTTCTCGGGCGCATTCACCTTGCCTTCTTCATGATAGGTTTGAAAGTGGGGTCGACGTGCAACCGATGACAAACCATGATAAAACGTCTACGTTGCTTCTCAATAGAATTGTCAATTCCTTCTTTTCTTGATCTGTGAAAGAAGCTCCAACCAAGAATATCATGTCTTTCTCGCTACCACCAGCTGTTACCTCCTCCATATTTTCTACAACCCACTCAGATGGGAGGAGCCTGGTCTCTTCCACTCCGGGTCTTCCGTACTTTAACTGCTATTTCAAAGGTATCAGACCTTTTTATTCCTCACCTTTCTCTTTGGGATTTTCGACCTCCTTCTCTGGTCTTGGGCGGATGGCCGCTATGAAGCACCTTATTTCCATCGCTTGATCACCATGGATCTCCATTACACCTCGCTCAATCACATATTTGAGTTTCTGATGGTAGGTCGAGGGGCTGCCTTCATCGCATGTAGCCACCCTCTACCGAGGATAGCTTAGTATGGCGAGTCAATGTCGACTACCGAAAACTTAATCATCTTAGAGACACTTCCTGCCCTTACTGGCAGCACGATCTTTCCCAATGGAATAGTCAATTTTCTAGCGAAGGCAATTAGAGGGACAGTGAATTCCTCAGGTCGACGACGCTCAACTTTAATTTTCTGAACAGGTCGAGATACATTACCTCGGATGAGCTTCCTTGGTCGACGAGTAATTTGTCGACGTCATAGTTGGCTATCCTGAGCGTAATGATCAAGGCGTCATGATGTGGGGTTCTCACTCCCACCAGCTCTTCATCTGTGAACATGGTATGTTTGCTATAGTCGACGTCATCTGCTCACCGATGCTTTCCTGATTGTATCTTTATTGGATTGATTTGAAAATCTTGCATCACTGTTGTAAGCTTTTTTACTTCCATCCGAGCATAATTTCCTTGAATTCGCTTCAAATCAGATGCCCCATGAATTATTTCGAATTCATGGCCAGCATTATCCTCGAGTACATTATCAGGTCTTGCTTCTCCATTGGCAGCGACTTTCTCTATCTTCTTCTCCACAAACTCATTCAGGTGCCCAGACTGGGCCACTTATTTGAGGTGAGACTTAAGAGCTTTGCAGTGGTCAAGCTTATGTCCTACCTCTTTATGAAAATCGCATCTCAGCGTGTTATTTCTCTTCGAGGGATCTCCTCCAATCTTTCTAGGCCACTTAACAAATGGCTCATCATTGATCTATGCCAGGATCTTGTAGATTGGTTCTTTGAAGATAATGTTTACTCCTTGAAATGTTTTCGAAACATCATTCTTGCCTCCGTTTTTTGAGCCATTCTTGCCACTATTCTTGCCTCATTTGTTCTAGTTCTCAGTCTTGTCATTGCCCTTGGCATCAAGCTTAGTCCGAGCGTTCTCCCCTGTATTAAGGTTTGCCACATCCTCCACCTTGGCATACTTCTCGATGCAGGCCATCAGGTCATTAATGGTTGTGTCCTCATTCTTCGTTAAGGATTGGTGCAGAAGGCTAGAGTTTGGCAGCCCGATCTTGAAAGAGGCCACTGCTACTTGCTCTGAGTAGTCCTCGACCTCATTGAATAATTCCCAGTATCACCTTGCGTAGTCCCATAGGCTCTCCTATGACGTCTTCTTTATTGTTAGCAAAGCATCCATCCTCTTAGGATGGGAGCTACTGGTGATGAAGCGAGCCATGAAGAGCTCGACAATGGACTCAAAGCTCCTGATGGACCTGTTAGGGATCCTCTCGAACCATTTTTGCACCACATTATGCAGACTCGAGGGGAAGATTCAGCACATAAGTTCATCTCGGTGGTTCCAGAGAGTCATGGCTTGCCTGTACAGCCTAACGTGATCAATAGGGTCAGTTTTTCCATCATAGATCTGGAATATTGGAATAGAAAATTTCTTGGGGGCTTCCTCTTCTTCTATCTCCTTTGAGAAAGGGGATTTCATCTGGGTCTTGAGAGCTCGTCTAGCAAGCTCCCAAATCGATCTGGCACCCCGATGCGCTGGGTGTTGGTCTATCTCCCTTCGGACCAAATTTTATATGTCCTCATCAACTCGATATGGGCTCCTGTAATGGAGAGCTAGTTACAGTTTCTCGATCAGGTCGTCATTCGATTGATGTCCCTCAATTCTTTGGGATCCGCGTCTAGGGCTCCATCCTCGACTGCGAGACTTGCTCGCTTGAGGGCTAGGAGTGTGGTATGAACGTCTCCTGATGCTACGATGGAGTTCTCTCTCCATCCTTTTCAACCTTCTTTTGAGGCCATCATTCTCAGCCTCCTGCTTGCGAGCAGACTCCCCTTGCTCTTGGAGCCTTGCCTCATAGGCATCGATTAATCTGGATTTTTTTGTGGACTTCGCTGGTCCCTCACTTTCTTCCGAGGCTTATCGCTCTGGGCGATCCCTCCGATTTGAACGAAGAACTTCGAATCTGATCCTGCGAGGAGTAGGCTGCTCTTGAATATTACCTACTTGAGGGGCGTTACTGCTGTGACCAGAGGTTCTGTATTCTTTATTGGTGAGGGATTTCTCAAGGAAGACTAATGCTTCCCACAGACGGCGCCAATTGTGGTGACAATTATATTCAACACAAATAAATAAGAAAGGCGCAATCACCAAAGGAAATAAAGAACATAAAATGACAATCACACAACACAGTATGTACGTGGTTAAGCAAGAATACCTACGTCCACGGTGGTGCAGTCAGTATTATTTTTATATACTTCGGGGAGCGTTTACAGAGAATACAGTGCGTGCCTTTTGCTCCAGTTTGTTATATACTAGTTTGTTAGTGGGGTGTTGGGAACCACCACGTCAGTCCAAAATCCCCAGAAAATCTGCCTCCGAGATTTCTGGGGTTTTACGTAGTCATCACTAGAATTACTTATGATGCAAGGCTCTCTTAACTTTGGGCCTTTTTATTAGGCTACTCGTTCTGGGCCTGTCTTGGGCCGAAATGACAAATCTAGGTACCCACAATATTGATTAGTGAGATAAATGAGTAATATTTGTTTCATTACTATTTACTGGCGTGTGATAAGTAAATAGTTGTGTGATTTATTATATTCCATGTAGCAGTGAAAGTTACAATTTATTACAATATGTCGATAGAGTGTTACATTAACGGATCGGTATAATTTATGGCCGACAATACGACACGAACGTCTCTTTCCTGGTTAATGATAAGTTAGCATATTTGTAGTTGGGAGACTTGGATGACCTTTCCGGGTGTACCAGTGATCCGAAAAGGCATGAAATAGTCCAGAAAAGGTACTCGGGTGTTATGATTGGATTTTGGGGACTTTTTAGAAATAACAAAACCGGTATGAGGATGGGAGCGTCATTTTAAACTTAGGGTTAAGTGAAAAAATGGGATTAGGTTAATTATTCAGTATTTATGAGGTTGAAAAGGAAGATGGCAGTCCACTTTTGATATTCTGTACAAGAGATTGAGAGAGAATTCAAGATAATAGAGAAAGAGGAAGGAAATAATAGAAAGTATTTAACCCGTCATCTAACACGTAGAGAACCTCATACTGTAATCCACCAAGGCAAGTGTTACTTGCTTTATGTTGTAAATTAAGTGTACTTAATTACTTTCATAATTAGAGATATAAATATGAGATTTAAAGCATTGAAAATTTAAACATTGGATGATTTGTGTATAGATCTAAATAATAATGGATTGCGGATTTTAAATTGATTATTAATTGTTATTTGCACTTGTATTTCAAAATTATTTATGGAATTGAAAGGATGAACATGTGGGACTTGGATAGAAATCTTGAATACATAAAAAACAACTACATAAAAATTATAATCTTGAATTGGGTTAGATAACCTCAAATGTTTAAATTTATTTCTTAAATTTATTGGGGGGGGGGGGGGGGGGGGGGAGGGGGGGGTTACCATGCAAGGATTGAGTATACAATTCAAGATTAAATCCTGGGGCCTCGGGCTCTTAGGGATTTCTAATGTCCATTAAATCTTTTCAAAATTGTTTTAATTTTAATTAAACTGTTATTAAGTCTTTGACTCTTTCTTCCACTATAGTTGTTAGTGGAGATATTAGTGGGTTAGTTGGCTAAAACCTCTACCCACATTTTTTACCATTTCCCTTATATAAGAAAAGGCTACAGAGTCAAAAACGTATTGAAAATCTCTCTCACGTTATCTGCAAAAATTCTTTTGCTATTTTCTATAAATACATTTTATGTTCGTCATGTTTTTGGGAGTGCTGGAGTATCCTGAGAGTTCGAATATTTAACACAAAGCTGGTGTTTAAATCTGATCATTGAATCCTGGGAGGTGTATGTCCACGAGGCTGACAGCTACAAATATCAGCGAGCTATTTCACCTTTAGGACTTTGTGTTCAACACAAACCTCGATCGATAAGTCCTTCTAATTTTATCTATTTCGAATTTGGGTTATTACGTTTATTCTGCAATTACTATTTCCAACAATCGAAATGTGAAATTGTGTTGTTATTCTACAACCTGCTATGGAAAATCCTAATGCAAAATACTTTGAAAAACCTGAATTGTTTGATGGAATGAATTTTAAGAGTTGGCAAATGAAACTGCAATTTTACCTAACAACTCGTAAGGTCGTTGACGTTATTGCATCTGATAGACCTTCTACACCTGAAGAACTGGTTATTTGGAAACAAAGAGATTATATGTGTACGAATTATATTCTGAATTGTCTCTGCCTTAAACTGTATGACGTTTATTGGTTATGTCCTACCGCTAAAGAATTATGGAATTTACTGGATAAAAAATATGCAACTGAAGATACTGGGTCTAAAAAATTTGTGGTTGGAAAATTTTTGAATTTTAAAATGGAAGTTAATAAATCTGTAGTGTCGCAACTGGAAGAACTACAAATTATTATTAATGAAATTCTGGCCGAGGGTTATAATATATGTGAGGGATTTCAGGTGTCTGCTATAATTGAAAAACTGCCACCTTCTTGGAAAGATTACAAAAATGGACTGAAACATAAGAAAAAGGTGATGTCACTAGAAGATTTGATAGTTCGTTTGAGAATTGAGGAAGATAATAGGAATTCAGAACTTAGGGAGAAAAATTCTGAATTCAGTTCTAAGGCTAATTTGGTCGAGGGGAAGTCAAATGGAAACAAAAAATAGAACCAGTCTAAGCCTAACCATTCAAACCAAAAACACGGGCACCATAAACCAAACCATAATTCGAGGTCCAACCATAAATTAAAACTTAACGATAAGAATAAAAATTATAAACCTCAGTTTAAATCTAAACCTACAGGTCAATGCTATGTATGTAGAAAGCTAGGTCATTACGCTAAAGATTGCAAGTTTAGGAAGAGTCAAGATGTGAAGCCTCAAGCAAATGTAACCGAGGAGGGTAACTTTTCTGTTGTTGTGACCGAGGAAAATATTGTGAGTAACATGACAGACTGGTGTCTTGATTCTGGCGCCACCGAACATATTTGCAGCACGAGAGGTGCCATCACTACCTTCACTGCTATGGGTGAGGATGAACGTCTGTACATCGAAAACTCCTCTTCGTCTAAGGTTGAGGGCAAGGGAACCACAGTTTTAAAGTTCACTTCAGGAAATGTTCTTACCTTGAAAGTTGTTTTATATGTCCCTAAGGTTAGGAAGAATCTGGTGTATGGTTTTGTCTTAGTTAAGAAGGGTTTTAAAGTTGTTCTAGAGAGTGATAAGGTTGTCGTGACTTAGGGAGGTGCTTTTGTGGGGAAACGTTATGTTCATGAGGGTCTTTTCAAACTAAATGTAACTGTGGCTGATAATAATAAAACATCTACTTCTTCTGCTTATTTGATTGACTCTTGTGATATGTGGCATTTTAGATTTGGTCGTGTAAATAAGGCATCCATTAAAAAATTAATGTTTTTGGGAAACATACCAAAATCTCATATTTCTACCAACTCTAAATGTAAAATATTTGTTGAATCAAAATATGCTAAAAAACCTTTTCCAAGTGTCGAAAGAAGTTCAACTGTTTTAAGTTTAATACAATATGATCTTTGTGATTTAAAAGGTTACGTGACATGTGGTGGAATTAAATATTTTGTTACTTTTATTGATGATTACTCTCGTTATTGTTATATTTATCTCCTTACGATTAAAGATGAGAGTTTCTCAAAATTTATTTCTTATAAATTAGCAGTTGAAAAACAATTGGAGAAATCCATTAAAACATTAAGATACAATAGGGGAGGAGAATACACCGGTGATCTTGATAAATATTGTAAAGAAAATGGAATAATTCATCAAGTTACTCCTCCTTATTCACCCCAATCTAATGGTGTAGCTAGAAAAAAAAAATAGAACACTTAAGGATATGGTAAATTTTATGTTAAGCACTTCGGGATTACCTTATAATATGTGGGGTGAGGCACTTCTTACTGCTTGTTACATTCTTAATAAAATAACTTTTAAGAAAAATGACAAAACTCCTTATGAAATGTGGAAAAATAGAAAACCTTCTTATAAACACCTTAAAGTGTGGGGGTGTCTTGCTAAGGTTTCAATACCAATCCCTAAGAGAACTAAACTTGGCCCAAAGACTTTTCATTGTGTTTTTAAAGGTTATGCTAAAAACAGTAATGCATATAGGTTTTTTGTAATTGATTCTAAAAATCATTATATGGATAAAAACACTATTTTTGAGTCAAGAGATGCTGAATTTTATGAGGACAAATTTCCTTTTAAAGTGAGAATTGAAGGAACTAGTAGTTCTGTTCCAGTTAGTCCTAGTGTTAGAAATGAATCTCCAAATTCAGAAGAAATTGAAATTAAAAAAAAGTAAAAGACCTAGGATAGCTACTTCTTTTGGTCCTGAATTTTTAACATACTTAATGGAAAATGACCCCGTCACTTTTAGTGAGGCAATGTCCTCACCTGATTCTATTTTTTGGAAAGAAGCTATTAATAGTGAATATGATTCTATTATTTCTAACAACACGTTGGAGTTAGTTGACTTGCCTAAAGGATGTAAAACTATTGGATGCAAATGGATTTTTAAAAAGAAATTAAAGGCTGATGGTTCTACTGATAAATTTAAGGCAAGATTGGTAGCTAAAGGCTATAGGCAAAAGGAAGGAATTGATTTCTTTGATACTTACTCTCCTGTTACTAGAATTACATATATTAGGCTATTAATTACTATTGCTTCATTACATAATCTGATAATTCATCAAATGGATTTTAAAACGTCTTTTTTGAATGGAGATCTTGAAGAATAAATTTCTATGGATCAACCCGAGGGGTTTGTAGTCCAAGGCCTAGATAAAAAAGTGTGTAGACTTAAAAAATCTTTATATGGACTAAAACAAGATCCTAAACAATGGCATGAAAAATTTGATCAAGTAATGATCTTTAATGGTTTTACCATTAATGAAGCGGATAAATGTATTTATAGCAAATTCTAGGATAATTATGGTGTGATTATTTGCTTATATGTGGATGATATGCTTATTTTTGGAACTGATATGGATGTAGTTAATAAAACTAAAAGTTTCCTTAATAAGCAATTTGACATGAAAGATTTGGGTGTTGCTGATGTTATACTTGGAATTAAAATCATTAAAAATTCTGAAGGAATTGTTTTAACCCAATCTAATTATGTAGAGAAAGTTCTTAGAAAATTTGAACAATTTAATTGTATTCCTGCTAAAACACCTTATGACCCTAGTTGTCACTTAAGGAAACATTCGGGTCCTGGTGTATCATTATTAGAATATTCTGGAGTTATAGGTAGTCTAATGTATCTTATGAACTGCACTAGACCTGATATTGCATATGCTTTTGGTAGACTTAGCAGATACTCTTGTAATCCTAATAATGATCATTGGGAAGCTTTGATTAGAGTTTTGAGATATCTTAAATACACAATAAATTATGGAATTCATTATATTAGATATCCTGCTGTAATTGAACGCTTTTGTGATGCTAATTGGATTTCTGATAATGATGAATGTAAGTCTACTAGTGGCAATGTTTTTGCCTTGGTACGAGGCGCTATATCTTTGAAATCTACCAAGAAAACTTGCATAGCAAGATCCACTAAGGAATCATAATTCATAGTGTTGGATAACGCAAGCGAAGAGGTTGAATGGTTAAGTAACTTCATATTAGATATTCATTTGCGGCCTAAACCAGTTCCAGCCTTGTCCATTCACTATGATAGTCAAGCAGCGATCACAAGAGCACATAATAACTCCTACAACGGAAAGTCTAGACATATGAGGAGAAGACACATCACAGTGAGACAACTATTGAAAGACGGAGTTACAGCTATCGACTATGTCAAGTCAAAGGAAAACCTGGCGGATCCATTGACTAAAGGGATAGCTAGAGAGCTAGTTTATCAAACCTTGAGGGGAATTGGCCTAAAGCCTATTAATATCTAAATCACCTATAATGGAAACACAACCCATATGATTAGCGATCCCAAGATCTGGGTTCAATGGGATAACAAAGTTATACGAGTAATTTGTGGGGGTACAAACTTAAGTTTTACTTAAAAACCCATTCTTATGATGTAGTACCTCTGTATCGATGGAGGATGAGATTTAATCTCTTAATGCTTTCTATAGCTGTTATTCAGTGGGGTGTGAGATATTATACACTCTTTATAGAAGCACCTATATGAGTGTGGTAGTGGGGTCGCTTCCTATGAGAATTAAGGTTGATTCTCTAGAGCACTCAAGAAATCTAGGCATGCTCAAGGCCGAAACGAGCACAACTGTGGGAACTCAATGATGTTTTTTGGGAGTCACATGTGTGTTCTATTGACTTAAGTTTACAACAACGGTGAAATAGTTTAAGACATTAGTTCACTATCAACCGGTAAACTCAATAGATCAACACAAAGCAAAGGTTCAAGTCGAATGACACTTTTGCCTTATACGTCACTCCTTATGATACTCGAGAGCATCGTTTTATTTTACTTATTTATTTATTTCATTCATGTGGGGGATTGTTGGTTATATTATTGCTATATATATTTATTTTCGATGAAGTAAACAAGTTAGTGGGAGTGGCCAAGTGGTAAGTTAGTGGGGGTGTGTGCATGAGGTCATGGGTTCAACTCCTAGGGAACACACTAATTATTAAGGGTCAAAGATTGGGCCTTGGCCCTTAGGGCCTCGGGCTTTTGGGGATTTCTAATGTGCATTAAATCTTTTCAAAATTGTTTTAATTTTAATTAAACCGTTTTTAAGTCTTTGACTGTTTGTTCCACTATAGCAGTTAGTGTAGATATTAGTGGGTTAGTTGGATTAAACCTCTACCCACGGTTTTTACCATTTCCTTTATGTAAGAAAAGGCTACAGAGTCAGAAACGTATTGAAAATCTCTCTCACGTTATCTGTAAAAATTCTTTTGCTATTTTCTGCAAATACATTTCTGTTCATCATGTTTTTGGGAATGCTGGAGTATCTTGAGAGTTCAAAGATTTAACACAAAGCTGGTGTTTAAATCTGATCGTTGAATCCTGGGAGGTGTATGTTCACGAGGCTGATAGCTACAAATATCAGTGAGAAATTTCACCTTTTGGACATTGTGTTCAACACAAATCTCGATCGATAAGTCCTTCTAATTTTATCTATTTCGAATTTGTTTTATTACGTTTATTCTGCAATTACTATTTCCAACAATCTAAAGTTGAAATTATGTTGTTATTCTACAACCTGCTACGGAAAATCCTAATGCAAAATACTCTGAAAAACCTGAATTGTTTGATGGAAAGAATTGTAAGATATGGAAAATGAAACTGTAATTTTGCCTAACTACTCTTAAGGTCGTTGATGTTATTGCATCTGATAGACCTTATACACCTGAAGAACTGGTTGTTTGGAAATAAAGAGATTATATGTGTAGGAATTATATTTTGAATTGTCTTTGCCTTGAACTGTATGATGTTTATTGGTCATGATCCACCGCTAAAGAATTATGGAATTTACTGGATAAAAAATATGCAACTGAAGATGCTGGGTCTACAAAATTTGTGGTTGGAAAATTTTTGGTTTTTAAAATGGAAGATAATAAATCTGTTGTGTCGTAACTAGATGAAGTACAAATTATTATTCATGAAATTCTGGGCGAGGGTTATAATATATGTGAGGGATTTCAAGTGTCTGCTATAATTGAAAAACTGCCACCTTCTTGGAAAGATTACAAAAATGGTGTGAAACATAAGAAAAAGGAGATGTCACTAGAACATTTGATAGTTCGTTTGAGAAATGAGGAAGATAATAGGAATACAGAACTTAGGGAGAAAAAATCTGAATTCAATTCTAAGGCTAATTTGGGCGAGGGGAAGTCAAATGGAAATAAAAAACAGAACCAGTCTAAGCCTAACCATTCAACCAGAAACACGGGCACCATAAACTAAATCAGAATTCGAGGTCCAACCATAAATTCAAACCTAACGATAGGAATAAAAATTCTAAACCTCAGTTTAAATCTAAACCTGCAGGTCAATGCTATGTATGTGGAAAACCAGGTAATTACACTAAAGATTGCATGTTTAGGAAGAGTCAAGATGTGATGTAACCGAGGAGGGAAACTTTTCTATTGTTGTGACCTAGACAAACATTGTGAGTAACATGAAAGACTGGTGGCTTGATTCTGACCCCACCAAAAATATTTACAGCACGAGAGGTGCCTTAACTACCTTCACTGCTGTGGGTGAGGATGAACGTCTGTACATGGGAAACTCCTCTTCTTCTAAGGCTGAAGGCAAGGGAACCGTAGTTTTAAAATTCACTTCAGGAAATGTTCTTACCTTGAAATATGTTTTGTATGTCCCTGAGGTTAGGAAGAATTTGGTGTCTGATTTTGTCTTAGTTAAGAAGGGTTTTAAAGTTATTCTAGAGAGTGATGAGGTAGTTGTGACTAAGGGAGGTGCTTTTGTAGGGAAAGGTTATGTTCATGAGGGTCTTCTCAAACTAAATGTAACCGTGGCTGATAATAATAAAACATCTACTTCTTCTGCTTATTTGATTGACTCTTGTGATATGTGGCATTTTAGACTTGGTCATGTAAATAAGGCATCCATTAAAAAATTAATGTTTTGGGGAAACATACCAAAATCTGATATTTCTACCAACTCTAAATATGAAATATGTGTTGAATCAAAATATGCTAAAAAACCTTTTCCGAGTGTTGAAAGAAGTTCAACTGTTTTAAGTTTAATACATTCTGATCTTTGTGATTTAAAAGGTTATGTGACACGTGATGGAAATAAATATTTTGTTACTTTTATTGATGATTACTCTCGTTATTGTTATATTTATCTCCTTATGAGTAAAGATGAGAGTTTATCAAAATTTATTTCTTATAAAATATAAGTTGAAAAACAATTTGAGAAATTCATTAAAACATTAAGATCCGATAGGGGAGGAGAATACACTGGTGATCTTGATAAATATTGTAATGAAAATGGAATAATTCATCAAGTTACTCCTCCTTATTCACCCCAATCTAATTGTGTAGCTGAAAGAAAAAATAGAACTCTTAAGGATATGGTAAATTCTATGTTAAGCACTTCGGGATTACCTTATAATATGTGGGGTGAGGCACTTCTTACTTATTGTCACATTCTTAATAAAATACCATTTAATAAAAATGACAAAACTCCTTATGAAACGTGGAAAAATAGAAAACCTTCTTATAAACACCTTAAAGTGTGGGGGTGTATTGCTAAAGTTTCAATACCAGTGCTTAAGAGAACTGAACTTGGCCCAAAGACTGTTGATTGTGTTTTTATAGGTTATGCTAAAAATAGTAATGCATATAGGTTACTTGTAATTGATTCTAAAAATCAATATATGGATGAAAATACTATTTTTGAGTCTAGAGATGCTGAATTTTATGAGGACAAATTTCCTTTTAAAGTAAGAAGTGAAGGAACTAGTAGTTCTGTTCAAGTGGGTCCTAGTGTTAGAAATGAATCTCCAAATTCAGACGAAATTAAAATTAGAAAAATTGAAAGACCTAGGATAGCTACTTCTTTTGGTCCTGAATTTTTAACATACTTAATGGAAAATGACCCCATCACTTTTAGTGAGGCAATGTCCTCACTCGATTCTATTTTTTGGAAAGAAGCTATTTATGGTGAATATGATTCTATTATTTCTAACAACACGTGGGAGTTAGTTGACATGCCTAAAGGATGTAAAAATATTGGATGGAAATGGATTTTTAAAAAGAAATTATAGGCCGATGGTTCTACCGATAAATTTAAAGCAAGATTGGTAGGTAAAGGCTATAGGCAAAAGGAAGGAATTGATTTCTTTGATACTTACTCTCCTGCTACTAGAATTACATCTATTAGTCTATTAATTGCTATTGCTTCATAACATAATCTGATAATTCATCAAATGGATGTTAAAACGGCTTTTTTGAATGGAGGTCTTGA
This sequence comes from Sambucus nigra, assembly GCA_949130495.1. NCBI lineage: Eukaryota > Viridiplantae > Streptophyta > Magnoliopsida > Dipsacales > Adoxaceae > Sambucus > Sambucus nigra. The sequence goes on from OX422222.1 coordinate 71,469,939, forward strand.
AGAAGAAATTTATATGGATCAACCCGAGGGGTTTGTAGTCCAAGGCCAAGATAAAAAAGTGTGTAGACTTAAAAAATATTTATATGGACTAAAACAAGCTCCTAAACAATGGCATGAAAACTTTGATCAATTAATGATCTCTAATGGTTTTAACATTAATGAAGCGGATAAATGTATTTATAGCAAATTCAAGGATAATTATGGTGTGATTATTTACTTATATGTGGATGATATGCTAATTTTTGGAACTGATATGGATGTGGTTAAAAAAACTAAGACTTTGCTTAATAAGCAATTTGATATGAAAGATTTGGGTGTTGCTGATGTTATACTTGGAATTAAAATCATTAAAAATTCTGAAGGAATTGTTTTAACCCAATCTCATTATGTAAAGAAAGTTCTTAGAAAATTTGAACAATTTAATTATATTCCTGCTAAAACACCTTATGACCCTAGTTGTCACTTAAGTAAATATTCGGGTCCTGGTGTATCATCATTAGAATATTCTAGAGTTATAGGTAGTCTAATGTATCTTATGAACTTCACTAGACCTGATATTGCATATGCTGTGGGTAGACTTAGCAGATACACTTGTAATCCTAATAATGATCATTGGGATGCTTTGATTAGAGTTTTGAGATATCTTAAATACACAATAAATTATGGTATCTGTAATTGAAGGCTTCTGTGATGCTAATTAGATTTCTGATAATGATTAATGTAAGTCTACTAGTGACTATGTTTTTGCCTTCGCAGGAGGCGCTATATCTTGGAAATGTACCAAGCAAACTTGCATAGCAAGATCCACTATGGAATCAGAATTCATAGCGTTGGATTAAACAAGCGAAGAGGCTGAATGATTAAGGAACTTCATATTAGATATTCATTTGTGGCCTAAACTAGTTCCAGCCTTGTCCATTCACTGTTATAGTCATGCAACGATCGCAAGAGAACATAATAACTCCTACAACGGAAAGTCTAGACATATCAGGAGAAGACACAACACAGTGAGACAACTATTGAAAGACGGAGTTATAGCTATCGACTATGTCAAGTCAAAGAAAAACCTGGCGGATCCATTAACTAAGGGGATAACTTGAGAGCTAGTTTATCAAACATCGAGGGGAATGGGCCTAAAGCCTATTAATATCTAAATCACCTATAATGGAAACCCAACCCATATGACTGGCGATCCCACGATCTGGGTTCAATGGGATAATAAAGTTATACGAGTAATTTGTGGAAGTACAAACTTAAGTTTTACTTAAAAATCCATTCCTATGAAGTAGTACCTCAGTATCGATGGAGGATGAGATTTAATCTCTTAATGCTTTCTATAGTTGTTATTCAGTGGGGTGTGAGATACAGTACACTCTTGATAGAAGCACCTATAAGAGTGTGGTAGTGGGCCCGCTTCCTATGAGAATTAAGGTTGATTCTCTAGAGCACTCAAGAAACCTGGGCATGCTCAAGGCCGAAACGAGCACAACTGCGGGAACTCGATGATGATTTTTGGGAGTTGCGTGTGTGTTCTATTGACTTAAGTTTACAACAACGGTGAAATATTTCAAGACATTAGTTCAATATCAACCGGTAAACTCAATAGATCAACACAAAGCAAAGGTTCAAGTCAAATGAAACCTTTGGCTTATACGTCACTCCTTATGATACTCCAGAGCATTGTTTTATTTTACTTATGTAATTATTTCATTCATGTGGGGGATTGTTGGGTATATTGTTTCTATATATATTTATTTTGAATGAAGTAAATAAGTTAGTGGGAGCAGCCAAGTGGTAAGTTAGTGGGGGTATGTGCATGAGGTCATGGGTTCAAATCCTAGGGAGCACACTAATTATTAAGGGCCAAAGATTGGGCCTTGGGGCCTCGGGATCTTGGGGATTTCTAATGTGCATTAAATCTTTTCAAAATTGTTTTCATTTTAATTGAACCATTTTTAAGTCTTTGACTGTTTCTTCCACTATAGCTGTTAGTGGAGATATTAGTGGGTTAGTTGGCTAAAACCTCTACCCACGTTTTTTTACCATTTCCCTTATAAAAGAAAAGGCTACAGAGTCAAAAACGTATTGAAAATCTCTCTCACGTTATCTGCAAAAATTCTTTTGCTATTTTCTGCAAATCACTTTCTCTGCAAAAATTCTTTTGCTATTTTGTGCAAATACATTTATGTTCATCATGTTCTTGGGAGTGCTGAAGTTTCCTGAGTTCAAAAATTTAACACAAAGCTGGTTTTTAAATCTGATCGTTGAATCCTGGGAGGTGTATGTTCACGAGGCTGATAGCTACAAATATCAGTGAGAAATTTCACCTTTTGGACATTGTGTTCAACACAAATCTCGATCGATAAGTCCTTCTAATTTTATCTATTTCGAATTTGTTTTATTACGTTTATTCTGCAATTACTATTTCCAACAATCTAAAGGTGAAATTATGTTGTTATTCTACAACCTGCTACGGAAAATCCTAATGCAAAATACTCTGAAAAACCTGAATTGTTTGATGGAAAGAATTGTAAGATATGGAAAATGAAACTGTAATTTTGCCTAACTACTCTTAAGGTCGTTGATGTTATTGCATCTGATAGACCTTATACACCTGAAGAACTGGTTGTTTGGAAATAAAGAGATTATATGTGTAGGAATTATATTTTGAATTGTCTTTGCCTTGAACTGTATGATGTTTATTGGTCATGATCTACCGCTAAAGAATTATGGAATTTACTGGATAAAAAATATGCAACTGAAGATGCTGGGTCTACAAAATTTGTGGTTGGAAAATTTTTGGTTTTTAAAATGGAAGATAATAAATCTGTTGTGTCGTAACTAGATGAAGTACAAATTATTATTCATGAAATTCTGGGCGAGGGTTATAATATATGTGAGGGATTTCAAGTGTCTGCTATAATTGAAAAACTGCCACCTTCTTGGAAAGATTACAAAAATGGTGTGAAACATAAGAAAAAGGAGATGTCACTAGAACATTTGATAGTTCGTTTGAGAAATGAGGAAGATAATAGGAATACAGAACTTAGGGAGAAAAAATCTGAATTCAATTCTAAGGCTAATTTGGGCGAGGGGAAGTCAAATGGAAATAAAAAACAGAACCAGTCTAAGCCTAACCATTCAACCAGAAACACGGGCACCATAAACTAAATCAGAATTCGAGGTCCAACCATAAATTCAAACCTAACGATAGGAATAAAAATTCTAAACCTCAGTTTAAATCTAAACCTGCAGGTCAATGCTATGTATGTGGAAAACCAGGTAATTACACTAAAGATTGCATGTTTAGGAAGAGTCAAGATGTGAAGCCTCAAGCAAATGTAACCGAGGAGGGAAACTTTTCTATTGTTGTGACCTAGACAAACATTGTGAGTAACATGAAAGACTGGTGGCTTGATTCTGACCCCACCAAAAATATTTACAGCACGAGAGGTGCCTTAACTACCTTCACTGCTGTGGGTGAGGATGAACGTCTGTACATGGGAAACTCCTCTTCTTCTAAGGCTGAAGGCAAGGGAACCGTAGTTTTAAAATTCACTTCAGGAAATGTTCTTACCTTGAAATATGTTTTGTATGTCCCTGAGGTTAGGAAGAATTTGGTGTCTGATTTTGTCTTAGTTAAGAAGGGTTTTAAAGTTATTCTAGAGAGTGATGAGGTAGTTGTGACTAAGGGAGGTGCTTTTGTAGGGAAAGGTTATGTTCATGAGGGTCTTCTCAAACTAAATGTAACCGTGGCTGATAATAATAAAACATCTACTTCTTCTGCTTATTTGATTGACTCTTGTGATATGTGGCATTTTAGACTTGGTCATGTAAATAAGGCATCCATTAAAAAATTAATGTTTTGGGGAAACATACCAAAATCTGATATTTCTACCAACTCTAAATATGAAATATGTGTTGAATCAAAATATGCTAAAAAACCTTTTCCGAGTGTTGAAAGAAGTTCAACTGTTTTAAGTTTAATACATTCTGATCTTTGTGATTTAAAAGGTTATGTGACACGTGATGGAAATAAATATTTTGTTACTTTTATTGATGATTACTCTCGTTATTGTTATATTTATCTCCTTATGAGTAAAGATGAGAGTTTATCAAAATTTATTTCTTATAAAATATAAGTTGAAAAACAATTTGAGAAATTCATTAAAACATTAAGATCCGATAGGGGAGGAGAATACACTGGTGATCTTGATAAATATTGTAATGAAAATGGAATAATTCATCAAGTTACTCCTCCTTATTCACCCAAATCTAATTGTGTAGCTGAAAGAAAAAATAGAACTCTTAAGGATATGGTAAATTCTATGTTAAGCACTTCGGGATTACCTTATAATATGTGGGGTGAGGCACTTCTTACTTATTGTCACATTCTTAATAAAATACCATTTAATAAAAATGACAAAACTCCTTATGAAACGTGGAAAAATAGAAAACCTTCTTATAAACACCTTAAAGTGTGGGGGTGTATTGCTAAAGTTTCAATACCAGTGCTTAAGAGAACTGAACTTGGCCCAAAGACTGTTGATTGTGTTTTTATAGGTTATGCTAAAAATAGTAATGCATATAGGTTACTTGTAATTGATTCTAAAAATCAATATATGGATGAAAATACTATTTTTGAGTCTAGAGATGCTGAATTTTATGAGGACAAATTTCCTTTTAAAGTAAGAAGTGAAGGAACTAGTAGTTCTGTTCAAGTGGGTCCTAGTGTTAGAAATGAATCTCCAAATTCAGACGAAATTAAAATTAGAAAAATTGAAAGACCTAGGATAGCTACTTCTTTTGGTCCTGAATTTTTAACATACTTAATGGAAAATGACCCCATCACTTTTAGTGAGGCAATGTCCTCACTCGATTCTATTTTTTGGAAAGAAGCTATTTATGGTGAATATGATTCTATTATTTCTAACAACACGTGGGAGTTAGTTGACTTGCCTAAAGGATGTAAAAATATTGGATGGAAATGGATTTTTAAAAAGAAATTATAGGCCGATGGTTCTACCGATAAATTTAAAGCAAGATTGGTAGCTAAAGGCTATAGGCCAAAAGGAAGGAATTGATTTCTTTGATACTTACTCTCCTGCTACTAGAATTACATCTATTAGTCTATTAATTGCTATTGCTTCATAACATAATCTGATAATTCATCAAATGGATGTTAAAACGGCTTTTTTGAATGGAGGTCTTGAAGAAGAAATTTATATGGATCAACCCGAGGGGTTTGTAGTCCAAGGCCAAGATAAAAAAGTGTGTAGACTTAAAAAATATTTATATGGACTAAAGCAAGCTCCTAAACAATGGCATGAAAACTTTGATCAATTAATGATCTCTAATGGTTTTAACATTAATGAAGCGGATAAATGTATTTATAGCAAATTCAAGGATAATTATGGTGTGATTATTTACTTATATGTGGATGATATGCTAATTTTTGGAACTGATATGGATGTGGTTAAAAAAACTAAGACTTTGCTTAATAAGCAATTTGATATGAAAGATTTGGGTGTTGCTGATGTTATACTTGGAATTAAAATCATTAAAAATTCTGAAGGAATTGTTTTAACCCAATCTCATTATGTAAAGAAAGTTCTTAGAAAATTTGAACAATTTAATTATATTCCTGCTAAAACACCTTATGACCCTAGTTGTCACTTAAGTAAATATTCGGGTCCTGGTGTATCATCATTAGAATATTCTAGAGTTATAGGTAGTCTAATGTATCTTATGAACTGCACTAGACCTGATATTGCATATGCTGTGGGTAGACTTAGCAGATACACTTGTAATCCTAATAATGATCATTGGGATGCTTTGATTAGAGTTTTGAGATATCTTAAATACACAATAAATTATGGTATCTATAATTGAAGGCTTCTGTGATGCTAATTAGATTTCTGATAATGATTAATGTAAGTCTACTAGTGACTATGTTTTTGCCTTCGCAGGAGGCGCTATATCTTGGAAATGTACCAAGCAAACTTGCATAGCAAGATCCACTATGGAATCAGAATTCATAGCGTTGGATTAAACAAGCGAAGAGGCTGAATGATTAAGGAACTTCATATTAGATATTCATTTGTGGCCTAAACTAGTTCCAGCCTTGTCCATTCACTGTTATAGTCATGCAACGATCGCAAGAGAACATAATAACTCCTACAACGGAAAGTCTAGACATATCAGGAGAAGACACAACACAGTGAGACAACTATTGAAAGACGGAGTTATAGCTATCGACTATGTCAAGTCAAAGAAAAACCTGGCGGATCCATTAACTAAGGGGATAACTTGAGAGCTAGTTTATCAAACATCGAGGGGAATGGGCCTAAAGCCTATTAATATCTAAATCACCTATAATGGAAACCCAACCCATATGACTGGCGATCCCACGATCTGGGTTCAATGGGATAATAAAGTTATACGAGTAATTTGTGGAAGTACAAACTTAAGTTTTACTTAAAAATCCATTCCTATGAAGTAGTACCTCAGTATCGATGGAGGATGAGATTTAATCTCTTAATGCTTTCTATAGTTGTTATTCAGTGGGGTGTGAGATACAGTACACTCTTGATAGAAGCACCTATAAGAGTGTGGTAGTGGGCCCGCTTCCTATGAGAATTAAGGTTGATTCTCTAGAGCACTCAAGAAACCTGGGCATGCTCAAGGCCGAAACGAGCACAACTGCGGGAACTCGATGATGATTTTTGGGAGTTGCGTGTGTGTTCTATTGACTTAAGTTTACAACAACGGTGAAATATTTCAAGACATTAGTTCAATATCAACCGGTAAACTCAATAGATCAACACAAAGCAAAGGTTCAAGTCAAATGAAACCTTTGGCTTATACGTCACTCCTTATGATACTCCAGAGCATCGTTTTATTTTACTTATTTAATTATTTCATTCATGTGGGGGATTGTTGGGTATATTGTTTCTATATATATTTATTTTGAATGAAGTAAATAAGTTAGTGGGAGCAGCCAAGTGGTAAGTTAGTGGGGGTATGTGCATGAGGTCATGGATTCAAATCCTAGGGAGCACACTAATTATTAAGGGCCAAAGATTGGGCCTTGGGGCCTCGGGATCTTGGGGATTTCTAATGTGCATTAAATCTTTTCAAAATTGTTTTCATTTTAATTAAACCATTTTTAAGTCTTTGACTGTTTCTTCCACTATAGCTGTTAGTGGAGATATTAGTGGGTTAGTTGGCTAAAACCTCTACCCACGTTTTTTTACCATTTCCCTTATAAAAGAAAAGGCTACAGAGTCAAAAACGTATTGAAAATCTCTCTCACGTTATCTGCAAAAATTCTTTTGCTATTTTCTGCAAATCACTTTCTCTGCAAAAATTCTTTTGCTATTTTGTGCAAATACATTTATGTTCGTCATGTTCTTGGGAGTGCTGAAGTTTCCTGAGTTCAAAAATTTAACACAAAGCTGGTTTTTAAATCTGATCGTTGAATCCTGGGAGGTGTATGTTCATGAGGCTGACAACTACAAATATCAGCGAGCAATTTCACCTTGAGAATTTTGTGTTGAACACAAACCTCGATCGATAAGTCCTTCTAATTTTATCTATTTTGAATTTGGGTTATTTCGTTTATTCTGCAATTACTATTTCCAACACCTACTCCTCATCTTTGTATATCCTGTTTACAGAATCCAAAAATCATAGGCGAGAGAGATAAAAAAGGGTGTGGTTATCCCACACCCTAAGTTCATCCCCCCACATCCGTGTTCACACCCTAAGACTAAAATATCCTCCCCACCTTTAAACTACAATAAGATTTTAAAACATGAAATATTTTAAATAATTTACAATTTATACTTTAAAATAAAATTTAACTTTATTATTAGTACAATAAAAAAAACAATTTTTAACAAAATAAAAATACTTTTAACGAAAACCCTTTTTTTAACAAAATAAAAATTGTTTATAACAACAAAGAGTTTAAAAAAAACTTCTAAAAAAAACCTGTTTTTAACAAAATAAAAACAGTTTATAAAAAAGAAATAATATCTTTGAAAAAAATTAGTTTTTAAAGAATAAAAATATCTATAAAAAGGGGCAATTAGATACCACCCCTTGGTATTGGAAAACAGTTTTTAGTAATGTAAAATCACTTTAGTGAAAAAAACTGATTTTAACAAAAAATCAGTTTTGAAAGAATAAAAAAAAAATCAAAAATACTTTTTTAACAAAATAAAAACAGTATTAATTTGTAGTAAGGTTTAAGATAAAAAAAATATCATGGGTTAAAAAAAATCCAACTAATAATATTAATAACAACAATAATTATAACAATGATAGTAATAACCATAAATGTAATACAAAATGTTTTTAAAAACTACTCTTTTCTTCACTAAAGTGTTTTTATATTTCTAAAAAACTGTTTTTTTAATATTTATTTGTTATAAACTGTTTTTTATTTTGTTAAAAACTGTTTTGTTTTGTTAGAAATTTTTTTAACGATTTTGTTTTTACCAATTTGTCCCGTTTACTAAGTTTGTAGTTCAATAGATCCTAATATTTTTTTTTCTCCATCAGGTCCTGTGAAAAAATAATTTTGTTCCAATAGGTCCTATTTATAAACATATAGTAAATATTCAATATATGTACAAATAGGACCTATTAAGAAAAAAGGGTTGTGATAGAACATATTATAGAATATTTCATGTAAACGGGACTTATTTGTCAAGCTCCTATTTTTTTTGTTATAAACAATTATTTTGTTTAAAAAAAATCGTTAAAACTTTTTTATTTTGTTAAAAACTGCTTTATTTTAAATAACTATTTTTTTGTTGTTAAAAAACTATTTTTTTTTCATTATAAGCTTTTTTTAACCACGAAAAACTGTTTTCATGGTTTTTAAAAAATAAAAATTGTTTGTTTAAAACTTATTTTTGTTATAATACGTTTTTATTTTGTTACAAGTAGTCAAATTAAAATTATTAGTAATGTGTTAAAGTAAAAAGTAGAAATAATAATAATAATAATTTTATCTTGAAGTATACATTTTATCTTACTTAAAATATTTTATGTTTTAAAATCATATTATATTTTAAAGTTGGGGAGGGAATTTTGATCTTAGGGTGTGAAGGAAGGTGAGGGGGAGAAGTTAGGGTGTGGAGCACACCCATAAAAGATAAGGTGTTCTTATCTAAACCCCATGTTTTTTTAATGGCCCCTTACTATATCAAATCCACATTAATTAGTTGAAGTCTATTTAACACACCCAACTAAAGGAGTGCCTGTAATGAAAAAAAGAAACTTTTACAAAATAATCTTTTTAGAGTGAAACCATTCCAGATAAAAATCCTTTCCTCAAATCATCAAGAACTTTCTTCCAGAGCTACAACACAATTGTAACTGTTGAGAGAGAACTAAATAAATGTACTTAATCACAAGACATCACCTGAGGCTGAAATTAGCTTTTTTTCTCAAGATTCAGAAACAATTTCAAAGAATAATTTTTCCTGCAAACCCAGTAATATTTTATTCGCATTTCGATTATACCCATTTTCATAAAAGATGAACGGTTCTTGTATTACAAGCACCAGCAGTACGAACCCACAATATGAAACCCTTGTGAAGATATCCATAGTAAAAGATGATGATAACTATAAATTTCTTCTCGATAAGTGTGAAGATGGTAACCACTAACCACTCTTATCTTGATTTGTGTTTAATCAAATAATTATGCATATCTCGTTGGCGACTTCAGTCCGGAAAGCCACCGGAGTTATCATCCAAAATAAGATGCCAAAATTTTTGACAATGCCAACTTAGACCGATAAAACCGTCATCGCTGAAAAAACCTCCCTTCGTAATGCTCGCCTAAAGTTAAATCTTCTCTCTACAAATGTCCAAAACTAAAGACCTAACTTTTGCCTTTATGCTTGAATGAACATATGCCTCTACGAACAGTTCAACTGCTCTTTAAAATAATCTCTTCTGAAATGTCTATTAAGATGTCTTTTAAACTGCGAAGAGGAAGAGACGAATGAAATTAAGAAGCAAGAAAGTTGGATCACTTAGGATCAGACCTTACACACCGAGAGATAAATTTTCTTCATGATGAAAGATAAGGAAATGAAAAGTCGAACGATAATTGATATGCAACATGGATAGGTTAAAAACTGTAACACCCCGCCTAAAATAATAACGGGTGGCAAGCCCTATACTATATTAAATCAGGAGTTTCAGATGGTCCAGTCTCAACACCAACTGCCGGTACTGTTAATATAGGACTAACTACACGATATCAAATAAGCGAGATGTTATAATAAATTAAAACATGAAACATACAACAACCCAGCACTATGAAACTACGAATAAAGGAAATAAAGGTGCAGGAAAGAACTATAACTATAAATGATTATGCCATAAGGAAATAAACCCGAATAAGAGGTCACAGCCAATACAACAACTGAAATGGAATAAATATAAATATGTATATAAATATCCCTTGGGTACAAAACCCGATATACAACATGAATCCTACCTAGAATTTTAAAAGGAGGAAGCGACTACCAGATACATCCCACAATAGTCCGCACATGTCATGGCTCCCAAGAATTTGGATAGAAGGTCATCCGGCATCCCGGCAGTAGGACACCTGTAATAGTATATATATATATATATATATATATATATATATATATATATATATATATATATATATATATATACATATATACAAGCAGGAGAGAGAAGTAAACGGGTCAGGGCTCGAGTTGTGAAAATATTTAGCAAGTGTGTTAACCGTGCATAATAAATATCGGTGCACATATTTCATAATTAAAGTGGAATCGCACTCTCGTGAAATCCCAACTCACCTCTCATCTAAAGGCGCGCACCTATTCGCGTCCTCAAATTTTATTACTTAAATTATCCCAATTTCTTTTAAAGGACAACCTAACTTATCATAGGCCTAGCCTATACCCACGAGAATTACCTCCCTATCATAACCCAAGAATCCACCCCTTTTCTAAACACAGTTAAGTATAAATTTTCAATCATATGTGCCTTATAAGGCTTAGTGGATTCCAGTTTATAATTTAACCAATTATAATCTTAATAAAATTACCCATATGTATTTGGGTAGAACCATATGATTTAATTTTGAATTAACGTGCATACTAGATTATTATTGACAAAACTTCCCTCCAATTTCAACGCTGCGCTGCGTTTCGTGCGTGGGGTGTCTCGCAAAGCGAAATCCAAACAAGGAACCACCCCATTACACTACTCCATGTCAACTTCGATCCTGGAGATCCATTATGCCACAGATAAATATTGACAAAACTTCTCTCTAATCTCAACAATGCACTACGTTTCGTGCGTGGGGTGTCTCGCAGAGCGAAATCCAAACAAGGAACCACCCCGTTACACTACTCCTTGACAATGTCGATCCTAGATATCCATAATGCCATACATACCGTATAATACTACTACTACTACTAAATTTTTGACTACAATATGAAAACAACTACATCTCCAATAATGTCCTTGGGATGATGTAACCAAAATATTCCTTAAACGCGATACATCAATCCCCCAATCATCTAGTACACCATAATCATCCAAGATGTACTCCATAAAAGTCCATATCCTTTTATCTATAGGATATATAAATATATATATAGGCATTTTATTCTAACCATATATATATACATACCATCATCCAATCCCATGACCATGTATACATACCATATATGATGTACCAAGGCCATGCACAAATAAATACCCGGCTATATATAGCGCCGATAAAACTGCAACAATGCTATCATCTTCCCAGTGCCCGACTCACATAGCAATACTGGGGCCACCATGGTGGGACTAAACGACACCCATCTCGTGGTAAACTCATGCACACGACGTCCCAAGAAGCGGTCATAGATCCAAACCGGCAATGAGATGAAACATACCCACCACTACTCATCCCAAAAATAAAAATGTAAATCACATAATAACACACGGGACGACTATGACCTGGAGAATATCCACATCTTGCTTTCCTAGCCAGGATGCTCACCCTCTACGCGCGCAACTTCCCAATGATAGCATGAGCGGGGTATGCTTAACGAAATAAGTATATATATCATTCACATGCACAATATATATACATCCATATGATCCAATCATGTGATCAAATATTAAACCATCATAGTAGGTTTAAATATCCATACCAAGTATATCCATAACATAAATATATCCATATATTCATATCTATATAGATATATATACATATATTCACATATCCTTATATATAACTAATTCTTGTTAATAAGTATAAGATAAATAAACTCGGCTATAAGTATATATAATCCTCGATGTACAAGCCGTAACCATAATTTTTTTAAAATTTTACCTCGATATGTGAATACAATCTCTCACTTGAAACATATTCAATCATTTTTCTTATGATGAATAGTCTCCCAAACATCATATGTATATGTATATACTTATATATATACCACATTAAGGTTATCACCCAAAATTTTGTGTAGGAAACCATTACTACACATACCTTCTATATCCGAGAGCAAATCAATACCTCAATACAAATTTTGACTAAAGGTATACACCTAACCAAAAGTCTACAGACCTCAACTTATTTCACTTTGTTTCAAGTGTTGGAATCCCAAGTGATTAATTCCACCTAATTATGTGTAAACTATCCTAACTAGAATTATACTGCTGTCTATTCTAGTTGATAGTACGATCCCAAGCCGTTCCCAATTTTACCTATGGTTCAATTAATTTCATGAACCCTTACCCCTATCGGGTTACCTATTGTTCCTTTATTTAAACGTTTATAAGGATATGAGGCCCCTCACTCTCTAAGAGTTCTTTACCTCACATCATAATTACACCTTTATATCTATAATTGGTATTCCCAACCTCTATGAGGTTTCCCCATAATCACTATATGTAACTCTAATACATACATGGATACATTTCTCCCAAATTACCCTAAGGAGTCCCCAAAATCCTAATACGTGGTAAACTCCTTATATGTCTCCAAGATCATATCTCTTACATCATAAGAGAAGTCCCCCAAATCAATAAACCCAACCAAAAAGGGTTTGAATTCAGTAAAGAGAAAATTTCTCAAAATGCTCTGTTTTTGAATCGATTCGGCCCAACAGCGAATCGATTAGGCCCATCCAAATCGATTCGGTCCAAGGGACCTGGGATTCTGCATCCTTCCGAATCGATTCTCTAAGGGCGAATCGATTCGGTCCTAAAGTCCTGAGGCTTCTGCAATCTGGCGAATCGATTCGGTGGGACCGAATCGATTCGGCCAGTTCAGAAAGCCACGAAAATGGTTGTTTTTCTACAAACCCAAAGTTTCCAAATTTTGTTTTATACCACTTCCAACACTTAATATTCAACCCCAACCTATTTTTAGACATCAAAACTCATCTTATATCTAATCCCATTAATTTATATCCCTTAAACCCAATTAGAATCTTCAATTTTAAGATTTAAACCAAAATTTAGGTTTTGATATTAATACCCAAAAACCAATCCTTTAACCCACAAATTATGAAATCAAATACACAAATAACTTATTTAGAAAGATTAAACACTTGCCTCAGATTTCTAGAGGTTGAATCATCCACGGGATCGCGTTTGGGCCGGAATCTCCAAGCTTTCTTCCTCTCTCTCTCTCTCCTCCTTCTTCTTTTTCTTCTTCCTTTCTCTTTTCTTTCTATTTCTCTCTTTTTCTAAATGAGAGCTTAATCCATAAGCCTCATAATCCTATAAAACATAAGTCCCAATTTAAATGTTAATACACACTTTAAATGACTCGTTTACTCGAATTCGAGCCAAACTGACTTAAAAACTTTCCGGAGCCGAAATAAAACCCAATGACAGTCATTTTGACTATCTCGACCCTTCCGGGATCGATGGTACTCACAAAATCATCATCCGAAATACTTTGAAATGTTCTCTATTTTTGGGCCTCAATTCCCAAGTTTTAAAATTCTCTAATTTAATTAAATTTTATTTTCCCAAAATTTAATTTCTCAGTCTCCAAAATCGCGGGGTGTTATAATCTTCCCCCCTTACAAAAATTTCTCCCGCGAAATTTAAAATACATATAGAACCTCAATATTTATCTACTATTAACATTAACTCTTGGGATCACTATACTGATCCTTTCTAGTTCTCATGTCGAACCATATAGATTTTAAAAACAAATAACTACCCCGGGGCGCCCATACACCCCATACCCGAGCTTCCACTCGTAGAATTTTAATCAGGCTCCATTAGCCTCAACTCGATTATAACTATCATCAATATATTCTATAATAACATACTAAATATATATATAAGTTTAAAAATTTCCAATGGTTAAACTCTCCTCAATTCCTGACACTAGCTACTTTCGTGCGGGGGAGGTCTCGCAAGCGAAATCCAAATAAGGAACCCTCCCAATACACTACTGTGTAGCTAGGTCGGGGATTGAGATTAGTTGAACCACGGCTAAGGTTTTATAAAAAGATTTTCATATTTTATATATTGACCGAGGGCCTATACAATAATATAATATAAACAAATCCCGCATCTTTCGACACGCCAAACAAACACCTTATGTTTAAAACACAAGGCCTCAACACATACAACACTTCTAACCACTACCTAGTTCTCAAAACTAGCACAACTATGAGCTAAATTATCCGCTCAACATACACCTACTAAACTTTGAATCTCACAAATCTAAAACTTCTTTACATACATTAACGCCTTTCCACAATATAAGTCTCCCCTCTTAGGCGCACTATAATCACATGCCCTACCTGCCCATAAGACAATAGTCATATAGTCACTATTCAACGAACCTTGACATTCCTCACCTCCAGAATTCAATATTATAACTCTCGACGTTCCCGGTATCGCACAAAGTATGACTTAAACCCAAAGAAAGGTATTCTACCTTATACTTCCATAATCTAATGGTTTCACCTCATCCAAGGATATCAATTCAAGACCCTCTACTTCTTCCAGTACAATCATTACTACTAAACCAATATCTCCATAAGAGAAACATCTTCCCCAAAATCCTTCCTAACCATTTTGAAGGATAAAACGTAATTACAACTACCGAAAATTCACTCGGTCCTACTTAATGAAACCGAGTCTCCAAATTTCTTACTCCCTCTTCCCAAAAGGCAATACTCCCGATATTGGAACAACTCCACCTACCTCACATCGGGAAGAGTCACCAACACCGGGTTCCCTAACCAAAGTTGACAGGTTTCTCAATCTAACCCTCCCAGGGTCTATACTATACACCTCTCCTCAGACTTACCTTACTAAGTCCAAGATTTGCCATTCGAGTAGATTTCCCCTTTCACACTCAACCACCGGTAGATCACCCTAAACCACTGCTAGAGTTCTTTTATATGGTCCTGTCCTAGACGACATAATCTATGTGACGTGTGACACGAGAGCAACTGTTATCAGCACGTCGGTCAAGTGAATACACTTCACAGAGGATGGTAAGCACAGTGAACACAACAGTTCTAATAGTAGGGCTTTATATCAAGAATGTTAACGGAAGAACACATAAAACTTGCACAGATCCTAAAGACTCTAAAACCTGATGCTCTGATACCATCTATAATACCCCGCCTAAAATAATAGCGGGTGGCCAGCCCTATACTATATTAAATCAGGAGTTTCAGATGGTCCAGTCTCAACACCAACTACCGGTACTGTTAATATAGGACTAACTACCCGATATCAAATAAGAAAGATGTTATAATAAATTAATACATGCAACATACAACAACCCAGCACTATGAAACTACGAATAAAGGAAAGAAAGGTGCAAGAAAGAACTATAACTATAAATGATTATGCCATAAGGAAATAAACCCGAATAACCTGTCGGGTCACAACCAATACAAAAACTGAAATGGAATAAATATAAATATGTATATAAATATCCCTTGGGTACAAAACTCGATATACAACATGAATCCTACTTAGAAATTTAAAAGGAGGAAGCGACTGCCAGATACACCCCGCAACAGTCCGCATATGTCACAGCTCCCAAGAATTTGGATAGAAGGTCATCCGGCATCCCTGCGGTAGGAGACCTGTAATAGTATATATATATACAAGAAGGAGAGAGAAGTAAACGGGTCAGGGCCCGAGTTGTGAAAAGATTTAGCAAGTGTGTTAACAGTGCATAATGAATATCGGTGCACATATTTCATAATTAAAGTGGAATCGCACTCTCGTGAAACCCCAACTCACCTCTCATCTAAAGGCGCGCACCTATTTGCTTCCTCAAATTTTAATAGTTAAATTACCCCAATTTCTTTTAAAGGACAACCTAACTTATCATAGGCCTAGCCTATACCCACGAGAATTACCTCCCTATCATAACCTAAGAATCCACCCCTTTTCTAAACACAGTTAAGTATAAATTTTCAATCATATGTTCCTTATAAGGCTTAGTGGATTCCGGTTTATAATTTAACCAATTATAATCTTAATAAAATTACCCATATGCATTTGGGCAGAACCATATGATTTAATTTTGAATTAACGTGCATACTAGATTATTATTGACAAAACTTCCCTCCAATTTCAACGCTGCGCTGCATTTCGGGCGTGGGGTGTCTCGCAAAGCGAAATCCAAACAAGGAACCACCCCGTTACACTACTCCATGTCAACGTCGATCCTGGAGATCCATTATGACACAAATAAATATTGACAAAACTTCTCTCTAATCTCAACAATGCACTACGTTTCGTGCGTGGGGTGTCTCACAGAGCGAAATCCAAATAAGGAACCACCCCGTTAAACTACTCCTTGACAATGTCGATCCTAGAGATCCATAATGCCATACATACCGCATAATACTACTACTACTCCAAAATTTTTTACTACAATATGAAAACAACTACCATCTCCAATAATGTCCTTGGGATGATGTAACCAAAATTTTCCTTAAACACGATACATCAATCCCCCAATCATCTAGTACACCATAATCATCCAAGATGTACTCCATAAAAGTCCATATCCTTTTATCTATAGGATATATAAATATATATATTGGCATTTTATTCTAACCATATATATATATACATACCATCATCCAATCCCATGGCCATGTATACATACCATATATTATGTACCAAGGACATGCACAAATAAATACCCGGTCATATATAGCGCCGATAAAACTGCATCAATGCTATCATCTTCCCAGTGCCCGGCTCACGTAGCAATACTGGGCCACCATGGTGGGACTAAACGACACCCATCTCGTGGTAAACTCACGCACACGACGTCCCGAGAAGCGATCACAGGTCCAAACCAGCAATGAGACGGAACATACCCACCACGTCTCATCCCAAAAATAAAAATGTAAATCACATAATAACACACGGGACAACTATGACCTGGGGAATATCCACACCCTGTTTTTCTAGCCAGGATGCTCACCCTCTACGCGCGCAACTTCCCAATGATAGCATGAGCGGGGTATGCTCAACGAAATAAGTATATATATCATTCACATGCACAATATATATACATCCATATGATCCAATCATAAGATCAAATATTAAACCATCATATAAGGTTTAAATATCCATACCATGTATATCCATAACATAAATATATCCATATATTCATATGTATATAGATATATATACATATATTCACATATCCTTATATATAACTAATTCTTGTTCATAAGTATGAGATATATAAACTCGACTATAAGTATATATAATCCTCGATGTACAAGCCGTCACCACAATTTCCTTTAAATTTTACCTCGATATGTGAATACAATCTCTCACTTGAAACAAATTCAATCATTTTTCCTATGATGAATTGTTTCCCAAACATCATATGTATATATATATACTTATATATATACCACATTAAGGTTATCACCCAAAATTTTGTGTAGGAAACCATTACTACACATACCATCTATATCCGAGAGTAAATCAATACCTCAATACAAATTTTGACTAAAGGTATACACCTAACCAAAAGTCTACAGACCTCAACTTATTTCACTTTGTTTCAAGTGTTGGAATCCCAAGTGATTAATTCCACCTAATTATGTGTAAACTCTCCTAACTAGAATTATACTACAGTTTATTCTAGTTGATAGTACGATCCCAAGCCGTTCCCAATTTTATCTATGGTTCAATTAATTTCATGAACCCTTAGCCCTATCGGGTTACCTATTGTTCCTTTATTTAAACGTTTCTAAGGATATGAGGCCCCTCACTCTCTAAGAGTTCTTAACCTCACATCATAATCACACCTTTATATCTATAATTGGTATTCCCAACCTCTATGAGGTTTCCCCAAAATCACCATATGTAACTCCAATACATACATGGATACATTTCTCCCAAATTACCCTAAGGAGTCCCCAAAATCCTAATACGTGGGAAACTCCTTATATGTCTCCAAGAACATATCTCTTACATCATAAGAGAAGGGCCCCAAATCAATAAACCCAACCAAAAAGGGTTTGAATTGACTAAAGAGAAAATTTCTCAAAATGCTCTGTTTCCGAATCGATTCTGCCCCTCCGAATCGATTCGCCCCAACAGCGAATCGATTCGGCCCATCTGAATCGATTCGGTCCAAGGGACCTGGGATTCTGCATCCTTCCGAATCGATTCGCTAGGGGCGAATCGATTCGGTCCAAAAGACCTGAGGATTCTGCAATATAGCGAATCGATTCGGTGGGATCGAATCGATTCGGCCAGTTCAGAAAGCCACAAAAATGGTTATTTTTCTACAAACCCAAAGTTTCCAAATTTTTTTTATACCACCTCCAACACTTAATAATTAACCCCAACCTGTTTTTAGACATCAAAACTCATCCTATATCTAATACCATTAATTTATATCCCTTAAACCCAATTAGAATCTTCAATTTCAAGATTTAAACCAAAATTTAGGTTTTGATATAAATTCCAAAAAACCAATCCTTTAACCCACAAATTATGAAATCAAATACACAAATAACTTATTTATCAAGATTAAACACTTGCCTCAGATTTGTAGAGGTTGAATCATCCACGGGATCGCGTTTGGGTCGGAATCTCCAAGCTTTCTTCCTCTCTCTCTCTCCTCCTTCTTCTTTTTCTTCTTCCTTTCTCTTTTCTTTCTATTTCTCTCTTTTTCTAAATGAGAGCTTAATCCGTAAGCATCATAAGCTCATAAAACATAAGTCCCAATTTAAATATTAATACACACTTTAAATGACTCGTTTACTCCAATTCGAGCCAAACTAACTTAAAAACATTTCGGAGCCGAAATAAAACCCAATGACAGTCATTTTGACTATCTCGACCCTTCCGGGATCGATGGTACTCTCAAAATCATCATCCGAAATACTTTGAAATGTTCTCTATTTTTGGGCCTCAATTCCCAAGTTTTAAAATTCTCCAATTTAATTAAATTTTATTTTCCCAAAATTTAATTTCTCAGTCTCCAAAATCGCGGCGAGTTACACTCTTCCCCCTTACAAAAATTTCGCCCGCGAAATTTAAAATACACATAGGACCTCAATATTTACCTACTCCTAACATCAACTCTTAGGATCACTATAGCGATCCTTTTTGGTTCTCATGTCGAACCATATAGATTTTAAAAACAAATAACAACCCTGGGGAGCCCATACACCCCGTACCCGAGCTTCCACTCGTAGAATTTTAATCAGGCTCCATTAGCCTCAACTCAATTATAACTATCATCAATATATTCTATAATAACATACTAAATATATATATAAGTTTAAAAATTTCCAATGGTTAAACTCTCCTCAATTCCTGACGCTAGCTACTTTCGTGCGGGGGAGGTCTCGCAAGAGAAATCCAAACAAGGAACCCTCCAAATAGATTGCTGTGTAGCTAGGTCGGGGATTGAGATTAGTTGAACCAAGGCTAAGGTTTTATAAAAAGATTTTCATATTTTATATATTGCCCGAGGGCCTATATAATAATATAATATAAATAAATCCCGCGTCTTTCGACACGCCAAACAAACACCTTATGTTTAAAACACAAGGCCTCAACACATACAACACTTCTAACCACTACCTAGTTCTCAAAACTAGCACAACTATGAGCTAAATTATCCGCTCAACATACACCTACTAAACTTTGAATCTCACAAATCTAAAACTTCTTTACATACATTAACGCCTTTCCACAATATAAGTCTCCCCTCTTAGGCGCACTATAATCACATGCCATACCTGCCCATAAGACAATAGTCTTATAGTCACTATTCAACGAACCTTGACATTCCTCACCTCCGGAATTCAATATTATAACTCTCGACGTTCCCGGTATCGCACAAAGTATGACTTAAACCCAAAGAAAGGTATTCTACCTTATACTTCCATAATCTAATGGTTTCACCTCATCCAAGGATCTCAATTCAAGACCCTCTACTTCTTCCAGGACAATCATTACTCCTAAACCAATTGCTCTATAAGAGAAACATCTTCCCCAAAATCCTTCCTAACCATTTTGAAGGATAAAACGTAATTACAACTACCGAGAATTCACTCAGTCCTACTTAACGAAACCGAGTCTCCAAATTTCTTACTCCCTCTTCCCAAAAGGCAATACTCCCGATATTGGAACAACTCCACCTACCTCACATCGAGAAGAGTCACCAACACTGGGTTCCCTAACCAAGGTTGACAGGTTTCTCAATCTAACCCTCCCAGGGTCTATACTATACACCTCTCCTCAGACTTACCTTACTAATTCCAAGATTTTCCATTCGAGTAGATTTCCCCTTTCATACTCAACCACCGGTAGATCACCCTAAACAACTTCTAGAGTTATCTTATATGGTCCTTTCCTAGACGACATAATCTATGTGACGTCTAAAATGAGAGAAACTATTATCAGCACGTCGGTCAAGTGAATACACTTCACAGAAGATGGTAAGCGCAGTGAACACAACATTCCTAATAGTAGGGCTTTATATCAAGAACGTTAATGGAAGAACGCATAAAACTCGCACGGATCCTAAAGACTCTAGAACCTGATGCTCTGATACCATCTGTAACACCCCGCCTAAAATAATAACGGGTGGCCAGCCCTATACTATATTGAATCAGGAGTTTCAGATGGTCCAGTCTCAACACCAACTGCCGGTACTGTTAATATAGGACTAACTACCCGATATCAAATAAGCGAGATGTTATAATAAATTAAAACATGCAACATACAATAACCCAACACTATGAAACTACGAATAAAGGAAAGAAAGGTGCAGGAAAGAACTATAACTATAAATGATTATGCGATAAGGAAATAAACCCGAATAAGCTGTCGGGTCACAGCCAATACAACAACTGAAACGGAATAAATATAAATATGTATATAAATATCCCTTGGGTACAAAACCCGATATACAACATGAATCCTACCTAGAATTTTAAAACGAGGAAGCGACTACCAGATACATCACGCAATAGTCCGCACATGTCACGACTCCCAAGAATTTGGATAGAAGGTCATCCGGCATCCCTGCGGTAGGACACCTGTAATAGTATATATATATATATACAAGCAGGAGAGAGAAGTAAACGGGTCAGGGCCCGAGTTGTGAAAATATTTAGCAAGTGTGTTAATCGTGCATAATAAATATCGGTGCACATATTTCATAATTAAAGTGGAATCGCACTCTCGTGAAACCCCTACTCACCTCTCATCTAAAGGCGCGCACCTATTCACGTCCTCAAATTTTATTAGTTAAATTACCCCGATTTCTTTTAAAGGACAACCTAACTTATCATAGGCCTAGCCTATACCCACGAGAATTACCTCCCTATCATAACCCAAGAATCCACCCCTTTTCTAAACACAGTTAAGTATAAATTTTCAATCATATGTGCCTTATAAGGCTTAGTGGATTCCGATTTTTAATTTAACCAATTATAATCTTAATAAAATTACCCATATGTATTTGGGCAGAACCATATGATTTAATTTAGAATTAAGATGCATACTAGATTATTATTGAAAAAACTTCCCTCCAATTTCAACGCTGCGCTGTGTTTCGCGCGTGGGGTGTCTCGCAAAGCGAAATCCAAACAAGGAACCACCCCGTTACACTACTCCATGTCAACGTCGATCCTGGAGATCCATTATGCCACACATAAATATTGACAAAACTTCTCTCTAATCTCAACAATGCACTATGTTTCGTACGTGGAGTGTCTCGCAGAGCGAAATCCAAATAAGGAACCACCCCGTTACACTACTCCTTGATACTGTCGATCCTAGAGATCTATAAAGCCATACATACCGTATAATAACACTACTACTACTAAATTTTTTACTACAATATGAAAACAACTACCATCTCCAATAATGTCCTTGGGATGATGTAACCGAAATATTCCTTAAACGCGATACATCAATCCCCCAATCATCTAGTACACCATAATCATCCAAGATGTACTCCATAAAAGTCCATATCCTTTTATCTATAGGATATATAAATATATATATTGGCATTTTATTCTAACCGTATATATACACATACCATCATCCAATCCCATGACCATGTATACATACCATATATGATGTAACAAGGCCATGCACAAATAAATACCCGACTATATATAGTGCCGATAAAACTGCATCAATGCTATCATCTTCCCAGTGCCCGGCTCACGTAGCAATACTGGGCCACCATGGTGGGACTAAACGACACCCATCTCGTGGTAAACTCACGCACACGACGTCCCGGGAAGCGGTCATAGATCCAAACCGGCAATGAGACGGAACATACCCACCACGTCTCATCCCAAAAATAAAAATGTAAATCATATAATAACACACGGGACGACTATGACCTGGGGAATATCCACACCCTGCTTTTCTAGCCAGGATGCTCACCCTCTACGCGTGCAACTTCCCAATGATAGCATGAGCGGGGTATGCTTAACGAAATAAGTATATATATCATTAACATGCACAATATATATACATCCATATGATCCAATCATATGATCAAATATTAAACCATCGTATAAGGTTTAAATATCCATACCATGTATATCCATAACATAAATATATCCATATATTCATATCTATATAGATATATATACATATATTCACATATCCTTATATATAACTAATTCTTGTTCATAAGTATGAGATATATAAACTCGGCTATAAGTATATATAATCCTCGATGTACAAGCCGTCACCACAATTTCCTTTAAATTTTACCTCGATATGTGAATACAATCTCTCACTTGAAACATATTCAATCATTTTTCCTATGATGAATAGTCTCCCAAACATAATATGTATATATATATATTTATATATATACCACATTAAGGTTATCACCCAAAATTTTGTGTAGGAAACCATTACTACACATACCATCTATATCCGAGAGCAAATCAATACCTCAATACAAATTTTGACTAAAGGTATACACCTAACCAAAAGTCTACAGGCCTCAACTTATTTCACTTTGTTTCAAGTGTTGGAATCCCAAGTGATTAACTCCACCTAATTATGTGTAAACTATCCTAACTAGAATCATACTACCGTCTATTCTAGTTGGTAGTACGATCCCAAGCCGTTCCCAATTTTACCTATGGTTCAAGTAATTTCATGAACCCTTACCCCTATCGGGTTACCTATTGTTCCTTTATTTAAAAGTTTCTAAGGATATGAGGCCCCTCACTCTCTAAGATTTCTTAACCTCACATCATAATTACACCTTTATATCTATAATTGGTATTCCCAACCTCTATGAGGTTTCCCCACAATCACCATATGTAACTCCAATACATACATGGATACATTTCTCCCAAATTACCCTAAGGAGTCCCCAAAATCCTAATACGTGGGAAACTCCTTATATGTCTCCAAGAACATATCTCTTACATCATAAGAGAAGGCCCCCAAATAAATAAACCCAACCAAAAAGGTTTTGAATTCAGTAAAGAGAAAATTTCTCAAAATGCTCTGTTTCCGAATCGATTCGGCCCAACAGCGAATCGATTCGTCCCATCCGAATCGATTCGATCCAAGGGACCTGGGATTCTGCATCCTTCCGAATCGATTCGCTAGGGTCGAATCGATTCGGTCCTAAAGACCCGAGTCTTCTACAATCTGGCTAATCGATTCGGTGGGACCGAATCGATTCGGCCAGTTCCGAAAGCCATGAAATGGTTGTTTTTCTACAAACCCAAAGTTTCCAAATTTTGTTTTATACCACCTCCAACACTTAATATTCAACCCCAACCTATTTTTAGACAATAAAACTCATCCTATATCTAATCCCATTAATTAATATCCCTTAAACCCAACTAGAATCTTCAATTTCAAGATTTAAACCAAGATTTAGGTTTTGATATTAATATGAAAGAGTTGGCGCTTGCGTTCAATTAAGAAATAATATAATAAATACCATTCTTAACCCAAATTAACCCTAATCATGCAACTAGGTGTGATTGAAACAATATGAAATCATGCACAAGATATTCAACACACAAAGTTTAAGGAAAAATCCCCCACAGGGGCAAAACCATTTGTATATCACTATAATTTGTAAGAGAAACGGCTTACAATCGAATTACACTGAAATACAAGTTTTTGACTAAGAATTACCCTCAGGTATCGGATTCTGTAGTCGCGGCTGGAATATCCCTTTCCAGTAGGGTTGGCGGCTGGAACTATCCCTGTCCAGTAGGGCTGCAATGAAGAGGAAGAAGCGGTCCACTTCACAAAGGGTTGAACAACATCAATGGTGTTCTTGGGTTACCAAACTTTGATTCACATAGATATGGAAGATGTGTGAATCTAAAAACCTAGAATCATAGGACTCAATAGGTGAAGACTTTAGGGTTGATATGCTCTGATAATCGTTGAAAAGTCTTAAGAAAAACCAACTACTGATCGTGGTTTAAATAAGGAGTCAAAACCCTAAAAAATCTGCTACACGATCTGGCAGAGTCTATCCTCGTCGGATCGGTCCGGTCCTTTAGGCGGATCGGTCCGGTGAACTCGGATCGGTTCTTTTTCTGAAACCGGATCCATCCGGTTGGCATCGGATCGGTTCGGCCTTTTTGCCTTCATCGGTTCGTTATGGATCTGGGGTGTACTGGTCTCAACTCAGCAGGCGGATAGGTCCGGTCCCTTTAGGCGGATCGGTCTGGATGAACCGGATCGGTTCTTTTATCTGGCCCGGATCGGTCCGGTCTATTCCCTTGATTTCTTTTCTCCTTTTGATATTCGGATCCGTTGATGAGCATATGATTCTTGAATTTCCTCAACGGTGTAACGGCGTACGACATATAAAATGCTAACGGACAAAAATGTCCTTACATAATACCCAAAAACCAATCCTTTAACCCACAAATTATGAAATCAAATACACAAATAAATTATTTAGCAAGATTAAACACTTGCCTCAGATTTGTAGAGGTTGAATCATCCACGGGATCGCGTTTGGGCCGGAATCTCCAAGATTTCTTCCTCTCTCTCTCTCTCCTCCTTCTTCTTTTTCTTCTTCCTTTCTCTTTTCTTTCTATTTCTCTCTTTTTCTAAATGAGATCTTAATCTGTAAGCCTCATAAGCCTAAAAAACATAAGTCCCAATTTAAATGTTAATACACACTTTAAATGACTCGTTTACTCCAATTCGAGCCAAAATGACTTAAAAACATTCTGGAGCCGAAATAAAACCCAATGACAGTCATTTTGACTATCTCGACCCTTCCGGGATCGATGGTACTCTCAAAATCATCATCCAGAATACTTTAAAATGTTCTCTATTTTTGGGCCTCAATTCCCAAGTTTTAAAATTCTCCAATTTAATTAAATTTTATTTTCCCAAAATTTAATTTCTCAGTCTCCAAAATCGTGGTGTGTTCCAAAAACTTTCCAACATTTATTATTGTTGTTCGGTTTATAATATTAGTGTGACAACCCTCTTATCAAAATAAGAGGTGGCCACTCCGATACTCCAATAATAACAGGAATTATAGATGGGTCATTCTTAGCATCACAATAAAACAATAAGTACCCGAGATAATCACCCATTATTTTAGAAAACGGATTGTCAAAATTTGATTTGTTAGTTGTGGAAAGCATTTAAACAATCTCATTTGAAAAGAAGGTGTATATAAAAAGAGGCATATTTTAAATCGGCAACTATATACAACAAAATAACTGAATAAGTCGTCGGTTAACAGACATATACAATTGGGTTACACCGAGTGTTGAAGTACAATATCACATTATATAATACAATTACAAAACTTGGGTAACACCCCGAACGTGAAACCAAACATAACTGGAATACATAGGATGGAAGCGTCTATATCAAATATCCCATAACATCTGCAAAGGGTTACGGCTCCATGACTCTTAAATAAGAAAATCAATACGGGCGTCCTTACGGTGGAACACCTGGTCGAAAATAAGATTCATGCAAACAAAGAGATATAAACGGATCAAGGATCAGTTTAATATAATCACCAGATGAATAATAGGCATGGCAGCTATGAACGATTAAATCATCCAGAATAAGATTATTTCGATCACCATAAGTAATGATAAGGAATTTAATTACTCAATCTAGAAGCATAAACTAGCGCAATAATGAAAATGATCCCAATTCAATCATGTCAGAGAATATAGATAGTATGATTCTTAATGAGGTTCCATTTCCATGTTACACAATTTCATTTCACCGTTCCTTTTCTCATTAGGAAACGTATTTAAAGCAATTTATTTCATAAAGTACTGTATCTTCACTAAGGTTCCACTTTAATAAGAATAGTTATATTACACAATATATAAAGATTCTAAGATCGTCCTTCCGAGTTTCCCCACTGGATGCACCTCTAAATAGCTATCATCTTCTAGGGCCTATCGCATAAGACAACCTGGGTATCCTACAATGCAACGTCGGGAAATGGCCATATACCTTCGACAGTGAGTCATAACCACACCTGAAATTACCTCACTTCGAACAATAATCACACAATATATATAATAAGCAGTCCTATGGCCGAGGACTATATTCTCCCTACATTCACTAGCCAGGGAACTTCA
This sequence comes from Sambucus nigra, assembly GCA_949130495.1. NCBI lineage: Eukaryota > Viridiplantae > Streptophyta > Magnoliopsida > Dipsacales > Adoxaceae > Sambucus > Sambucus nigra. The sequence continues at coordinate 71,497,082 of OX422222.1, forward strand.
CCTCATACGCGTACTTCCCTTATGATAGCATTTAGAGAGGTGTGTATATATCAATTAATCATTCACAATTTTAATCTCATTTTAAAATATACATCACATTTTATCCGAAGCCATACGTTATTAATATCATCATTATAACCCTCAATGATTATTAAACCCCTTAACTTAGTCTCCGAGAATTATTGATGTTACTATAATCCACCCAGCATAGAATACCTCACTTATGTCTCTCAAATTCCTCGATTATATAATCCTACATCTCTTAATATCTAACTTACTATTAATGGAAGAAAATACCTTATTATCTATTTGATAATCCCTGGAGTAAGCCCCCCTCTATTCCCTTACTAATATAAGGTAGTTACCTAACTAATATAAGACTCTAGGAAACTAAGTTTACTTCATAAGAGAATGTTCCTAGGTCCTAAGCTTAAAATAAAGGGGCTAAAACTAAGTTAGAAAAATTTCTTAAAACAGCAGGAATTTCGAATCGATTCTCCCTGGCCGAATAGATTCGGTCTTAAAAGAGAATCGATTCGATTAAGAGGACCTGACCTTCTGCATACTGCCGAATCGATTCGAATATGCCGAATCGATCCGGTAGCCTACCCCATTAGCGAATCGATTCGCTAGGGGCGAATCGATTTGCCTAGCCCAGAAATCCCAGTTTCGGCTATGGAGTTTTGATGCTCCAATTTCTCCCAACCTCATTTCTACTCAAACCAACATCATTAATTCAACCCAAAATAATAAAAAATGCATCCTAACTATTTTGATCCACACAATAACTATCTAAATCAAATTCTGAGGGTTTAAACACTACAATTCCCCTAAAACCCCAATATTGTTAAATCATTTCAAATACACAACCATCACGACAAATTATTCACCCTAAATCATATATTAGAAAGTAAGAAACTTGCCTTATGCTGAAATCTCAGATTCCTTTCCGGTAGTAACCAATCCAAGCTTCAATCTTCAATTCTCTTCCCTTTCTTCTCTTTTTCTCCACAATTATCTTCTTCTCTCTTTCTCTCTAGGTTTAGGAATGTTAATGAGGAAATAAAACAGTTGGAATACTTAATCGTGCCCTTAACATTAAATTTCAAACTTTAACTATTACTACATAATTAAAATGACTCACAACTACATAATTAAGTCATAGCCTGTCAAAAGTGCTCGAAACCCAAAAATACAATATGACACTTATTTTGACTATCTCGACTATTTCGGGACTAACCACGCCCTCTAAATTGGCATCCAGAATAATATAAATCATTTCAAGTTCCAACTACCTTTAAACCATAAATGTCGTTTAAAGCACAATGACACCACAAGGCGCAACATGATGCTATTTACATTCACATAACAGTAAATATGCAAAATCTAGTAAATAATATCTTTTAATTCACTTAAATAATATTTACTCCATCATCCAATATTTTATATAATCAGCTCACATGGAAAATTAATATAAAATCAATTACTCAAAAGTAAGGGTTATTACAATTAGTATGAGTAATGATATTCTTATCAGGTCCAAGTACCGGTTTAGTACCAAATGCGCTTTATTTGGTTGTACATTGGCAGGACCTACAACATTTCCTGAAGGGACCCACACCATAGTACAAGCAAATAAAGAAGTACCGATACTAAACCGGTACTACCACCCGATGTGTATAACATTTTCCTATTAGTATAGATTCTAATATTTTGAAGAACTATTCTAGTAAAACCTCGCTAAGTGTCAACATTGGTATAATTAGTTAAGATAGATTTTCTTACCCTTATTTAAATTCCAATATTTATAAGTTAACATGTAATTCACTCTGTCATTAAGAAATTTAGAGAAAGAGAAACAAAATAGAACACAAAAAAAAAAGATTTAAAAATTAATATCTTTGATATTGCAATATATCTTTCTTAAACAAATTGTATTTTGGTATTAAGGTTAAGTAATGTGTTATGTAAAAACTAGTTTTAAAAAGATTATATCTCCCTTATTGATATTGGTTTTCTGTGATGCCCTATAGATGGGAAAGAAAAGGTTATTAAAGAGGTTATGGAGGCCATAGATGAGGAGAAAAATTAGTCACCTTTAACCACCTTGAAGGAGATTTCCTGGAGTTATACAAGTCTTTCAAAGTCACTCTTCATGTTGATACAAAAGGTGAAGAGAATTTGGTGACATGGACGTTGGATTACGAGAAGCTTAATGAGGACACCCCTTATCCTACTAGTTTTATGGACTTTTTAATTCAAGTCACTAAGGATATTGAGAATCATCATCTCAAGGAGTAGTGCTGGCAATGGCAGTTGTTGAACGTGATATGATTGATAATGTGTGTGGTAGTGGTTATTGGTTGAAGTGTGATTTGTTTTGGCCTTGTTCCCTTTTTCTTTGGTGTGTTAAAGATTTTGTGTAAAAGTATAATTTGTTTTATGTTCGCTACCCATATTAATTACTGATGTGTGCCTTTTAATCAATTAATCAATGCACAATTATTGATATTTGTCTCTCTGCCCGTCTACACACATTCTCACTTGGGATTATAGGTATTTAGTCCCATTTTTAAAGATTTGTTTGTATTCACCCTCATGTTTTTATTAGTCGTTGATCATAGTGTAGCAACCACGAGACAACTTTCATTCTTTGCAGAAATAAAAAGAATTGTTTACAAGGCGGTTGAGGGAGGTTTGGAGTGGTTATGGGACTTACAATTTAAAAAATACATGGGAGGGGAGATTAACAAAACTTTTTACATGGAACTAAACCCCCCTAAACTATACTCAATAATCCATATGTCAATGGGATTAAACTCTTGATAAGTTGACTAGATAAAATATTTGAATGTCAACACTTCATTAAAAAATGAATTCACATAATTACTCCACATCACTCAACTAATTTCAAAATTATCTAAATGTGAGATTATTTTTTTATAAAATAAATTATAAGTCTAAAATAGTCACTATGCCATATTGAATTATCCAACATATCGAAAGGTGTTAGTATGAGATTATAGTATCAAAATTTCTTTTTTAGTACATTTGTTTTTTGTTATACCTAATAATCGATAAGCATCTTTAATTCATGTGGTAAGGTCAAAATGATCCACTCCAATATTTTTTAATTTTATTATAATTGAAAATAAATTACATCTAAAAGAGTTCTCAAATGTGTCCCGAAAGCATGACTCATTAAAATAAGTTTTTCACGTACCTATAAGGAGGATCAGTTGTAAGAGAAGAAGAATGTAAAAGATTTTTCAAATGAGTCCTAATATATATATCAATATAAAAAATCTTTCGGGGAATTTGTTTTTAAAAAATAAATATATAAACGGTTATTTGATTGAATCATTTGGTAATTTTCTATTTAATTATTGATATGTGTTCTTCATCAATACATGTTTGTTGAATCCTCTCTTTATCATGCAAGGCACTTACACACCCAAATATTCATAAGATAATAATATTTAAATAGTTAATGATATGCCTTTTGGAGAAAGAACTTTCTCCCATCTTCTTTCTTATCACTTAATATCTTCGTCCATAAATGTGGAGCACTACTTTGTTGTAAAAGGTCACATTGAAATAATATGGAAAATACTTTTCCTCATTCATGACTGTAGAGAGAAACAACAGAATGAAAGAAACGGGTAGAGTATATATATATATATATATATATATATAGACACACACACACACACATAAGGGTATTATCTTGTCTTAAGGCAAGCTATTAATTTTGAAAAGTATAATATAACACCGTACTGTTTTTATTGATTAAATTCCGTGTGCTTAATGTTATTAATTTACTTGGGGTAAATTCAATTGAATTTTAGTAAATATTAATTATCGAGATAAAGGGTTAATATTTATTTTATCATTTTTTACTTGGGTGTGATAAGTAAATAGTTGTGTGATTTATTATATGTCACATTCGAGTTGAAGATACGGTTTATTACTATATGTCGATTGAGTGTTACATCGGCGGATCGGTATAATTTATGAGCGACACATACGGTATGCACCTGTCTTTCCCAAATAATGAGATGTTATCATATTTAAGTTTATGTGATGGGTGTGACCTTTTCGAGTGTAGCAGTGATTCGGGAAGGGTCAGAATACTCCAAAATATGTACCCATGTGTTATTATTGTGTTTCAGGGGCATTTTAGACATAATAGGACCCGTATGAGTGTTGGAGGGTCATTTTACACTTAGGGTTAAGTGAAAAAATGGGATTATGATAATTAAGTGAGTATTTTAGAGGTTGGGGAGGTGGATGGAAGCACACTTTTGATATTTTGACAAGAGATTGAGAGAGAATTCAAGAGAAGATAGAAAGAGGGAGAAAATATGAGAGAGCTTGGAGAGGAAAAGAGAGAGGAAGAAAATATATATATATATATATATATATATATATATATATATATATATACACACACACACACGCACACACACACTAGGGTATTATCGTGCCTTACACCAAGCTGTTAATTTTGAAAAGTATAATATAACACCGTACTTTTTTTATTTATTAAATTCCGTGTGCTTAATATTATTAATTTACCTGGGGTAAATTCAATTGAATTTTAGTAAATATTAATTATCGAAATAAATGGTTAATATTTATGTTATCATTGCTTAATTGCATGTGTTAAGTAAATAGTTGTGTGATTTATTATATGTCGCGTTCGAGTTGAAGATACGATTTATTGCTATATTTTGATTGAGTGTTACATTGGCGGATCGGTATAATTTATGAGCGAAGCGTACGGTATGCACCTGTCATTTCCAAATAATGAGATGTTATCATATTTATAGTTGGGTGATTCGAGTGGTTTTTTCGAGTGTACCGGTGATTCGGGAAGGGCCAAAATACTCCAGAATATGTACCCAGGTGTTATGATTGTGTTTCGGGGGCATTCTAGACATAACAGAACACGTTTGAGTGTAGGAGGGTCATTTTACAATTAGGGTTAAGTGAAAAAAATGGGATTAGGATAATTAAGTGAGTATTTAAGAGGTTGGGTAGGTGGATGGCAGTGCACTTTTGATATTCTGCACAAGAGATTGAGAGATAATTCAAGAGAAGATAGAAAGATGAAGAAAATATGAGAGATCTTGGTGAGGAAAAGAGAGAGGATTCAACCCATCATCAAACATGTAAAGAATGCCATATTCTAATCCACCAAGGCAAGTAGTTACTTGCTTTGTCGCAAATTAAGTCTAAGATTTAAAGCTTTGAAGATTTAAACTTTGGCTGATTTGTGTAGAGATATAAATGATAAGGGATTATGGATTTTAAATTGATTAATAATTGTGATTAATCACACTTGTATTTTGAAATTATGTTTCTGATTGAAAGGATGGCATGTAGAACTTGGATCGAAGATTGAATCATTAAAAATAAACTAGATAAAAATTATGATCTTGAATTAGGTTAGACAACCCGAAAATGTTTAAATCCAATTTTTTGAATTTATAAGGGGTTACAATGCAGGGATTGAGTATACAAGGATATAATTGTGCTTTCCTAACTATAATAGGATTATTGATCTTGGAATTTAAGGAGGAAGAACCTGAGAAACAAAATTGAAATTTTGGGAATGAAACTCTTGAAGGCAAAACAAGCGGACCTGGGCTTATACCGTATTTCAAATCGAATCATCCTATAAGGCGAATCTATTAGGCCTAGCGAATCTAGTCGACGCCTGGGCTGGATCAAGGTTTGATCGTCAAAACGTTCATGGGATTTTTATGAACTCAATATAGTATGTGCGAGGTTACCCAAGTGAGCGGATATTTACTTAACAATAGTTTTGTGTCGCTAGTCATTATTTAGGGAATTTAATAATTAACTAGGGTGTGAATGTTTGAGAAAAGGGTGAGAATCGAGGATTCAAGTGACTGACAATCTAAATAATAAATTGGGAAGGTGGTTCGAACTTCGAGATTGGTTGAACTATGCAGTAGGTGATATGCTTACGATTTTGCACTTTAAATATATACATATTAGAGTGACGTGTATATATATGTATGTGTGTATGCCACTTCTCTATAATGAAGATACCTACTCGGTAGTGTTATTGTATAAGGTTGCACATAGTGGGATGTCCACCCTAGCGTAGAATAGAAGGTGTTGGATTGTTTTCCAAGGCCATAGTACTTTTGAATGCCCACTATCTGCTTGTGAGAATAGGTGTTGGTTTAAAGGCTAGTGGGGTATGATGTGTTATGGTTGCGATACCCGAGATGAATGTTTATGACTGCCTCCGCTGTATGTGTTTACATATGGGATCAGTGGTGAGATTCTAACTTGATGGCTCAGTGTGATGCGTGGCGACTAGAGCCTGATAGCACATGAGGGATGCATCTGTGAGGTCTCAACTATGCGGATGTGGTTATTCGTATATAGTGAGTGGTATATATGTATGTACACGAGATAAGAAATGTATCTGTAATTATATCACAAGCATAACTATGTTATTATTTTATTTGATTATCTACTTGTAGTACGGGGGTAATTATTATTGTACATCGTGTGTGTACCTCTATTTTATAGCAAGCGTGTAGCTATATACATAACGGCTATATGTCCTAGTTAGATTGGGTAGTTTTGTTAGGATAATAAAAGGAAAATATAGGTGCGCACTGTACTTGAGAGGTGAGGTTTATCTGATGTGAGTGCGAACAATTAATTATGAAAGTAATACACTATTGTTTTAATTGATTTAAAAAAAATTATCTACTCGAAAAATATTTTTTACTTTCGGGTTTTGACTCGCAAGCAATTATTTTTTCTTATTTTTCACTTTATACCCAAGGTTTGCAACATCAGTAGTCGGGACCGCATGGATAGTTCCATAATTTCCATTGTAGTAGCTGTGGAGGCTATAAGATTGTTTTAGATGCCACAAATTATTCTATTTAGTTAGGATCATTTTATATCACTTTTTTGTTTGGACGTGTTGACCATACCTTGATAGGATTTTATATTACTGCACGATATTTATTTCAGTACACAGTTATTGTTATTCACTGGATGTTATCACTTGGGTGACTGCCAATTTATTTGGATCACACTTATAATTTATTTATGCATGGTGCCTTATTCATTCATTTTAATTCTATTGTTTTATTCGTCTTATTTATATTATCTTGTGGTTGCAATAGTGATGTTGAGAATTAAATATATTGAGTTTACTGCTTTATTTTAATAGAGGATCGACCACCCGATATTAAAAGAGTTGGGTCATCACAGTTGGTACCAGGGCATCAGGTTTTAGTGTCCTTTGGATCTGTGCGGACTTTCAATGTTGTCTATATTTTATTTCTTTGATATAGAGTCCTATGGTTTGGACTTTTTTTCATATTGCGCATTTACGTTCTTCAATTCTTGTTTATATTTGAAGTGAATCTCATATAACGACAATTTGGTTATAGATGCCAAGCCCAAGGAGAGGTAGACCAACTCGTACCGTGAGGACGGGCCTTGAGCAGGAGGTTCAGTCGAAGCCATAGGCCACTCAAGGGACTGTGACCATAGTTGAGATCGTAACTATTTTCGCACAGGCGATTAATGCCGCAATAATTTCCATAGCACAATATTTTCCCTAGGCACAACCACAACAGTCAGTGGCAGCACCAATTCAAGCTCACCCAGTGCCATCAATTTTACAGAGACTCAGAAGAGTCCTTCCAGAAGGGCCATCTATTAGAGTTATAGGAGATCGCAAATGTTAATGTGAATAGCCAATGGAAGATTGATATCTATAGGCATTTACGTATGGTTGAGTGCAACAACACTCAAAAGCTGGTACTAGCTATGTTCAAGCTAGTCGAGGCATATCTTAAATGGTAAGAGTCGGTGACCATGTCAGAATAGAGAAATACAATGATGATCTAGGAGTTTTGGGTGCAGTTCGATCACAAGTTATTTCCGTCAACAGTTCAGACGGATAAGAGGAGAAAAGTTCTAGATCCTTCGTAGGAGAACTAGACTGTGGCTGAGTATTAAGAAGATTTTAGCCGCTAGGAGAACTTTGTGCCGAATGAGGTGAATAATGAGGAGAAGAGGGTCTTCAAGTTTACAAATGAGCTTACATGGAGGATTTCGTAACTCCTGTGTTACATAAAATGTAAAAATACATTAGGAATTTGAATTTTGAGGAAAAAAAATAAATTTTTCGAAATAAATTATCTCATATTTAAATATGGTTGATCTTGATTTATGAAAAAAGGTGTTTTTATCGGAATTGGAGTCAGATTTAAATAAAGTAAGTTTTGCATTTTATAAAATCAAGGAGAATTTTTGGGTGTCTGGACATCTGAACCGGTTCGTAGGGTCGGGTGAATCGGTTCGCCCGGTGTGTTTTACAAAAATAAAAATATTTCTCTTAAAAGTTTTGCAGGACTCAAATTCTTTTTAATATATAAACATAAAGTGATGGGTTTAGGACATTTAAAAATACATTTTAGCCTTATAAAAAATTAGTGGCCTCCCATAATTTCATTAGTAGTCTTCTACAAAGCCTAAACTCCATTTAAATCAACTTTCAACCCATGATTTGAAGAGTTAAATTGGGTTTTATCTAGATCGTTCAAGAATGTATTTTTATTATTTTCTCAAGAGGAACACAAATATCTAATCAGATTCTTCCAATGCTTTTTACAGACATGAATATTTCTATTCTTTCCCTTTGGTATTATGAGTTTTAAATGTTTCCTAAACACTAATAATTATTGTTTTCAAAAAATAAATTAGAAAGACTAATTAGGGAAAGTGAAACTAAATTTGGGACAGTATTTATTCAAATATCTAATACAATTTATGACTCAAAACCCTTGCATGCTTTGGTTAGAGGTTAGTATTCCGTTAGAAATTATGATGTTCGCATGTAGAATAGAGTGCATGGGTGTCATAAATTGATTTTGATATATAAAATCACGTTAATTTTGTGAATCTTTTATAATAGAGATTTATTGTTGTATGCTCAGAAAATATGCATCTAAATTGAAATTATATAAGTTGTTGAAAAATAAAGAATTGCTTAGTTGACATTATAATTAAAATTAAATGGATATAATTTGGATGAATAGCAATCTAGTGATTAGTTGGAGGAGTTGGCTTGATAGGTTGAAAGTATGCCATATGTGAATTGCATTAATAATTGACACCGCGGGGACAATGGGATTGTTGGGGTAGTTAGTGCTATCACCTTATTTTATGTTGCCTGCTAGGCATGGGACTAGTATACGGGGCTTAGTTATTGGTAATGGTTTCTAGTTATGGGACTAGACACTCTGGGATTTTACAAATGGTTGATTCCGAGGTGGGGATGATTTGTACGTCATCTATATTGGATCGTGAGACTAGGTGTAAGGTTAGGTGGTGGCGAGTGGTAGGTATTCTTCCTAAATGTTTGTCTAGGATACACTTGCATTTTGGAGACCTCTAGGTATGGGACTAGTTATAGGTTGATAAATTTATACTCGATAAAAGGGTGGAGCTAATAGAAAATAATTAGAACTTGAGAAAATTGAGAATTAATGCCTAAGGTAATAAACGGGTATAAAAATAATTTTAGCACCGTTGATATGTATAGGGCTAACAGATTATGGTCGAACTGGCTATAGTGAGGTGATTGTGTGTGGTGTATAGAATTGGGCGCGCCAACAATAATTGCATAACTCCTAAAGGATTGAACTGGCTATACTAGTATCGCATAAATAAAAATAATTAAAATGAATTTGATTAAATTGTGGAATTGAAATTAGTAGCCTTATCATAATTTGATGTTTCAATATCATAATTGGGTTTGAACATTGGGGTGGCATAGTTATGGGGGGTAGATAGTTGTATTTATCCTCGCTTGTTAATATATCTCGTAATTTAAAATACACTATTGTGATGTTTATCATGTATGATGTTATTTTCTGGTTTTATAGACCCTAATTGGGAGGAGTAGCTAGTATTAATGCAGTGGGCTCTGAACCATTGTATTCACTAACATTTCAGGTATAATTGAAGGAGTAGCTGAATATGATGGATTGGAGACCTTTGGAGGGCAGCTGGATTTGTATTTTATGACTTTTATTTTATTTCTTTTGTAGTTTAGATTATGGTTTTGGCTGCCCAATCGGTTCCACAGTTGTTTATGTTTTTCATCCAGATATTTATTATTGGATCTTTTCATTAAAGTTTTAATAAATTGGAGTTTGATTTATTTTGGGAGATTAGCGTGGTGAAGGATATTAATGATTGGATTATATATATATATATATATATATATATTCATTAGATTTAATAGTGTTATGTCTTTTGGATTAAATTTTTAAATGTATCATATTTATGTAACATGATGAGAATGGTATTTAATTTAGTGACGCCTGGTATAGTTTGGCGACGGCCGAGGCCGGAATCCGCGGGGTGTTACAAAATACATCAGAGCATGTTCTTAGGTCTTGTCGGTTGTGAGTTTTTTTAGCTTCCATATTACCTATATTTAATTCCATTTCTTGATTCGTACTCCTTAAAGTATTGGGTCTACCATATGTGTTAGCGGTGCTTCTTGGAGAGAGGGAGTTTAATGTTAAGGACGTTCTACGCATTGAGGTTAGAAGTATTAATCTTGATGTTAGGATCCTTATAGTTGATTGTGGTGACGATATATATTTGGCATATCGCTAGTATAAAATTTTTGGTATATTCAGCATTGATGCAGTGATGTGATTCGATTTGAGGACTTAAGTGTTGCGATGACTTTTGGAAAGAGAATCGAATTGTGATTTGTGGGAGAGCGTGGTACGTACTTATTTTCATAGATATGTGCATATAGTTAAAATATATATTGTATTTTGTTCGTGAGGTAGATGCATGTTGGATTGGGTGTATGGGTGCCCAATTATGACATTCGATGGGTAAGGATATGTGAGCCTTATTTTATTTTGCACATTTACGTTTCGTCGAATTTTGATGATGAAACTCCAGTGCTAGTGGGGAAGTATGTAACACCCCATGTTATATAAAATATAAAAATATGTTGGGAATTTTAATTTCGAGTAAAAAATAAATTTTGGAAATAAATTATTTAATATTTAAAAATTACTGATCTTGACTTATATAGAAAGGTGTTTTTATTGAAATTGGAATCTTATTTAAACTATGTAAGTTTTGCATTTTATAAAAACAAGGAGAATTTTTAGGTGTAAGGACATCCGAACCGGTTTGCAGGGAAGGACGAACCGGTTCGCCTGGACTATTTTACAAAAATAAAACTCTTTCTCTTAGAAGTTTTGTGAGACTCAATTTCTTTTTAGTATATAAACATTAAGTGAAGGGTGTAGGACATTTAAAAACACATTTAAGCTTCTAAAAAATAAGTAGCCTCCCATAATTTCATTCTCTCTCTTATAAAGAAACTAAATCCCATTTACATCAACTTTCAACCCAAGATTTGGAGAGCTAAACTAGGTTTTCTTAAGATCGTTCAAGAACATGTTTTTATTGTTTTCTCGAGAGGACTGAAACCGTCTAATCAAATTCTTTAACGATTTTTGCAGGCTTGAATACTTCTATTATTTCCGTTTGGTAGAATGCGTTTTAAATGTTGCCTAAACACTAATAATTATTGTCTTCTAAACATAAATTGAAACGACTAATTAGGGAAAGTGAAATAAAATTTGGGACTATTTTTATTCAAATCTCTAATACGATCTAAGACTTAAAAACCTTGCACGCTTACCTTAGATGATGGTGTTCCATTAGAAATTATGACATTCGCACGTGGAATAAAGTATAGGGATGTTATAAATTGATTTCGATTTACAAAATCGCATTAATTTTGTGCATCTTTTAGAATATAAATTTACTGATGCATGCCCCCAAAATATGCATGTGAATTGAAATTATATAAGTTCTTGAAAAAGATGGAATTGATTAATTGATATTATAATTGCAATTAAACGAACATAATTTAGATGAATAGTAATCTTGTGATTAGTTGGAGGAATTGTTGAGGTAGGTTGAACGTATGCTATATGTGATTCATTAATTGTATTAATAATTGACACAGCGGGGATGATGGGATTATAGGGGTAGTTAGTGCTCACCCGTTATTTTAGGTTGCTTTCTAGCTATGGGACTTGTAGGTAGGCCTTAGTTGTTGGTAACACTTTCTAGGTATGTGACTAAATGGTGTGGGTTTTTACAAATGGTTGATTTCGAGGTGGGATTGATTTGTAAATCATTTTCGTTGGATCGTGAGACTATGTGCATGGATAGGTGGTAGATACTGGTAGGTATTATTCCTAAATGTTATGCTCAAATAAGCTTGCATTTTGGATACCTGTAGGTATGGGACTAGTGGTAGGTCGAGGAATTTATACTCGATAAAAGGTCAGAGCTAATAAAAAACAATGATAACTTGAGAAAATTGAGAATTAATGCCAAAGATAATAAATGGGTATAAAAATGATATTTGTGTCGCCAATATGTGCAGGCCTAACAATTAGGGGGAACTGGTTATAGCGACGTGGGTCTGTGTTTGTGTCACTAATATGTGCAACACTGATAGAGTACGGTCAAACTAGATATAGTGATGGGTCGTGCGTGAAACCTCACCAATATGTGCAGGGCTGGCAGAATACGGGCAAACTTGCTATAGTTACGAGATTGTGCGCGGTGTATAGAATTGGGTATGCCAATAATATCGACTGGACTCGTAATGGAATGAACTGGCTACACTGGTGTTGCATAAATAAAAAGGAGTATACTTAGTTTAATTAAATTGTGGAATTGTAATTAGTAGACTTAACATAATTAGATGTTGAAATATCATAATTGGGTTTGAACATTTGAGTGGCGTAGTTATGGGTGTATATATTGGTATTTAATTTTACTCGTTTGTTAATATATATCTCATAATTTAAATACTCTATTGTGATGTTTATCATGTATAATGCTATTATCTGGATTTTTGGACCTTAATTGAGAGGAGTAACTAGTATTCTTGCGGTGGTTTCTCACCCATTGCATTGACTAACATTTAAGGTATAGTTGCCAGAGGAGTTGCATCGGATGGATTGGAGATCTTTGGAGGGAAACGACAGATGTATTTTATTCCTTTAGTAGTTTAAATTCTTTTTCGTTCCCTTATTGCATCATGAGAGAGGTATTTATGGTTTTGGTGGGCCAATTGGTTTCACAGTTGTTCATGGTTTTTAGTTAGACATTTATTACTGGATCTTTTCATTTGAGTTTTAATAAATTGGAGATGGATTTATTTTGGGAGATTACAATGGTGATGGATGTTATTGATTTTATTTTATATATATTTGTGGTATCTAATTTCATTGTATCTTGTGGATTAAAGTTTTAAATGTCTCATATTTTTGTCACTTGTTGAGAATGGTATTTAATTTAGTGAGGCTCGGTGTGGTTTGGCAATGGTCGATGCCAGAATTCGCAGGATATTACATACTTGCCTGTATTTATTCGGGAACCTGTTATTATTGACGTACACGGAGGAACCAATGCTTCCTCATGAGGGGAGAGTCAAGCCAACAGGGCAAGACTGGAGTTAACAGTACCAGCCTGACGCCACAACAACAGCAGAGGAGACAACATAAGCGGGGTTCCCAGTTGAGGAACTTGGCTAAGAGGTTTTGTCCGAGTAATGACATTTATAAGAAGGGACATCAGGGATAGTTTCATACTCCTAAGGGATAGTAGGGTCAAGGTAACCAAACTAGAGGGTAGCAAGGTCGGAGTTCTTAGGGCCGACAGTGCCAGAGATGAATGGATCCTCAATAGTGTCAGTAGGAACAGAGGCAGTGATATTTTATTATGAGATGTTTCATATATGGGGATCATGTACGTATGCGATGTGCTTGCCTGAACGGGGCTAGAGGTCAGCGACAAGATGCCCAACTGGGGCAATAAGTACAATAACTTCCAGCCCCACCAGAAATTCCATCATTGCCACCTCCATAGGGGTAGTTATAATTTGGTCATGTGTATAATGTCCGTGGATCAATTTTAGAGGCACCACTATTAGCAATTGAGGTTATGTTTCCTAGCCATGGGCACATGAGGCAGGTAATGTTGGGCACGAGTGTGCACATTCTTTTTTTTGCACTAAATTTGAGCGTGAGATGAGTTCTATGGATATAACGTTAGATATTTTTATGGTCGTACATTTACCACTGAGTAGTTGCACTATCATTCATTCCATTTCGAGGTGAGCGGGTATAGACATTAGGAGGTTATGTTTTTAGCAGATCGTCTCATTTTAGTGATGTGAGAGTATGATGTTATCCTCGGTATGTATTGGTTTATAATGGTTGGAGTGATGGTGGACTATTATAGTCAGACTATCATGGTAACTATTCCACGACATGATAGGTTTCTTGTGGTAATGATTTTCTAGGAGAGAGGGTCGAGCACACATATATTAAATAGAGGATGATTCTTAGAAAAGGGTAGTTTTCTTATAAGATTTGTTCCCTATATTTAGGGGCATTACTGATGTGATTCAAGAGATACCATGGTTATTGCTATGTCTGGAGACTGAGTTGGTCATCGACTTAGCACTGAGGACTATGTGATAATGTGAGCGCCATATTTTAGGAGTCTTTTAGAGAGGAAGGAGTGAGGAGCTCAAATTTAACAACTTTGGGGTAAGGGGTTTGTCTATAGGAGTACATTACTTTAGGGTGCTTTAAAACTATATCTTGGGCCAACAAATCTTTATAACCGACAGAGCTAGGCAATAGTGTATCTAGGGGTGGGGGTTCCATGTTTGGATTTCACTTGAGAGACGTCCCGCGCATGAGGATTATGAAGTGTATAGAGTTTAAAGACATTGGGCTCTAGGACGTTGGTTTAATATGTTAGCTATTACATGTGTAAAGATGGAACACACCGAGAAGTGATCTATTATATGATTTAAGCCAAACGGAGCTAATAAGTGCAACGCCAAGAGCACTAAAGAATGTTTTCACCATTAGTCAAATAACAAGGTCAATCTCAAGAAGAGTTGAGTTACGATTAATAGGGTAATTGGGTATACCTTTACTGTATGGTCATATAAGGTATGTGTGGTCGATTTTTGAAAGTATGCATTTGTCATTGATAAACTTTGTGTGTTTGTGAATGTGGTATAGGCCGTATGGGATCGTTAATGAGTTCGTTATTCAGTATCATCCAAGAAAGGCTAATGTGAGATTAGAGCATTGAGCCGCATGCCTGCATGGCAGTTGACTGTAGTTTTGAAAGCAAAGTGGGTTGAACTTCAACAACAGGAGGTAGTTCGAGCCTATATGGCAACGATGACCATCACACCCGAGACCATTCTGAGGGTTGTAAAGGCATAGGTAGGGGATCCCCATTATTAAAATAATATACAACAATTATTGGCAATGGAGCGAAGTCCTACTCAGTGAGTGATAAGGGTGGCTTACACTTCAATAGGATGTTAACTTTCCAAGTTGACGAGAACTTATAACGAGCAGTTATGGAAGTGGCACATGAGGCATAGTTTTTAGTCCATCCCGAAGGGGATGAGATGTACCACAATATGAGGAACCAGTATTATTGGGATGATGTGAAGAGAGACATAGAAGAGTTGCCTCCATGTGCACCACTTATCAGAGGGTGGGGAATGATCATTGGAGACTAGCAGGGGTTTCACATCCATTGGAGATTCCAATATGGGAAGGGGAGTTTATATCGATGGATTTCATTTCAGTGTTATCGACATCACTGTCGGGGTCACAATTCCATCCAGGTCATTGTGGATTTGTTGACCAAGGTTGTTCATTTCTTGCTAGTTCAGTTAGATTACACGATAAAAGAATATGCGTAGTTGTTCATAGTAGAGATTGTGAGATTGGATGGGTTGGCTCTCAGCAGTGGTTTAGATCAGGATAAGATTTTTGTGTTCCCCTTCTGATAGAGTTATCCAGAGTTAATGGGGAAGGAGTTTCATTTAAGCATGACGTATGACCCGTATACTGATGGGCAAATGGGAGGGATGGATGAGATGTTGTAGGATCTATTACGGATGTGTACACAAGACTTTAAAGGTAGCTAGAAGAAGTATTTTCCTTTAGTATAGTTTATGTATAATAATTAATACCAATTTACCACTGGCATGGCACCTTTGAGGTGTTGTAAGGGAGATCTTATCGTTCTCCCTTTTGTTAGTTAGAGGTGGGGGACAATAAGCTTCTCGAGTTGGACGTGATTTGCGATACATCAATATGATTAAGTTGATAGGTATTCATATTCGATTAACTCAGGATCGTCATAAGAGTTAAGCCGATGCGGAAGGAGACATCTAAATTTTGATGGTGATCAGGTGTTTATGGGTCATCTTCCATGATGGGAGTGATACGATTTGGGACGAAGGGGAAGTTGGCATCTAGGTATGTAGAGACTTTTCCCATTATCGAGAGCGTTGGGACGGTTTCATATAGTCTCGCCTTGCCAGAGCATTTATAGTGGATTTAGGATGTGTTCCATGTGTCGTCGTTGAGGAGGCATCTCAGGGATGACATAGCTTATCGACATATAGAATTAAGGGAGATTAAATTCCGACATAATATTTATATGAGGAGTGACATGTTACCATTTTGGGTCGTAGCGAGTGGAAGCTTCGGTTAAAGGCGGTACCATTAGTGCGTGTATAGTGGGGATACCACAATGTTGTCGGGTCGCGGTAGGAATGTGAGGATTACATGCGAGAAAAGAATCTAGAGCTCGTTGTGGCAGCTACGTTCAAATTTAAAGGATGGGATTCTATTAATAGGGGGAAGCATTTTTAATTAACTAAATTTCGTGTGCTTAATATTGTTAATCTAATTTGGGAAAAGTAATTTAGATTTCAGTGAATATTTATTAGCGATATAAAGAATTAATATTTATCTTATTATTATTTACTTCCGTATGATAAGTAAATAGTTATGTGATTTATTATATGTCGTGTACGAGTGAAAGAGACTGTTTATCACTATATGTGGATAGAGTGTTACATCAGTGGATCGATATGATTTATGGGCGACGCGTACGATACACGCATATTGGGCCCTATTAATGAAATGTAAGCATAATTGTTGTTGGTTGACTGGAATGACCTTTTCGACTGCACCGATGATCCGAAAAGGTTCGAAATAGTCCAAAATAGGTACCCCCCAAGTGTTATGATTGGGTTTTGAAGGATTTTTAGACATAACAAAATCCATACGAGGGTAGGATGGATCATTTTAGACATAGTGTTAAGTGAAAAAACAAAATTATCGCAATTAAATGAGTATTTAAGATGTTGAGAAGGTGGACGACAACCCACTTTTGATTTTCTGCACAAGAGACTGAGAACAAATTCAAGAGAATAGGGAAAGGGGAAGAAAGTAAGAGAAATCTTGGACATAAGAAGATAAAGGATTCAACCCATCATCAAGCACGTAGAGAATCTAAGATTTTAATCCACAAAGTCAAGTAGTTACATTCTTTATGTCGCAAATAAAGTGTAGTTAATTAGTTTCATGATTAGAAGTAGAAATCTGACATTTAAAGTATTGAAGATTTCAACTTTTGTTGAGATGTTTAGAGATCTAAATGATAAAGGATTATGGATTTTAAATATATCATTAATTGAGATTAATATAACTTGTATCTCAAATGAATTATGGGATTGAAAGGATGAACATGTAGAAATTGGATCAAAAAGATTTTATATTTACAAATCAACTAGATAAAAATTATGATCTTGAATTGGGTTAGATAAGCAAAAATGTTTAAATCCAATTTCTTGAATTTATGGGGGGTTACCACGCCTAGATCCCATATACAAGGATGTAATCAAGTTTACTTGACTATAATAGGGTTATTTTTTTTGGAATTTAAGGAGGAAGAACCCTAGAAATGAAATTGGAATTTTGGGAATGAAACTTATGTAGAGAAAACAAGTAGATCTGGGATTCTACTATATTTTGAATCGATTCGGCCTCCTAGACGAATCAATTCAGCCTAGTGAACTGATTCTGCTCCTAGGCTCGGCCAAGGTTGGATTGTGAAAACTTTCAAGAGATTTTAAATATATATATATATATATATATATATACAGTCTTGCTCTTGTGAGGACTAGTCCGCATTTTAAGAATGCGGACCGGACATGTGTCACCTGGCGGCAAGGTTCTAAAAAACGCGGGGCGTGATTGAGGCGTGGAGGCCAAGCCTTAAGCCTTAGAAGCCTAGGCGGGCCTTGGCGTAAAAAGGCGTGAAAAGGCGTTTAGGCCTTCTTAATATATTTTAATATTTTTTAACCATAACAAGGCTATTAAAATACAAAAATTTCACATATTATAAAAATATGTCTGAATATATGCAAATTAAAATACTATCTGATTATTTTGGATAAGATAATGGTCCGGTTTGTAAACAAAATCTTTAAAATGCGACATCGTTTCACTAAGGCATTGTTGTTTTTAGAAAAAAGTGCGCCGTAAGGATTTTACCAAGAATAAGGCGTGAAAAGCGTAAGGCGAGGCGTTTCTCCAAAGCCTTAAGCCTAGGCGTGCCTAGGCGGAGTCTAGGCGGGTTTTTTAGAACAGTGCCTGGCGGTGAGCCCAGAAAAGAGAGAGAGTGTGCCTATAATTTAGGCGATAATTTCTAGGCGCACCGTTAGGTGACACATGTTCGGTCCGCATTCTTAAAATGCAGACTAGTCCGTACAGAAGAATTATTATATATATATATTATAGTGACATGTATATATATGTATGTGTATACGCTACTTGTTTATATTGAACTTACATAATCAGTAGTGCTATCGTAAGAGGTTGCACGTAATGTACAGTCCACCCTGGCATAGACCAAGAAGTGTTGGATTGATTCCTCAGGTGGTAGTAGTGTTGCATCACCACTATTAGCGTGTGAGGATAGGTGATGGTTTAGAGACTTTTGGTGTGCCATATGGCACGGTTGCATTCCCTCGGATGTATGTTTATGACTGCCTCCACTGTGTGTGTTTATATTTGGGTTTGGTGGTGAGATTTCGATCCAATGGCTCAGTGTGATGCATGATGTTGGGAGCCTGATAGCACATAAGGGATGTGCCTCTGAGACCTTAGATCTGGGGATGTGGTTATACGTATATAGCAAGTGGTATATATGTATATGTTGGAGATATGATATGCATATATAGTTATTTCAGTTGCATAACTATGTTATTATATATGCATATCTAGTTATTTCAGTTGCATAACTATGTTATTATATTGTGTGATTATCTACTTATATCACGAGGGTAGCTATGATAGTATATTGTGTGTTCCTCTATTTTATAGAATTAGTGTAGCTATGTTATTGGTTCTAAAAGTATGCCTGGTGAGGGTTGAATATGGTTAGATAATCGTGACTATTAGTGGGTTGGGCTTGATTAGTGGTTATATGTCCTAGTTTGATTAGGTTAGTTTAGTTAAGATAATAAAAGGAACATGTTCAGTGCACATTGTAATTAAGAGGTTAAGTTTATCTAATGTGGGTGTGACCGGTTAATTACGAAAGTAATAAACTACAATTTTAATCAATTCAAAATAATTATCTACTTGCAATATATATTCTACTTTTCGGGCTTTGACCCACATGAAATTATTTTACTTTTTTTTTGTGTTTATATCCCAGGTGTGTAGTAACAACATTCGGGACTGCATGGACAGATCCATTATTTCCTTTGCAATAGCTGTGAATGCTAAAGACACCTCATATTAATTTCTTTAGTTAGGATCATTTCATGTTAGTTTTCCATTTGTCTGTGTTGCCCATAGATCGATTGCATTTTATATTACTGTTAGAGATATTTATTTTAGTACTCAGTTAACATTGTTCAGTTTTATTCAGGGGATGTTATAGTTGGTGACCGATGGTTTATTCAGACCACACTTATTATTTAATTATGCGTGGCGACTTATTCGTTCATTTTAATTGTATGGTTTTATTCGCATTATTTATATTATATTGTGGTTGAGATAGTGATGCTAAGAATGAAACATACTGAGATTCCTGTTTTATTTTAGTAGAGGATTGACCACCTGGTATTAGAATATGAGGTTGTCACATATAAAGTCGTTTATATTGTAAACAATATTTATATGTTAGAAGTGTAAAATTTCATAATATAGAATCGTGTAAATTTGAGTCATACAGTTTTTTTTTACAACACAACTGTGTAAACAATTTAGAAAATTGGGGCAAAGTTTTTGTTGTTTATTTGACTATGCACCCGGTTTATGAAATAAAAAACTCCAACAACAATAGTAATAGTCCATCTTGGACCTCATATAAACATCATAATCAATTTAACTCAATTTGTTGAAATACAACTATTGCATCAATTAATAAATAAAATTTAGCCAGAATTTCATTTGTTCATAATAGTACTCAACTTGTTTAAGGAATAAAAAATACTCACACATCACCAATACATCACTAATCAATTTGATCAATTCATGAAAAAACATAAATACATAAATAAATAATAAAATTAGCATGTGATGCGCAAACTTAATTATGTAGATGAATTATATCTCAAACTTCCTCACCATCTAATAGTTTCTTAAAAAACTTACATCAATGCAAAATTGTTGCATCAAGGACCGACCAAATATCTTGTTTTCAATCTTCAAAACCATCCACCAATGCAACATACACGAACAACACCAAAGGAGAGGGTAACTTAGGCTCTTCTTTCCTTTCCTTGTGTTATCTCCTTTCTGTTTCTTTCCCCGTCTTCCTACCATTTTTTAATAAATTATGAATCAATTAATGAACTAAATTAAACATCTACAAAAACACCAATTTATAATAATGATATAACCGTGGGTAACCCATGGCGATGGAACATTCTTAAATTTACTTTGACGTACTAGCCTTCGTCCCGTGATTATCGTGCCTACAACACACATGTATTACTTATGTCCCAAATTAATAGTCGTTATTGTAAAAAAAATGAATATAAGATAATCAATTTCATCCACTACAAAAAACTCAATCAATGGTCAAGATTAGGAGACGTTCACTATCATATAATTTGGTTCACTAATCATGTTTAAAAAAATTGATTATTAATTTAAAACATCCAAAAAAAATTGAAGGATTATTAATCATCGACAAGGAATAATAATTATTACACACCCACATACTGTCACACAAAAATGACTCGAATTTTCACAATAGACCACCAATACAAACCCTTAAAAATGAGCAACTACCTCTTTCTCTTTCTATCCATCACGGGGGTTCAGGTATTCTGCATAATATTAAATAAACAAAAATAATTGTAGTGCATAATGGAATTGTATTCAGTTTACTTAATAATGTTATTACTTGATAAAACACGGTATTGTGACACAAAATTACAAAAAAACATTAAATCTAATTTATAAAAGTTAGTTATTGCAAAATTGTAATATCAACTTTATTAACAATAAGAGGAAAAAGTTATAGTATTTAATTCAAAAAATATATAACCAATGTAGGAGTTTACATAAAAAAGGTATATAGTTGCTTTTGCACTTAAATGTCAAAGGAAGTCATTTCGCTTATAAAATCAACATTTGTCACAGTGGCATTTCATCAAACATTTGCCACTAATAATGACACATTGAAAAAATATATACAGTAAAATAAACTTCAAAACAAAATCTAATAACGAGGATTTATTAGATGAAATATTTTTACATGGTCTCCAACATGTTCTATTTATAATAAGAATATAATGAAATTATGTGAATGCTATTGTTACATACTTATCACACAACGATAGTTATAGTTGTCATTTACAACAATTGTATATCTTGTAAATTTGGGTAGGTCGAAATCTGTATTAAAATAAATTTAAAAACATTGGAAAAAATAATAAGACAACAAAGTGTCCTAAATGTTCTACACAAATCAAGTATTGCGTTTTTGAAATCATGTAGTTAACAAAGGGAAAAAATCAAGTACTACGTCATTGAAATTATATACTTCATTCATTACTATAGAAAGAAGAAGATGATATCTATTTTATTGATCAAAAAGATATTTTCATTACAGAGTCATTAGTGTATTTATACACTGTTAACCAGAACAGAACAAACTAGAACAAAACTAATTGAATTAGTTACAAAACAAAATCTCAATTAACAAAAATATATCTTCTAACTAATTCAAGGGTAGAATAGTAAATCTGTCTAAAACAAGCTCTGTTTGGATGACTATAAGGTATGACTTAACAATTACTAATGTCCTTAACCAATATGTGGCAATTTTTGTAGTCCCCCCCAGACAAAATATTTACATGATCCAATACATTCTGTCACTATCATGTCACTAAAGAGTTTCCATAAGGGGGCCTTCATGACAAAATTCATAGTTTATGATCATTCATTGTAAAAACTTCATAGATACGTGTTCTACAATGAGGTAAAGAAAGTTCAGCGTGCTCTTTATGAATGCTTGAGCAACAGTTTGCAACTCCTGAAAAATGTAGTTGAGAAAAATATAGCTCAAGGATAAATCAAACTCAAGATCAAGGGAAGAAAAATGTAGTTATCTAAAGATTCTAGTTTGCTATCGGAGATGCCTCGCTTCAACATTACCTAGTTAATAGGTAATGACAACTATTAATTTGAAAAATAAAAGGCAAGCACTTCTAGCTGAACCGGATGTAGACCTAATGCCCTCAATCCCGTGAATTTTTTGTCCTTAAGACCTAACTCCTCGGCCCATCTTAGGAGACCCACCTTCACACCTCTGAGATACCCCTATCTATTAAGATCCTTAAATTGTTACCTATCCAAAACAAATACCGGATTACATAATTAAAATCAACCCAAATTTAAACAAAAAATCTTTATCAAAACTAATGTAAGTCGGAAAGTCAACTTCTTTAAAAATAAAAAATAGACGAACTATTACCAATTCCAAACCGAGCTATCTTAATTTGCATGTCAGCTCCATGTTGGTGAAATAAACTCTTTGTGGATCGATAATTGATCATAAACAGTACCAAAAAATAGTAATATTTATCAAATCACATAATACTTAAATTTAGCCAATAACACATTATTTGGTAATTAACTATTGACAAAGGACCGCTAAAGTACTCTTCTAAAGACCAGAGATTGTATTTATGCTAAAGGAAAAGCAAAAGAAAATCTTTGAAAGCAAGGTGTATCACCAAATCATCTTAAATTCATTACAAATCGAAAGCAAGGTGTATATATATCGAAAGCACCATAAAAATACACTAATACTTATTATAATCAACACCATAAAAAACAGAGCAATGAAGTAGAGCAAAAGATCATATGTTTTAAAATAAACATATACATGGAGGAATAAAAGAGAGGCAAAGAAAATTTATTATGTCACCATTTCATTACTCAACAACTAAAATCGAAGTTTCCTAAACATGTTTCATTCCTTTTGTAACACAAAACTTATTGCTAAGAATTTTTTTTTGGCATCTACATATTGCATTCCTTTTGAAAGAACAGCAATAAAAAAATATTGAAATTCATACTAAAGTGCTGAATTGTCCAAGTGAAGATCTATTCTACTTCCTATTCCAATTTGAGAACGAAAGAACAAAATAAAAAGTGACTGCCACAGTTTCCTTCCAATTTGTTCAATAGATTAACAAAAAATAGAAAAGAAAGAAATTGCTAATTCCATTTTTCAAACTCAATTTAACATATTCACTTCACAAATTTACCCTTGAAATTATGGGTATCCTCATTCTTAAAAAACAAACCAGGCTTGTACATATACACATGTGGTAATGCCTATTCTATTCCAATTACTCAAAGCTTGTACATGGGAATGTCTACATGAAGATGGAAGCAACCATATTAAAACATGAAAAGTACAAAAAACATTAAAACATACCTTGAGGAGAAAATACAATGTCATGTTCCTTGAATACCATCAACACCCGCCTTAAAAGAAATACAAAAGATCCATGGAAAGGTTTTGAACTAAAGGAAAGATTCATGAACTAGTCCTCTACTTAACATTAGAATATGATTGACATTTGAATATAATAAGAACAAATTAGAATCTAAAGAATGATGGCGATCAAATTCTACATTATAATTCATCTAAAGTAGAGTTATTACCATTGAAACTATTAAATATTGGCTTCTAGAAGAGAAACTCTTCAAAAATATTAAAATCTTATACAAAGATCATGAATTGTAACCTCTACTTGTTGAAATCCTGTACTCTGACAATTCTTGTTTCCTCTGTAGGAGGTCAAATATGCTCAACTCCATATTTTTATATGAGGATAGGACGTGTCATGCTAGTTGGAGAATATTCACATGTGTCTAGATTTGATTAAGATTGAAAGAGAGTAGTTCAACGCTTATTTATTTCAGTCCATTATACCGAATGAATTATGAGATTTTGTTAATCAAATATAAAAATGTACACGTTTGAACTGTGAAGATGATGGAAGAACTAGAAAAATTATGAACATTGAAGAAAACTTATTGAAATTATAGAAAAGAGTACAAATTAATAAAAAGATAAACATCTTCTCGCTATGCTAGCGACAATCTCCTCGTCCTTTACGTGTTTCCTCATGTTGTAAGATTAGTTTTCCAAAGCATTATTGTCCTCAACCTTCTTTTGCCCTCCTCATCCTCGGACTTTTACTTTTTTGCTTCCTAGACTATCCTCTCAATATCCTCCGTTGAGAGTCTCCCCTTGTCATTGGTGATGGTGATAGAATTCTTCTGGCTAGTGGTCTTTTCGCCATCAGAGACATTTATGGTTCCATTTGCATCAATGCCAACGAAAACTGTGATATGTGGAATACCCCTGAGAGAGGATGGAATGTGAGAGAGATAAAATTTACCACGCAAGTTATTGTCCCTCATCCTGAATGAAGTCAAATTTCACCCTTGTGTACCTGAATGAGCGCCATTGGCTAGTTGTCTGAGTAGGTTGAGAAGACCTACTCATACTTTGTTGGGATGGTGGTATTTCAGGGGATCAATACAGTCATGACACCATCAGCGATTTCAAGAGCAAAGGAAAGATAGATCACATCCAAAAGAAGAAAGTCCTTGACCTTCTCATTACCCTCACCACTAAAAGATAGACTTCAAATTTCAATTGGGTCTCACAATGTTTAAAAGAGGGTGATAACATTGAATTTTTCATTTTTTAAGAATTCAAATTTCATTAGTCAAAATTCAATTTACTCTAGCTTGTTTTGAGTTATTAAAAAAACTAGCGTTCAACCCGCGCGATGCGTGGGCAAGGTTCTTTTGAAGGGGAGTATTCTAGCAACTAATTTCATTTTTTTTTTAAAAGGAGAATATGTTTTCGGAAAAAAGAAAAATGAACTATTCATAAAGAGAATACTAATCTAAAATTAGTAGCTAACATATTTAGTACAATTGACAGAAATTGCCTGAATTCTTCCATGTTAGTCCAACTTCAACCCTTTAGTCATTGTAGTCATCCTCCTCATGTATAATTGATTTACAGTTTGAGGCTTCAAGCAAAGAGAGAATATTGGATTTCACTGCCACGATAACAGAAATAACGCTAGACAATATAGGTAGTCCCTATCAAATCAAAAATTCAAAACGATAATGTTTTTAGTTTTGACAAATAGAAATGCAAAAAAGAATGATGGTGAATCTCAACAAATGAAAACTAAGAACGGATTACTTTGAAAGGAAACCACTTACCAAATTATATGCAACCAAAGAAAACTAAATTAGAGATTGATAACATATATGGAAGCACTTGATCAAATCCAACAAATCAAATTATAACAGGAGAAAAAAAACATATAATTAATAAAGTTAGCATAATTATATTTTTAAAAGAGACAATTGCTTGACACACAAAAAACTGAATATAGCACGAATATTAAAAACATTCTATCAAGTCAACCAAATTAAAAACACTACTTGGTTGATCCATAACATTGTTTTTCGCAAAAAATGTTTCCACATAAATATTGAAATAACATTATTATCATTTTTCTCTTTAGTACAAACAACAAACACATCCAAGATACATGTAATAGATTTTCATAAATTTCAAGGATGTAAAGACTATATACACCAGTTCACAATTGCGAACTGAATTTATAGTAGAGCATGCATAAGCTTTCGAAATGAGGTTATAAGAGAAAAACACATGCAAAAATGTTTTAAATGTTCTGAACCAAACTCTCAAATTTTGAATGCAGTCGAGATGACAAATCCATTAAAAATCCCATAATATGTAAAATATATACCAAAATAACATAACCCTCAAATCCATATATGAAAAAACCCTAAGAAAGAAAATCTATATACGAAAATTGGAAAATCGCACCATATATTTTCAGATCACTCCATTGAGTCATATCTAATTAACGAGTGTGTGTGAATTTACCGTAAGACGAGCAAGCGAACTTTTCCATCTTTCTTAAAGATAAAAATTGAGTCCATACTTTCCTTTTTGTAAAGCATTTATTGGCACCCACCTGTCACACAAAAAGTAATGCATTTCTCTCCTTAACAAAATAATTAAAATAAATTGGATGGAAACCAACACAAAATAAATTAGGGTTTCAAAAGGAAAAATAAAAAAAACTACCTCAAATTGGATTGGAAAACCTTAATATTAGATTGCAGTCCAAAACGAATGACCTAACATAAATCAAACCATAATATCCAAGTCGAAAGCTATAGATAGGTAAAATATAAATCAAACCATAATGTCCTAGCCCCGATCTAATGAGTTTGGGTCAACATAAATAAAATCCCCAAATCTTTATCTTACACAGCTAACCTATAAATTATATAAGCAATAAAAACTTTAAAACAAAAGAAGCCTAGGTGACGGACCAAAAAATACATTGAGCGATGGTCGTTGTGTTGCCGAAGCGGTAGAATGATGTGAGCAGCTTAAAAAATACCCGAGACATTGAGTTTATATGATTTTTCAACCTGTAGAAAAACAAACAAAATTAGAAGAATCTTAAATGTTATATGTTAACTGCAAAGAGTATAAAACTTTTAAAATTTTAAGCATAAAACAAAAATGAAGATAAAATAACTCTACCACCAAATGTAGATATATAACCCAAATGAAGAGATCTAACCTAAATGTAGATATCTAACACCAGATCACAAAAATCACAACATGCAACGGAAAATTGCAAAATTTCACACTCAAGACAAAGAACAAAATTGCAAAATCACACACATCCGAAAACAATCCCTAAATTTACAATTTTCTAAAACCATTTCAAACCTAAAATTGAAACTAATCAAAACCTAAATCAAAACCATTTGAAACTTACCTAATATGAGTGACGATGTATAGAGAGAGAAAAAATACACTAGCTTGAAGAAAAAATATGTCCTAAATACATGTCCCAATCCAAAAACTGTGTGGTAACTCATGCATTTTCATCTGCAGCCCAATATGGGCACCTGATACAACATCGACAATTTGTAATTTAAAATGAGTAGTAATTTTTATAAGTGTTGATGGTTGTGAGTTAATATGACCCCACTTTTATCCTAAAAATAGTTTTTTCCCCAATAACATAACCACCATTGACATTCCAAACAAATGCTTATTTGAGAAATTAGTCTTAACAACTTAATAAGCGTTAAAGAAACACAGAGACCTAAAATATACAAGCATACAAACATAATGACTCAAACGAATAGAGATGGTGCCATAAAAATAAAGCATATGAAAGCAATCAGAACCAAACCTGAACCAAATTATCTAATTTAATTGTATTGAACAAAAACTATCTAATATTAAATATGAACTAAATAGAACTAAATAGAATTCAAACTCAACACCCTTAATAGTTTCTTTAACGAAGTAAGGAGTAAACCTCAAGAGGAACTTGATGTGATAAATTCATGTAAAGTAAAACTAGGGGAAAACACCCTCCCACACAATTACATAGGTAATAATTATTATCCAAAGTTAAAGAAAAACCTTAAAAACTACATAAAAATTGAAAAAATTTATCTAAGAACCAGAATAAATTAAGATAAAAGCGCAAAATATACATAAATTGAAGTAAATGCTATTATAAACTTATCCCACAACAATAATCCATATTTTACACTCAAATAAAAACTATAGCATCGAAATTAAATCGCCAACAGAAACATATACTAACAATAAACAAAGTTCCTTGATGCCACTGAGCAACCTAAACATTAAGAGTTCCCCAAATTATTATTTGCAAAACCTAAATAAGGAAAAAGTCATATAAAAATACATAGAACTAAACCAAAACATATAAAAACGTGTGTGTGTGTTGGGGGGGTGGGGGTGGGGGGGGGGGGGGGGGGGGGGGGGGGGAGGTAAAACTGTAAGCCTAAGACAAACCACATAAAAAGTAGTAAAAATGAACCTAACCAAAAAATTGAACCAAAACCAAAAAAGTCATACCAATTAAAACAAAAAAATCAAAAAAATTAAGCAAATCCAAAATGACCAAAGTAAAAAGGAAGAATGAAAAAATTACAATCAATAAAATCTTGACCAAATATTCCAGGAATATATTTACTCCATTAATCTAAAATTTTAAAATATTATATATTAAAAAAATTGCAAAAATTATAGTAAAAAAAAAAAGAACAAAAGAAATTACAAAAAATAGTACTACTGTTTGTTGCCGAAACATGGTTACATTAAAAAAATAAGTAAATAGGTAATAACATCTATCACACAATGACACACATTAGATGTGAGCAAAAATATATGCCTAACACACTTCGTTTATTAATACTAAAAAAAGACTATGACAAATACTCCACCATAATTGCCCAACAAAAAGACTATTATAAATACTATGTGAATGCATTATTAAAGTGATAAAGATAATATATGTTATATTATCTCCCCTAACTTGTGAAATCAAAACTAACCTATATTATCTCCCCTAACTTGTCTTTCGTCTACACAACACATAAAAGTAAAAAAAAAACTATATATCACCATTCCATACAAATAGAAATGATATAGGGTATAAGCTATACTTTGGGTTTTTGAATAATACATTTGATAAAAAATGAATAGTAACAATAATACATGTAAGAATACAATAAAATATAAATAAATCTATGTTGTTATTGATTTAGCCATAAATTAAACACCCCCAATTTGAAAATCCCATATCCCTCGTGTGATAATCCAAATGTGAGACAAAATACCCTATTTTCATACCCAAAAAAATCCCTAATTTTGAACTTAATTCAACAAAAAGCAAAATTTTGATACATGGCTAACATAATCGGAGGAAAACAATACATTTTAAATTTTGCCACAGTGATCTAAAAACCAATTGTTTGAGTCTATTTTTTTTTAAAAGTGCTTTAGAGATAGAGATAAGAAATCGTATTCAACTGTATGCCATGGATAGATCGGTAAAGTAAACACAATACTACATTGGAAAAAGAAACAAAATGTGAATGTGATCAAAATTAAAACATCTTAGGTTTGGGGGGTTTGAAATAAAAAACCGCTAGTTTGGAACCGAAATGTGAAATCCTAGAAAACTTCGGCTGATGGTTCTAAAAGAAGTTTTGAGAAGGCGACGTTGAGAGATATCAAATCGAAATCAGGTGATGGTTTTGAAAAAAAGTTTAGAGAAGATGAGAGAAGACACCTGATAGAGAGAGAGAGAGAGAGAGAGAGAGAGAGAGAGAGAGAGAGAGAATTGATCGGGAGCCACCTGAAAAACTAATTAAGATAAGCCGAAGAGAGAGTGGGATAAATG
This sequence comes from Sambucus nigra, assembly GCA_949130495.1. Classification (NCBI taxonomy): domain Eukaryota; kingdom Viridiplantae; phylum Streptophyta; class Magnoliopsida; order Dipsacales; family Adoxaceae; genus Sambucus; species Sambucus nigra. The sequence goes on from OX422222.1 coordinate 71,526,903, forward strand.
TTTGAGAAGCCACCTGCGGGTTATGTGTTGTAAGGCCAAATTTCGAATTCAGTCAATTTATAGCGTTGGATTGATTCCGGACGAAAAAAATTGAGTGATAAGATAGTAGTTTGTTATATCCTTTCAAGCCTATGACAATTGAGTTGAAGGCATAGTGCCCAAGCCTATAGTGAAGATATCATCAATGCCGATTATGTGCCAAGTTTATACGTCATCAACATTTGAATTCGAAGGTCACTAATGGCATGGATGCATTTAATATATATCGAGTCTTGGATATATTTTTACGGGTGTCTTTTTATAAAATTTTTGTCATAATGACTTTATATTTTTCTTTAAAAGTCATTTTAAAACTATACATAAAAGTTTTTGGGATTAAAAAGCATTTTTGGATTTTTTGAAAAGTTGTTTGAAAAAAATCTGGGATCTCGTGCGAATGAGATGCCCAGGTCGTTAGAACGATCCATCGAAAGAGATATCTAACGAACATTACATCAAATTTTTGGAACTGTTGTTAGAAATGACGTTAGAACAACATCGTTTGAACGAGTTTATCTAACGAGATTTGTACCAATTTCTATTATGAAATCTTGTCTGAATAAAGTCGTTCGAATGACATTCAAAAGTCATTTGAACGACTTGGTTGATTTTTACAAGTTTTGCCAGTTTTAATTTTTAACTTTCCTCTACCCCACTAACTTTATTGCAGACTTTAATAGTGCACGAGAGTCAGTTTTTCACAAGACTTTTCATGATTTTCCAAGTACTTTTATGAGAAAAAACCTTAACAAAAAGTCTTATTTGTTTTTATGAAATTATATGAGTTAACATTTCCACAAAAAAAATAAGTTTACCCCCATAGTTTACTTTGATCCAAGTTCCTATATATATAGATTTTTTAGAGATGATATTGTTAGCACCGAGTTTCATCTTTACCCCGAAAGGAGATAGTTTCCTACAGAGGATTCTGTGCTTTTTTTATTCGTAGTATGCCTACGAAGAAAGGTCTCGTGTGTAATTAATGGTAGGTAAGTCCCATCGGTGGCTTTTGAGACTACGGAGGATTCCAGAGTTATCAACTAGGCGTAGGTGGAAGCAAGAAGAAGCGTCAAGGCTTGAGAGGGAGTCGAGTCAAGGAAGTAAGTTTTTTGTCTTATTTTTGTAAAATCATACCTAGTAGATTTATTGACAGGGCCATCCGAGGTATTTCCCTTTGTGGGTTTTCCTTATACATCGCGGCGTTGTGTGATTATTTTTATTTTTATCTTAAAAAAATCACTTTGAATTGTTGGTGTAAAAAGATGAAAATTGGTTTAATCCCAAAAATGGTGTAATTTTGGTGCTGGATTATGTTTTAGTAAGTTTGATTTAATCGAATTTGAGCAAGTTTAATCTATTTGGCATAATGCATGCTTAGGTTACTTCGACATAATTTTGACTTGACTTGAATTAAATTTGTTTAAGTGTGGCTAAAAGAAAAATTCAAATATTTGTTTTGTTTAGTTTAATTTCGCATACATTTTGAAAGATATTAAAATATGTTTAGAATTTTAAATTTGGGATATTTCGGGGACCATCACCCCTAACAAGTAGCACCAGGGCAGGAATGCTAAATTATTGTGTTAACATCCTTTGTTTGATTTTTATTTAAAAATGGAAAATTTACCTTTTGCAAAATTTCTCTTTTTCATGGTTCTAACTACGCGCATTAGAGAGAGCGTATGAGCCCGGCACTTAAATCCTTAGATTAGTGGGTTTGGCTATCGGTAGTTAAAGGGTGTACTCCACCAACATGCCTATAAGGAGAGGTTCGTGTACCTAAACCCGTAGAAAGACAGAGTGAGACCGAGCTTAAGTTATTTTAACCCCCGTGGTTTAAATACCCTTTTAATTGGGGTCCCACCAGATGAGTTCCGTTGGAGTATGACATGTGAAACGTTTAAGGAGGCAAGGGATATACTCCAAGTCACCCATAAGAGAAAAAATGTGCATAAAACATTGAAACTCAAAATCCTAACCATTTAATTTCACACCATTAAGATGTTAGAAAGTGAGACATTTGATGAGTTCTATGCGAGATGGTCAGATATGATGAATTCATATTTTAATTTGGGAGAAAAGATATCCAACCATGTCGTAAAGAAAATTTTAAGGTCACTACCCGATAGATTTATTCCAAAGGTGTCCATTTAAAATTCTTTAGGCACTTTAGACTCTACAAAACATGAAGATCTTGCAGGTGACCTCCAAACCTATGAACTTGACATGTTTCCTTCCAAGGATGAGAAGAACAAAGATAAGGGTGTAGCTTTGAAAGCCTAAAAGGTGGAAACATCGATTTTGGATGATGAGTTCAAGATCGACTTGGAATATATGGATTTGTTTGCTAGGAAGTTCAAGACTAATAAAGAGAAACTTAACATGATTATGAGAAGTTTGAGAAGTCTAAGCATAGTAAAGCTGAGAAGTTCCATAAAAATCATAATGAGGATCTTAATAGGGATCAGTCAAATAGATGTTATGGTTATGAGGATTAAGGTTATAGGGCATTCGAGTCTTCCACTAAACTAAGGAAGGAGGTCAAGCAAGCGATTTAATATAATGTCACCCTTAGTGACAGTGAACCGGAAGAGAGACCTGATCCCCCCATTGAGTACAACATCAACACATTCATGACAAGTCATGTGAGCACCGATAATGAATCTTCCCATGAAGTTATTCCTTTACATGACACTTTCAACTCCATTGTTTGTGTATCCCAAGAGTTTGATGGTAAAGAGAGCGGAGATGGGAGTGAGAATGGAGAAGACATGGATGGGAGTGAACTTCAAGTAGGCTTTAATGAATTAAATGCAGAATTGTTAAAATTAAAATGGTCAAACTCGAAGTTAGAAGAGAAAATTAGAGAACAGGCCATAGCTAGTGATGGGAGTGTTTTGATTGGAGATCTCAAGGCACATGAGATAATTCTTCATGAGAAGCTAGAGTATGTTGAAGATCGAAGAGGTTGCCTTATTTTTTTTATTGAGGCTATGAAGAAAGAGATTCTTGAGTTTTTAGAGAGTAGATGTTTACTTAAGTCTCGAGTAGTGGACTTGATGAAAAATTTAAAGACTCAAGTTGAGTAAAATTTAATATGGAGTGTAGGTCGGATAAACTAGATAAAATCTTAGGAACCGTCTAAATGAAAGATGATATGTGTGTTATTGTCTTCGATACTAAAAAATTATTTCGCCAATAAAGACAAAACCAGGATAATGAGAGAATCGACTAGGAACACTAGAAAAGATCAATCTTTAGGTAATACTTATCGTCATGTTTTCACTTGTACACATTGGGTCGAATGTATCACCTTAGGAAGTTGTGTTTTGATCTTAGAAAGGGTCATAGGAAGCCGAAGGGTAGAGTCACCAAAGTTACCAAAACCTGAGAGAGTCACCCTTTACTTGTGTGGGTTAGGCGATCCATTCGAGGCTTTACATGATGGACTTTATGATCATCATTTACTTTCACATGATTCCTCACTTCCTAAATCCAAAGGTTGATTGAATTGTTTTTTGTTTACATACACTAGCTTTTGTGCTTCATGATATATTTTTTCTAGTTGTATGTTTATTTGTCATATTCTAGTGTATGCTTCATTATATAATTTGTGCAAGAATCATGATATGTTTACCTTTTGTATTTCATTTTTTGGTTTTGTCTTATTTAAAAATACATTTTTTTGTCTTTTGGGTTATCTTCGTGTTTATTTGAAAATTTTGAAAAAATCAACAAGATTTTTTATGTATTTTAGTTTTACACATTTTATGTGGGATATTCTTGTGTTTGAATCCAATATCATCCCCGCTTCCATGTTGCTAGAGTTTTTGGTTATGATTTTCAATCTTTTAAGTTTTCTTTGTCATGTTTGCATGGAGTATTTTTTACTTTGACTTCCTTAATCGATTCTCTTTTTATATGCCTCGATTCACACATCCATAAGCTCATTTGATCTTTAACTTCACATGTATATTCGACCTAAGTGAGATGTTCTCCTATCAATTTTTCATCTACATTTTCTTATGACTATGGAGGATTTTTTCATATTAGAACCGTTGCCCAGAATTAAAAAAAATGAAAAATATTTATCTGGTGTAGGTGTTTATCAATAGATCGCGCTGTGAGAGAGAAAATTACTTTGTGTGAATAGCAACCATTGAAATATGGCCTAAAAATTTGGCATTGTTATAATTAGCCAAGGACAAATTAGTTGAGTTCGATACGAATATTTAAAAGAAAAGAAAATAATCATTATTATCGAGGAAGTTTGGATGGATATATCAATGGGTTTGCACAATAACAATGTATCCTAGTTATGCTAATTTTTCATGACTTTATTGGTTTGTAGAATCATCAAAATTCTAGGCTTGTGTGCATCCTGTATGTTTGTTCTTTGAGTTCACTTTAAATTGTCATATGAGTTTATATCTAAGTTGATTAAGTTTTTCATTTAAATAAGAACTCCATCAACATTTTTAAGTGATTGGGTCTTAATTATTTTGTTACTAGTTTACAACCATTAATAATGCTCTTGTGCACAATAGTCCGCATTTTAAGAATGCGGACCGAACATGTGTTACCTAACAGTGCGCTTAAAAATTATCTCCTAAATTATAGGCACACTCTCTCTATTCTGGGCTTACCACCAGGTGACACATGTCCGGTTCACACTCTTAAAATGCGGACTTGTCCGCACAAGAGCAGGAATGTTACAACCATTCATTTCTATTTACCACATGTTATTTAGACACATTTATGCCATAGGAGTGTGGAAAGCTTAATGTGTTATGTATCGTGTGTGGTGTTTATACATATGTATATGTGCGTTTGGGTTATTAGTATCTTTTTTTGTGTGTGTGTATATATATATGTGTGTGGTATGTCTTTTGTTTTTGAGTCTTTTCCTTGCGATCTAGTCCATGTATGATTCATGTTGACATATATTTTGATCTTCTTGCGATTGATATCTCATGCTTATATTAGTTTATTCGATTTGGTATCGTAATCTTTGTTTATTCCTGAACAAAAAGGGGGAGAAATGGTATCTACACCTTTAAATTTAGGGTGATCTAACTTTGGGGGGGATGTCTTTCTTAGGTATATCATTTTAGACAAAGAGGGAGATCTTATGTATGACTTTATATTTCTATATTCCTTATGTGTTGAAGTGTGCAAGCTTTCACCCTTAGTGTAGCCTTTTATAGTGGCAAAACATTTCATCCCATGTGTCTAGTCAAGCATCTGTAATTTATTATTTTGGGAGGGTTGTGTGTTTTTAGAAGAGCTTGACGGCCCATATGATTTTTATTTTTGGGTTTTGTCCTGGAATAGACAAAAGGAGGAGATTTATAAGGACATATTTCCAATTGAGTGAATTTGTAGAGTTGACTTAATTTCGAAGAAAACTAATTGAGTCTTAGGATAGTAGTTTGTTATATCCTTTCAAGCCCATGACAATTGTGTTGAAGGCATAACGGCCAAGACGATAGTGAAGATATCATCAGTGCCCATTTTCATGCCATGTTTATACGTCATCAAAATTTGAATTCCAAGGTCTCTAAAGGTATGAATGCATTTAATATATATAGAGTCTTGGATAAATTTATACGGGTGTCTTTTATGACACCCCACCTAATAAAATATTTGGTGATTAGTCCTATATCAAATTAAACATAAATCTCATATGGTTTCATCCTCAGCATCACTAACGAAAACCAAATTAATTACTCATAACATATTAGGCCCGTTGACAATTTTTGAACTTCTAATCTTGTTAACTAAAACACACAATAAATCATCCACTCAATAAATATATACAAGAACTGTAGTAAATAAATAATAACCGATAACTCTCGGTAAAGAATTTATGCAACCATATCGATTAGGCGTTGATGAAAATGCAAAAAATAAAATAATTGGCAAGAATTGGGAAACATGCCTGAATATAACTTACAATACCTCCTATCTAGATCACAAAGATGGAAGTGGCTAAAACAATTCCTACCAGCATCCACAGCTGCTGCAACGAGGTTTGACTTGAAGGAATTTTTAATCCAGGCGTGCCTGTGTCTAAACACCTAAAAGTATTTTAAGAAAAAAAATATTTTCAAGCGGATCGGAGCCCAAAACGTTATAAAAATATTTAACAAGTGTTTAAAATACTTTAACATGTAAAACATGATATTCTTCATATTTAAACTGTTATGGCACTCACATGAGGTACCACTCACCTCTCACCTAACAGTGCACACCTAACGTACGTATTTTAAACACCCTAGTTATTCTACGTAGCCTAACTAGCATCTCATCAAACTTTTAAATACCCATAAACTATCTCATGCCCCGCATACATTATTCCAAGCTTTCGCCCAAGCTTATACCTTATAATTTCTCGCTTAATCATATATCTATTCATTATGAATAACCTTCATTAGTTATTACACTATTCATATATTAGTGCTATTTATCTTGTATGTAATATTCTTATCTGTATATACGTATATCATATATTTTATTCTGGATTTTATACTCCCGGATGATCTAGAATTTATTTTATAATTCATTCTTTATTCTGTATATATATATATATATATATATTCACATCTCGTATATATACAATATACTATACACATAAAGTATATCCATACTTATATATCGCACACTATATAAGTATAATAACCATGCCTCAGAGCTATAATTCAATGGATGCAATCTCTCAATGCTATCATATTTTAGGGAATTACTCACACATCGCCCTAGGTACCAACGGTCGGACTCTCACACCGACTTGGTAAAAACCAAATCAAAACGTATGGGAAGCGGTCATAGTTCCACACTAGAAATAAGATGGATCATACCCAAGACGTCTTACCCCTGATAAATGCCACTCAATATAAAAATGGACGCTATGACCTGGGGACTATATGCTCCCTGCTCCTCAAGCCAGGGGTCTCACCCACATCGCAAAACTTCTCATGATAGCACTAGAGGGGTCTGCTTGACATAAATATATCATTCACACACTGATATATTCATAATCATATCACACACACACACACACACACACACACACACACACACATATAAATATATATATATATATATATACTGTTTCTATACCCGTATATATATCGTATCAAATCCGACTATCATGACGATGTCTCATGGCATTAGTCTATAATCCCTAATATACAAATTCCTATTAATTTATAAGTATACACACAACTTATTTTAATCCCATAAGTACTCTATCACTTATGATAGAATTCTCACAAAAATAAATTCCCGAATATTAGCTTATTACGTCTGGATAGTATTCTTAAATCATCCTACTCTCACCTTAGGATTTACTCAATATATATATATATATATATATATATATATATATATGCCGATGTCTCGTAGCATTAGTCTATAATCCCTAATATACAAATTCCTATTAATTTATAAGTATACACACAACTTATTTTAATCCCATAAGTACTCTATCACTTATGATAGAATTCTCACAAAAATAAATTCCCGAATATTAGCTTATTAAGTCTGGATAGTATTCTTAAATCATCCTACTTGCACCTTAGGATTTACTCAAATATATATATATATATATATATATATATATATATATATATATATATATATATATATATATATATATATATATATATATTCTACACGCATAAATATATATGTACGAACCCGCCAAATTATTCCTCAAATGTTGTTCGTCCAAAACATTCCTAAAATTTATAACCTGGATCTTATTCCCGCTAACCCGAGATTTATATTTCACTCGTTTAATCTTTTAGAGGACCTCACACTCTATTTAGTATCCTCTAATATTTATCTCCAAAAGCAATTCTTTTCCAATCCTTTTAATCTAAGAAAAATATTCCAAAATTAACTGCCATAACCGCACCGAACCTATGGCCATAAAACGAACCAATCTGATTCTGAAATAAACGAACCGAATGGATAGCACTAAAAATGAATCGGCCCGGCAATCTAATCAGTTCAGGAGTTCATTTTTTCTTCCAACTCCAAAATTTATGGGTTTTACCCTCAACAACCATCACTTTAAACATCTAGAGTCTTAGATATGCCCAACACACCAATTTCTTCTTGGGATTCATCAAGTTAATTAAGATTTAAATCCTATCTTAATTAAACCCTAGTTTTTTTATTCAACCCTTCCAATTTCACTCCAAAATTTTCACCATTAACATTGAATTTAACCCAGATTTCGTATGGAGTTATTATCACCTCAATCGACATGAAATCATTTCCAAAACCCCCATCATGGTTCAAGAATCCCAACCCAAAATCCACCAACTATAATATGAAAAATAACCACACTTAAATCATTAAAGCAAGTTAAACACTTGCCTCGTTGGAAAAATCCGACGACCTTATGGTGGAATCCGCCGGAGCTTGGCTCAAGTCTCCTCTTTTCTTCCTTCTTTATCTTCCTTATTCTTTCTTTCTTTTGTTTTCTCTTTTCTCTTTCTCCCGTGGCTTATAAGAGAGAAAATAAGGGTTATCCACTTATTAAATAAAGAATTGACTCCTATAAACAAATGCGAGTCCTTACTAGTCCAAAAAGTCCTCAGAACCCAAGTACTACCCCAGGTACTCTATTTTGACTACTTCAGCCCATCCGAGACCAACCGCGCACTCTAAATCTCCATTCGAGTCACTTATCAAAAATTAACATTTTTAATCCTAATATAACTCCACACGTATTTTTGGAATCAAATATAATTTCTTGTCGCTTTTCCACTTCCACATGATATAAAATAATCCAACTTCATTTACTTATTCCCATAAGTAAATATAACAAACATCAATATTAATCCATCACTCGCCAATTAATATTTATCCACTCAGTTTAAATGCTCAAATTAATAAATTATACTCACGCATGTAATTTGAAAGTCCATAAAAGTGAGGTTATTACATATTTTTACAAAACTTTTGTCATAATGACTTTATATTTTTCTCAAAAAATCATTTTGAAACTATACATAAAAGTTTTTGGGCTAAAAAAACATTTTTGGATTTTCATAAAAGTCATTCGAACGAAATTGGAATCTCGTTCGAAGAAGATGCCCAGGTCCTTCGAACGAACCATCGAACCAGATATCTAATGAACTATGTAACTAATTTTCTGAAATGTTGTTATAAATGTCATTAGAACGACATGTTTCAAATGAGTTTATGTAATGAGATTTGTGCCTATATCTATTATGCAATCTCTTTCAAACCAAGTCGTTTGAACAATATTCAAAAGTCGTTCGAATGACCCGTGCTGTTTTCTACAATACCCACGGTTTTTTTCTATTTCGATTGAGAAGTAGTAGTACCCGACAAAATTTATGGAGTTTTCCTTTGGTCAATTGAAGTGGAAAAACTCCGTGGGAGTAATGTCCCTCTTGAATTGATTCTCCCATAGTATAACATATGCAATAATTGTCCTCCAGCCATTGGGATCTAATTAGGAAGGGGATAACCTCATTGTTTGGAAAATTCTTCTAGTGGGAACAGGGACTGGCAACCGTAACCCGTAAATGAAAGCGTGTACAGGGAAGCAGGCCCCATCGTCAGTAAGTGTCGTGCACGGCCTTTGCTCCACGGCAGGTGCTGAGAACATAAAGTTTTATGGAAATTAAAAGGCCTCAGCTACGTGATTAACCCATTCTTGGGTCATAGTGCTGCGGATGGTAAGTGTAGCAAGAGGTCTCTGTTCCCTCTCGGATGTGATAGAAGGTTCATCCCTAACATTATATGCACCCCCTTCCGCGATATTCTCATCCATGTCTGTAGAATCTGAGTCTGAATCCAACACTACACAGTTAGGGCAATCTCTCAACTGACACGACCCTATTGTCCTCAAAGGACAGACTGAAAGAAGTTCGGGAGGAGAGGCTATAAAATGTTTGTTCCAAAAGCCTCTCAGAAATTCATCTGGGTCAAAGTTCATATGGATGCGGTAGTACCTAAAAAGCAAAGTCCACAGTTATGTGCCGCAACTAATATGGTCCTAGGGCCTCGCATAGGCCGCGATAGGTGTAATGATATATCAAGTTGAGGATGAATAAGAAATATTAGGACAAATGGGCTAAGTATACAAAATGTTGGGTTCTAAATCCCTAGAAGTTAATTGTCAATGTGGCATATTGTTTTATGAGAAAGGATGTACGTTATCTTCTTACATGCCGTGGTCATTAAACTATGGACAATGTATGGAATAAATTCTGCAGACTCTATATGGGAACCTAAGATCGAGCTACTAGAGGCTGCAACCAAATATCTACATGTTGGAGCCTATACTACGTGCCACAATATTATGTTTAATACTTGTCGTAGCAAATTTCTACGCTGTAGATATTAATATTTGAAGGTTGTATTGATTCAGGAAATCCCTAAATTATTGAAGGTATTTCACCATGCCACGGCTAGTCATTCAAATAGGTTAGTATTAAATCTTTGTAAATTCAAAGATGAAAGGCTATAGAAGGTGAAACATCTCTCTTAAGAGCATAAAAAAAACTCAAGCCCTAGAATAGGAAGGGTCTTTCTCAAGAACACAAGTAACAAATGCAATGATTTTTACTATCTTTACAATTGGGGCATTCAGAAAGCAACAAACATAAGGATTACAATATCAATTGCTTATTGCAATTCAAGAAAACACATTCAGATGTTCAATTCGTGAAGCATATTTCTATCATGTGAAGATCGAATTCAAGGTTCAAGAGAAATTGTATTCAATTAAACATATGAGAATTCAGTTTCGAACAAATATGTGAGTTTAATTCTTAGAAGAGTCCTAGTTATCATGATTTGTTACATGAAGTTCCTATCAATCAAGTGGAGTTTTGGAATGAAAGTCAAAGCAGATGCTCAAAGTGGGGATCCCGATTAAGATTCTATAATACCTACCGAAGCCCTGCCAAATTCTATCTACATTACCTCAACATACAACATGTGCGCTACTCACCTACATCGTAGTCATAACTATGGCACTCTCATAACCGCTAAAACCATGTATTCTTGTCTCTCATCAATCTTGTACGACCATTGTGGCATTCTAAACTTGTACAACAACGATATGAATATAATGAGAAGGAGGCACCAAAGTGGACGTAGGCTCTTTTATAGCCAAACCACTCCATATATTGTCTTATCTCTCTCTTTAATTGTTTTATTTTCCTATTATGCAATTTATACTTGATATGCTGATACGAGAATGACAAATGGACAATTTCTCGTATCATAAGTGCGTGTCGGATTGAGTGTTAGGGCGCCCAATTATAGCTATTTATGGGCAGTTATATGTAAGCCTTATTTATTTGCGCGGCTTTACATTTGACATTTACGCTTTATCAAATTGCTAGGAAAAAATTCATATATTAGTGGGGGAGTATGTAACATCTGTGATTTTTGAAACGTAAAAATCTTTGCTACATTAAAAGTTCTAAAAAACTAAATTTTTTGGAATCTAATTAATTTTGGTGGGTAAAACTGTTGGTTTTTATATATAAAAATAAGGTTTTAAGTTGAATTTAAATCGGGATTAAAACTTTTTACATAAAAAAATCGGTGGAGCATCTGGCCTAAGGAGGAAAAAAATTCAACCATCAAATCGAGCTGAATTTTTTACAGCAACTTCATAGCGCCATCAGCTACAACATATCATAATTGTGTTCATATTGCAGAGTAGAGATTTATTTATACACATCAAAATCCTTGCATGATTATATTAGAGGTTGGGATTTCGTTAGAATTTATAACGTTGGCATGTAGAATAAATCGTATGGGTGTTATTAATTGATTTTGACATGTAAAATAACATTAATTGTGTGCATCTTGCAGAGTAGAGATTTATTGTTGTATCATCCCAAAAATATGCATGTTAATAGTGATTCTAAAAATTTATGAGAAAATAAATTGTTTAATTAATATTATAAATAAAAGGATATAATTTTGGATGAATAGGAATCTTTTGATTAGTTGGAGGAATCATTGTGATAAATTGAAAATATGCCATATGTGATCGTTAATTGCATTAATAATTAACAACACGAGGATGACGAGATTGTTGGGGTAGTTTTTAAGGCCTACTCTCTTTTGTTGCTCCTATTTTTGTGTTTAACTTATTTTTTTCTTAATTGTTTTCAGATGCTCACCATTCACAGTTGAGATACAATGCCAGGTGAACCATATACCAGGTGGACCATTTTCTTATTGATCATTAATTGGATTTTTCATCGATTTGTATGTTTATCTGAGGTTGTCTCTTGGTAAACTTTCAAGGAATGCTCGCTATACCTAAGCTTGACACTATTGTCCCTAAATTCTACGGGTGTTTTTTTCATTAGATCCATTTGTTCTTTTTCTAATGTTCCAAGTGAATGTTTACCCTATATATTGATAATTTTTTTATTTTATTCTATTCCCCACTTTCTTATTTTTTTTCATTTGTTGGTTTTTTAATGGGTTACTAATTTTTTAGTATTTTTTTTAACTTTTTGAGTTGATAATTTTGCACTCTTCCATTCTTTTATTAGGTCCATCTTCTTTCCCGATGTTATATTTTTAATGCTTTTGGTATTATTGTATTTTACTATCCATTCATTATGTTTTCAGACACTTCCGATTAAGAAGGTCATTATGGCCCAACGAAGCGGGTAAGAACAATGTTGGTCCTGCACATGTTGCTTCTGAAAGACACGATCTAAGAGTCATGATTGTTACATGCACCCATTTGTAATGCCAGATGGATGAAAGCTTAACTTTCGGAGTCATGATTTTTACATTCCCCCAAATGTTTTTTCTATTTTAATAGTTTTTTTACTGATGTGTACAAATAGATTGTCCTTAGTTGTTGATTATCACCATGTTATAATTTTACATTTATAATAATTAATTTCTATTAGTGTTGATACCAAAATTGATATGCTGACGTGGATGAATCACAAGAAGACACGTGTCAGTTTATGTGGCACCAACAGACATTTCTACAATCACTTTAGCAACAAGGAACCCTGCTTCCCCGATCAACTCAAAACACTCCGAGTAACAGGTGTACTCCGAGGAACTCCAGTGGTCCGAGGAACTTATGACTGCCGAGCAACTTAGGCGGTCCGAGCTGCATCTAGACCAGAGCATTAATTTCCAGATAACCAACAGTTCGACTATTCATTGAATGTCTTATCATACAGATGTATACGCTTAAAGGGCATTAATTATTTACCCTTTCACATGTACAACCTAGAGGCTATAAATACACTGTATCACCCTCATTGGAGGGGACCAGAATTTCTTGATCAAACCTGTAATCGAGAATTCCCAAACACTCAGTAATAACAGAAACAGTGGATGTAGGCCATTCTTATAAGGCTGAACCACTTTAAAAATTCTTTGTCTCATTTAAATTTATCTGTGATTAAAATAATAATTTATCTGTGATTAAAATAATTAGATACAACCTAATTTTTTACATCAACAGATTGGCGCCGTCTGTGGGAAATGATTGGTAATATCATTTTTCACCCAAAACAATTTATCATCAATGGCTGATAATCCGGAATCCAGCAATCGAAACGCTGTAAATCCTCCAAATCCGTCTGCTCCTTCAAACATTCCAGATCTGGCTGGAATAATGATAAATTTGGCCCAGGGCCAGGCCGCCATGAAAGAAACTATACGACAACTTATACAAACCCTTCATGGTGGTGCACCAGCCTATTCAGGACAACGTAGTGATCAGAGAAACACTCTCTTACTTCCTTCGCGTACAGGGCATATATCTTCATATCGTAATGAGGAATCTGATGATTTCTCTTATCAACCTGGGCAAACTTCATCAGTGAGGGATACAGATACTGAACAACGTATCACTCGCTCTCCAGAAAGAACCTGTGCGCTGGAAAGATTAAGCAGGGTGTCTCCTTTTAGTAGATTAGGACCTAGGAGGAATAAAAGTACACCTAAGGCCATGTCGAGGAGTTTTCGACAACCATTAGATCTAAGATAAGGGTCAGCACTATTCTGAACAGCTGCTCGTCAAGATAGATCCTAGGAAGCTACATCAACTCGATCAATTGCTCGAACCAACAGGCCCGAGGAAGGAAATGACGCGTGGAAAGGCTCTATTTAGAGACTGGAGGATAGATTGGGAGAAATGGCTAAGGCGAAGAACCCTCTACACTGAACTTTTGTTCAAGGGACACCTTTTGTCCAGGCCATTGTGGATTTTCCCACACCGTCAAAGTTCAAAGCACCCATAGTGACCCCCAAATATGATGGAAAGACAAATCCTGTTCTTCAAATAAAGCAGTATCAAGCTACAGCCAACATCTACACTGTCCCCGACGAGATGAGATGCTGAGCATTCTCGGGAACTCTTACTGAATTTGCCTAGATATGGTACAATAATCTTCCTCGGGGTAAGATTTCAACTTTTTTTCAACTAGCCGAGTTATTCATTGGGAATTTCTGTTTTGGGGCAAAGCCAGTAAAATAAGTAGCGCGTTTGTTAAGCGTTAGACAAAAAGCTGGTGAGAGTACTAGAGATTATATAACTCATTTTAATAACGAGAAACTTGAAGTCATAGATTATGAAGAAAAGACAGCGATCACCGCCTTGATGAGTGGGCTGTTGCCCAATAAGTTGTATTACACTTTGGCCAAAGATCCACCTACAACCATGTCAGAGTTGATGGCAAAAGTGTCCAAAATCATGAATGTCAAGGAGGCTATGGCTGCGAAGAAGAATATGGATAAAGAAACCAAGGTGGAAGTTGACAAAACCAAGAAGAAAGAGCATAAGAACAATGGTGGTGATAAACAATCCAAAAATAGGTCGCGATGGGAAGTCTTGAAAAAATTTGATAATTATAATCCTTTAAAGATGGGTATCAACCACGTCTTGGAAGAAATCAAGAATAACGAGGAGTTAAAATGGCCAAAGAAATTGAAGGCAGACCCTGACAGAAGAAATAGGGAAAAATATTGCTAGTTTCACAAAGATCATGGCCATATGACTAAAAATTGCATAGCTCTCCAGAATGAGATCGAAACACTCATTAGACGAGGAAAATTGTCAAAGTATGTTGATCGTAGAAATGAAAGAAGAAACGACGACCGAACAAGAGAGAGGTTTAGATCTCCTCGTCGAGCAGAGGAGAACAGGAAAAGAGATCATAAAGATGATACACAAGATGACCCCAATCTTCCCAAAAGGCCAAGGCAACCAGAACGCGAGGTATTTTCAATACGTTTTGGGACATTTGATTGTAATGTTATTACAGGTGGAGATGCAGGAGGAGGTTATCTTACTACAGAAAGAAAGGCATACCTTTGTGAGGCTCAAGCTTGCTCATATATTCAACGGATAAATTTAGCCGAGGAGGATCGCCCGAGAAAGGTAAACAAAGAGAAGTTGGTAATTGGTTTTTCAAAGAACGGCCTCGCAGGTGTCCTATATCCTCGTGATGACCCATTGGCGATTAAAATGAGAATGAAAGAAGTGATGATTTCAAGATTTCTAGTAGATAATGGTATCTCGGAAGACATCATGTTCTACTCGTGCTTCGACAGTTTAAATCTAAAATTATCTCAATTGGAGCCTTATCACAGACCTCTCCTCGGTTTTACTGGCGAGAAAGTTTTTCCATTTGGGACAATCAAGCTGGATATATTCATTGGAACATTGCCTGCATGTCGAACAGAAAGAATACGTTTCTTTGTGATGGATACGAATGTTCAGTCAGCTTACAACGTCATCATGGGAAGGGTTGGATTGAAGAAGTTCGAAGCAGTTCCATCTACGGTACATCAGTGCCTAAAATTTCCAACAAACTTTGGAGTAGGATTTGTGAAAGGTGATCAAAAAGTAGCTGGGGAGTGCTATTATTCATCTGTCGAACAAGAAGAGCTGGAGGAATCGAGGAAAAAGACTACTACCTATCAAGTGGATGAAGGTACAGAAATTGAAACGCTGGATCCCAGAGATGAATCTCAACTTGTAAAAGGTCAGGTGGTGGAAGCTACAGAAAATGTCATTCTGGACGATGAGCACCCTGAACGAATAACTCAAATAGGTTCGTCGTTCCATGCCTCAATAAAACAGGAGTTGATAACTTTCCTAAGAAGTAGAAAGAAATTTTTTGCATGGAGTCATGAAGATATGCCTGTAATAGACCCAAATTTCTTATGTCACGAGCTCAACGTGAATAAGGAGATCAAGCTAGTAAAGCAGAGAAGAAGAGTATTCAGTCCCGATAAGAATCAATCTATACAAGAAGAGGTTGAGAAGCTCCAGAAGGCTTATTTTATCGAAGATGTTAAATATCCAGACTGGTTAGCCAATGTGGTGATGGTAAAGAAGAAAAACAACAAATGGAGGATGTGTGTTGATTTCACCGACCTCAATAAAGCATGCCCAAAGGATCATTTTCCATTACCCCGAATTGACCAACTGGTAGATGCAACCTCGGGACATGAGCTGCTTAGTTTCATGGACGCTTATTCTTGTTACAATCAGATCAAAATGAAACATAAAGACAGGGAGAGTACTTATTTTATTACCCTAGGGGAACTTATTGTTATAATGTTATGCCTTTTGGTTTGAAAAATATAGGTGCGACATATCAGCGGCTGATGAACAAGGTCTTTGCCGAATAAATCAGTTGCAATATGGAAGTCTATGTCGATGATATACTGACAAAGAGTAAGAAAGCTGCCGATCATCTCGCTGACTTAGGCCAGACCTTTGATCAACTGGATAAATACCAAATGAAGCTGAACCCGATGAATTGCATATTTGGAGTACGAGAAGGCATGTTTCCCGGATACATTGTCAATCAACGAGGCATTGAAGCAAATCCAGAAAAGATCAAAGCACTATTATGGCTGCGATCCGCAACGATGAAGAAAGAAGTGCAAAGCCTTACAGGATGAGTGGCAGCACTCAACAGATTTGTATCGCGAGTAACTGATAGATGTCTCCCGTTCTTTAAAACACTCCGAAAAACTTTCGAGTGGAATGATGAATGTGAGAAGGCCTTTCAAGACTTGAAGAAGTATCTGGGAGCACCTCCGCTGTTGTCCAGGTCAGTGATGGGAGAAAAATTGTACTTGTATCTGGTAGTATCAGAGAATGCAGTTAGGTCAACAATGATCAGAATGGAGAATGGAGTGCAAAAGCCAATTTACTACACAAGTAAGGCCTTCCGAGGAGCAGAGATCAGGTATCCAAAGCTGGAAAAATTGGCACTGGCGCTAATTGAGGCGAGTAGGAGAATGAGGCCATATTTCCAGGCCCATACTATAGTCATATATACTGACATGCCATGAGACAAGCCCTTCATAAACCAGAAAAATCAGGGAGATTGATGTACTGGGAAATAGAGCTTGGCGAATATGATATAATTTATGAACCCAGGTCATCGCTTAAAGGGCGAGCAGTATCAGATTTTATAACAGAATTCACCTATCCTGATACCCCCGAAGAGCAAAAGAAGCTCGCCGATCAACCTGTGGATGTTACAGGATCAACAAACACTGGCTCAGACCAACTTATGTTGGTAAAAGTGCAAGTGGATGTTACATGATCATCAAATTCGAGCTCAGACCAACTTAGGTTGGCAAAAGGGCGAGAAAAGATGGTCGACAAAGAGCGAGAAGTATCAGGAGTTGATGAAAGAAAGCAACAAATATTCCATCGAGGAAATCTATCAAATCAGAAATTAGAAGACGAGTTTCCTATATGGAAGTTATATGTAGATGGCTCATCTTGCACTACAGGCTATGGGGCAGGGATCGTTTTGAATAGCCCAGATGAAGTCGACATAGAATACGCCCTACGATTCCAATTCAAAGCCTCTAATAATGAGGCTGAGTATGAGGCCATGATTGCATGTCTTAATTTGGCAAAAGCTATGGAGGCGCAACAGGTTATTGTCTTCAGTGATTCTCAATTAATTATGAATCAGATGATGGGAATATATGTAGCCAAAGGAGAGTTAATGATTAAGTATCATGCAAAGGTTATGGAGTTGGTATCAGAATTTGTTACTGTTCAGTTAGTCAGAATACCAAGAATAGAGAATGCAAGAGCAGACGCCCTGGCCCGATTAGCATCAGCTACTCGTACCGAGATGCAAAGAATAATACCAATTGAAGTGTTAGCTAGTCGAAGCATAGATGAAGACCTGATGATGAGTTTTATTACCCTTGATTTAGGACCATCTTGGATGGATCCCATCAGGGCGTATATCGAGGAGGGAGAATGACCAATGGATAAGCTCGCGTCCAAGAAATTGAAGTTTAAAGCTGCTCGGTATGTATTAACTAATGGTGTTCTGTACAGACGAGGAATTATCGTAGGTTTGAAAAGATGTGTACATACCTTCGAGGTGAAAGAATTAATTGAAGAGATCCATGAAGGGTCCCGTGGAGCCCATGTAGCAAGTCGAACTCTTTTGCAAAGGGTAATGACGCAGGGATACTACTGGCCAACAATGAGGGCTGATTGTATCGCCTATGCCAAGAAATGAGACAAGTGCCGATGTTTTTCCTCCATCCGAAGAACTCCACAAGCATTGTTGACACCTATCACTTCCCCTTGGCCATTTGCTATGTGGGGAATAGATTTGGTTGGGCCACTGCCAATGACCAGAGGAAGGTTCAAATATCTCATCGTCGCAGTGGATTATTTTACTAAGTGGGTAGAAGCTGAGCCTCTTATCAACATGACTTACGAGAAGGTATATCAATTTGTCTGGAAAAATATCATTTGTATATATGGTCTTCCTCATGCATTCATCACCGACTATGGAACGCAATTTGATAATGAGGAATTCGCTGCCTATTGCTATCAAAATAACGTTTTGAAGCTCCACTCAACACCAGGTCATCATCAAAGCAATGGACAGACTGAAGTGATGAACATGACACTGCTAAATGGTTTGAAGAAAAGATTAAGTGAGGCAAAAGCAAATTGGATCAACGAGTTACAGTCAGTACTATGGGCTTATCGTACTACTCCCCAAGCAGCAACTGGAGAATCCCCATATATGCTGGCCTTTGGAAGTGAAGCCATAATACCTTCCCAGTTAGGTCTCCCAATACACAGAGTACTGAATTTTAACTCCCCAGTCAGCAACTTAATGAGAAGATTGGATTTGGACATGCTCGAGGAAGTTAGAGAAGAAGCAGCCATGAGGAATGCTGCTTACCAACAACGAACAACTCAGTTCTATAATAAGAGGGTGAAGAAGTGCGACCTAAAAGAAGGAGATTATGTGTTAAAGAAAGTCATTCAGAAGCATAACAAATTGGAGGCAAACTGGCATGGACCATACTGAGTTACAGAAGTTGTTGGACCAGGAACTTATCGAATAGCAACTTTAGAAGGGGAAGAGTTTAAGATTGCATGGAATGCAGAACATTTGTGCAAATACTATCAGTGATGTAAAATCTTATGTAAAGCAGTTCCATCAGTATGAATAAAATGACGATATATTGGCAGCCTCTCTCCTTTTATTGAAAATTTCTCGGGGAATACTAGTGCTATAGCACTACACTGCTCAGCAACAACAAAATATTCCTAAAAATGCCAACTCGGTTTGGTTAGGAGGCAAAAATATTCCTAAAAATGTCAACTTCGGTTGGTTAGGAAACCATACACCTAAAAATGCCAACTCGGTTTGGTTAGGAGGCAAAAATATTCCTAAAAATGCCAACTTCGGTTGGTTAGGAACCATACTCCTAAAAACGCCAACTCGGTTTGGTTAGGAGGCAAAAATATTCCTAAAAATGTGAACTTCGGTTGGTTAGGAACCATACTCCTAAAAATGCCAACTCGGTTTTGTTAGGAGGCAAAAATATTCCTAAAAATGCCAACTTCGGTTGGTTAGGAAACCATACTCCTAAAAATGACAACTCGGTTTGGTTAGGAGGCAAAAATATTCCTAAAAATGCCAACTTCGGTTGGTTAGGAAACCATACTCCTAAAAATGCCAACTTGGTTTGGTTAGGAGGCAACAATATTCCTAAAAATGCCAACTTCAATTTGTTAGGAAACCATACACCTAAAAATGCCATCTCGTTAGGATGAAAAAATATTTTTCAAAAAATTCCAAAGTTGGTCGGGAAAGAAAAATTCACTAATTTATATTGGTCGAGAATCAAAAGCTGTTGACCATTGTTGGTCGAAAACATTTTACGAATATAGTAGAGACCAAATTAATTTTTTATTACTTGTGATTTTTAATTGGTCGAGAAGCAAAACATCATTATTTTTGGGCAGCCAAATGATTACCACAAATTTAAGCTAGTCGACAACAAGTTTGAATCAACTACAGTTGGTCGACAAGATACATAATATTGTTATCTTTTTAACAGATATACATGCACAAATGAAAAGTGTTTCATAACTACAAGACAATGACAATCAACATTTGCAAACAGAATATATGTCTTTCATTAATTCCAAAAATGAAGTACATTGATAATAAAATGTATACTAACTATTATATCGGGATTCCTACTCTATTGATTTCCTTCCTTGTGATTTTTGAAACAGGTTCCTCGCCAACAGGAGGATCCTCCAAGGAATAGGGAGAGTTGATGAAGTTAAGGTCTTGAAGCATCCTAATATTCGTTACGGATGGTCTATCTAGCAGGTGCTCGGGGTGAGATAACTCTGCACTGGAATGGAGATTATAATCACCAAGATACTTATAAATCAAGCACCGAGGAATGGCCCGAGCAGGGATCCAGCTCATGTCAAGCTTGTAAGATGGAACTGGTAGATCGAGTATTCCAGGATTATGGTAATCCCATAAATAGTGAGCTCGCTCCAATTGCAGTACACCCAGAGAATTCAACCACCCCTGCTTGTAGCCTTCATTATTGACATTTTCAATACGAGCATCCAAATGGTAAAGGGCTTCGTTGTAGCCTGCCATCCAGAATTCTCGGGGCTGCTTATGAAATTGATAAGTTAATCTTTCTAACTGCTCATGAAGGCTTCTGGAAAAAATTTCCTTATTCTCCAAGGCATATTTCTGCGCAACAAGTTGCTCGTCCAAATTCTGGATTTTCTTAGACATTTCAGCCAATGCTTGATTTTTTGCCACCAACTGGAACGCTTGATTTTCCAACTCTGATTGAGTTAGAGCTTCTTCAGTAGTAGGACTAATAACTCTTGGTCTTCCCCGAGAAGCTCTTGCTCATCCCCATGCAGGAGTAGAAGGACCAGCTCTCCTCAAAGTCTCCAACTCATCTCGTAATTTAGAGTTTTCAACTTCCAAGAACGAGAATCCCTCATCGTTCACAGGGACCAAGACATTTGAGGAGGAGGCAACAGACTTCAATTGAGCTAGTTCCTTTTGCAGATTATTATTCTCTTGCTCCAATAGCTCAGCTACTTGCCTATGCTCCTCGACCTCCATTTTCAAAGTTCTCTCTCTCGCTTCGTAAGCAACAGACATCTTGTCATAGCCCTTATCAGCACTGAGTTGTTGATATTTTTTTTCACACCCCTCATGCAAAAGAGCTGAAGATTCTTTGTATTGCTGTTGAAGTTCATCAAGAGTGCCTTGTAAGTCTTCAATCATTTCATAATAAGCCACATTATTGGCTATGGAACGATCAAGCAGACACTTCAGATATTGATAAGCCTCAATTTCCTGCTCTGAAGCATCTTGGCCGAGGATGCCAATAATTTGTGATTCATCCAAATCATTGTGACCAGCCTTAAAGTATTATTTGCATTGCCTCAGCTGTTTTGTATCACGAGCAGATAACAACTCCATTCTGGCCACAAACTAGTAAAACAGGAGAAGGCAAGAATTAATAAGAATGCAAAAAATAATGAACAACATGTATGATCAGAAGTGCAAGTTTTATTACATCATGGAAAAGGAGTACAAAGTTTAAAGTTACATGTGCCAAAAGAAAATAAAACAAAGATAAAATACCGAACAACTTTACACATTTTCCTTGTCTCCCAAAACTTTCTCGGGAGTCTAGGACGAGGAGCTAGGTTGCTCGACAGGAATGAAAAGTTGGTCGACAAGTGCTGGAGGTTGCTCGGATGAGGCAGGCAGAAGTGGAAGCTGCTCGTTGGTTGGCTGGATAACTTGGTGGGCAGGGATTTGATTACCCACAACTATGGAAGACTCTTCAGAGGCAGCATAATCCTTTTCTTCTTCCTCGGGAGTTTGAGGGGGACCAGGAATATGTCGCTGGAATAGGTCAGAACATTCATCAACTTTCAACTCTTGTAGAGCGGAAACCCAGCCATCTCTGAAATACATGTGACTGCCATACTCTACTTATGACATCATTGCAGCCATACCTTTATTCCATCACTTGTCCCAACCAACGCTGAAAGACTTCTTCACTACCAATTTTCTTTTTGCTTTCTCCGAGGATAGCTTCTTGGACAAAAGTTCCTCGGCAGCTTTCAGCTTATTCTCAGCCTCCTCTTTTTGGCGACTTACTTCGTGGAGCTGGGTTAATTCCTCCTCAGCAACTTTGAGCTTTCCCTCAAGCTCTTCAGCAGTTTTGATCTTCTCGTTGAGCTCATTATTCTTCTCTTCTAAATCCTTTACTTTATTCTCCAACCCTTTGGAGACTTCAACAATCTGAGCCTTCTCTTCCTCGAACGAGGAGAGTTTCTTCTCCCAGGCAGCTTTGTCCTCATCATATTTCTGACGGGAGCCCTTCAGAGATTGGGTCAAACCCACTAATTCTTCCTCCGCACCAGACGAGGAGCTGGAAACCTTGATAGCTTCGTCTTTATTCACAATTGTATTAAAACAACTCACCAACTGGAAAAAGGAAATAACTACAAGTCAGTACAGAGACATATACAACAAGGGAAAGATAAAAAGATTCAAAATAAGAAAAATTTACTGAAGCAATATGGCGAGTAGCCAAAGAGGTGAGCTTATCCTGAGAAAGGTTTTCTTCAAGTCCTTGGATCTCGAGGATGATCCAAGTCTTCACCGAGCTCATGGGAGAGCTCGGGGGAACAAAGGTAGGAACATCAATACCACTAACTGGGGGCTGGGAAATGGTTTCAGCCAAATTGACCGAGGAGCTTTTCTTTAGCCTCCTCGGAGGCACAGGAACAGTTTCGACCAAGGAAGAACTCTTGGTCGGTGAAATGGTAATCACCTATGTTGGAGCATCACTCTTACTCGGAGCCATTGGGGGCTTCTCAGCAGCCTTATTAGTTGCAGCAGAAGGAGGAGCATCAATTTTCTTTGTCCCCTCTGGGACATCAGATTTACTTCTTTTTGCCTCCCCAGAGCCGGAGGCAGATTTCTCAAAGATAAAAGGAACCCTTCTTTTACCCATCTTTTGACTCAGGGGAATGTGTGATTCAGGAGAAGAATCTTCAGGAACTGGCACCGATTCAATATTGCTGATCACCGGACGAGTAGTAAAAGAAGATGTGTAGCTCTTATACTGCAGTAAGTATGAGGCAGACCTAATATGCTCATCGGCAACAGTCTGATGCAAGCTCCAGAGACGTTTTAACTGCTCTATGTTAACTTCTGCCTCTTTTGGAGCTTTTTTCTTACTGTCAACTGCAAACAAATAAAAATTAAAATACCAGTCACACATTTTATCAAACACAATGAAAGTATAATTTCAAACATAAAATAAAATCAAAATAACCTATCCCATTGCCATAGGGAGGGCATCTGGGACCCTGATATACTCCATCTCCAGTTAAAGGAGCATGTTGCCAATTTTTAATAACAACCCTATGCTCGAAATAGTCCCTATTGGCATCTGGGAGATTGACCACTAAAGCCCTATTTAAAAATCTAGTTTTTAAATAAAAAGTATTATCCCCAACTGCCCATCTATAACAGAACATAATCTTTGGAATTCCTATGCGAGTTCCATGAATTTGATTTAGCCTATGCACCCCATTAACTGTTCTCCACGTGTTGGAGGCTATTTTTGCAGGAACAACATCAAAGTATTGACAGAATTCTAAACATAAAGGATTTGGTGGAAAAGAAAATCCACACTCAGCAATAAAGAGGCTGGGGAACGAATGTCCCTCAGCGAAACGAAAATAATCTCAAGGCTCAGAGAGTTCCTCTAGAACAACCCATGAAGGGATAGCAAAATCAGAACGAAATTTATCAAGAGATTCAACAAGGTAAACCATTATGAATAAAAGAAATGAAGAAGAAGGAAGAAGATCTTACAGAAAAAAAGGGATCTGTTGACAACGAACGATGGAAAAGATGAACGCACAAGAGAGAGAGAGATAATGGAAAACTCAAAGACAGAAATTTGAAAAAGTAGAAGACGATGGGATTTTCTGCTGCGCTTAAATACTTCACCTCGAGAAATGGTAAAGGTAATGATTACAAAAAGAAATGATTACACTACCGGCGGCTAAAAGGACAAAAAATGCGTGGAGATCGAGGCGGCTATAAAAATTCAAAAAGTCTGATTCCTCAAATTTGGAAGGAAAAATAAATACAAAGGAAACGCTCCAAAAAATCAGGAGGATCATTTAAAACCGCCATATTCCAAGAAAGAATGTTCCATACTCCTCAAAATTCGAACTATGAAACATTGGGGGCTTCTGTTGATGCCAAAATTGACATGCTGACGTAGATGAATCACATGAAGACACATGTCAGTTTACGTGGCACCTACAGACATTTCTACAATCACTTTAGCAACAAGGAACCCTGCTTCCCCGATCAACTCAAAACACTCCGAGTAACAGGTGTACTCCGAGGAACTCCACTGCTCTGAGGAACTTACGACTGCCGAGCAACTTAGGCGGTCCGAGCTGCATCTCGACCAGAGCATTAATTTCCAGATAACCAACAGTTCGACTATTCATTGAATGTCTTATCATACAGATGTATACGCTTAAGGGGCATTAATTATTTATCCTTTCACATGTACAACCTAGAGGCTATAAATACACTGTATCACCCTCATTGGAGGGGACCGGAATTTCTTGATCAAACTTGTAATCGAGAATTCCCAAACACTCAGTAATAACAAAAACATTGGACGTATGCCATTCTTATAAGGCTGAACTACTTTAAAAATTCTTTGTCTCATTTAAATTTATCTGTGATTAAATTAATAATTTATCTGTGATTAAAATAATTAGATACAATCTAATTTTTTACATCAACAATTAGTATTATGGTTGAAGAATTCTTTTTCTATTTTTTAAACATGGTGAATAGTCCTATAAACAAAGAAATTTATTTCGATTTTTTATAGTAGTTATGACAATGTTGTTTAGAAGCAGTCCAAAATGGACTAATTGTTGGTGTAAATTTTTAATTATTTTTAAACAACCTGGATAGTCCTACAAATAGAGAAAACTTTGTTCAGTTTTGCAAAGTTGTTTTTAGTTCACTGAATTATTAGTCCCTTCGAAGGGAATTCTGCTTAAATTTTGTAAACGTTTTAAACTTAGTCGTGTTGTAATTTTTTTACTTAAATTATGATGTTTATAAAAGGTCCAAGATGGACTATTATTATTGATGAAGAAAATTATGTGTTGTAAAAAACTTTTTGACATAATAGCTTCGTACCACAGTGCACGTATGTATCTACCTAAACACGATATTTGTATGTATGTATTTAAAACAATTTACAAAAATTTTCCAATTTTTTTAAACTAATAGCTTCGTACAATAGGTTAGTTAAAAAAATGTTTATCTATTGCGGACTAAATGATGTATGGTCCAATCAACGACGTACACTTTCAAAAATTTGCATCGTCCCTATTAATTAAATTATTTATAGTCAATTAAATAATTTTGAAATAAATATCCGTCCCTCAGAAAAATTGACCACTATTGATATTTAAAAAAATATACAATAATACAAAACTTTTATGAATTGAACACAAAATTCATACCCGGGAGAATTGTCGTCGTGCCTTCAGCCATGCTCACGACTTTAAAAGTTATGACCGTTTTTTATTAAGTTGTATTTTGTATTATTGGGGAACGAAATTATATATATATATATCCATATAATATGGGAGCTTGGTTTTTTAAAATGTGTACATTTTTAACGGTCTAGATCGATGCCACCTACTCACATATTTTTACACATTTTAATGGTTTAGATCATCTCCCTTTCTTTTTTACCAATCTACCCCTTAATTATTTGGTTTCCCCCATTTTTTTCTCATCAAAGCTACCCTTTAATTTGAAAATGCGGGTAGTTTTGGAAGAAACTCTCACATTCTAACCACTCTCTCCCATACGATCACAAAAACCCTCGTCGTCATTCACTCTTCTCTCGATTCTATCATGCTCTCCTCAGACTGCAACCGCTGCCACGCCCCTCAAACCTCCGTCGTTGCCACGCCGCTGCTAAGCCGCTACAGTGGATTGGGTATACCCACCTCCCCTCAGGTCTCTGTCGCTATTATGCTGCTGTTACGCCACTGTGACGCCACTGTCACGCCGTTCGAGTGGATCTGGTATTTTAGAGAAAAAAAATTAATTTTTTCTTTTTTATGACTCATGTATGTTAAATATTCGTCGAATCTCCATCGTATCCACCCTTTAATTTTGAGTTTGCATAAGATTGATTCATGTTTGGGGGGTTTTCCATGCCACCGATTGTGTGTTTGGGAGTTTTGGTGCGAGTTTGCATAAGATTGATTCCGGTTTGGGGGGGTTTTGCATAACACTTATTTCTTGATGCTTATTTGTTGTTTATGTTTTGTTTGTGTTCTGATTTATGATTTGGGGTTTTAACAAATTGATTTCTTAGTGTGATTTTGTATAAATTGATTTCCTTTTTGGGGGTTTTGCATAACACTAATTTTTGCAATGTTAATTGGCCCGGTTCATAAAAAAACCCATCATAAAGTTATCCAATATATTGCAAGTATTTTTCCTTATCTAATTTCATAATTTCTTGAAATAAGATGGATAGTTTTTTTTTAGGTTGTGAAGATAAATGCTATGGTGGTTGGCACCACACTAGACGTCGTTATAAAAGTCTTCATGTTCACATTGAATATTTTGCGGTTTAATTATAATGTATTTAATTTTTTAGTCAGGTTGAAGCTTTGTAAAGGTTATGTCATGAGTTCCCTAAGCCGGGATTCTGTCGTCAGCAACAACTAATTCGCGAATACCCAATTCTATTCAATATCGAACCAAATCAAATCAAAGTTTGGATCAACTTTTGGCATTTTGGGTTTTCTTTTATAGTTTTTTTGGTCAATCATGGGTTTTCATTTGTTTATTTTTTGTGTTTTTTGTTTATGCAGATGTAAGGAGTAACAACGAATGGAGGCATCGTGTTTTCATATGATGCACACTGCTATAATAGTTTTAATGGTGGGCTTCACTTTTTCTTCATAATATTTAAATTGATTTTACTTTATATGGAGTTACTTTGTTTGTCCAAGGGTATAATTATTGATTTGAATCGAGATAGAATGTTCAAATACTAAGTGTTACAGATTAAAAGTTGGTTTTCCATTTTTTGAGTGCAGGCGACATAAAAGTTAATGAACACGGCTTAAGTTCACTCTCAAATAAAAAGATTGAGGTTGTTGAGGTTTTAATTTTCTTTAGTTTTTAACGTCCTACATGATATTGTTTGGGTATTGTAGGTGGAAAATACATAATATGTGAAAATGAATTTAGAATTAGACTCTAGTTGTTTTTATTAGTATCGAGCCTGTACGATAATTGTTTTTGAGAGAAGTAATTTTCAATTAACTTTTGTTATTTTATTTTCCTTAAATGTTAATTTTGGTACTCGGTGTTAATTGTGTAGTATCATATGAGATGATTATGTTAGTTTATCATAATTGATTGCACATGGTCTCACTTATGTGTAATGATCGTATCTCTTCGATCTCATTTTGTTTTAGTTTGATACATGTTATGTATGTGGACTAATAAGTTCATTTTCTTCCTTAAGTTGGTTATCTAAAGGAATTGTGGGCTTTATTTAAATGTAGTGTGCTTGCGTAACTGTAAGGTGACATTTGCGAGGCTCCCACTTCAAGATACTTATACAAGGACACATATACACATTACCACCATTATTCTCATCTTTTTTATTATTTGATTTCACGCTCTATGTGATTTGGTGATTTGGTTTAAATTTTTTGCAGAACTCCAGATCTATTGTTATGGTGCCCGCATTTTGTTGAAATCAGATCAGGTATATACATTGTTCAGGTATATACATTCTTCTGTTAGGAATCTGATATCCAATGTTTTATCTTAATATATGTTCTCTATATTTTATGATGTTCTTTATTCATGGTCTTAAAATTATTCATTTCCATTTTGTAGGCTTGGTCTTGAAAATCACGGTACTGGAATCCATTTTGTAAGCTTGGTGTTGAAAATCATGGTTCGTTTGTCGTTAGGTAGGTATACAACATCACTTATTTCTATTCAATTCTCTATTATCACGCCCCTTTTCTTACTAATAGGTATACTTAATTCTAAATTATCACACGCACACGCACACAAACACAAACACACATACACATGTGCCCCCTGCCAGTCCCCTCCCCACTCACACGCACACACGCGGACACAAACACACATAAACATGCACACACGCACACTCGCTTCTCCTGCACCGTCCCCTCCCCCCTTCCCCACTCACACACACACACACATGCGCACACAAACACACACACACATGCTCCCCTTTCCTGTCCCCTCCCCCCTTCCCCACTCACAGACGCACACACACAAAAGCGCA
Source organism: Sambucus nigra (assembly GCA_949130495.1). Taxonomy (NCBI): domain Eukaryota; kingdom Viridiplantae; phylum Streptophyta; class Magnoliopsida; order Dipsacales; family Adoxaceae; genus Sambucus; species Sambucus nigra. Next base: position 71,555,724 of record OX422222.1, read on the forward strand.
CACACGTGCCCCTTCCCCGTCCCCCCCCCCCTTTCCCACTCACACACGCGCACTTAAACACACGCACGCACACACGCACACACTCGCACTACATATATGCATATGAAGATTGCATATATGCAGTGCATATATGCAATATATGCAGATTGAATATATGCATAACTGCCCCGTCCCCTCCACCCCTACCCACTCACACGCACACATGCTCACCCTTCTCGTCCCCCCTCCCCACTCACACATAAACACACACACACGCGCCCCCTGCCTGTACCCTCCCCCTTTCCCACTCACACGCGCGCACACGCATGCACACACGCATGCACACACCCACACACTCGCACTACATATATGCATATGCATATATGCACTGCATATATGCAATCTGCATATATGCATATGCCTGCATATATGAAGATTGCATATATTCAATTCTCTATTATCATGCCCCTTTTCTTACTAATAGGTATACTTAATTCTCAATTATCACATGCACACAAACACAAGAACACACAGACATGCGCCCCCTGCCCATCCCCTCCCCCCCTTCCCCACTCACACGCACACACGCGGACACAAACACACACACAAACATGCACACACGCACACTCGCGTCCCCTGCCCCGTACCCTCCCCCCCTTCCACACTCACACATGCACACATGCGTACACAAACACACAGACACACACACACACACACTCTCCCTCTGCCTGTCCCCTCCCCCCTTCCCCACTCACACACGCACACACACAAACACGCACACACGCGCCCCTTGCCCGTCCCCTCCCCCCTTTCCCACTCACACACACGCACACACTCACACACTCACACTACATATATGCATATGCATATATGCATACGCAGATTGCATATATGCACTGCATGTATGCATATGCATATATGCCCTGCATATATGCATAACTGGCCCGCCCCCTCCCCCCTTACCAACTCTAGCACGCACACATGCGCACACAAACACACATACACACCCACGCACACATCCTCACCCTTCTCGTCCCCCCTTTCCCCCTTCCCCACTCACACACAAACACGCATACACGCGCCCCCTGCCCATCCCCTCCCCCCTTTCCCACTCACACACGCGCATACAAACACACGCACGCACACATGCACACACTCGCACTGCATATATGCAATCCGCATATGCATATATGCATATGCCTGCATATATGCAGATTGCATATATGCAGAACTGCCCCGTCCCCTTCCCCTTACCCACTCACACACGCACACACAAACACACAAACACACACACACACACACGCACACACGCAAACGCACACAAACGCAACCTTCCCGTCCCCTCCCCCCTTCCCCACTCACACGCACACACACAAACACGCACACATGCGCCCCCTCCCCACCCCTATATATACTGCATATATATGCAGTCATACATATATATATGCATATGCATATATATGATGTGCATATATATGCAGTCATACATATATATGCATATGCATATATATGCTGCATATATAGCAGTCATATATATGATGCATATATAGCTGTCATACATATATATGCATATGCACATATATGACTGTATATATATATATATATATATATATATATATATATATATATATATATATATATATATATATATGTTGCTTATATATGCATGTAAATTACACTTTTATACAAACTTTTGTTGTAAACATAACAAAATGTCTTTTATTTCACAAATGTAATTTGATCTATATAAATCTCAGTAACAGAAAAAGGGTGAGTAGAGAAGACCTCTTACACCTTCAACTAGGGTCCTCAGGGGCCTATTCAGTATATGCCCGACCCTCACGAGAAGACATGTCCACTATTTAGGGTGTCTATTGTTCTATACATTTGGTGCACATCTGCTACAGTAGTGGTTGCTGCTGCCAAGGCTATTGAGATAGATATTTCATAGAAGGAGGATAAACTGTTAGCACCGAATCAAATTGGATCACCAAGGTGCTAAAGGTATGGAAGAATGTCTTTACTGTTTACTCCTTAATGTTTCCCTCATCCCTATTTTTTGTAATTCTTTGAACATGTTGCTGTTAGAAAATTCAATTTTTTTTCATATTTTTTTGTGGTAATCTGTATATAATATGTACAGTTGCAATTACAAGACTACGTATGGTACAATACTTATGTCTCATGTATGTCAGAGGGGTGTGTGTGTGGGAGTTTAATATCCAACACGAGAGTAAGGGAAAAAAGTTATTTGGTTCAATCTAGCCCATATTTTTCCTATGCATACACAAACACACGCACACATGCGCCCCCTGCCACGTCCCTATGACACCCCGACTAATTAAATACCGGGTAGCTACTCCTTTATAAAATTAATTCAAAATGCCAAGTTGGCTAAGTTAATAGCATCACTGTCGAAAACATTTTATTATATCTAACCACCTAGTATTTAAAAAGCAAGTTGCCAAATTTTAATTTAAGTCTGATTAACATGCAAGAAATAAAATGAAGAAATAGATAACACCATTCACCACTGAAATGAAATGAATAACCATCACAATAGAGTAAATAAAGTCTGGAGGAAAAACTCCTCACTACAATCCCATAACTGAAATGAATAACTAAATACCGAAACCATAAATGCTAAAGTCTGAAAACTGAAATGTAAAAGATGCTCTAAGTAGAAATGGGCAACATGCCCTACAACTGATAGATAGTGACTCTGGAATCCAAAGAATAGAAGCGTCTATGAGCAAATCCCTGTAGCTTCCACAAACAGCTACAGCTCGTCACCTGAATGAGTACCTATGCTTGGTGTCCTTGTGGCTGGGCACCTAAAATGGTTTTACAAAGAAAAAGATTTGAAAAGCAAACGGGTCAGAGCCCGAATGTGTTATATTTTAAAAACCTGCAAGTGCTTGAAAAACATTTAAAACATTAAATGCAAAGTACATGTTAGGACGTGCACTCACATTATATTCTCACCTCTCGTGTAACTGTGCACTCCTAACGCAAGTACCCATCTATAACTACCCATACCACTAGCTAAGTGACAACGTATCTAGCTAGACTGCCAAAGGTTCTACCCATAATACTCGGTTAATTTAACATAACAACGCTCGTAATTTAATAGAGGTTTAACATAAACTCAGTTACTAAATATGCCATTGATATAACTATCAGTTAACTCATTATATAACTCGAAACAATACCGTAATATTTTTACAACATTAGCATGAGGATTTCCATTAATTTAAAGTATATTATTCACATCATAAATATACGATACGAGCACCCCGCAATCTAAGCTATGGTGCACACATACTCTGCTATCCATCCCGGTACATCACGTACATAAGGATCACCTATTCCGAATCTCTCAGGAATAGTTTAGATAACACAATTCACAAATAGTGGAGGCGAACACAGTCACCATCACATGGGTCACGCACATACCTACGCTCCCATGGTCAGCGGACTTATTAATATCACAATAAGTCTTTCTATGACCTATGTTCATCAAGGTACCAGTCTATATCCCCCCCGTAGGCACACAAGGATTAGAGGGTCCTAAGCGAACGAAACCTCCCGTGATAGCAAGTATGGTAGGTATGTCATACATACAATCCATATATCAATACTAAGTAAACAAACATCTTAGTAATACCGTATTATATTCGTAGTACATTTTGCACTTTCGTACTAATTATAATTATCACAACTTATTTTATTCCGGTTCATAATTATACGTGCCATAATTTATCCTCACATCGTAGAAGACACTCACGTCTCAACCCAAACGGTTCATTGAATATAACTCTAGTGTATGATTTACTCATCTCAATAACCCAAAAGTCCCAAATCAATCACTATATCCTCAAAGGGATGCTAACTCTACCCTTGAACCAGTTCCCGGAACTCCAAAAGTCAAAACAGTCCAAAGAGGGTCAAACTGTCAACTCATTAGAAGTCTCGTTCGAACGAGGCTTCGAACGAGTTTGGACTGTCAGGTCGTTAGAAGTCTCGTTCGAACGAGGCTGTTCGAACGAGATCCCAGTTCGTTCGAACGAACTGACCCTTCTAACGATATCTCGTTCGAACGAGATATCGAACAAAAATCCCTACTCGTTAATAACGACTGGTCAACTCGTTAGAAGCTCATTCGAACGAGTTCGTTCGAACGACCTGGGGCTGCTTCTAACGAGGTACCAGTTTCGGCTCAGATTTTTCCCCAATTCGTTTTTTTCACCATTTTTACTCCTCAAATCTTCTCCAAAATACGTCCTAATGATTGATTTAAGATATCTAAACAATTCTAAACACAATATAACCACATCCTATCACGTTTTTATGGATTAACTCATCCTAATCATCCATCAAATTTGCAAATATTACACTTTCCCCCAAATTATTCATGAACAAGAACCCTAATTTTTAAACCCTCTATTCATCAAATTAAATTCGTTTTTGTTTCACCCAATCATGTATAATCATCATATAATTTCGTCTCCATACTATTCTACGTACAAATGGTCCTCAATAATCAAATCCTAAGTCCAATTAACATGGGTTTTCATTTATCTTCCAAGATCAGTTTGTAAAACATCAATTTTCTAACATGTAAAGAACATCCTTTGAAATTAAACATAGTTAAACCACTTGCCTTGTTTGTCTCTGAATTTGGTGTGGATTTGGTGTAGAATTTCTGCAGAATTCCTCTCTCTCTCTCCTTCTCCAAGCTTTCTTCTCCAAAAAGCTATGGTGGCTAGGGTTTGCTTTGGGGAAACTTATGAAAACCTAAATGATAACCTACGTAGCTTGTTGGTTTAATAAGGGTTGGTTGGGTCAATTCCTTATCAGATTACAACTCTCAATTTTCGTCACTTTTAATTACCCAAAAATACCAAATTACTAAAATACCCTTTATGGTGCCGGAATGGCCTAAAAATACCCCGGGACCCAAACTATACCCCCGGCTAGTGTTTTCTGACTATCTCGACCCTTCCGGACGCGTTGGCGCACTCAAAACGACTATACGGATTATAGATTTTAAATTCACTTTTAATATCAAAATATTATACCGTGACGCGGTGGTCCCACGCGTCTCAACAAAATTTCCAAATTGCCGTATATAAATCTCACGACAAATTTTATAATACCCAGTTCATATATAATCATATATGCACCTAATCAAATACCAATTTGTATCACATTAGTATTTATAACCCGGATTAATTTCCAATTAATACGCATTTAATTAATTAATCCCAAAAATAAATATAGCCAAAAGTACGGGGTATTACAGTCCCCTCCCCCCTTTCCGACTCACACACGTGCACACAAACACACACAAACACGCGCACAAGTGCCCCCTGCCCATCCCCTTCCCCCTTCCCCACTCACACGCACACACAAACGCACGCACGCACACACACACACGCGGCAATATGCATACACGCACACACGCGCTCATGCCTCGTCCCCTCCCCCCTTCCCCACTCACGCACACATGCCCACACACACAAACACGCGCACACACACACACGCGCCCCCTACCCCGTCTCCTCCCCCTTCCCCACTCACACACACACACGCGTACATAAACACACACACGCACACACGCACGCACGCACGCTGCAATATACAATATATGCACTCCATATATGCAGATAACATATATGCATTGCATAAACGGACACGCACACACACACACACACACGCCCCCTGCCCGTCCCCTCCCTCCTTCCTCACTCGTACACTCGCACACGCACATGCGCACAGGCACATGCGCACACGTAGCAATATGCATAAATGCACACACGCACACACGCGCCCCCTGCGCCGTCCCCTCCCCCTTCCCCATGTGAGAATGAAATTTATAGACTCCATGCCACATATGATCATTGTGTACCAGCTATGGTAGTTAGGTTAACGTACAATGATTTTGGGAACTCGAAAGTTGAATTGCTAACGTACAATGTTTTTCGGAACAAACTATTTTTTTTTCTTTTCATTTCAGGTTTTAATTCAAGACCAATCAAACATGGACTAAATCTTCAATCGTCGCTGTAGCCTGCTGCTTAAATCTGCTCAAACTTCCGCCGCTGTAGCCCGTTGCCTAAATCTGTTGAATTTGGTATTTTTTTTAATTTGTTGGATTTGTTGTTACCCCTTAAATAGGGTGGATAATCCAATAAACAAAGGAGGCTATGCCCAATTTTTAAAAAAAATTAACACTTTGTTTTTTTTATATGATTGTTAATTTGATTGGTGAATATTGTATATTTCATTTTATATGTGAATTTGTTTGAAGAATTTAGACAATTTGGATGTTGAACTATTTGTTATTTGTTAAGCACGGTGAATAGTTTCATAAACAAAGGAGATTATGCCCAATTTTTTTAAAAAATTTGACACTTTGTTTTTTTGAGACAATGTGAATTCGATGGATGAATATTGTATATTTCGTATTATATGTGATTTTATTTGTTGAATCTAGACTATTTGAATGTTATTGGATTATTTGACATTGTTTTAAAATTACAATTCGAATTTTTTGCGTTTGGCTATTACGTACTTTGAAAAATTGTTGCCGTTTCGCGATTACGTACTTTGGAAAATATTATCGTGCCTTCAGGCATGGGCATACACTAGTATATATATATATATATATTGTGAGGTTTATACTCCTACATAATTGTGTCTCGTCCGACATGTACATTCCCTCTTTCTAAGAGATTCGTGATTTGACGAACACATACATCATACATATTTATCAATTATTTTCGAGAACACTCCAACCCTTTCCATGACGCGAGTTGAACGATTCCATTCTCCCATTAGTTTAAATTATACATATGTAGACACACATCACGGAGTCTAAAAGTAAAAGATTAACATTAGCCCATAAGAGACTGAAAGGTCGGAATTGGTTTCTAACACCTTCCTATTCCGTAACCTAGTCAACGGACCTTGGAACCTGCATGCATCTGTTTGACATTGATGTTGTTATCTGGACGTGGCAACATCATTTTGCCTATTTTCACATTATAGTCTGCCGACTCTATCTCTTTACATTAGCCCCCACATGATGATGTCGGAGAACTCCGTATCAGTGTGCGTCGGGGGAATTCGACCCCGGATGGCCATAGTGGCGACTCTGCTGTGGAGTTTTATTAGAGTACTAGACTTAATTTCTATAGGGATGTTATTCTTTACTCGGCTACTTTTTTTGCTTGTACATATGCTCCTACTTGTATGTTCCCTTTAATATTTTACTTACTTTTGTATATTTACATGACGCTTATTTCTACCATGCTCTCTTCTCATGTATATATCAATTTTCACTAACTTCTACATGCTCACTTCACATGCTTACACTTATATATAGTTTGACCTACACTCACATGCTTCACATAACACTTGTAGATTACCCATGCGTAGCTTCACCATAACATACGAACACTTATCACACTAGTATATATCCCCATTCTCACTTACACATCTCACACCCCACTTTAAGTTGATCCATGATTAGGCTCACTAGGAAACACTTTCACTTGTATCTATTCACATGATCACTCACACTATTGCCATATCACTCTCTCACTTTACTCACATTACTCACTTGTCTATTCACAAGCTTCCCAATCAACATGCTAATTATAGTCTTCATGCTCCATTCTAGCCTTACTTTTCATGATATTTATATTTTATCCCTCATTAGTGTATTACACCCTTTACTTAGCATGCAAATACAAAATCACTCTTTATAATATACTAATTAAGACACATGCATTTTTGCACACTACATCACAAGAGCAATGCCATATTTACCAAAATTTTGTCTCATATTGGGGGTCACTTTGTGATGGGTGCCGACTTCACTAGGGTGTAGTTGACCCAAGCTATATGGCTATCACTTTCCATTATTCTCGTACCTTCGACGTATATCGAACGATTACCACTGCATCGTACCACTTGAACAAACTCATGATGTGAGGTATATAACAGGCATCTCATTTATGTACGTCGAGTATATCGAATTCTCTATCATGCGTACCATTCTTGTGACGTATATTGCGCGATAATACACATACACTAAGGTATATCAAATGGCTTATCCATAGGTGTCGATGAGTGATTTCCCTTATAGGCAAGAGGTACCTTGTGGAAGTGATGCCAAAGGGGGGAACCCTTGTACTAACCCAAAAAGTGCATAAACCTCACATAGGCATTAACCGTATGTCACTTACAATTAGTGTGCTAGTTACCATTCAAAACTCTTCTGAACTTTTGGGTTAGCAAAACGCTCAAATTTTCACTTTATTTCGCCTTTTGAAAATAGGACCTGTCCGTGAGCCTAGAAACAAGTCAATTCATGTCATATATCTTTAAACCATATTTTTCCCAAGATCTGGCCCTGTCGAACATTTTTCTTGCATTTAGGAAAACCAAATAATAATAATATTAGTCATGCAAAGATTCCCCTAATTTTTTTTCTCATTTTATAAAAAAAAAACTTTTCTCCTTCCAAAAATACATACATATATATATATATATATATATATATATATATTGTAAAATTCCAAAATTGTCCCTCTTTCTTTCAAAAATAGAATTCAACCGTTTTCCTTCTCAGGTCGATCACATGGCCATCTTTGGCCTGACTCCTTATAGCCTTCGATCTTTCTTAAACTGCCTTGAAGATCAACTACTTCTTCTTATAGTTCAACCGAATTTTTGATACCCTTTAATAAGACGTTGATGGAGAATATTGATCAAACATTGATTGTCCAACCATATTTGGTGGCCATCTTAGCCCAGCTCTGGGCCAAGATTGTTAACCTTCAAACAGATCTCCAAGAGAAATAGCGACATCATGCCCTTCCTACAAATGGGCCTCCACTTGCTCAACTCCTGATTCCAAAACATGCTCAGCTAGGGGTTAACCTGCCAACTCCAGTGGATCCAAAAGAGGAGGAACTAAACAAGGTTAAGGAAGACCTCAATCTGTTATTAAAAAAGTTTAACCAAGTAAAAATATTCGGTAACTACATGGATTGCACCCGTATGTATCTTTATCCCAAAGCCAAACTTCGAGATAAGTTCAAGATGCCAAACATCAAGAACTTTGGGGGCAGCGGTCCCCTAATTATGCACTTATATATGATCATTGAGCCATGACCCTTCTTGGTGCCTCCGACTGGATAATGGCCCAAAGGATTTAATTGACCTAGAAAAAAGTTCCCTCTAATGGTTATTGTCTCTCGAAGAATCTAGAATCCATAGCTAGGAAGATGTGGCCTAAAAATTTAGGTCTCAGTACAAATACAATGCGGAGTTAGAGATCATGTGCAGAGACCTAGAGCTTCCAAAGGAAAACATCATGGAATTAGTCAGCAGCTTCATTAGAAGGTGGAGAGAGAAAGCACCACTATCACCAATAGGCCCTCAGAGAAGGAGCAAGTGAGAAGTGTGAGAAAAAACTTCCTACCCCATATCTAAGAATCCATGTGAGGACAATACTTCCTTCACTTTCGAGCCCTCCAAGAGGCTAGGGTGTAAATCGATGAAGTTATAATTAAAGTGGAAATTTAACAAAATTATTAAATAACAAAATCACAGACCACATCACTGACCAATGCTTTCATCTAAAAAACGTGATCTAAGGCATAATACACTGGGGTATCATCACCCTGCCAACTAATCCAATGCCCAACACAACTCACAACCCTCTTCTAGTACATTAAATCAGAATGAATGCCATTTGACTATAAAGAAACCCCAAAATTTTCCATTCTACATAGATTATTCCCGTCAAAGCACTCATAATAATTATAGTCCCACCCAAACCTCTTAAGGTTTCCCATTATTTATCATCAGCCTTACATGCCTTGCTAATCAACCTCTATCGCTCCTTACGATGGCTTGTATTTCTGCCTGTACTCAATCTGAGGGGGAGCCATGGAACTAAATTCTCTATGTAAGGACACAAATTTCCAATTGAGTCCTTTTATAGTTTTGGCTCAATTCCGGACAAAAACATTTATTCATAGGATTTTATTTAATTGTTATATTCAAGACCTATGAAGTGTTTGTTGAAGACGTAGCGGCAAAGAGTATAAAGCATCATCAACATGCCGTAGTTTATGTGCCTCGTTTGTACGTCATCAACTTAGGTTCCATGCTCCCAAGGTATGAATGTATTTATATTGATATAGGAACTTGGAACAATGTTTATTTGGGTGTTAGGTTTAATAAAAACCTGTTTTATTTCAGAAATAATTTAAAAAGAACTTTATATTAATATATATAAATGTTTCTGGGCCAAAATAGAATTTAACAAAAATTTCTGAAACTCGTTCGAAATTTCGTTCGAACGAGATTTTTCGTTCGAACCAAACTTCGTTCGAACGAGACTGCTTTCTAACCTAACTGGTCAGTCGTTAGATAAGTCGTTCGAACGACTTTCTCGTTCTAACGAGGTATCTAACGAGGTTCTAACGAGACCAGGCTGGTCGCTCGTTAGAAACCTCGTTCGAACGACAATCAAAGTCGTTCGAACGACAATGCCAGGCGGGAACAGTTTTGAGCAGTTTTTTGGCAGTTTTCTCCCATGATCCCCACTTGTTTTTTAACCAACTTTTTCCAGCCTTATAAGGGACGAAAAACACATTTTTCCTTCCAACTTTTCCAACTTAGTTTATCTCCTAGAGAGAGTTTGAGAGCAAAAATATTTTTAGGAAAATGTTCATGTTTTGAGTGTAATTCTTTCAAGAAAAATTTCATATACACTCTAGTTTACACCCAATTGTTTATCCAAGCTTCTATATAAATATCAATTGCTTGGAGATTGTTTTGGCACCAGTTTTTCTCTACACCGAATTGAAGAGAAGTTTGTTTCATTTCTACCTATTTGGAGAAAGGCTCCATGTTAGGGTGACGGTGTGCCTAATTGCCCGATCGATGAATTTCGAGACCACGGTGGAGCTCCGTTGGTTATCCGCTAATTGGAGGTTGATACAAGAAGGAGCATCACGGCTTGAGAGGGTTCGAGTTTAGGAAGTAAGTCTTTTGTCTTGTATTTTGTAATACCATTTTTAGTGGATTTGAGGCTAGGGCCGTCCCGAGGTTTTTTCCCGTTAGTGGGTTTTTCCTCGTATATCGCGGTGTAGTGTGACAATGTTTATCTTATCTTGCACAAAATTTAGAACGCATGCTTAGGATAATTTCAAGATAAAATTGAGTTTAATTCTCACACTCATTTAATTTGGAACTTAAATTAAATATTGGGTAAAATTGGTTTATTCAAGTCACTTGCATTAATTTGGTTTCGCCTAATTTTGGATATAATTGTTAATCATGACTTAGGCAAATTTCTAGGACTTGAATTTATTGTGTTTTAATTCGTTTTGTTAAAACCATCTCAACGCTTCCACATTTATTGAAAAGGAAATTATTTTGTTTAATTTGAGATAAATTAATCAACGGGGATCCAACTGCGTTTTCAAATTGGTATCAGAGCCAAAAACGATAAATTATTTCGTTAAGATCCTTTAATTTTTGGCTAATCATGGATTTTTCCCCATTTTCAAAATTTCCTATTTTTGATAGTTCAAACTACGCGTATTGGAAAGCGCGAATGAAATCGGCACTTAAATCTATCGATGAACGTGTTTGGATGTCTGTTGTTAACGGTTGGACTCCACCAACACATTTAATTGAAAATGAACAAGTTCCCAAACCCGTCGATAGATGGACTGAAAATGAGTTTAAGCTAGCAAACTTTAATTCCCGTGGTTTAAATGCCTTGTTTAGCGCTGTCGCACCAGATGAATTCCGACGTATTATGACATGTGAAACCGCTAAAGAAGCTTGGGATATTTTAAAATTAACTCATGAAGGAACGAGTGTCGTTAAAGCTTCTAAACTCCAAAACCTTACTACTCAATTTGAAACTATCAAAATGGATGAAAAAGAAACATTTGATAAATTTTATGCTAGACTTTCTGACATTGTTAATTCATCCTTTAACTTGGGAGAGAAAATACCTGACGACCGTGTAGTAAAGAAAATTTTAAGGTCTCTACCCGATAGATTTATTCCAAAGGTGACCGTTTTAAATTCTTTACCCACTTTAGCCTCTACGAAATTAGAAGAGCTTGTAGGTGATTTACAAACCTATGAACTAGATATGTTTCCCTCTAAAACTGAAAAGAAAATCGAAAAGGGCGTTGCTTTAAAAGCCCGCAAAGAGGTTAAACAAATAGTAGAGAGCGATAGTGATAGTGACTCGGAAGATATGGCTTTGTTTGCTCGTAAATTTAGAAAATTTCTTAAATTTAACAAAGATAAAGTTAAAAATGATTTTAAGAAATTTGAATCTTCTAAACATGATAAAAACGAGAAGATTTCTAAAGCCGATAAGATCCCTAAACCTAGTAATGAAAATATTGATAGGGACGAGTCTAATAAATGTTTTGGTTGTGAAGGTTATGGCCATAGGGCTTATGAGTGCCCCACTAAACTAAAGAAAGAGGGTAAACTCCCCATTTCATATAATGCGACCCTTAGTGATAGTGATAAGGAAGAGAAGCCCGAATCCCCCACTAAGAAAAATTTTGTGGCTTTTATGGCACATGTGAGTGATAATGAGAACTCATCGGATGATGAAATTATAGCACATGCCACTTCCAAGGTCATTGTACATGATTCTCTTATTTTTGATGATAGTGAGAGTGAAGAAGAAGAAGAAAGTGAAAATGAAGAAGAGGTTGATATGAGTGAACTTCAAAATGCTTTTCATAAATTATATAAAGAATCTATTAAATTGAAAAGAGCTAATTTGAAGATAGAAGCGAGTTTAAGCGAGAGTGTCAAGGTCATTGATGAAAGTGCCTTAATAGAAGACCTTAGGACACATGAGAGGACTCTTCAAGAGAAGCTTAACTATGTAGAAGGCGAGAGAGATAGCCTTAGGGGTTTAATGGAATCCTTGAAAAAGGAGCTTCTTAGTTTTGAAGAGCGAAATATTTTACTAGAATATAAAATTTTAGATTTGGAAAATAAATTAAAAGATTCTAGTAATGTCAAATTTGATTTGGAGTGTCGTTCGGAAAAACTAGATAAAATGTTAGGAACGGTCCAAATTAAAAATGACACTTTTGGTTTAGGCTTCAATTCTTGTAATGATTTTAACCCTAAAGTCAAAACCAATGTTTTAGGAGAATCTTCTAGGAATGCATTTAATGATCACTCCTTAGATAAATCTTTTCGACATATTCTTACTTGTACACTTTGTGGTCGACAAGGTCATCTTAGGAAATTTTGTTTAGATCTTAAACGAATTCCTAGAAAATCCCATAGTAAAGTAACCACGATATCTAACGTTCCTACACCCCAAGATAGTAATTCTTCATTAATTTGGGTTAGGAAATCTGACTTGGTTGCCTTACAACATAGGGATTTTGATTCTCATTTACTTTCACATCCTTCCTCCCTTACTAATTCTAATGGATGAATGTGTTAGTGTTTGCATACTTTAGCGTTTGTACTTCATGCTATATTCATATGCTAAATGTATGCTTGTTTAGTCATTTTCTAGTCATTGCCTTATTTCATATCACATGCTAGAAATTATGACTTGTTTATCTTTTTGTATTATATTTTGTGTTTGAATCGACTGCATAATATAAAAAGATTTTTGTTTATCATTTGTGTTTTATTTATTTCATTTAAGCTTAATGAAAAATACAAATGATTTTTGTTTGTCCTTTTGAGTAAATATTTATTTTTGATTAAAAATGTTAAAAACTCAAAAAGATTTTGTTTTGTGTGTATTTTTGTTTGACACACTTTATGTGGCATATATTTGTGTTTGAATCCTATCGTTTACGCTTCCATGTGGCTAGAACTTTTGGTTTAGATTTTCAATCCTTAAAATGTTCTTTACCATGTTTTATATGGAGTAGTTGGATTTTGTATTGTTTAAATGGATTCTATTTCTATATGCCTCTATTCACACATGCACGAGCTCTTTTGAAATCTTAATGTCACATGTTATATTTGAGCTTTTTGAGGTGTTCTCCTATCAATCTAGTCATCTACATACCTATGACCTAGGAGGACTAGTGCATGTCAAAATCCGTTGCATGTGAGATTTGTGCGAAAAATGAAAACATGATATATTAATATATGCACGGGGAAGGGCTCCGAAAGGATGAATTAAGTCCTTTGCGATAGTAAGCCACCGTTGATTGGATCTAAAAGAAATACGTGATCCAAAGGCCTAAAAACAGAATATTTGGCATTAAACAAAAAGCAATTGCCAAGGCCTATGTTTGTTTGATATATTCATTCACAAACAAAAGAATATATATGCTCATTGAGGGAGAATTGGATGGTATATCAACGGTTTGCACAATGTCCGTTTATCCTAGTTGTCTTTAATGTCATGACTCTATTTGGTTTGTAGAATCATCATCATGCTAGGCTTGTATGCATTGTGTATGTTTGTTCATTGAGTTCAATCTTTATATTGTCACATGAGGTTATATTTAACTGTGATGAAGTTTGCAATCAATTGAGAACTCCGTGAACGTTTCCTAAGTGTTTGGGTCTAAATTTAATTGTTGCTAGTTCACACCCCTACACTTCCGTTTCCATATGACACATTTTTGCCATACGAGTGTGCAAACTTATTGTATTTTGTGTCATGTGTGTGTTTATATCTATATATATGCAAGCTCTATATTGGTATATTTCTAATGTCTATATATATGATATTCGTTTATCTTTGCCTTGCTTTTAATTGCCCATATGCTTTCATGTCTTAACACTTTAAGCTTTCACATGCTGTTTATTAGTTCTTTATCCTTTGCCTATTCCCGAACAAAAAGGGGGAGAATGATGATAGGGGGAGAAATGGTATCTAATCCTATTATTATCGTATCTTCGTTTGGGGGAGATTTATCTTAGGGGGAGACGTCTTTCTAAGTAGGTCATGTGTTTAAAAGGGAGAATTAATTTAGGGGGAGTAATTAATTAATTGCATTTAATATTTTGATATTCCCTATGCATTTGATGAGTTTGCTTAAGTGTGCAGGAATTATTCTAAAGCGGCATCTTTCTATGGCAAAGAGTTTGATCCTTGGGTTGAGTCAAGATTGGGCGGGTTATGTTTTGAGTCTAGTAGAGCTTGACGGCCCTTTTAGGATTTTTGTTTGGTTTTTGTCCCGGAATAGCCAAAGGGGGAGATTTGTAAGGACACAAATTTCAAATTGAGTCCTCTTATAGTTTTGGCTCAATTCCGGACAAAAACATTTATTCATAGGATTTTATTTAATTGTTATATTCAAGACCTATGAAGTGTTTGTTGAAGACGTAGCGGCAAAGAGTATAAAGCATCATCAACATGCCGTAGTTTATGTGCCTCGTTTGTACGTCATCAACTTAGGTTCCATGCTCCCAAGGTATGAATGTATTTATATTTATATAGGAACTTGGAACAATGTTTATTTGGGTGTTAGGTTTAATAAAACCCTGTTTTATTTCAGAAATAATTTAAAAAGAACTTTATATTAATATATATAAATGTTTCTGGGCCAAAATAGAATTTAACAAAAATTTCTGAAACTCGTTCGAAATTTTGTTCGAACGAGATTTTTCGTTCGAACCAAACTTCGTTCGAACGAGACTGCTTTCTAACCTAACTGGTCAGTCGTTAGATAAGTCGTTCGAACGACTTTCTCGTTCTAACGAGGTATCTAATGAGGTTCTAACGAGCCCAGGCTGGTCGCTCGTTAGAAACCTCGTTCGAACGACAGTCAAAGTCGTTCGAACGAGAATGCCAGGCGGGAACAGTTTTGAGCAGTTTTTTGGCAGTTTTCTCCCATGATCCCCACTTGTTTTTTAACCAACTTTTTCCAGCCTTATGAGGGACGAAAAACACATTTTTCCTTCCAACTTTTCCAACTTAGTTTATCTCCTAGAGAGAGTTTGAGAGCAAAAATATTTTGAGGAAAATGTTCATGTTTTGAGTGTAATTCTTTCAAGAAAAATTTCATACACACTCTAGTTTACACCCAATTGTTTATCCAAGCTTCTATATAAATATCAATTTCTTGGAGATTGTTTTGGCACCGGTTTTTCTCTACACCGAATTGAAGAGAAGTTTGTTTCATTTCTACCTATTTGGAGAAAGGCTCCATGTTAGGGTGACGGTGTGCCTAATTGCCTGATCGATGAATTTCGAGACCACGGTGGAGCTCCGTTGATTATCCGCTAATTGGAGGTTGATACAAGAAGGAGCATCACGGATTGAGAGGGTTCGAGTTTAGGAAGTAAGTCTTTTGTCTTGTATTTTGTAATACCATTTTTAGTGGATTTGAGGCTAGGGTCGTCCCGAGGTTTTTTCCCGTTAGTGGGTTTTTCCTCGTATATCGCGGTGTAGTGTAACAATGTTTATCTTATCTTGCAAAAAATTTAGAACGCATGCTTAGGATAATTTCAAGATAAAATTGAGTTTAATTCTCACACTCATTTAATTTGGAACTTAAATTAAATATTGGGTAAAATTGGTTTATTCAAGTCACTTGCATTAATTTGGTTTCGCCTAACTTTGGATATGATTGTTAATCATGACTTAGGCAAATTTCTAGGACTTGAATTTATTGTGTTTTAATTCGTTTTGTTAAAACCATCTCAACGCTTCCGCATTTATTGAAAAAGAAATTATTTTGTTTAATTTGAGATAAATTAATCAACGGGGATCCAACTGCGTTTTCACTCTATTAGAGAAACACTAAGGGTTTAGGATAAACTCAACCATCAGGCTTTTGATCGACTATTAGAAATTAAGTGGCATATTCATGGAATCCTGAAATTGGGCTCGAGAATTAAATGAGTGGGTGGTACCCATTAAAAAATTCAGTCTAGATGAAATTGTATAGATCATGACCGATGTGTTTTTCTAGATGTAGACAACACATTTAGTACCACCTATTTCTCTCCTTAATTGCCTATCACCACCCCATTTCAGTACAAACCTTAGGTCATACTAAGAGTACCGATCTAGAGGGCATCGAGTGCTCTCGAGCCCTATTTGACTCCAATCAACTCCATATTTAGAGCAAAAACATAATGAATCTTTTAAGGGCTCTAAATTACCTTTTCAATGGTTCACCCCATATGCATATTGGCATAACGGTTCATACGAACGAACCATTTTACTATTAAAAATCGATCTAGAGGATATCGAGAGTTCCCAAACCCCGATTTGACCCCAATCAACTCTATCATCGGAGTGAAATCTAAATGAATCCTTGAAGGGAACTGAAAGAACTTTCCCAAGTCTTCCCCTGTAACAACCCTCACGTTTGGTAGCCTACTTTATATTTATTTACTATGTGTAGTAATTAATTATAAAATGATGGATGTTGAGTAGATATTAATTTAATATGGGAAAGGTTAATATTTACTGAAACGTTGTATGATTACCTGATGAGTAGGTAAAGATATCCATGTGGGGATTTATAGTGTCATAAGATATAGAATGGCATTTTGGCTTAATATGAAATCGGAAGTAAAATGAGTTATAAAAAAATTCCCAAATGATAATTTGGAGGGTGTAGTTAGTCCCGGTAGGTGCGAGACAGTCAAAATAAGTGCCATATTGTATTTTGGCATTTCGGGCACTTTTGACTGGTTATAGCTTAAATAGTATAGTCGCGTATTATTTTATCGCGTATTGGTTATTAGAGTTGGGAATTTTAGACTTATGGCCCGATTTAGTCTTGCTAAGACTTACTATTCCTCTTAAGACCAAATTGTTAACTTAGAGAGAAAGAGAGAAAGAAGAAAGCTTTGGAGAAAAAGAGAGATTGGAGCTTGGATGGTGCTTGCATCTTCACCAGATCTGCATTTTCATGATTACGGCAAGTAACTTACTTGCTAAAATATGATTTAAGTCGATTAATTAGTATGATTAGTTGTGAATTTGTTGTGTTTAATCATTTTAGGGTTTTGTTAGATTAATTGGGTATTAACCCTTGGAGATGAATTTGGATGGTAGTTTTTGTACATAATGCTAGTTAGAGGCCTTTATTATGTATTGGTGGTGATAGATGATCTTCGTTTAGGTTGGTTTTGGGTTTAAAGAAAATTTGGAGTTTAGAACTCCATAGCCATTCTTGGCTATTCCGTAGGGGCGAATCGATTCGGCCCCTAGGGAGAATCGATTCGCATAGTTGCAGAATCCCAGGTCCTGGTAACCGAATCGATTCGGGTTAAGGCCGAATCGATTCGGCATTTGCAGAAACCTGGGTTTGTTTTTCGAACCGATTCACTTTCACAGAGAATCGATTCGCTGGGGCGAATCGATTCAGCCCTTAGGGCGAATCGATTCGGGTCCTGCTGTTTTGAGTCATTTTTTTTTTTAAATTTCTATCTTTTTCTTTAGGATTAGGACCTAGGAACCTTCTTGAATGGAAGTAAACTTAGAGTCCTAGAGTAATAGTTGAGTTTGGTCGTTACCCTATACTAGAAATGGGTTCATCTGAGGTTTATTCCGGGGAGGTTTAAAGTAATGTTAAGGCATTACTTCTTTTATTGAATTTGTAGAAGTTAGGAGTTTGAGAGCCCATGCTTGGAGACTTTAGGGGCTTACTGAGATTACATGAACCTTGGGGATTCGTAGAATCATAATGATTATTTGGAGATTTAGTCGGGACTTGTACTTTGAGGAATATTAATGGCAATATTCGATGGGAATTAGGTTCGCATAAAATGAACCCAAATGGTTTAATGATGATTGGTTCAAATAAAATGAACATGGTTGTTTAATAATGATAGGTTCAAATAAAAAGAACTAATCACTTGGGTAATGGAATTGGATATTGGTAATGAATATGATAATAAAATGTAAATGTTAATTTACTGTTACACACCTCTCTAAATGACATCATAAGGCAGTTCGTTCGTGAGGTGAAGCCCCCTGGCTAATGAATGCAGGGTGGATATAGTCCTAGTCCATGTGAGCGCTTTTATATATATGTATTTTTATGCAATGGGTAGGATATTCTGGGTGTGGTCTTGACTACCCCGCAGGCACATGGCCGCTTCCCGACGAAATTCGATAGGTGCCCAGGTTGTCTTATGTTAGGCCCTGGAAGATGATGGTCATTTAGGGGCGCGCACAGTGGGGAAACCCGGACGGGCTGTCTTAGCTATCGTTATATGTATATGAATATAACTATATTTTCATCAAGTTGGACTTGATGGTTGTTAAGCGCCACAAAGAGCGTATGATATATGCCATAAAGAGCATGGATATGTGCCATAAAGAGCACGGGAATGATATATGTGCCATAAAGAGCACTTGATGTAAATGATATCCCTATTAAGGGATGGAAAGATAAAAATGGGATGTTTTAATTAATGAAAGGAAATTATAACTTCTTGATTAAACCGAATAAATGGTTTTATTCCTAATAAGGAATGTAAGAAGGAAGTGGAAATTGTATTGATGAGTAAAGGTTTTAAATTAAAGTGCTTTACTTTTAATCCTTATTTGTAACTGTAGATAGCATGCCATATTATCATCCTTATCATTCACGCATAACTATTCATTTCTATCATGCTTTTTATTTCTTCTGGTAATCATATACAACCCGGCCCTGACCGGTTTACTTTTCTTGTTGTCTATATGATTGTATCCGCTCAGGTGCTTCCCCGCAAGGACGCCAGTTTTGATGTTCCCCTCCCTTTGCCTTCGACGAGCTGTAAGACCTTGCGGGTTATTACAGGACGTTGTATTAGACGCTTTCATTCTTGTTATTCTAGATATGATCGGGTCTTTTCACTCGGGCGTGTGGCCCAAACATTTGTATTTGATTAATGAATATATTACATAAGATATTAAATTAATGTACGGTGTTCTATGTAGCTGTGGACCGACAACTTATTCGGTCCATTTGTGTACATATGTTTTAGTTGTATTATATATATATTCCTATGGAATTCCACTTGCTTATCAGATTTGGGTTGTTTAAATTTAATTTTCTTAACTGCAATTTTAAAATTTTACACTTATTGGCAACCCGTTTTCTGAGGTATTGGGTGGTTTTCCCGTATACTTAGTTTATTTTATTGATACTGAGAATGATATCCATCCATGATTCCTGTTACGTTTGAGTATCGGGCTGGCCACCCCTTATCTCGGATCCCGGTTTGTCACAGATGGTATCAGAGCATCGGGTTCTAGAGTACTAGGATCTGTGTGTGGACTTGTCGCGTTCTACCGTAGCATTCTTTGATGTAGAGCCTAATGTTAGGACTTCTTTGTTGCTCGTGTTTACGATCTTCTGCCCAATAGATTGTTTTAACTAGTATTTTAATACTGTTGTTCTTCCATTTCAGATGCCGCCTAAGAGAGGTCGCCTAGTGAGACTAAATAGGGTTACAGAAGAGGAGGTAGGTCCTCTATCTCCCCCACAAGGGACCATTAATGTTGCAGATATAGGAAACATAGTGGCTCAAGCGGTTAATACCGCCATGACTGCAGTGGTCCAACAATTGCCACGGGCTCCAGGTGTTCAAGCTCCTACGGGACTTACTCCGTGGGAAAGGGTTAGGGAGTCCTTTCTAAAGGGCAATCCCCCAGAATTCGAGGGAGGCATGAATGCTGTTAAAGCCAACCAATGGAAGAAAAACATGCAACGCCACCTTCAAATGATAGAATGCAGTAAGGATAAGAAACAAGTCCTTGCCACCTTTAAACTTATCGGATCTGCTTTACACTGGTGGGAGATGATGACCAGACCAGAGCAGAGAGACACAATGACGATCACTGAGTTCTGGGCTTTGTTTGATCTTAAGTATTTTCCTCCTGCAGTTCAGAGCGAGATGAAGAGGAAGTTGCAAGATGTAGTACAAGGGGAGAGATCTGTAGCGGAGTATGAAGAGGAGTTCACCCGGTTGGCAAGTTTTGTACCGGATGAGGCGACTCTAGAAGAGAGGAAGATCTCGAAGTTTATGGGAGGTCTAAACTGGAGAATCCGGCAACACTTGCTGGGTAACCCATCTTTACAAACTCTTGGTGAGGTTATGAATGCAGCCTTACTCCATTGCCAGGAGCATCGGTTATATATGCAGGGTAGCAAGGAAGCTACTGAAGTGGGGCAAGTACGAAAGCTTGGAGGGTTTGTTGCGGGTGGCAATAATAATAATAATAGGCACGGACAGGGTGCTTTGCAACAGGAAGGCCGGGGTGGCCCTGGAGGTAGAGGTCGTCCGGGCCGAGGCGTTTCCCAATTTAGGAATAACCGAGGTCGAGGTCAGGAGGATATGAAGGGACGGTGCTTCCAATGTGGGGAGGCAGGTCATTACAAGAAGGAGTGTCCTCAGATGATTGGGGGTCAGTTTCCTAAGGCCTCGCAACAGCCAGATGTTCAGTTTCCACCTTCGGTACCTATTATGGTTGTTCCTCCGCAGCAGGGACAACTACAGTATGGACGTGATTGTCATATTCAGGAGGCTATGCTTCCTCCAGCTCTGCCGGCACCGCCCGTT
Source organism: Sambucus nigra (assembly GCA_949130495.1). Taxonomy (NCBI): domain Eukaryota; kingdom Viridiplantae; phylum Streptophyta; class Magnoliopsida; order Dipsacales; family Adoxaceae; genus Sambucus; species Sambucus nigra. The sequence continues at coordinate 71,577,273 of OX422222.1, forward strand.
ATTGAGGGTAAGTTTTTCTTTACTTGAGTTACGTGAATATGTGTTATTCGATGCGGGTGTTACGCACTCATTTATTTTATGAGCTCTTCTCAGATTACAGATTTGATGAGATCTGCTGAGAGTATTTCTTTTTCTAGCGTTGAGTTTTTATTTACGTGTGATGGTTCGCTCATTTCTTTTGTTTATATGTATATAGGAATTTATTTTACTAATTTGTTCTTTGAGGCCGATTTACTCGTCCTTAACATGGTCGAGTATGATGTGATATTGGTATGTGATTGTTATGTCTTATCTCCACGACCAACAAAGTTGAGTAGTAGCGTATAGGAGGGGTTCCTTGTCTGGATTCCGCTTCTGCGGGACGCTCCACGCGCGAACCTTAACGACGTTGGGAGTGGAGATACACCACCTTTCCTTTCTTTTATTTTATGTATATTACGCTCTATCTCCATGATCAACCAGTTAAGTAGGCATGTGTCGGAGGGGTTCCTTGTTTGGATTTCTCTTTGCGAGACACTTCGCCGCATGAACACTTAACGATGTTGTGAGTGGAGAGATGCTATCCTTTCCTTTTATTATATTTTATTAATTTTTTGTTGGAAGTTGGGATTGGAAAGTTTAGCCGAATCACGTAGAAGAGTGATTAGGGGCTATTAAAGTGTGACATAGAAGCACTGCATATAGTTCTCTCCTCTGATCGATGCGAGGGAGACTGAGATACGAAGTCGAATTGAGACTTCGGGATATGCCTTGATAAGAAGGCTATTTAATGAGATGTGTATATATTTTATAGGGCATATAATTATAAGGCTTTATGGAAAGTAAATGTTTTATTTGTTAAGTTTCAATTATCTATAGGGTAAGGTGTATATAGGTAGAATATTTTTGATCCCGAATATGTGTCTTAGACCTGTATATCTTGATGATCGACAACGCGAGGTAGTAGTGTAACGGGAGGGTTCCTTGTTTGGATTTCGCTTCGGCGAGACGTCCCACGCACGAAACCGAGCAAATGTCGGAAGTTGAGGGAGGTCTTAGGCACTAGGGATATAGTCAGTATTAGGAGCATACGACTTGGTTAGGATATAGGAAGGTAGAGCTTAGGATTGTTTGGAAATAAGGCCCTTAGTTATGTGACGTTAGTTTAGGAAGGTTGTCGGGAGTTGACCACGAATAGATTGTGTTAACTCTATAAGGGGTTGGTTCCCTGATCACGAGAAGTGGGAGATTTTGAGAAGTTGGTTGGTTAGGCCTAAGGAGATGAGGCCTCTAGTAGTAGAGTGTTACGGAGGTAACGAAAAGAGTGAATTGACTCGCACCCCTGAGCCATGTTGTTAAGCTCGAGGGTGGATTCAATTGACAAGCCTCTGCCAGGATTGTGAGTAATAATACTGGAGCATAGACCTAACGTTTATGCGCCTCATAAGCTAAGACTTGTGAGAAGTATTATCCCGTGCTTGAATTAAAATTCAGCGTGGGGGTGACCGTTGTGTAGGAAAGGGAAGCGCTACTTCCTGGGAGGAATTAAATCCTTCATGCGAGCCACATTTTTGTCGCAAGATCTCGTAGGAGACACAAGGGTGGTTAAGATCACCTATACAAGCTGCTGATTTAGGGAACAGAACCCTACTCTAATGAGTTTGAGGGTGGGGTGCGTTTCCATAAGAGAATCTTTTTCCCGATTGAGAAGGACTTTAGAAGGGAAGATATGGAGAAATTTTGCGTTTCTAAGGTTGAGTTACATCTGGGTAACTACATCATGTGTCAAGTTATACGCCGCCAGTAGTAGTGGACGGGCATGGAAAGGTTGTTGGACTGCATGGGATGCCCTTGCTTTTTGTTTCCGACTGAAATAGAATGTTCATTTCCCATTTGTGGCAAGTTTCCAAACCATGGGAATCAGATTATGGTTAAGCGCTTCTTATTATTCTCAACAGATGGCCAGATCGAGAGGGTAAACCAAATGTTGGAGGTTATGCTCCTTATGTGCGTCCTTGATTTCAAGAGTAGTCGGGGACAGTGTCTACCACTAGTTGAATTCACTTATAATGATTTGAATTGATTCACTATTGGGATGTCGCTTCATAAAGCCTCGTATGTTAGGCCTTGTGGTTCTCCCACTTGTTGGATGGAAGTGGGAGATGATAAGTTTCTCGGACCTAAGATGATTCGGGATACTTCCTCGAAGATCAAGCTTATTCAAAATCTCATTCGGATAAACCAAGATCGACGAAGAGTTGAGTCGGTGCGGGGAGAATGCATATGGAGTTTGAGGTCGGTGGACCGGGTAGGTGCGAGTATTTCTTATGAAAGGAAACAACCATTTTGGGGAAAAAGGGAAAACTTGCACCGCGTTACGTTGGACCATTCCTATAAATATTAAGGTGGGTCCGATAGCCTATTAACTTGCTTTATCGAAACAGTTGCAGTAAGTCCATGACGTGTTCCAAGTCTCCTCTGTAAAGTAGTACAAGAGATGTGATGGTGCCTTCAGTCACATTTCCTTCGAGGATGTTGGGATGCAACTTGTCGTTCCTTATGAGGAGTAGTCGGTTGCTATTCTAGAGCGGGGAGACCGGCTATTGAGATCGCTAGTAGTACCTTTAGTTATGGTGCAATGTAGTCACCATAGTGTCGAGGAATCGACATGGGATTGCAAGGATGATATGCGGGGAAGTATCCGCATCCCTTCTTGCAAGATACGCCTGAATTTTGGGGGAAAAATTCCCTCTTAAGGGGGGAGTATGTAACAACCCTCATGTTTGGTAGCCTACTTTATATTTATTTACTATGTGTAGTAATTAATTATAATTTGATGGATGTTGAGTAGATATTAATTTAATATGGGAAAGGTTAATATTTACTGAAACGTTGTATGATTACCTGATGAGTAGGTAAAGATATCCATGTGGGGATTTATAATGTCATAAGATATAGAATGACATTTTTGCTTAATATGAAATCGGAAGTAAAATGAGTTATAAAAAAAATCCCAAATGATAATTTGGAGGGTGTAGTTAGTCCCGGTAGGTGCGAGACAGTCAAAATAAGTGCCATATTATATTTTGGCATTTCGGGCACTTTTGACTGGTTATAGCTTAAATAGTATAATCGCATATTATTTTATCGCGTATTGGTTATTAGAGTTGGGAATTTTAGACTTATGGCCCGATTTAGTCTTGCTGAGACTTACTATTCCTCTTAAGACCAAATTGTTATCTTAAAGAGAAAGAGAGAAAGAAGAAAGCTTTGGAGAAAAAGAGAGATTTGAGCTTAGATGGTGCTTGCATCTTCACCAAATCTGCATTTTCATGATTAAGGCAAGTAACTTACTTGCTACAATATGATTTAAGTGGATTAATTAGTATGATTAGTTGTGAATTTGTTGTGTTTAATCATTTTAGGGTTTTGTTAGATTAATTGGGTATTAACCCTTGGAGATGAATTCACATGATAGTTTTTGTACATAATGGTAGTTAGAGGCCTTTATTATGTATTGGTGGTGATAGATGATCTTGGTTTAGGTTGGTTTTGGGTTTAAGGAAAATTTGGAGTTTAGAACTCCATAGCCATTCTTGGCTATTCCGTAGGGGTGAATCGATTCGGCCCCTAGGGCAAATCGATTCGCATAGTTGCAGAATCCCAGGTCTTGGTAACCGAATCGATTCGGCATTTGCAAAAACCTGGGTTTGTTTTTCGAACCGATTCGCTTTCAGAGAGAATCGATTCGCTGGGGTGAATCGATTCAGGTCCTGCTGTTTTGAGTCATTTTCTTTTTTTAAATTTCTATCCTTTTCTTTAGGATTAGGACCTAGGAACCTTCTTGAATGGAAGTAAACTTAGAGTCCTAGAGTAATATTTGAGTTTGGTCGTTACCCTAGACTAGAAATGGGTTCATCTGAGGTTTATTCCGGGGAGGTTTAAAGTAATGTAAGGCATTACTTCTATTATTAAATTTGTAGAAGTTAGGAGTTTGAGAGCCCATGCTTGGAGACTTTAGGGGCTTACTGAGATTACATGAACCTTGGGGATTCGTAGAATCATAATGATTATTTGGAGATTTAGTCGGGACTTGTACTTCGAGGAATATTAATGGCAATATTCGATGGGAATTAGGTTTGTATAAAATGAACCCAAATGGTTTAATGATGATTGGTTCAAATAAAATGAACATGGTTGTTTAATAATGATAGGTTCAAATAAAAAGAACTAATCACTTGGGTAATGGAATTGGATATTGGTAATGAATATGATAATAAAATGTAAATGTTAATTTACTGTTACACACCTCTCTAAATGACATCATAAGGGAAGTTCGTTCGTGAGGTGAAGCCCCCTGGCTAATGAATGCAGGGTGGATATAGTCCTAGGACATGTGAGCTCTTTTATATATATGTATTTTTCTGCGATGGGTAGGAGATTCTGGGTGTGGTCTTGACTACCCCGCAGGCACATGGCCGCTTCCCGACGAAATTCGATAGGTGACCAGGTTGTCTTATGTTAGGCCCTGGAAGATGATGGTCATTTAGGGGCGCGCACAGTGGGGAAACCCAGACGGGCGGTCTTAGCTATCGTTATATGTATATGAATATAACTATATTTTCATCAAGTTGGACTTGATGGTTGTTAAACGCCACAAAGAGCGTATGATATATGCCATAAAGAGCATGGATATGTGCCATAAAGAGCACGGGAATGATATATGTGCCATAAAGAGCACTTGATGTAAATGATATCCCTATTAAGGGATGGAAAGATAAAAAATGGGAAGTTTTAATTAATGAAAGGAAATTATAACTTCTTGATTATACCGATTAAATGGTTTTATTCCTAATAAGGAATGTAAGAAGGAAATGGAAATTGTATTGATGAGTAAAGGTTTTAAATTAAAGTGCTTTACTTTTAATCCTTATTTGTAACTGTAGATAGCATGCCATATTATCATCCTTATCATTCACGCATAACTATTCATTTCTATCATGCTTTTTATTTCTTCTGGTAATCATATAGAACTCGGCCCTGACCGGTTTACTTTTCTTGTTGTCTATATGATTGTATCCGCTCAGGTGCTCCCCCGCAAGGACGCCAATTTTGATGTTCCCCTCCCTTTGCCTTCGACGAGCTGTAAGACCTTGCGGGTTATTACAGGACGTTGTATTAGACGCTTTCATTCTTGTTATTCTAGATATGATCGGGTCTTTTCACTCGGGCGTGTGGACTAAACATTTGTATTTGATTAATGAATGTATTACATAAGATATTAAATTAATGTACGGTGTTCTATGTAGCTGTGGACCGAAAGCTTATTCGGTCCATTTGTGTACATACGTTTTAGTTGTATTATATATATTCCTATGGAATTCCACTTGCTTATCAGATTTGGGTTGTTTAAATTTAATTTTGTTAACTACAATTTTAAAATTTTACACTTATTGGCAACCCGTTTTTTGAGGTATTGGGTGGTTTTCCCGTATACTCAGTTTATTTTATTGATGCTGAGAATGATATCCATCCATGATTCCTGTTACGTTTGAGTATCGGGCTGGCCACCCCTTATCTCGGATCGTGGGTTGTCACATCCCCATGCATGAAACAGCATAACCATTCGAATGAACGATCCGTTTTCCCCCAAATATTGATCTAGAGCTAAGGTCAATTATGAGGACCTAACATTGTGGCGGCCAGTTCTGCGGGTTAAGGTAGATTCTAAAGACCCAATATTGTGATGACCGATTATACGGGAAGATGTCAATTCTGAATACTTTGAGTTATAGCGACTGATTCTGTGCGCCGATGTCTATTTCGAGACACTAATGTTGTGGGGAGGTATTCTACGAGTCGAGGAAAATTCTAAGAAACTAAAGTTATAGTGACTAATTCTACGGGCCAAGGTCAATTTTTAGGACCTAAAGTTATGATGACTAATTATGCAACTTGAGGTGAATTCTGAGCACCTAAAGTTATAACAAGAAATTCTATAGGTCGAGGTCAATTTTTAGGACCTAAAGTTGTGACAATTGATTCTACGGTCCAAGTTTAATTCTGAGACCTAAAGTGGTGATAAAAAATTCTGTTGGTCGAGGTCAATTCTGAGGACCTAAAGTTGTAGCAACCAATTCTACGGGCCAAGGTTAATTCTGAGGTTATAAAGTGGTGATTTGGGGGGAGTAGTTCTAATGGGGAATTTGTTGACTTGTGATTCCACTGGGGATTTTGTAGGTGGTGGTTCCTTATGGTGAAGGCGTGAATGAGTGTTTTTTCACCTTTGGTTCCACTCGGGAATGGGTAAACTTTCAATTTTCTCCAACAAAGTGTAGTAGGTTTAGATGCGGGTGTACCACTAGTTTCACTGGGAAATATGTTGATGAAAAAAGTTTTTTGTTATCATGGCTTGGTATTTTGAAAGGTTGTATGGGGCTTAGTGCTCTAAAAGGTCTTTTATGGGAAAAATATTGTTATGTGTTTTTTAGGGATTTTTTGGGAAATTTTGGGAATTTTACAGGAAATTTTCAAAATTTTTAGCATTTCTTATACGAATTTTGGAAGGACCTGCTGATAGGAAGGTCTGGGGAGTGCATATCGACATAGCGCATAGAATTTTGGGCTAATCTGAGAAGAGGAAAAGGCAACTGCTGACCGGCATGCATAGAGTTTTGCCTATCGGCCGGCCGATTAGCCTTCTATGGAAGGTGCGACCCCTCTTGATTTTTACACCTTCAAGTGTTTTCATCGCTTTATTTCTCTTTCGATAAGTCATTTTTAAGTCCTACCTTTTTTCAAGACTCAAAATTACCGGCACTTCAAGAGATGTTAATAACAACGAGTGGCTGGTTGTTAGATATTGGGTGACCCTTGTACTGGGGAGTGCGAATTGCTTTAACTCATTATAACTAGTTACTGATGAGCGGATTTTTCTAAGAGATCCTATTCACCATCGTTCGACAAAGGTGAGAAAACCTAATTTCTATGTGAGTATTCTGACATTTGGTTTTCAAATTCATTTTATATTTTCCTCTTTGTGCTAATGAAGAGTTTTCTTTGAATTCTTTCCAAACTGATATATCTCATTTTGGCATTCAGTCCCAGGGGACGACCGGGTTGAAGGATGTCTGGGACAAGCTTCTTGGGCTGTATGCTGGATGATATTGTATGTCTGGTTTGGCCCTTTGGCGAAGGAATTGGACGAGATGTCGTGTTCTACTACAGTTCTATGTGCTCTTGGGGAGATATGGTGGGCCACTACCCATAAATACCATTTGGGTTTTGGGGCGATTAACGTTACTCCCATTGATGTCAAGAAGTGAACATGAAAGTGTTGCGAGGGGTTTTAGATCGTGGTGGTCCACACTCTGAGGGTTACTCCCAAAGCGGTCCAAGTTGCTTTTGGAGATGTGGGTAGAATCATGTGGGGGGATTCTATTTTGGTTTTTTCTTTGAAGTAGGTTCCATTAAAGAGGAGGATTCATGTGACAAATGGGCTACATGTAAGACAAGCAGCCAATTCATTTATTTTTCTTTTTCTCGGGGGATTATTGATAGCAATGAGTGGCGATGTCAATCATAAATAGTTTTTACCACTTTGAGGATTTCATTATTCGTGCTTATGTAAGACTAGGGGAGATTCACTTTGAAATCACTTTATGATTCCCTAGATGCATTCAACTGGTGCTGTCGAAAGACTTTTATTGGAGCGAAACACCTTCTATTAGTAACTTTAAGTTCATTTTTCTTTATTTTCATGCAATCTTTCTCTTTCGTACTCTTTTTCTATTTTTTTTCTTGCAGATGTAGTTCTATGAGGTGATAGGGAACAACATGTGGTTGATGAACTTGAAGGATAGCTCGTGGGGGCACTTTTTCCAGATGTACCGGTGGCGGAACTCCAATCGCCAGTCGAACCAGTGCTTGTCTCTAAAGGGCGTACAGAGTGCTCAGAATGACTTGACAAGAAACAAAGATAACTTTTGTCTTTTATGGGTTTTTCTGACTTCTTTATTTTTGAATAAATTCTGATTCCTTCCTATGGATCAGGTGGCCTTCAACCCTTGGGGAATTCCTTCATGGGATTAGGGGGTACGAGTATGCACGCACGGATATGACGATTAGTGGTAAATGAGTTTGGTTATGTCTGGTCCCTAGGGGAGAGAGTGGGGAATAAGACTATGGAGGAGGAGGTGGTAATTCCACCATCGTTGCCCCTGATGTTTATGAGGCAGGTTAGGGAGTGTTGAATGTTGTCAATGAGGGAGCGATGATAGGCGAGCACTACATGCTTTATATGGACGTGACGACGAGTTAGGATTATCTGGATATCATGACCAATTGGTTGATGACCTCTTGAAAATATGATGTGGAACATATTCTTCCGCCTACCACTACTTCAATGAGGGGTACTAGCGTGCCAGTGGGTTATCCCACATCACGGGAAGTGGTGCGACGAAAACATCAAAGGAGGGTCTGATATTTCAAGTTACTCCTTCCTCTTTCAATTTTTGATTGAGCAGTGAGGAGTCATTGAGCGTGCCCCACCCTCATCTTGCATCTGTAGATGGTTTGCCCCACTCTTCTCTTATTTTCTCTTTTCCATTTCGTGTTTTATTCTTCCTTAATTTTTACTCACTGGATCGAATTTTGCTATTTTCTATTTTCTTTGCAGTTTGTGCGGGTAACAACCAACTAGTTGTGCGATATGAAGGATTGGATGGAATCCAAGTAAGCTTATGTGAAGAAGTTTCCACTTCAGGCATGGTACATCCGACTACTACTAAGGAGAGTTATAGTTATGGAGCTGAGGGTCCATCGCTCATCGTATGGGGAAGGATGTGCATCGCGGGGGATAAAGGTTTTATTAGATAGGTTACGAGAGAGAGGGTTTGGGAAGAGTCTCATTATATTTATTTCTTTATTTCCTTTTACCTGCAAAGATGTAATGCTGCCAAAATATATACGAAAAATGCATTTTTTTCGTGTTATTTTTCTTGCTTTAGTGGCTTCATCTACAGGCACTTAGTTTTAAGCTAGGATTATTTTATTTTGTGAAGATAGTGATGGGAATGCAAATTAATTTTTGGAAAAAATTATTTTATAAAAAAAGGCATAACAAAAAATAATAACCCGAGGGTTAACTTTTCAATGTAAGGGTTTTTGGATTTTGGGCAAAAGAGGAAAAAATGGCATTTTACTGAAAATAGGGGGTTGTCGATCAACATAACCCTTGTCGTGCCTATCGGAATAAGGGTCAAGTAAAATCACTATTTGGTATTTCATTTCACTTCTGCATACGTATGGTACTCTATTGGGTAAATAGTTAAATAGATTTTCGGATGGTTTATTTATTTTTATTTTTTTGTAAGGTTTTTTGGGTGTAAAAAGAGAGTTAGGGGATGTGTTCTTTTTAGAACCAATCATATTTTTTATTTTGTGTCATTCATTCACTTTCTCAAATGGCCCTCCCAACACCCAAAGAATTCTCTTCTTACCTAGAAGGTTTAAAGTCCACGTGTCTCTGTAACGTCAACTATCATATTTTCAGGTTGCGTTGGGTTTCTTTATGGTGCAATCGGGCCATAGACTGGAATTTGGTGGCCATGGAGGTTCAATTATGTTACCCTGAGGATATTTCTTTTGGTTTGTCCTGGACGAGGCCTTTCCTACTTATAAGGAGTATTCAGCGATGGTCGGGCTCAACCCCAGTGTTGAGGTGACTGTACTTGATTTGTCCCGCTCTCCTCAAGAATCTTTGGCTCACTTGATCCATATCTCTCCTTTGATAATTCGATCACTGGTCCACGGGGGTAATATTGTTCTTCCAAAATTTATGCACTCGATACGTAAGAGGGTCTTCGTTGACGTTAGCTTTACCAGATTTGTTTATTAGTGACATGAGAATTAATGATTGATCCCCATGTGGCCACGATAATGGTGTGGATGTCTTCCCACTGTATTCTTACGATGGTGGTCCTAGAGGAGACCCTGATCAGTATTGATGCTTGGAAGGAGGGTCATTCTGATTTTTTATGGAGGATCCTTGTAATATTGTTTATTTTCCTTTTCAATATGTTTTGACTCACGACCCCTCCTATATATTACCTATTGGATGTGCCTAATTTCTCTGTCCAGACTTTCTTTAGTTTTGACCCTTCAAGAAAGAACAAGGTTAACTGGTTCATGCAGCACGGGTCTCGATGCCTTTGCTGGTCTATGCCATCGTGGGGAACCTTTTAGCCCATTTTTCAATTAGGAGAGTATCGATATGTGTCAGTGGTTTTACTTTGGTAAACTTTAATTAATTTTCCTTGGAGAATCTAGTACCAAGTGGGATGGGAACAAATAGTGATTCCTCACATAACAAACTTTTTCCTGATGGAGGACCTGATTGAGTCATTATTGATGATATTGGGAACTTTGTGGCATTGTCCTCGGTTGTCTACCCACTCTTCATGTTATATGGGAGGGGATTGGCATGTGTTTGGGGTCTATCGGAGGTGGTTATGGAAGTAGGAAGTTAGGAATATATTGGAAGAAAAGACCGAGAAAAGGTGGCTTGTTTCCTTCGACACGATGCATGAAGGTGTTGTAGTTTTGATCAAACCTTTTAAGGTGTACCACTTCATGGAATGCATATAGATTGTTAACTAAGAGTAGGAGACATGGGGGCCTCCAGGAGAAGATAATTACGATGAAGAAGGGATGTCTAACAGTTGAAGCCAGCATCACTGAAGTTGGAGGTAGTTTTTGTGAATCCAGGGAAATGTTTGGGTTGATTTATGTTAGTAACTGGTATGTTTTAGGCTTTTTTTGTTAAGCTTGTTATTTAGTCTGGGTAGTTTATTTTCTAGGTTGGTTTCGTTATTGGAAAGAGGGTGGTCGATTTAACTCCTTCGACTGATATTCCATGTCATAACTGTATTCCGTATATTGAAATCAAATATGATTTTGACATATTTTATTATCTTTAGTTGATTCTTTCATTTGAACTTTCTATAAAAATATCTACTACATACATAATCCTTTTGTTCACATAAATGATAATATGGACAACCATTCTTAGGGCTTAGAAAATAATAACATTTTTTGAAAAAGAAAGTACTACAGCCATGCATGTCATATGGGTTTCCTACATACATGTAGGGAGTTCAAAAATATGATGGGTTTCAAGGTGAAAAGAATCGTTTAAAGAGGATCAGGTCCCACGTAGTTTTGGGTATGGACAAATAATGATATATTTTGTTTAGAATAGTAGGGGCATGAGAAGAATCATAGCACTTCGAGAATTTGGATTAAGGGTAAAATTTATTGAGACGATCTAGACAGATTGGACGCGCCCTCTTTTCTGCATTAAGATCTATGAGCATAGCAGTGCCGCTTAACATAATTTTCTTCATGATGTAAGGGTTTCTCCAATTGGGTTTGAACTTCCCTCTGGGGTCCAAGAAAGGCTCTATAATTTTTTTGAGGAAAAGGTCTCCTTCTTCTACACCACGATCCTTGACGTTCCTATTGAATGATCACACAATCCGATGATGGTACCAGTGTATGTGGTATAGAGCCTTAAGTATGTTTTCACACAAAAGTGAGAGTTCATCATAGCGGTTCTAATGTCAGTCTTCTTCACTGACTCTACTTTCGAGCATAACCCATAAGGATGGTAGTTCTATCTCAATGGAGAAAATAACTTCCATGCTGTATACTAGAGAATAGGGGGTAACCACAATCGTTGTTTTAATGCAAGTGCGGTAGCCCCATATTGCTTATAGGATCCGATTGTACTAGTCTCTCCAACTTTTGCTCTGCATTTTTATTATGGTTTCGAGGCTTTTGTTGGTGTCTTCGACAACACCATTGGTTTGGGGTTCGTAAAGAGAAGATTTATAACTCTGAATTTTATACTCATCGACTAGTTCTGTGACCTCAACTTCGAAATGAAGTCCATTATCGTATACTAATTCACGGGTAACCATGTATCCATAACGGATACTCTTTATGATAAACTTGTCAATGTTTTTTGCATTTTACATTGTGTATGATTTGACTTCAAACTATTTCATGAATTAGTCAATGACGACTAGGATGAACTCATGATCATTGGAAGATTTAGATGTGACCTTCCCTATGAATTATATGTCCCAGGTGGGGATGGATTTTTTACTGGCCAAGAGGTATTTATGATCTCCTGGTGTCATAGGTAGGGAGCCCATAATATATAATCCCCACTAGGCTAAAGGCCACAGACCGGTAAAACATTTTAAGGTTATGAAGTGGATGATGAAGCATGAGTGATTACAATTGAAAATGTGTGCATATTTTATGTAAAAGATGTTGGAGTGGCAGTGTAAGGGTCTATTGAATTTGCGTATCGATTGTACTACAAAAAAATTACACATACATGAATTCCCACAAGGTGAAATTATGATTTACCTTTCGAACTCTCTTTAATTTGATCCCATGTTAGCACAAATAGTATGTGATGATAGTCGATTAAGAATGCAGGCCCGATGGACCTAACGTTCTTCTATTGTATTCCCAATATGGACAGTCACGAGCAGAGTGGGGGCTCTATCTTCGTGGCCACCTACTTTTCTCACATTTCTGATCTACTGTCTTTTTTTCTCAAAAATCCAAATTTGGTCTTTTGAGTATCAAAGAATGATGGTTGGATTAGGAAAAAAGAGCCTTATATGCTTATGTATTGGCTAAAGAAGTGATCCTAAGGAGAGATTAGGATGTGGCTCCTAATAGGCCTGAGAAAATCTAATCCTTCCTGAATCATAATCTCAATGACTTAATTATAATTAATACAACTAAATAATTATAATTGCAACTCCACTCCTTAACTCCAAATTACATTTCGAGATCCTCATTATTAATTACTCAATTCACTCCACGTTAAGGTTATCGATACCCGTTAATAAAATAAATTATAGATAATTTATTTGATTAACTTGCTTAAGTCATTCAACGGTCCAACTTAACCTATTTGTAGTATTGGATTAATGCAATCCACCTGCAGGGTTTGAAACATACAAAACTTATACGCATCTCAAGGGGGTATCACCAGTATCTATACCAAGATGATTATTTCATTCATAAAATACTTTCACCATACATTAATCATCATTACCCAATCTATTAAGGTTATTGATCCCATAATGAATCTCACACGATAGGTCAAAGCAATAAAGATATAGTGCATGTGTCTATTAATCATACCCTGATTAAGAGCCTTACGTAAACCTAATAATCACGAGGTTTACTTTGTCATATGAAATAAGTATAAAGACAATGACCTCAAGGTGGTCATATTCAATACACGTAAAGTGTACAAGCACAATAAGTTGAAACTATAGAGTTTCCCGTAATCAAGATAGACCTACTAAAATATTGTTCTAGATCACCACTGATGGTGTGTGCAGTTTCCATCTCACACTGTGAATGATAAAACTTATATTGTACAAGAACTGGTGATCTAATCCTTTATGTGTAAGCTGTACTCTACACACCTGAAAACATACTAAGAAGAATAAAGGATGTCGACAATATATAAAATAATGCAAACATTATGTCCGTACATGATTCTCATTAAAACAGGAAAAAATAATTTTATTTTAACAATAAATCCATAGCAAAAAATATTACACAAATCAGGGTTTTAGTTTACTTATCTAATAGAAGATTACATCATTCTCAATTTAAGGCCATTAATAACCTTCTTCTGTAGATCTAAATGCCAAAGTTCTACCACCGGCATGCCTTCCCTCTGAGTATACCCTCACCGGATGATTTTCGCTAAAGTGCTATCTCACTAGGTGTGCTCACATAACCTAGTTACCCAAGTCAGAATCGCTCACCAACCTGGCCCAAAATATAAATGTAGTGGAGGTGGCCATATTCCTTCCCTGAAAGTGAGATAATCCCCTCACCCATATACCAGATGCTATGACCTGGGGATATACTCTACCTACTACTCAAGCTAGGAGATTCACCCACTTCACGCAACCACCCTTGATAGCACTAAAGCATATAAATTAAATAAATATCTAGTCACTGATATTTAATACCACACACAATATCTATATAAATATATATATACTATCACCACGCCATATATATATAATATAAATCCCGGCATTACCATGTACTAAAAGCCGTAACACTAGCCTGTATATTCCCGAGCCTATGGTCTGACTCTAATTTAATTTAATTTACACATTAGTTAATTTAATACTCGTGTCTCTCAGCCAATATACCTAGACTCGCTCGCTCGGATCGTGTCATAGCTAATACCCAAGTCTATATTCCGCCTGCTAATTGATTAATTACACCTGAATTCATTTAATAATGTAGTTACACTCAACTACAGTACCCGAACATTTTTCCCTCGATCCAAATTTACTACTAAAATTTATTTTCCTCAAATTCATCCATTTTGTGGCATACAATTATCATTCTCCTAAACCCAATTATATTTCCCTTGCAATTGGTAGGAGCAAGGTTCCATATTTAATTCTCATCTATTAAATGTATGGAAGGAAATCCAACCTAAAATCTTAACCCATATAAATTCCGAAGCCAAACTGCCAAAATCCCTGAAGGGTCGATCGATCGACTCCAAACGTCGAATGATCGATCGAAAAGGTTATTGTCTTATTCACTCTTCTGTTTTCCTCTATTAACGAATCCCAAGATTTTACATCTTTAATTTTCCTGTCGCAGTTTATCATTGAATCATATATTCACATCTAAAACAGATCATGAGCATCCTCTAACCATTTTAACATAATCGACTCGTAGGAAATATCATCAATTCCAAAAACAAGTTTTCACATTATCATCAAATTCATTACCCCAAAATTGATTTCAAAATCCCAATAAATTTATATCTACTGTTGGTATTCTGATATAATTCCAATTCCAGTCAACACTGAATACTTTTATAACATCAATTGAACCATTAAATCACACATTCTGTTCAATTTCATAAAAATTCAATTTCATACAATAACCCACCTAAAAATTAATTTCGGTTTACACCCACAACAATATGAATTGATTATCACATATTTAAAAATCACAATAGTTAACCGCTTGTCTGGAGTTATTCGTCAAGTCTGATCTGTTGGTGTAGAGAATGGGTTGATGAAGAACACCCAATATGTCCCTCGATTTGTCTCCAAAAGATCCCCAATTTGCTCTTGATTTGTTTCCTCTATTTCTCTTTCAAACCCTAGGTTTAGAATTTTGTTAATTGTCGTTCAACACTCCCTCAATTATGTTTATAATCCCTAATCACGTTTTTAGCCACATGGGACTAATTAAAATGGCCCAAGTCCCCCGTATGGACCCGATTATGCCTAAAATTGCCCCGAGACCCGATTACTACCCCGAGTACTCTTTTCTGACTATCTGACCCATCCGGACTCAACCGACACTCAGAATTGTCATCTGAAATACTTTATAATATTCCCTAATTTCGGCCTCAAAATGCGACACACAATAATATGAACAATTAAACTTAAAGTCGCCAAATATAAATAATTCTTCCCACTCAAATAAATTCTCCAATCATCAATTTAAGTTTATCCAATTTAAATAATATTATATCTCCCAAATATAATTAAATACTAAATCCTCCAAATTACGGAGTGTTACAGAATGTGACCTTCTCACGTCTTGAAGTTGATGATCATGTCGTCAACATCAAATTTGACTTTTTTGTGACTAAGGTGATGAAGGATGGTTGTGGCTGCCCATTGGTAAGTATCCCTAAATATTGTTTTAACCCGAATGGCATGACAGTGTTGCAGAAGGTTTCGAGGGGTGTGATGAAGATATTTTTAATTTTTTGGTCACAGTGCATCTTAGTCTGATTATAACCAAAAAATCCATCGATAATAGATTTGAGGGCATGGTTGGACGTATTGTCCATGATCAGGTCGATGTATGGCAATGGGTAATCATTTTTTGGGGAAGCGTTGTTCAAATAACGATAGTACATGCACATTTGGACTTTTTCTCCAGATTTTGGCAAGAAGACAATGTTTGGAATCCATGTTGGTTATTAGACAATGGGATCAAAACCCATGTTCAGCTGTTTGACTACTGCATCTATGACTGTGATGGACCATTCGGTTAATAGTTTTATTAACTTATTTTTTACCGTCTTACAATCTAGGAATGTTGGTATATCGTGATGAGCTATCTATGGGTCAATGTCAGGTATGTCTTCATAAGATCATGAGAAGTTATTCATGAATTCTTTCATTAGCTCTTCAAATTGCACACGCTCAGGCTTGTTAAGGGTAGACCCTCTCATAATATCACGCTAATGGCTACTAGAATTGAGATTAATAATAACCGTCCCATTATCATTAATTTGGATGCAGTTGTGTTGTTTATTATTTTCCTTATTTAGATGGGTTAAGAATTGTTCATTTACAAAATCATCAACATGAAAAATCTCATTGGAATCTATGCATTTAATGTAAGTCAGAGAAAGATACTCAAAATCCTCATTTATTTAATATTCAGGGAAAACAACCTTTATAACCTCATCAAAACAGGTCTCAATTTCATTTACAATAGGAAAATGAGAAACAAAAATGGGGTTTGGCTAACCATGAGCAGACTGGACTAGGTTCGCATGCCAATTTAGGAGAGGGATATCAGTAGTTGTGATCTGGACGGATGGGTCTGATGGCGTAACATCTTGGCAGATCATGTAAAGACATAGCCCTAGTGTCTACAAATTAAAGTATTCTTCAGAGTTACTTCCATTGGAGTTCTCGGTGATGTAATGGTTTGATCAATCAGAGGTTTCACTTCATATTTCTAGTCTACATCCCTAACATGGTTATTTTGAAAGAAAATCTCCATCCTCAATTTCATTCTTCTTATCAACGTGGTCAAACTGCGATTCAAAGAATCCACAGAATGGGAAATCATCACCCTCCTTGACAAATCTCTCATTAAGAGTGTCCACTGAAACAATCTTTTAATCCTTTAGGCCTCCCTCTAGTCGCGGTCGTTGGAACACTCTGAGTTCATCTGATGAAGTTTGGTGGCCTAAGAGACATGGGGGAAATGATTCTTTTATGATCTAAAGGATTCCTTGTTGACATCATCCTAGCCCCATTATGGGAATGAAGTGCATATTCTTAAATATTTAAATTAAATTAATGTTATCGTGAGGGTTGTGCTCTGGGCAGACTCAGTCTTTGAAATGGTCCCCGATTCGGATGAGGAGTAGATCAATTCTAAAACTTAACAGGAGAATTTTATTTGTTCCATGTTCAATCTCCAACACATGATTGTTAGTATTGTCACTGTATGACATGTCATCCGATATACAGAAGTATGTTTTCATACTCGGATGGAATCAGTATATACCGTTCAACACAACTCAACACTCATCACCTGAACCTACCCATTATCGACATTAAATGGACAACCCATAGTGGTCTCGACCTATGAGAACACCTAATCAACACACTAGAGATAGCCCAAGGAGCCCATCCTTCAGGATCAGCTATCTCATCTTGGCTCTGTGCCACTCTAACAAGGCCGAGACTAGACTACTTAGCTCAGTAGTTTCTTACGTGGATGAAAAATCTATCAATCGCATCTCATTCGAGACCACCAGGGATGTTATATATGCCACATATAAAAATGTGAATTTAGGGCCACCATTCCATGTGGGAATATCATTTTGACAAGATCCTCCCCTCACGTAAGGGAATATTTAGTCATGATTCACATTAGAGGTGGCATGATCTAAGTGGGGCATCAACCTCATGCATGCCTTTGGCATGATTAAGGGGCATAATTTGTACTCTTGAGACTATAAATGGGAGCTTCTTCATCAAGTGATCTAGAATCGAAACCCTAGACTAGATCTGTCAAAATCAATATATAGATAAAGTTCTTGAGAATGATAATTACGGGCCATTAGAGCCCCATAGTTAATACGAAATACACAAAACACGTTGAACAATGGAGTAGGATATGGTTGAACTAATTACATCATAGGGTATTCATACTTGTATTCATATCTCCATTGTTATATCATTTTCAGCTTCAAGAACACATATTTCGTAACATCATCATTTTTGAATTTTTTTTGTGGGAAAAGAATTGATCTTCATCCTCTTCTTTTCTAGCTGAGACATCATTTCTACCTCTTGCGGTGGTCTAACTCCACCATTTTTGGGCCTGTACCACTATTAAAAGAGATGGGTAAGCTTTTTAACACTCCTTTCTTTTTACAATTTATCTATCTTTGATGCTTCACCTCACCGGAGTTATGGTATCAGATGTGCATCCTGGAGTTGGACCAAGTTCCATCCAACAACCAGTTTTGTCTGAAATGGCTGATGTGGCGGTGACATTGTGATCGTTATTGGCTAGCCAACAAAAAATGCAAGAGCAGTTCATGGCATTCAACCAAAGTGTGATGGGTATAACACCAGGTGTCCCAACCTTGATTGTCATTTCGACTTCCAGGGAGACAATGGATCCGACGACAGTGGGACCACCCACGATCCTATAAAATGAGGCTGAATGGCACCAGTGGTGGAAGAATGAAGTTGATCCTAGGTGTATTCCCATGGGAAAATAAGTGAAATATTTTCCAGACGACCAGGACTAGGAGAAGGAAAACATCTGGATGCCTTATGAGATTTTAGGTTACACAATTCTCTCGGATGCAACCAATAAGGGAAAAAGTGTTAAGTCGACACCAGAGGGATCACAAAGGACCTTAGAGTTTGATAGTATTAGCAGAGGGTCATCCTCAAATTTTGTCGACCTAGTAGAATACTTGTATGTTCATCTCTCCCATCTCAGAGCAATGCAACCTCTAAAGGGAATGGCAGACGTAGTGACAGTCAGCCACAATAAGGTAGAGGAGGGGAGAAAAGGGAGGTAGACAACTAACAGAAAAATGTTGGATGAGAGAAAGTACAAAATCTAGTTTAATAGTAAGGGGGCACAAATAATGTTGTTGTACATGACAAGACTTGGAACAACTCCATATAGAGGTTAATAGATAAGATTGGTATACTGTTGAAAAGATGACACCTAAACCACTGGGGTTATAGAAAAGGTTTTTTTTTATCCCCAAGTTAGTAATCTTTCCCACTCCTACCAAATTTAAACCTCCCACTGCGACCACAAAGTATGATGTAAGTGCAAGCCTAGTGCACCACATATAAAGGTATCACTCAACAACCAACATCTACATAACCCCAAACGAGATGAGGTGTAGGGTAGCAATGTTTCTCTCCTAGTACAAGAGGTTTAGGGTACCTAGTGCAAAATATAGTAAACTCTATTTCCCGGTACCACAGTTTCTTCTCTGCGCTCTCGTATTCGTGAGTTACTCATCTCGAATGAATTTGGTCAAAGGATCCATCCATGAGTCTCCCAAGTTCAAGTTTGAGAAAGACTCCAGTTCAATGTCCTCCTCCATAGTTTTGGGTCTTTTTAGAATCTCCAGAAAAATTGTCTACCAAATCTTCGTTCTTGTTGCTAAGGATAATCTTGTTAACGCATTAACTCGGCGATTTTTAAGCCAAGGCATTCTCTTCACCATTACTTACTTGAAGTTGACCATTAATTTTTGGACATTTGTTAAATACTTCGCCCGTTTCTCATGTTTACCTCCATAGATTCCTTAGATTAAATTCTCCACTAGGTGTGAGTCACTGTGCACAGTTATGTGACCGAAGTTTAGTACTCTGTACCGGAATAGGTCGGCCAATAAGGTTTCGTATTCAAAATCATTGTTTGAAGATTGAGAGATGAATCTCATAGCATACTAAATATCAATTTCATCTAGGGGTGATAGTATCATCCCTCCACAACTACCACCTTCGTAAGAGGAGCCATCTACAAACAACACCAAAATGATCTTTTATTTGAGAAAGGACCCTCAGCCAGTTCTCCATTTCTTAGCAAAAAAATCCTTTTTGTAGCATCGACTCTCACTTCATTGGCCAGCAACGGACCTGCCATCACGTTTTTAGGAAATATAGTAGTTTCATTATCTTTAATGTCAGCCTCGGCCCAAGTAATTTCTTCCATAAAATTTAACAATTTCTGCCCTTTGATTGCATTCCTTGGCTAATAAATGATGTCAATGTCAACTAACTCAATTGACTAAGCCATCAGCTTACTAGATTTCTTAGGTTTATTGATGACTTTCCTAAAAGGAGTGTCGGTGAGTACCACCATAGGATGTGCATGGAAGTAGGGCTTCATTTTTATGGAGGCATGGATCAGAGCATACACCAATTTTTTCGTTATTGGATATTTGACCTTGGCCCCTTGAAAAGACTTACTGTTGAAGTATACGGGCTTTTGAATCCTCTCACCATCTCGGACGGCAGTTGCATTCTTTGCCGATTCTGAAATGACATGTACAATAATAATTTATCTCTTTGAATGGGCCGAGATAAGAGCATTAAGGACCCCAGGTAGGCCTTAAGTTCTTAAAAAATTTTCTCACACTCTTCATAACGGAAAAATGCTTTTCTTAAGATCTTAAAGGGTAGACACTTATTTTTAGCTCTAGATATGAAACGATTGAGAGCCTCCACCATTATCTTCATTAAATGCATATACTTTATGGTTTTGGGTGTCTCATATCAATCAGTGCTTTGATTTTTGTCAGAATGTCTTCAATCCCCTTTGGTTGACAATGAAATTGAGAACTTGCATGTGCCGACGCCGAACACAAACTTCGTAGGATTCAACTTCATCTTGTAAAGGTTCATGTTGTCAAATGTTGTTTCAAGGTCGACCACATGATCCTCGGCCTTAAGGCTCTATGTCAGCATGTCATCGATATAAATCTCCACAGTCTTCCTAATTTGGTCTTTGAAGATCTTAATGACCAACCTCTAATGGGTTCCCCTTGAATTTTTATTGCCGAATGGAATGACTTTGTAGTATAGGTTCCTATATCTATTATTAAGAAAGTCTTCTCAGCATCGGCCTCATCCATGTAGCTTTAGTTATACCTTCAGTAAGTGTCCATAATGCACATTAGTTCATTACCGACCATGACATCTACCATATAATCTAGATGGGGCAAAGGAAAGATAAAATTTGTTTAGATAAGTTAAATGCACATACATTCTCCTGTTTCCATTGGACTTTGGAATGATTACGACATTGGATAACTATTCTGGGTACTATACCTTCCGAATTAACTCAGTTGTTTGGAACTCCGTAACATATTCTTAAATGACCTCATACTTTTCCATTGCATAGGTTCTTCTTCTCTACTTCACACGTTTAATCTTCTCATCAATATTCAATCGGTGGCAGGTGATCTTCAGGTCTATTCCTGACATGTCCTCATGACTCTATACAAAAAAGCTATGCCTCCTCCTTAATAATTTAACTAACTGTTATTTCACTTCCTTCTTCGAGGCTTTTTCGATTTGGACAGTTTTTTCGCCTCATACTCATTAAGAATGATGAATTCTACCACCTCTTTTTTTCATTTCTTGAGCTGTCTTGTCCCTTGGGTCGAGAGTATCAATATTGTAGGAAGTGGTTAGCTTGTTGTAAGCCTCTTTCTGCTCGGCTGAACTGAAGTAACATGACCTAGCTTCCACTTTGTCTGATGAAATTTTCATTACCCAATAAGGAGTAGCGAATTTTATCATTTTGTGGACTATGGACATGACTGCCTTGAACTTCGTGAGTTCCACTCTTTTGAGAATAATGTTAAATGTCGAAAATGGGTTCTTGTCCATCATAAAAAAGCTTAATTTCTTCATGAGACATCTCGCCCAGATGCCCATGCAGATATCCATTTCAAATACCCCTAGAGTATGGAACTTATCTCCGCTGAAGTTGATCAATAGATGATGGAAAGGGACTAGTCTTTTTTTACTCACTTTCGGACCCATAAAGGAGTTCTAAAACATTATGTTGACTGAGTAGCCTCCGTCAACTAGTATACATAACACATCATACCCATATACCCTAGTGTTAGTGACTAAAGGGTTCATGAGGGGCAATATTTTCTTGAAATCCATTCTCTAAAATACCCCTACTAGGGTGTCCATGTCCATTTTATTCAGCTTTCCTGGTTGTGGCTTTATCGTAGTTGAGGTAACATCCAACTTCGTAGGTGTCAACTTGGCCTTCCCTACGTGAGATGTACCATCATCCGACTCTTTGACTCCCCCTATTAATCCTCCACATATCATTTTTACATTAAAGGATATCATGTGCATCCGACCTTTGGTTTTTGGGATGTTAGGCGGCAGATCTCGGTCATCCTGTTGGCTGTTTAATTCATCATCTTTTTTTTGGTCGGGGCTTATCATCTCGGATTTTTGTTCTTTCCACCACTACGCTTCTTCCTAGAGTCATCCTCAGCACCATTCTGGTCTGCATACTTTCGTAGCTTTACCTACTATAACATCTTATATATCTCGTCTGAAAGAGAAAAACATTTGTTAGTTATTTGCCTATGATCTTGATGGAACTCAAACCACTTGATTTTGTGCCTCTTGTAAGGAGGGCACTTAAACTTATTAAACCAAAAAAGTTCCCTGTCATCTTTAATTTCATTTAGGAACATATATGGGTTACTAGTAAGGAGGTATATTTGGTGAACTTGTCCTCAGCTGTTCATTTTATCCCTTCCTTATCCTTCAGCTTGCTACCACAAGTCTCCATCGCATCTCATTTCTTGTCCGCCACGGACTCCTCTGCATTCATGAATCTTTTTTCCAAAGCCAGAGGTACTGTTTTGGTTTTTAGAGGATCCTTATAAAGTTTTCAGAAGAGTTTCCTGGTTGTAGGCCACTAATGAGAGCCCTGATGGCTATGTTCTGTTTATAGTTCTCTAACTCCAATTTTTATTTGTTAAACTGAGAGATTTAATCCCTCGGGGTTGTAGCACCCCTCCTAATTAAATACAGGGTGGCCAGTCCCATACCAAATTAAAATAGAATATACAGTTGGCTCATTCTTAGCATCAGTGTCGAAAACATTTACAACTCACCCAATACCCAATTAAGCTCGTGTTAAAAACTTTCCAAATTTTAATTCAATAAAAATCCATTTTTAGTTTATGAATAACACTACACATATTATTCTATCATAATAATAACTGAACCGATAATACAAAATAATTTAAATGTAATTGGAATAAACATTCCCACATAATAATCCAATACAGTAATCCCAATAATAATAAACGTATTAAAATGACACGAATACAAGAGTATTTGACTCAGATAGAAAAGAGATAACTAAACTCCTTTGGGCGACATGCCCTAACCAAAAGAATATTGTGAATAAAATGAAGATAGGAATCTACGCAATACTCCATATCTCCATAGCTTATCATAATTCCATAAGGTTGGCGCCCCTATGGCTGGACACCTGATATAGATGGTACAATAGAAAAGAGAATATGCAAGGAAACGGGTCAGAGCCCGATGTGAAAATGATTTTGAAAAAAGCAAGTATTTAACAAGTGCAATAAAGCATTTATTATGTACATGTTAGTATCCAACTCTCACTTGATATTCTCACCTCTCATCTAAGGTGCACACTTAAGGTTTCCTATTAACCTCCTGGTTAATGGTTCCTCTTCACTAATTTCCATGATAAGATTTTCGTCCCATATCATAACCCCGTATGTCCCGTACAATACTTAGTATAATCATTCATATTCGTTTCTTATTAAAATGAGTTAAGCTTTTCAAATCTATCAGAATAATATTCATTAACCTAATTAAATTCTTTTTCTCTATTCACCGTTATCTACAATTATCACATAGTATATTAATCAAACCACTCTATATACATTCATTTAATTTATTATATATATACATATATAATACGGCACCCCGAGTCACAGCTGCGGTGCATGCATTACTCTTTTATCATGTCCCAGTATCGCTGCTCGCCGAATAGGGGACTAGAGGTTCGATAAGGATTCCTCGAACCACAAACAACAACATACAAATTGGAGGCGAACATAGTTCTCATACCCACGGGCCACGCACATACCTATGTTACCATAAACAGCGGACTTATCAACTTCCCGATAAGTCTTTCATACACCAATGTTCTCGAGCGACAAATAAAAAATCCCATGGATTCATCAGGATATGACTGCCCTCACGCGCAAACCTCCCCATCGATAGCAAGTAAGCTAGGTATGTCATACACATAAATCATCAATCAATCAAATAGGCATTATCATCTACCTATATAAATATAATATCAGCAAGGTAATCACGTTACCTTAAGAAAATTCCCATACATAGCATTATATCTCTTTAAATCCTACGTATTAAAATATTATGACTTTACTTCTATAATCTAATCATTCCAGAGTCTCACTCATTAGCCAAGGTTTAATTAGGTTTTTCCTCAATATATTTATTCAGTAAGAAATCACTAATATCCTACTGGTCCATATCATCTTATCTCCCGAATTACTACGAATTTAAACTCTCCCTTAATTAGGGTTAAAACCGATTGTTTCTAGTCTCTTATAAACACATCTTCTATCAACTAGGATTGAATACCATCATCACATGTCTCATAGTCTATAGTGTTTCGTTCACACTATATGACTTATCAAAAAAATCAACATCCTCCCATCCTGTAACATCTCTCCACTCCCGACGTCGTTAAGGTTCATGCGTAGAGCATCTCGCAAAGCTAAATCCAAACAAGGAACCCATCCAATACACTAATACTTAACTTTGTCGGTCGTGGAGTTTCGTTAACTTCAAATACGCAAACGGGATAACCTCATCCCCTCTCTCAACCAAATTTGGTTTGAACTCCCATCTCTATCCAGGAGCCATATCACTAAGCACTTGTACTACACTCAGTCCTTGCGCAATCAATAATGAACTTAAACTCATACTTGATGCTCAAATTGTAAGCCTAAGTCTACCCAGGTGCTATATTAAATCTCCCCTACTGGACCTATCCTTAATCCTCATGCATACCAATTAGAATCCAACACATGAATCTTGCAACCGAAATTCTTTCAATTTAATTATCATAATTCTAATCAATTAAATCCCAATCAAATTACTTCGATTCTTATCTAGGGCTTATTGATCTTCTTTAAGTCCCATTATATCCAATTAGTAATCACCAAATATTTAGAAAAGGTTTGGGATACGGACAATCATTAAAAAGATACAAATTCATGGATTATGGGGAGGTCGATCGATCGAAGGCAGGGGGTCGATCGATCGATCTCCCAGATACCAGCGTTGTTTTCTGCAATTCTTCTACTATGGGTTTCATCACTTTTGATCATCCAAAACTTCATATTAACTACCCAAATTCCTTATAAACCTTACTACATGATATAGCAACTTATGTGAATTATTTCTAATGCTCTGAACATCCTAGAATCATCAAGAGTTTGAATTAAAGCATATGTTTGACCTGTTTTTCCAGAAAATTATATACATGATATCTTCAAGAACACACCATTGATTCTCAGCATTTCTTCAACAGATTTATGATTATTTCTTGGATTACTATCTACCTACAACATGAGTTTGATTCCTATAAACTTCCATATTTGATAAATCCACTAACAACTCTTCATTATCTTCCAAACGTATAAAAATCTCATCTTTTATAACTATCATAACATGGACAATATACAAACTTAGATTGCAATCATTAAATACTTGACTCTAATGAAGATCTGATCCTTTGGAGTTGACTAACACAGGTGGTTCTCCCTTTCACCGGTCAACTTCCGGTGGTGATGGTGGTGGTGACCTTTGACCTTTGGTTCTCCTCCTTTCCAAGCAAGCTTTTCTTTCTCCAAGCAACCTTTCACTCTCTCTAAGAAGATGACCTTTCAATTTTGTGTAGAAGAGATGAATGAACCAACATTCAACTAATCTCCAAATACTTATAATAAGACAAAATCAAAAATCACTATTCACCCCCTTGTAAAAATGACCAAAATGCCTTTTTTGATTGTCTTTTCAATTCCAAATGACCCAAGACCCAAAACCAACATCCAAATAGACTTTCTAAATATTTCAACCCTTTCGGATGCAACGACGCAGTCGAAACGACTATAAGGTTGATGTAAAAATAAGTTTTCTTTTTAATCTAACAAATTAGTTCGACACGTCCCATACCACATCCGACTAAAAATTCAAATTATGAAATTAATAACTCACCGCAATATCAATAACATCACATTCATATGTTACCTAAATATCTTTAAGTAATATTCAGAATCATTCATTTTAATATCGACAATTCGGATAAAACCCAAATGAATTAATTAATAATAAAATCCAATTATTCCGTAAATTTAAAATATAGCCTATTTTAAAAGTTATTAAAATCACGGGGTATTACATACTTCCCCCCTTATAACATAATTTCCTTCCGAAATTCGGAAGATAAATCATACTGGTAAGGTTAACTCTGAGTATAAATCTCGCATCTCAAGTAATCTATGTTGTAACGCCCATATAGTACATTAACAAAAATCCCCATTGATGCTATAGGCCAAGCCTCACCATATAGTTTCAACTGAATCAAATTTAAACTATACCCAATCTTCCCTATACCATCCTCAAGACAATGTTTGGGAAAAGTGATCCTCACTTATTAAACAAATAAATCCTGAAGTCACAACTACTTACTATTTCACAATTATGAAAACTAC
Organism: Sambucus nigra; assembly: GCA_949130495.1. Taxonomy (NCBI): domain Eukaryota; kingdom Viridiplantae; phylum Streptophyta; class Magnoliopsida; order Dipsacales; family Adoxaceae; genus Sambucus; species Sambucus nigra. The sequence goes on from OX422222.1 coordinate 71,603,974, forward strand.
TACAATCCAACCATCCAGGGCGCCCATACACCCTATCGTATAGCTTTCAGGATAAAATGGATATGATTACCCACATAATTCTCGGATTTATCGCAAAGGTTATAAACTCTTATCCTAAAGACCTAACTTATTTCGACTCCCAACGTTTATTAGTTTCATGCGTGGGGTGTCTCGCAAGGGAAATCCAAACAAGGAACCCCCCGATACACTACTACCTAAAGTAGTCGGTCATCGAAACTCCTCGAGCCCTTAGTCAATAGTTTATAACCTCTCTACAGGTTTTATCGATTTCAAATAAAAGTCTACTCATCTACTCTCTTAATAAAGACAAGATGATGGCTATAGTAGTACATACGCTCTCATATACCACAAGTCAATCCACGTCGATATTCACATCATGATCGGACATGCCTAAAGTAAGTAATTCTGGGATAAAAATCAGACCCACGTGATGACATGAAAAAATATAGGTGTCCCATGACCCCTCGGTGAGTCTACGTAAAATAACAGTGTTATATGCTAAGTTTAGTAACCCTTTTTCCCATATAATATTAATTGCAATAAAAATCAGTATGCACCTCATAATTCCTTAGATAGAAAATGTACCCTCATTCACAGGTGGTGGTTGTTGACTCCCACTATTATAATTTCGCTCCGATGAGTCAAGAAAAATTTTACCCCAAATTTTCAGTTCTAGTTAACCACACTCCATTATATGTCCAAGCCTTTGAATATATTGCCTTCGTTAGGAACACACACAATTCCCACATTTCAAGAACTTCTACTGATGACTCTCCTCAATTTTCCATAATAGGGGTGACCTCGACTACGGTCATCATACTCGAACATACTTCATAACCTACTAAGTACAACCTCCGCTATCTGTCCAATGTCCCTCATCTGCCATACTTCTTGTATGAAAACGTCCGAATGCAAAAAATATTGACTAATACATACGTGATAGCAGGAGAACAAAATCTCACCAAGGAAATCAATAACCCTAAACATAGGCTCTACATCAAAGAATTCTAAGATGAAAACACAGTAAGCCGTACAGACCCTAAAGGACACTAGAACCTGATGCTCTGATACCACCTATAACACCCCGCCTAATTAAATACCGGGGGGCCAGTACCATACCAAATTGAAACAGAATATATACAGTTGGCTCATTCTTAGCATCACTGCCGAAAACATTTACAACTCACCCAATACCCAATTAAGCTGGTGTTAAAAACTTTCCAAATTTCAATTCAACAAAAATCCATTTTTAGTTTATGAATAACACTACACATATTATTCAATCACAACAATAACTGAATCGATAACACAAAAGAATTTAAATGTAATTGGAATAAACATTCCCACATAATAATCCAATACAGTAATCCCAATAATAATAAAAGTATTAAAATGACACGAATACAAGAGTATTTAACTCAGATAGAAAGGAGATAACTAAACTCCTTTGGGCAACATGCCCTAACTAAAAGAATACTGTGAATCAAATGAAGATAGGCGTCTAAGCAATACTCCATACCTCCATAGCTTGTCATAATACCATAAGCTTGGCGTCCCTACTGCTGGACACCTGATATAGATGGTACAATAGAAAAGAGAATATGCAAGGAAACGGGTTAGAGCCCGATGTGAAAATGATTTTGAAAACAACAAGTATTTAACAAGTGCAACAAAGAATTTATTATGTACATGTTAGTATCCAACTCTCACTTGATATTCTCACCTCTCATCTAAGGTGCACACTTAACGATTTGTTTAGGCACATATTATTCACATTTATCCCCTTAATTTCAGTATTTTTATGATCCCGTGCAGTGTAAGTAGCTTGGATTTGTCTCAAATGTATTCTACTAACCTTTTTTGGCAAGTATTTCGTGTTTTCTGTATTTCTCATGTGCTTTACAGGTATTCCATGCAAGTTAGTGCGAAGGAGAACTCAAAACAGTGAAAGAAACCTAGAAATGGAGAGTTGAAGGCATTTTCGTAATTTTCAGCCTTAGTCCGAAGGTGGGGCCAACTATAAAGTTGAAGAGCTCTAAATTACAAGAATACTGGAAAAAACGGCACCTCAATCCGAGCTACGGTGAAGAAGTTACGATGTTTTGAAGTTGCGGGATAATGAAGAGTCTGGATGTGCGGATTTCTGTCATTAATTATGCATTTAATGCAGTGCAACTCTTGGAAAACTTGTTCCACAAGCACTATTGGCTGTCAATTTCGAGATTTTGTGCTATAAAAGCCCATGCCCTACATCATTTGAAGGGGAGTTGCTAGAGAGAGGCTAGGTTAGGAGTAGGTTAGAAGTGCTAGATTGAATTTTAGGGTTAATTTCCAATTTCTTCAAGAGTTTTCATGAATCCTATTTTGTAAGAATTTCTGAATCCCAATTCCGTTCTTGTTGCTGAATTCAAGTAATCTCATTTCCATTCTCTTGTTTTATTATTTGCAATTTATTTATAATGTCTTGTAGATCCTTAATGTTGTGTATGAATTTGTTTTTTTTAATCCAATCATGAGTAGCTAAATTCTCAAGGGTTGGGGTACATGAACTCAATCCTAATACAAATTATTTGTATGGAAAATTAGAAAATAAATGAAAATATTGGTTGAATCGTGAATGAAAATCATATATGCATTGTCATATCTTTTAATCTCTCTTGCCCTAGGTACTTGGGATGTTTAAGAATGCTTTGTATGTATAATTTGTCGTTCACCGCTTTATATTGATCTTTGATTTCATATGATGCGGGCTTGAACCTCATATATGTAATGCTTAGTGATGATAAGGACTGGATTTAATCAAGAATTTTGATTTATAATTCTAGTATTCTAAAGGATAATTTGTTAAGGATTGAGGGATTGTACCCTACCCTATTTTCTCCCATTTGTGAGATCAAATTTCTTTTGCACTTTTCAGTTTGTTTTTCTTAAGTAATTTTTTAATAGAAATTTTCCCAATCATCATATTTTTCATTTTTATTTTAGAAGTAATAAATCAATTAAATTCTATAAAACATTCCATGTGGATTCGATACCCAGACTTACTACTATACTCCATAAAAGTGTAGTTAAAAGTTTAGTTTTTTTTTGTATTGAGGTTGGAAGCCGATAACAACGACTAGCGTATTACACGGACGCTCGGTTTTTCCACTCGATCAAAATGGCGCCGTTGCCGGGGAATGTTTTGTTATAGATTATAATTGATTTACTATTTCGAAAGATTTTTTTTTCTTTGGATTTTTTTACCTTTTTTGTAGCCTTGCACAATTGAGCACCAAGAAATGTAGAATCCTCAACTGCACACCTTTGTACTCGAATTTCCATTTACATACTATTCGGTAATCATGTCTTTTCATGGTGAGTTCGGTAATTCTAATGGTTCATATGGTAATCGTTTTCAAACTTTTTATTCTCAAGACTCCGCGGCTCGACCTATTACCGTTGGTGAGGCCATTCTAACTCTGGAGTGTGAAAGGCTTGCAAATGAATATAGGAGAGAAATTTATATTACATATTCTCATGAATCTGTGCCTCGGCCTATTACCATGGGTGAGGCCTTTCTAAATCTTGCGTATGAAAAGCTTGAAAACGAATATCGAAAAAAAAATCATTTTGGGGAATCCAATGAAGGATTTTTCTCCAATATTTGTGAAACTATAAAAGGTTTTCAACCAAAAGAGGAATCCGAGGTTCTAGAGCCAAGGGATCCTACTTTGGAAGAATACACGCTTTTTCTAACCAAAAGAGTACTGGATTTTCTTTCCACCCAAAGCACAAAGAATATCGATTATGGTCTTGTGAAGGAAATGGTCACACTTTGCGATGATGTGCGTTCTATTTTGGAAAACAAAGAGGAGGTTGAGACTTGTGTGTCACCTCAAATTTTCGAAGAACATCTCATTGAAAGTGAGTCTTGCTCCCTTGAAATTCAATCTCCAAGTGATGATGAATCACTTGAGATTGCGTTTATTTCATCACCATTTTCGTTCAAGGTTATTGAAGCATTAGAAGTACCGCTAGATTCCTATGAGTCGGTTGAAAATTCGGAAACGTTTACACCTTTTACCGACAAAGACAATTTGCTAGAATTGTTTTCTAATATGGAATGTTCCTTTTTGTGTGCCCCTCTCCCCATACTACTTGAAAAATCTTTGGGAGGTGATTATATTTTTCTTGGATCTCAATTGTACTTGTCCCACCTAGCACCCAAACCCCCCATCATCCCGTTAAATTTTTTAATTGGTGATGGTTCATTTTCTCCATCTCACACATGCCTTCCGTTTTTCAAACGGAATTCTTATTTTTCGGGAGGCATGCATCCTAGTGAGGGCACACCATTATTCCCTCAAAGTCAAATTGTATTTTGGGTGGACCCTCAAATTTTTCGACTTCTACTATATGAGTTATTAGAATTTTAAATCGTAGGTTGTACATAATTAGTTTTTTTTTCTTTTTCTTTTTCTTTCCTTTTTCAATAGTGTAGTGTCATTAGTTAAATTTTTTGTTATTCTTTTTGCTATGCTTGGTTCTAACATGTTTTGTAGATTCATTGGACTCGTACTTTTCGAGGATCGCTCCATTTGGGTAATATCTTTCTTTTCCTCTCTTTATGTTGTGTTCTTGATTCACATTGAGGACAATGCAACATTTAAGTTAGGGGGTGTGGGATATTCTTCCCGTTTATTGTTTAGATTCATTGATTCAATCACATGTTCTTTCCAAGTGTATTTTTTTTAATATTTAAAAAAAAAAAGTAAAAAAAAATAAAATAAAATAAAAATAAAAATAAAAAATTTTGAAAAAAACCAAAAATATTTTTCTTCAAAATAAATAAAAATTGGAATTTAAATTTTTCAAAAATATCACCTTTATTTTATTTAAAGTCTCAAATTGTTAACAATCAAAATGCACTAAATCGAAATTGACCAAAGATGGAAATTGAAAGAAAATTGACGACTTAACGAATAAGTGTGGAGATTAGTCCAACCCGGTGAGATTTCGAGCCTATCGATATTTTTGAGTTTTTAAATCAATCTGAGTTTATGATTAACTCAAAGTTCTTTTCAGCGTTTTAATAAGTCGTTGATGATCTCAATCCTTTATTTTGATCGGTTATGGGAAATGTGTGAAATGTTGTCTCGAAATTCGTGCTAAATATATCTCTAAACTTAATTAATCTCGAGATGTATATGGTAATGTGATTAGCAATTTGGACAATGAAGTAGGCCCTCGTTTGTTACCCAAAAATATTAGCCATAAAAAGTTGTGAAATACAAAATTATCCCTTTGCAACCCACTTTGAGCCTAATAAAATATTTCCCTTTCGTTTGATAACCCGAAAAACCAAATAGCCCGGAATTGTGAAAATTGAGAAAATTCATCAAGTAAGTCCAAATTGTGCAATAAAAAGGGGCAAGAAAAAAAATGTTAAAAAAAAATAGTGGAAAAAAATGAAAATTGAAAAAGAAAGAGAAAAATGAGCAAATGCCCGAAAAAGCACAAATGGACGTCATAAGGACATTTTCCAATTCCGAACATTCCATCCATTCCCATTTTTACCCTTTACACTTTTTAACCCAAAAAGTCCTAACTGAGTCCGAATGGCGAAATTAGTTACCGCGTGGAGAGCTAAGAGATGAAAAGATAATATGAGAGATTAAAATGGTTTGAATTAGAGGTGATGTTCCCATTTCCTAATAACCGTAATCCGATGATGAGATCTTTTCACCATAAATTTCCTTCTTTTCAATTTTGTATGCATGAATTTGTGTCCATTATATTTACTCTTTATATCATGCATACCGAGAGAAAATAGCCACAATTCGAGTGATTCGTTTGTGAGTGCATCCGTAAGAATTTGAATCAAAACGAATTTTCGGAAAGTAACGTAATGCTCAATCGGTGGAAATTTGAGGTTTAATTTTTGGCTTCGCACACACACACTATGGTTTGAGACAGTTGAATATGAGTAGATGGTGATTATTTTTCGAAAATTTTAAATTGTACAATTTTTAAGTATTTTGATATTTATTTGAGTCAATAAAGAATTTTGTGGGTAAATTCACTGCAAACCCTCACGAGACAAAACTCGTCCTACTAGGGTAACGTAGGGGTTTAAAGGCTTGTTGCATACGCTAAATGCAATCGCGTGCCTGCGAAAGTGGAATTTTATTTTAATAAAGGAATTTTAAAGAGTAGAATTTTGGTTAGGATTCATATACGTTGCTCGGGACGCGCAAAGTTCTAAGTTAGGGGGTGTGTTTAGGCACATATTCTTCACATCTATCCCCTTAATTTCAGTATTTTTATGATCCCGTGCAGTGTAAGAAGCTTGGATTTGTCTCAAATGTATTATACTAACCTTTTTTGGCAAGTATTTCGTGTTTTGTGTATTTCTCATGTGCTTTACAGGTATTCCATGCAAGTTAGTGCGAAGGAGAACTCAAAACAGTGAAAGAAACCTAGAAATGGAGAGTTGAAGGGCATTTTCGTAATTTTTCAGCCTTAGTCCGAAGGTGGGGCCAACTAGAAAGTTGAAGAGCTCTAAATTACAAGAATACTGGAAAAAACGGCACCTCAATCCGAGCTACGGTGAAGAAGTTACGATGTTTTGAAGTTGCGGGATAATGAAGAGTCTGGATGTGCGGATTTCTGTCATTAATTATGCATTTAATGCAGTACAACTCTTGGAAAACTTGTTCCACAAGCACTATTGGCTGTCAATTTCGAGATTTTGTGCTATAAAAGCCCATGCCCTACATCATTTGAAGGGGAGTTGCTAGAGAGAGGCTAGGTTAGGAGTAGGTTAGAAGTGCTAGATTGAATTTTAGGGTTAATTTTCAATTTCTTCAAGAGTTTTCATGAATCCTATTTTGTAAGAATTTCTGAATCCCAATTCCTTTCTTGTTGCTGAATTCAAGTAATCTCATTTCCATTCTCTTGTTTTATTATTTGCAATTTATTTATAATGTCTTGTAGATGCTTAATGTTGTGTATGAATTTGTTTTTTTAATCCAATCATGACTAGCTAAATTCTCAAGGGTTGGGGTACATGAACTCAATCCTAATACAAATTATTTGTATGGAAAATTAGAAAATAAATGAAAATATTGGTTGAATCGTGAATGAAAATCATATATGCATTGTCATATCTTTTAATCTCTCTTGCCCTAGGTACTTGGGATGTTTAAGAATGCTTTGTATGTATAATTTGTCGTTCACCGCTTTATATTGATCTTTGATTTCATATGATGCGGGCTTGAACCTCATATATGTAATGCTTAGTGATGATAAGGACTGGATTTAATCAAGAATTTTGATTTATAATTCTGGTATTCTAAAGGATAATTTGTTAAGGATTGAGGGATTGTACCCTACCCTATTTTCTCCCATTTGTCAGATCTAATTTCTTTTGCACTTTTCAGTTTGTTTTTCTTAAGTAATTTTTTAATAGAAATTTTCCCAATCATCATCTTTTTCATTTTTATTTTAGAAGTAATAAATCAATTAAATTCTATAAAACATTCCCTGTGGATTCGATACCCAGACTTACTACTATACTCCATAAAAGTGTAGTTAAAAGTTTAGGTTTTTTTTGTATTGAGGTTGGAAGCCGATAACAACGACTAGCGTATTACACGGACGCTCGGTTTTCCCACTCGATCACGATTCCTATTAACCTCCAAGTTAATGGTTCCTCTTCACTAATTTCCATAACAAGATTTTCGTCCCATATCATAACCCCGTATGTCCCGTACCATACTTAGTATAATCATTCATATTTGTTTCTTATTAAAATTAGTTAAGCTTTTCAAATCTATCAGAATAATATTCATTAACTTAATTCAATTATTTTTCTTTATTCACCGTTATCTACAATTATCACACACTAGATTAATCAAACCACTCTATATACATTCATTTAATTTATTATATATATACTTATATAATATGGCACCCCGAGTCACAGCTACGGTGCATGCATTACTCTATTATCATGTCCCAGTATCGCTGGTCGCCGAATAGGGGACTAAAGGTTCGGTAAAGATTCATCGAACCACAAACAAAAACATACAAATTGGAGGCGAACATAGTTCTCATACCCACGGGCCACGCACATACCTACGTTCCCATAGTAAGAGGACTTATCAACTCCCCGATAAGTCTTTCATAGACCTATGTTCTCGAGCGACAAATCAAAAATCCCATGGATTCATCATGATATAACTGCCCTCACGCGCAAACCTCCCCATCGATAGCATGTAAGCTAGGTATGTATTACACATAAATCATCAAGCAATCAAATAGGCATTATCATCTACCTATATAAATATAATATCAACAAGGTAATCACGTTACCTTAATAAATTCCCGTACGTAGCATTATATCTCTTTAAATCCTACGTATTAAAATATTATGACTTTACTTCTATAATCTAATCATTCAAGAGTCTCACTCATTACCCAAGGTTTAAAAAGGTTTTTCCTCAATATAATTATTCAGTAAGAAATCACTAATATCCTATTGGTCTGTATCATCTTATCTCCCGAATTACTACGAATTTCAACTCTCCCTTAATTAGGGTTAAAACCGATTGTTTATAATATCTTATAAACACATCTTCTATCAAATAGGATTGAATACCATCATCACATGGCTCATAGTCTATAGTGTTTCATTCACACTATATGACATATCACTAAGCGCTTGTACTACACTCAGTCCTTGCGCAATTAATAATGAGCTTAAACTCAGTCCTTGATGCTCGAATTGTAACCCTAAGGCTACCCAGGTGCTATATTAAATCTCCCCAACTGGGCCTATCATTAATCCTCATGCGTACCAATTAGAATCCAACACATAAATCTACCAACCGAAATTCTTTCAATTTATTTATCATAATACTAATCAATTAATTCCCAATCAAATTACTTCGATTCTTATATAGGGCTTACTGATCTTCTCTAAGTCCCATTATATCCAATTAATAATAACCAAAGATTTAGAAAAGGTTTGGGATACGAACAAGCATTAAAAAGATACAACTTCATGGATTATGGGGAGGTCGATCGATGGAAGGCAGGGGGTCGATCGATCGATCTCCCAGATAACAACGTTGTTTTCTGCAATTCTTCTACTATGGGTTTCATCACTTTTGATCATCCAAAACTTCATATTAACTACCCAAATTACTTATAAACCTTACTACATGATATAGTAACTTATGTGAATTATTTCTAATGCTCTGAACATCCTAGAATCATCAAGAGTTTGAATTAAAAGCATATGTTTGACCTCTTTTTCCAGAAAATTATATACATGATATCTTCAAGAACACACCATTGATTCTCAGCATTTCTTCAACAGATTTATGATTATTTCTTGGATTACTATCTACCTAAAACATGAGTTCGATTCCTATAAACTTCCATATTTGAGAAATCCATTAACAACTCTTCATTATCTTCCAAACGTATAAAAATCTCATCTTTTATAACTATCATAACATGGACAATATACAAACTTAGATTGCAATCATTAAATACTTGCCTCTAATGAAGATCTGATCCTTTGGAGTTGACTAACACAGGTGGTTCTCCCTTTCACCGACCAACTTTCGGTGGTGATGGTGGTGGTGACCTTTGACCTTTGGTTCTCCTCCTTTCCAAGCAAGCTTTTCTTTCTCCAAGCAACCTTTCACTCTCGCTAAGAAGATGACCTTTCAATTTTGTGTAGAAGAGATGAATGAACCAACATTCAACTAATCTCCAAATACTTATAATAAGACAAAATCAAAAATCACTATTCACCCCCTTGTAAAAATGACCAAAATGCCTTTTTTGATTGTCTTTTCAATTCCAAATGACCCAAGACCCAAAACCAACATCCAAATAGACTTTCTAAATATTTCAACCCTTTCGGATGCAACGACGCAGTCGAAACGACTATAAGGTTGATGTAAAAATAAGTTTCCTTTTTAAATTAACAAATTTGTCCCGACACGTCCCATACCGCTTCCGACTAAAAATTCAAATTACGGAATTAATAACTCACCGCAATATCAATAACATGACATTCATATAATACCAAAATTTCTTTACGTAATATTTAGAATCATTCATTTTAATATCCACAATTCGGATAAAACCCAAATTTATTATTTAATAATAAATCCAATTAATCCATAAATTTAAAATATAACCTATTTTAAAAGTCATTAAAATCACGGGGTATTACAAGGGTTTCGTTATTCACTAGCCTCACATATAGGAGGTGAGTTGCCTTCTTTGATCATTTCATACCAAGTAAGAAGTTGTGAATAACCTTATCATCCAACTCCTTTATATTTTCAATTGAATTGTAGTCTTCAACTATTATTTTCTTCCCTTCCTTGGACACGGTCGACCATGTGAAAAAATGTGATAATTATCAATAGTTCTAAAAAATCCCACACCAACCTTTCCCTCCACTCTCATCTATTATAGTGTCGTGTCCATTCGCGGTATGGGTAACTGACCTTATTGGACCACTTCCTAAGGCACCCTAGGATTACCAGAATCTGATTCTGTCCATTTGTTATTTTTCCAAATTGGTAGAGACCTAATATATGATCTCCATTACCGAAGTTAAAAATCTCATGTTCATTTATATAAATATCATCTGTAGGTAAGTCCTATCTCACATGCTCATATCGGACAATAGTAAATAATTTTTTTAAAAAAATTAGAAGCCAACAGCGAAAAGGTCAGCATCAAACAATTCTTCTCCTCTCCCGTTGACCTCAAGCCAATGGCCAGGTCACAAAGCGGATGATATTGGTTGGGATGCAGAATAAACTAGAAGATGACAATGGTTTGTTCACTAAAGAGTTGTATGGGGACCTATGAGCCTACGAGATGACTGAGAGGATGCCACAGGTAAAACAACATTTATGTTAGCCTATGGATCTGAAGCGGTTATGCCTGCAGAACTTGGACTCGCCAAGCATAGGGCAGATAACTACGATTAATTTGAACTTGCTTGCAGAACTTTATTTTACCCTCTTATGTTAGCCTATGGATCTGAAGCGGTTATGCCTGCAGAACTTTATCTTGATTTGATTGAGGAAAGACAAGAGGACACTGAAATATGATAATCCGCATACCAATAAAAAGATTCCAGGTTCTATAATAAGAGGGTAAAAGTAAGGCCGACAGTTGTGGGAGATTTAGCTTTAAAGAAAGTTGGGCAGAAGCCAAATAAACTGCACCTAAATTGGCATTGGCCAAATCGGGTCACGAAAGAAGTCGTTCAAGGGACTTATAGGTTGGACAAGTTAGAGGGAGAACCCTTACCTAATCCTAGAAATGTCGACCATTTGAAGATATACTATCAGTGATATCATGTTTTACTTGTCAGTTTGTATGATTTTTGTATGACGATAGTTCATCATAAGAAAGTTAAAGTGAAAGAATTAATGAAAATATACAAGAATTTTCTCACATATTCTTGTTGTTACTAATTCATTTCGTGATTTTCTTAAGACATATCCAGGTAATACGAGAGTGGGTAAGAAGTCGTGTCTCCTTATACACTCTCAACAACATCGAGAAGGATAAACTGTGTAACATAATCTCTATTGCGGTCAATGACCTATAACCATCAAAATGTGGTGAACCTAGGAGTTAAAACTCTCTCGGTAAGACAAGAGTGTATGAAGAGACGAGACTTGTCCATACACTCTCAAATATGACGAGAGGGGACTTATATCATAACATCATTAATTTGGTGATAAAATCAAAAGTCCATTTATTATGGTTACTTCAACATCACAATGGGGTGATGCTATAGTCAAAACGCTCTGAACGAGATGAGAGTGTATGAAGAGATGAGACTTGTCTATACACTCTCAAAAACGACGAGAGGGGACTGGTATCATAACACCATTAATTTGATTATGAAAATTGAAAATCATTTTATTATCTGTACTTAAACATTATAATGTGGTGACTTTAGACTCAAAGTTCTTTCGGCGATACGAGAGTGTATGAAGGGACGAGAGTCGTTCACTCACTATAAAAAATGATAAGAGGGGACTTGTATCAAAACATCATTAATTTGGTGATCAAAATTGAAAATAATTTATTATGGTTACTTATACATCACAATGTGTTGAATTACGAGTTGGAATTAAACATCAGCCTATTAAAAGAATTATCAAAAGCAGTAGGTATGAAAACACCAAAAGGTCCATAAAGAGTGTAATTCTAATACTAGACTTAACAAGTTACAAAGAGACAAGAGTACAAATTCAGTAGACAAGAAAATAGTGGATATTATTGTTATTATTACAATTGTTCAAAAATTGAATAATACCACTGGAAAAAATTCAAGATGACCTAGGACTACTTGCCGGCTTACCTAGGGACAATGTTCTCAGTTGAAGGCCTAGTCTCAGCCTCTTCATCATTTACTGCACTAACTGTTATATCAGCTTTAGCTAGTTCGGTGGTCTCGACCAAAGTCTATTTAGGTGTGGTAGTTATAGCCTCTACCTCTCCCAAAGTAGAGGCAAATAGGGGATCAGAGAGGTAAAAAGCCTTAAAGTCTTTCTACAACATATCTTCCACCTTAGGGAACCTATAATGGCTCAGTCACATGCCATCCTTGAGGCCCTCTCTAGGTATTGAAAGGCATACCTAGAAAACTTGTTTGAGGATTTGAAATCAATAACCACCCTCTTTTTCACCAAATCTTCAGCCGAGGCCTTGAAGTGGGCAAGGGCCTTCTCTTAACCCATATCCACAGCGTTCTTTGTAGCAGCCTCAATGCTGGATAGATGTTTATTAGTGTGGTCCTACTTATTAAACTTGGCCAACCTTTAGTGTGTTTTTGCTATCATGTGGTCCTCGCCTTCTATTGTTCAGTATCTTGGGCATTCAACTATTTCCTGAGTACGTTTTGGTCCCTGAGCCTTCTACATTTGAGGGACTTTTTCTTCAATACACTTTTCGACCCGTACAGAGGCCAGTAGAGACTGTAAAGAGTAAAAGAATAGAATTTAGTACGAGACAACATTTTAGACAGATATATCAAGAAATAAGTGGGGAAATCTGACAGCTACGTGAGTGCCCTTATGAAGACCAAAGATATATAAACGATAGGCATCCATAACCTTGAGGAAATGCCTATCGATCTCAGACATCATAGATATTGAGGTAGCCCTAGCCCTTTTTGGGTCTCCTATTAGAGAATCATTATTTAGGGTCAATGTCTCTAAGTGAGGTGCAATATCCGCATCAGAAAATATTGGGATTACTTGGTCTGATCCTCCCCTTGACGAGACGTCCTTCTTGTTTTTGCTTTGGGGAGGGAGGACTGGAGTATCATCGAAGACCTCTCTTATTTTCTTGGAAGCCTCAGCATTATCGATCTAACAAGTTATTTATTTCTATATCTGAGTCGATATTACCGACTTCCTCCCTAATTTGTTCATCATGTTAGAGATATTGGGTGCTTCACTTCTCCAAATAGCTTCTGGGGTGTTTTCTGGATGACCTGTAAAAATGTGGATGACGTTAGTATCAAAAGCAGTAATAAAAGAAAATTATATAGTAACAAATAAAAGGAACTTGAAAAATACTTACACACCTCAGCTAGGAGGTCGAACCCCAAACCCATCTTTTCACGGAAGTGGGGGGTCGTCATTTATTCGAACTCCACTAAAGCACGTTGTACCCATTGACCTCTTATCTGATCCACTTTATTTTGGTCATCAGTGTTGAAGCCAAGATCAAACTTACCAGCCATGGAGGCTTTCGGCCATATTTAGGGGAATCTCAGCTCAGAGGTACCATAGTCAACGTCGACATTAAATTCCCTATCCCTTGACACAAACGAGTATCAGGGCTTCCAGTGATGGTTTGATGTTTTGTACACTCTCATAACTTTTTTATCGGATTTACTGGGCACCATATGGTAATATCCAGACTGAACCTTAGAGGACGAGACGTTATAGCATATCCAAACTGCTTACTCGGATATTGGCTCTATGGACCAACTCATAAAGGGAGATAAAACCTAGTAAAATCCTATGGGCATTAGGTGAAAGTTATGATGGGTAAAGTTCCATACTGGCTAAGATTTTCTGCATTATAGGGTGGATGGGAAGCCTAAATTCGACCTTGAACATTTATTCATACAAAATTATTTATCCTTTCCTCCATTGAAAACCCTTTCATCCTCGTTTGGTACTTTCATATTTATGGTCTACTTGATCCCATATAGGTCCATACAGAACAAAAGGTATATCTCTTTGATGGTTCTTCCAAAGGTTAGAGCATAAGAAGTGTCTATTTTTCCTCGACCTCATCCTCAGAATCGATAATGTCAACCATCAATATTTCGCTTGGGAATCTCTCATGAAATTCACCCTCGTTCGTGGACGATAAGGGAAAAATAGTTAGGGAAAACATCAAAATATGCATACAAGGAGAGGGAACTTGCATGTCCTCTTTAAAATAGTCAGCTTCCCTAGAGATAAGAGACAAGAAAGGGATATATATCTAAAAAGATTAGGAAAATTGGGAGTCCCGTGCCTAGTTATAACTAATGGTGTCACCATTATTCTCAAATATGGGATGAGGGATGCAGTTAAAGGAACAAGGTAAATGGGGAGTGTACGGTCAACCCTATCTTGCACCCCTTCGTATCTCCCTAAGAATTTGGGCACATAGAGGGGGAAATTGATCTAGTAATTCGTATAAATTTTTAAACATTCAAGCACCCCTAGATACTTATTTACCACCGAAGAATATGATCAGTGGATGACAGAAAAATCCAACCAATGATGGAGATTCTCAATGGACGCACAAAACCTCCTACACTTAAGGTCCGACACCTAAAAAAATCAGTAATACAACCAAATATACCTTAGGCCAGCCTACACAACCCACCAAATAACTAAAAGCTCACTGAAAAAACTAAAATGCAAACCAAAAAATGGTAGGGCAAGGTTACCAGGGTGAAAATGGTGGGCTGGTGAGTAATGTGATCCCTGACGCTTGTTGGAAAATCTAAATCAATGAGAAAGAATGGAGATGGATAAGGATGTTGTAGAAGATTAGAGCGCGAATGTGTTTTATTGACAAGAAAAGCAAGGTTACCTGGGTGTTTTATGGCTTTTAAACTACTTAGTCATCGCGAGTGATTCCCCAAGAGGAGTGGAACAAAGTCAATACTGAAGCCACCTGATCTTGGTTAACACATAAATCCACATGTTCAATGCCAAGTGTCAACCCTAGACACTTAAGAGACAGTTTAACATATGACATTGAAAGGATGCTCTCACATTTAGCCAAATTGATTGACATCCCATATACCCTCAAATATTAGGAGGTCCCTTCCTCGTTACGTTTCATCCAGAAGTACCCCTCATAATTCCACTCGTATTGTAGAATAAGGGCTAGAGGTGATTGATTTACGTAAGTACAGTCTTGTCCTCGGATGGAGTCAGTCTATACTGACAGACACTACCCAACACTCATTAACTGAACCTACCCATCAGTCGACATAAATAGAACACCCACATTGGTCTTGACCTTCCAGATCACCTACTCAGCACACCAGAGATAGCCCGTAAGGCCCAACCTTCATAATCAGTTATCTCATTTTGTCCATATGCCACTCTGTCAAGGCCAAGACTAGACAACTCCACTCAGTAGTTGCTTGCATGGAAGTCATATATATCGATCTCATATCGACAGTGACCACTTGGGATATCATTTATGCCATGTATAACACATGTGAATTGTGGGTCACTATTCCACATGGGCATATCGTTATGATAATATTTTCCCCTCAAGTGACGGAATATTTAGTCATTATGCACATAATAGGTGGCATTCTCTCATTGGAGCAACTGGAAACCCTATATGAGTTTTTTTTTAAATTATTATAGAGAAAAAGTGCTTAAGAATTGTAGTTTTGGACCATTAGAGCTCCATGGTTAATACAAAACACACAAACCACCTTGCATAGTGGAGTAGGCTACGGCTTAACCACTTACATCACAGTGTCATCATTTTTACCTCATCTCCTTCTATTACTTTCACACTTGCATTTATATCTGCATTATTATTTTATTTTGAGGTAGAGAAGCACAAACAATTTAAGTGGTGATTTCATAGCATCATCATCGTTGTACCCCAAAATGGTGATAACTTGACCTTATGCAAAGAACTTCAATTTTAATAGAAATAAGAGGATAGTCCTCAGATGTTGTGGATCCAAGGGAAACCAAGGAGTGAGTTGAATCAAGTCGGTGTGTTGATGATTTTAAAGTCTATCAAAGGGTTGATAGGGCCATCCCCTACTATGAGTTTTATGGAACCCATTACTTCTCGATGAGTGTTGTCACAGGCACACATGGTGGAGAATGTAGGAGTGAGATCACCGACTTTTAATCCTAATTAGTTGAAGGTTCTGTATAAGCATTGAGAGCAGATCCATTATTAACAAGTGATAGTGGGACTGTTTTCCCCAAGATTTCGACGGATATGTTGAGAGCCTAGCTAAGATTAGGTTTAAATTTTTAGGTTCCTTCTTTGAAAAAAGAGAGGATTCTAGTAGAGGTCAATGATCCAACCATACTTATTGATTCTTTGAGAGTGATAAAGGAAAAAAATTATAGGTCCTGGACGACATTTATCAAGACGTTCCGATGCAATTGGGAGGACAAAAAGAGTCATCATAAGGTTATGTTATATTGGGTTTTACTGAGCTGATCAATGACTTTACTGTCCTCAATGGTCATTTTAAGCATTAGGATATCTTTGGCAATTCCCTTCCCTTTGTCTAGTTCAGTTGACTGGGGAATCACATATTTATAGTATTACTCTAATTTGGTCATGTGTTTTACAAAGCCGAGAGAATAAGAATCCTGTGGCTTCATTTATTTGGAGCTAAATGGGTACACTATTGATTTCCCCAAACAAATCTTTGATAGATATCATTCCACAAAAATTGGCAACTGAACTGCCTTCCTCTTGATTTGGTTCATCACTGAACTATCAAAGTCATCCGCCAATTTGGTGGAAAGTATGTATTACTTACAATAGGGATAAATGCATTAAAAAATTCAGTGGTTTCATCATATAAATCTTCCCACTCGACAGGGAAGTGCAGGAGTGAAGAGAACAATCACCCCCGGAGTTTTGAAGCAGTGAGCAAATCAGAGACCCTAAAGATTTTTCTCATTTAGTGTGGCCATCCCTTTCCTTTAGGGAGGTTCTCTCCATCCTCCTATCTCGACTAGGGGAGGGGAGTGAAGGTCCCTCACCATTTTCTCCTAAGAGCACTTTGGTCGTTATCACTGTGGGGTGAATGTAAAGAAATGGAGTCGCCAACCTATTGGGCACGAAGCCAGAAAAAAACATGTCGCTGCTTTGAGAGAGCGGCATCAAGATAAACTGATGCTCACAAAACCAATAGTTCATAGGTTCGCGGGCTAAGTTAAGGGATGGTATGGTATTAGGCACTCGTCCCACCCTTTTGGTCTCTCACGGGCTTGTGTTACTTTTTTCTTAATTTCTTCGTGAAGTGTGTGCGTGTATATGTAAATAGATATGAAAATTTCCCAACTCATAATATGGAAAAGATAGTGTGAATTCATCCAAAGGAATGATCCCAAAATAATAATTATAAAATATTATCTCTGCGCATATCGAGATATTGATCGTGATAATGGAACGATAATATTTGTTAGATAAGATGAAAGTTTGAATCATGAGTATGATATATATGAATGAACTATGGATTGAATAGGAAAAATGATGAAAATATGAAAATAAAAATATAGGAAAATAGGAAGCTAGGACTCGAGTCTCAGGTTTTAGTCTGAGACGCCTACGTAACCTATGAAGGAATCAAAGTCCACATAGTTCGCATGCGGCATAAGGGTTTGGGTTATCGCATAGATTGAAATGGAAGTTTATTATTTGTGTGTGAATAAATTATAAATCTAGATTTTACCTTAGTTCAAAGTGGTGAATTGTCTCGTTGGAATTTATAGGTGTAACCCTATCTTTTTTGCTTTCTATTTTTTATAGAAAATAAATCATGTGCAATATATCTAATAAATAATGAGATATTAATGTGTGTGAACTAAGGTAACGTCTAGATTATTGGTGTAACCGTATAATCTAGATTTTACATAAAATCTAGATTAAGAAATTATGTAACTAATGTGAAAATGAAGAAATTTAAAGAGAGAGAAGGATATATGGACCTTCTTTGTAGAATTGAAGCTTGATCTTGATCCCAGATGATCTGCCTTGAATGTTGGGATGAGAGAGAAGGGGATTTTGGAAAATTGGGTATGAAAATGATGAGAATAAAAGATGGAAAGATATTTCATACAAGGATCTTCACTGATGTTGTTGATATCAGTGATTTTGATGGATCTCAGGTGTATTTAAAGTGAGATCATGACCTCCTATTATAGGTTAGGGGGACTTAGAATAGACATACCCCTAGCCATGCCAATGGGTAGGTGACTCTAGACACATTACCGATAGGCAGGGAAATGGACATGCCAATCGACAGTCTTATACAGATTTTTCTACAAAAATGATAATAGAACGTAATCCAAAAATCCAACTCGCACACAAGGTATACCATTAGAAAGATAATTCATATAACTTCAAGAGTCCTTTGGGCCTCTCAGGGGTTCGGGAGTTAAGTTTGCATCAAACGGAGCTCGAAAGCGCTTGTCAGACAGTTGGACGTGAGATCATCGGAGGGTAATGGACCATACGTCGAAACTGTAAGTCAAACTTATGAATGGGGTGGAACACTAGTGAATTATATGCAAGGTACTTTGACTTTATGAATAGTAACTATCGGTTTATATAGTTAGCTTTGGTCAAATAGCCTAAAGCGCTCGATGGACCTTCAGAGTAAAATGAGTCATTCATGCATATTGTAAGGCTGATTAGTGCTTGTGGTGGACCATTCGAAAGGGTATTTAGTGTCGTAAGAAGATTCATTCAGTCTCATTCAAGTTGAAGAGTTGACCTTGGTCAAACAGAGCCCGAGAGTGCGTCCAAACGGTAATGCCATTTCACACACAGGGGAGATCGTTGGAAAGGGGGTTTAGGGACCTTCGAGGATTCATTAAGATTTCACCCTTATGATGGAGTTGATTGGGGTTAAATGGGGTTTGAGTGCGCCTAGGGGGTACTATAATGTTGTGTCTATAAAACCCTTCGACAGGTGTTCTTGGAATATGTGAAAGCCATGGAATAGACACCACATGATGTTTTGGGACGAAGGTCAATTCTACATACCTAAAGGACAAGGATGACCAATTCAGAGGGTCGAGGTCGATGCTGATGAGCTATGGTAATGCTAGGGATATGCAATCATGTAGTCTACGGTCATTTTCGAGGATGTAAAGATAGGAGAGACAAATTAGGAGGGTTAAGGTCAATTTGGAGGACCTTATGTTTAAGCGACCAATTCTGAGGGCCATGTTCAATTTTGAGGACCTTAAGTGGGAGCGGACAATCCTGAGGATCGAGGTAAATTCTGAGGGACCTAAGAGGGAGGGACCAATTTTTTGAGTTATGGTTTATTCTGAGGACCTTAAGTGGGAGCAACTAATTCTGAGGGTCGAGATCAATTCTGAGGAGCTTAAGTGCGAGAGACCAATTCTAAGGGTAGTGGTCACTCGAAGAACTTCCAAAGAGAAGTAACATGACTTTGTTGAGTCTTAGACTTGATGATCATGTCATCCATGTAGACCTCGACTCCTTTGTGTATCAGATCATCGAAGATGGTTATGTCAGCCCTCTAGTAGGTAGCCCCTGCACTTTTAGACCGAATGGCATAACTCTATAACAGAAGGTTCCCTGAAGGGTGATGAATTCGGGTTTCTCTTGATGATTTGGGTTCATCTTAATCTGGTTATATTCAAAAAAACTATCAATAAGATCATGACTGGAGATATTGTCCATAATCATATCGATATTGGGTAGTGGGTAATCATCCTTTGGATAGTAATTGTTCAAATCTCAATAATCAATGCACATGCGAACCTTTTCTCTGGATTTCAACACGGGTATGATGCTGACTATCCATGTGGGATATTTAATCACTCGAATGAAGCTTACGTTGAACTGTTTGACCACCATTCGGTGTGTATCTTTTACAGTTTTTATTTGATCGGTTTGCATTCCAAAAGAGTTAAAATCTCTTTCTGATCTATCTTGAGATCAATTTCGCCAATGTCATCATAGGACCATGTGAAGATATCCACAAATTCCTTTAATAGTTCTTGGAATTGCGTGCATTCTTGCTCATCAAGGGTGGACCCTCTTGTTATCTTGCATAGTTGTCTTTTAGAATCGATATTAATAAAATTAGTTGCATCTTCATTAATTTTAATGCATTCATGTTATTTGTTATTAAACTTAATAAGATCATTTAAGAATTGTTCATTTGTAAAAGCATCATCATCAAGATTTTGATTCGAATCAAGACAAGTTATGTAAGGCATATAGGACACTCAAAATATCTATTTATTTCATTCCCAAGAAATACAGTGTTAAGAACCTCATCGAAGGAGGTCTCGATTACATTGTGATCACAACAAGGAGGAATAATAAAAGAAGAGGAAATAGGATAAACATCATAATTGGGTTGGATTTTAGCAGGTGGATCTAGTATGGCATGCCAATTGAGGAGAGGTGCATCAGTAACTTTGATCATGAGGAATGGATCCAATGATGTAGTTTTTGAGTGAATCATGTAGAGTGTCATCCCTAGTGTCTGTAGATTTAATGAACCCTCATAGTCACTTCTTTAAAAATCTTTGATAGAAATAATAATCTTCTCAATGAGTGGTTGCACGTGATGCTAGGAACTTTCAACCCATGAGTAGTTGTCTTGGAAGAAGATCTCCATTCTTGGCTTCATCGTCTTATCCACGTGATAATACCATGGTTCGGTAAAGCCACAAAAGGGGAAATAATCACCCTATTTGATGAATGTGCCATTCAAGGAATCCCATGAGACAATCTTAGTAGTTTCTAGCATTCTATTTAACTAAGGTTGCCAGAGCATTTCGATTTCCTCTGTTGATCATTGATAACCCATACCATAAGGAGAAAAGTCCTTATTTAACTCCATGGGTTCTAGTATTCCATATTTTCATCATCCTAGCCCCAATCCGGGCATAAAGTGCATGTTCTTAAACATTTCTATGACATTGACATTGCCATGAGGGTTGTGTTTTAGACAAACTCTAGCTTTGAAACCATCCCCTGATGGGAGTAAAAGTGGTTCGACTTAGAAAATTGACAGAAGCATGTAATTCTCCCCATACTGTATTTTTAGTATCGGATTACAGGTGCTTGCATTCTCAGTGTTATCATCGTCACCCAAGATGGTGATGACCTACCCATTGGTGAAGAATTTCTATTTTTTATGGAAGGAGGAAGACACACCCTTGATACTATGGAGCCATGGTCATCCAACCAATAGGTTGAAACAATATGGTATGTCAATGACTTAGAATTCAGTAACCGGATTTATAAAGCCTGCACCACTTCCCGATAATTGTCATAAGCATGCATTGGGGTGGAAGTTGGAAAAAATTGGATTACTTTCAGTGCCATGCAATTGACAGTTATTATTGGGAAAAGATTAAGTGTTGATCCATTATCAATAAGAAAAAGTGAGATGGTCTTTCCCATGAACTCAACAGAGACATTGCGATCATAGTTGTGAGTTGGACCAAACCTAAGGATTTCATCTTCGGAGAAGAAGAGCATTTTAGTAGAGGTTAGAGATCCGACTAGATTTACTACTTTTTCTGGTGTGGTATAAGGAGGGACTATGGGTTTGGTAAGTAGTTTAATCAAGGCATTTTGGTGTAGGTAAGAAGACATAAAAATTCCCCACAGAGTGATGTTATCCTGAGTTTTCTTCAACTAATCGAGGATCTTACTCTCCTCAAGGGTTATTTCTAGCATAGAGAGTTTCTCAACACCTTTTTCCTTAAACATCATTTCTGATTGATGGTTCAGAACCTTGTAATGCCTCCTCGAGCTAGTCATATGGTTCAAAGAAGAGGGGAAAATAGAAACCCTATTTATTTATCTATCTCATGTTGTTTGGCCACTTTGTTAGTCTCTCCGAGCAGACACTTAAACAATATCATTCCATACATACTAACTACTAGGATAGTCTTATCTGGGATTCTCTCTTCATCTAAACTATCGAATTCTTCTCCGCATCTGGTGGAAACGACATCATCCTTCCACGATAATTCAATGCATTTTATAACCTAAATGACCTCTTCGTATAAATCCTCCCATTCAACAAGGAAATGTAGAAGCGAAGTGGCCAAATTCCCTTGTAGTTTCAAAGAATCAAGTATCTCGAACATACTATATATTTTTCCGGTCCGTTGGAATAATTTTTCCATGATCTGGATGACATCATCTGCGCTAGCTTCATCATTTTTTACAACCCAACTATCTCACTCTCGAGCCATTTTTGAGCTTCTAAGAATAGTGTACTAAATGTTTAGTAGTTAATGGTGATCTTTGAGGGAAATTTCAACCCGAACTCTAGGAGATGATTCAATATCGCTGATAATTCCATATCTTTTCCTACGAAATGAGTACGAATATCAATTCATGCTCTTGTAAGAAGTGACAGGGGCTGATCGACGAAACAAGTATGATGTAGGGGGGTGTATAGGCAAACTTTAAGGGGTAAATGGGTATGACGGGAGATTTTATGGGCACTATTTGGGTAGATGGTTCACATTATGGATAACATTTTCTTGATTTAGTAGTGTATTATCGGTAGTTTTTAGCTTAGGATTGAATTGTGGTGCAATGATACCCCAATCAATCAGACCTTGGATTACATTTCATAGAGGGAAACACTGATCAATGGTATGGCGGGCATTCTGATGGAAATCACAATGGGATCCTAGTTTGAAATTTTGGGAAGTGGGTTTGGTAATAACATTTAAGCTCAAAAGGTCTTAGTAAAATTTGGAGAGGGGAGCGTGAAGCTTGGTGTATTCCTTTTGGAATGGGTTAGGGAAGCTTTATGGTGCCCGTGAAGTGGAAGGATCGGATATGTGATTGAAGGTTGAAATTGTTGTATTGGCAGGCTTCCCATACTTTCTTGGAGTGAACTATCTGGATACTTTATTTGGCTCCACTTTTTCCTTGGCAAGAATTTCTTCGATCTCCATTTGTGCTTCCTAGAGGGATCCAAAATGGGGGTAATATTGACGTCCCATCGTCGTACGAACATGGGGTAAGAATTTCTTTTTCATAATACTAACTTATTCCTCTTCGGAAGGTCGATTAGTAATATTTTCCCTGATATTTTTTTTAGAAGATCTAAATCATGGATGGTGATATCCAACTCTTCATTGTACTTGTAATGTGACATGAATTCACCAGCAACAACAAACCAATTACGAATTTTGGAATCATCGAGAGATAAGAATCAGCGAAGAGCGTTGTCCTTCAAATTTTATTAGAACATTTGGGCCATTAATTCCTCTAAGGAACATAAGAGAGTCATGGCTCGGTGGTAACTTTGGAGATGAACAATTGGGGCTTCGCTACCCTCGAATTGCTCGATATTGGGCATTTTAAATCTTTTTGGTAGCCTTTCCTTAAGATAAGGGGATATATGAGTGTAATCCATGTAGTTCCCATAGATTCAGACTTGGTCAAACTTCTTGTTCAACAGTTTAAGGTCCTCTTTAACCTTGTTCAATTCTTCTTCCATCGGAACGGGTAGGTTATCCCCTAGCTGAGCAAGATTTGGCATTAGGAGCTAAGTTAACAGTGACCTATTGACAAGAGAGGCATGTGAAGCGATATGATATTATATCAGGACCTAAATTGGCTCAGGTACGGGCGAACCCATAGCGCGAGAAAAGATAACCTATGGCTCTTCAAGAATGGGTACCCAGTTTCACTGCATCTCATAAACCACGGTTTTAAAAGTTATTAATCTAAAGCAGTAAGTTCGACTAGAACCATCATCAAATTAGGATGAACATTCAGTATTTTGTTTTCGTTCTCCATGGAAATTGGGTGAAAGTGAATTCCAAGATTGGAGGAAGTAGCGGGAGGATTTATGAAGCTTCGGGGAAATTCCACGGAAGACTGAATCCAATAGGGAGCCAGGCCAAGGATCGGGTATGTAATCGACCCGAGAAGGGAAATAATTCAAATTTATTTTTCAAAGAGAGGAGGGAAAGACTTTTATTACTGAAAAAAGGAGAATTATGTTTTTTATAATTTTTTTTTGGAAAGGGAAGGGAAAAATATGTTTCGTATTTTTTAAAAGATGGAAACGAAGGTTTTTGAAACTTTTGGTCAGAAAAGTGGGAAAGACGAGAGAAGAGACTAAGCGTGATTATTATTATGTTTTCACTTATATTATGCTTACCTAAATGCAAACGAAATGTCGGACAGGACTCGAGCCTGGGAAAATATGGGTTTGAAAAATATGTAAAACATGGTTTGACTTGTTGGGAGGCTCATGGATAGTGTCCCATTTTGACAAAGACGAATTGTACAAAAATTTGGGCGGCATGCTGACACATCATTTCCACCAAATTTCAGGTAGTAATAGGCAAACTAAATATGAGTGACCTAGGTTTGACGCCTATATAAGGGTATGAATTTGATGGGTAGTGGAAAGGTTCCCCCCTATGGCATGACTTCCATGATATATGTTTTGATTTTAAGGGAAATCAGTACGTGTGGACAAGCCATTTGATATACGTGAGTGTACATGAATTGCCTCACTAAATACCTTATGGGTACAATATGTATGAAAGATAATTTGATATTCTTGACATAAGTGAACGAGGTCCATGTGATATGCCTCTCATCATGACTTCGATCAAGCAGTACGATACGAGGGTAACCATTTGATATACGTCGAAGGTACTTGGCCATTGGAAGGTGACAGTCATATTTATTAGGCTAATTGCAACTTGTTCGACAAGCGCCCATCACAAAGTGACCCCATAGTACGAGGCAAAATTTTGGTCAATATCCATGCTCTTTGGTGTTCTAGTGCTCAAAATGAATGATTCTTGATTAGTTTCTTATGGATGGGTTATTTTATTTAGAATAATGAGCACTATACTAATAAGGAAGAATGTACAAGTACCATAAAAATTAAATCTAGTATGGGTCATGAAGATTACACTAAGCATGGATATGTGAGAGTAAGTGATGTGTGAATATGTATTAGTACGTGTATGGTTGTGAAACTTAGCATGGATTAAATATGAGTGGTGTGTGATAAGTATGAGTTAGCATGGCTATATATATCAGTGTGATAAGTGGAGGTGTGTGCTAGAGACACCAAAGCATATATTTTCTATGTCGTATGTGAAATATGTTGATATAAGTTATCCTACATGTAAGTAGTGTGAAGTGTACATGTAGAGTATCTACAAGTGTGTAAGTTAGGAGTGGTATAATCATGAGGTAGATATATGCAAGAAATAATAAAGGAGGAAAAAGGTACGATACAGGTAGGTGTATACACACACAGGTAGAAAATTATAACACCCGATGCAAACACAATATATCCCTCTTATGATAAGTTTCTCCCTGGTGGTGTCGGCATTGTGTCCATCCCTTCAGTTTTGGGGGGACCTCTCCTTTCTCCCTTCTCGAGGAGGGGGGGGGGGGGGACTGAGGTCTCTCTCCCTTTCCTCCTAGTATCGCTTCGGTCGTCATCGCTGTTGGGTGATTGTAAACATAGTGAGTCGTTGGCCTATTTTTCATGAAAAAGGAAAAAGAACATGTCGCCAGTTCGAGAGAGAGGCATCAAATACAAACTGATGCTTACGAAACCAATAGTTAAGAGGTTCAGGGGATAAATTACTGTAACGACCCCGCCTAATTAAATACCGGTTTATTAGTCCTTTATTAATTAAATAAGAATATCCAGTTGGTTCAGATTATGCATCATTGTCAAAAAATTTATTATTAGAAACTAACCACTTAATATTTAAAAAGGTTGATGTCAAAAGTTTATCTTATCACTTAATATAAACAATTTAGGGTAATAACTAAGCATTAACCATTTAATCCAACTAAAAAGAAATGAGATAACTGACATAATATAAAGGAGTTGGAGTAAACACTTCCGGTCAAAATCAATTACAGTAATCCAACTAAATAAATTCAGCAACTGAGAAGAGTAATGACCTAAATCTCAAATCTCTGAATATATAGATAAGAAAGTATGACATGTCCAACTGATGAAAATAACTCAAAAGTAAGGATTTATAGATTCAGAGGCGTTTACAACCAAAGTCATGTAGCCTCCACATCACCTATAGCGCGTCCAATGAATTGAACTCCTAAGCCTAGTGTCCCTATGGCTGAGTACCTAAAATAATTTGACAAGAAAAGAGATTTGCAGAAGACGGGTCAGGGCTCGATTTGAAAACAGTTTAAAAATCAACAAGTTCTTAAAATGATTTATTAGCACATATATTTTTCATGTTAAGTTATCGAACTCCCTTCAGATGATCACCTTTCATTTAATGTGCACGCCTAGCGAATATTAAAATCCCACAAATTATATTCCCATACTAACTAGTCCTTCATGTCTAATAACCAATCATAGTCCGATATCGTTCCTGGCTAATTCTCTCGCAAAGTGTATTTCATATAACCAATCCCTCTTTAGCATAAATAAACACTTTCAGTTTAATATAATTAAGTGTTCGCTACTTAATTCATTTCCATTGTCATTAATAACCCACCTACTTAATTCACACAGTGGATATCATTTCAAGTGTATATATATACACTCTATCTTATATATATACAATATTGCACCCCGAGACACAGTTGCGGTGCCTGCATACTCTGATATCATGTCATGTTGCATCGCTAATTTGCATAAATGACAAAAGGTTCAGTTTCTCATGAACCAACAAAACAAAACAAAACACATATATTTGAGGCAAACATAGTCCAAATCGATACGCTATTCACATACCTACGGACCCATACGACCATCATCACTATCATTCTCATAGATAGTCCGTACCTAGGTTCTATGATCTAGTGATACCAATCAATATCCCTCCCCAAGGCTAATCAAGGCGTGATTTTCCACAACGCGCAACCTCCGTTCGATAGAAAACAACATAGGTATGTTACACACATAATAGTTTATTCAACAAAAATACACACAACATAATACATGTACAATAGGTATTCCCGCAACCTAGTTCCTCAAGTTTATAGATAGTATTATCGTCTCTAGTATTCACATCATTGCCACACTTCGACTTATCTCTCTATCATATACCCTTTCTCTAAGGCTCTATTACCCTGCTATATCCCCTTGAATAATCTCTATCTCAACTCATTACGAACTAGGAATTTAAGTCATTCGATGAAAGTGTAGGTTAATTTATCTCACTTGGACCAACCTAGAAGGTTCGGACTTGTCCGAGCCAAAAATAAGCGTTCTAGAATCTCGTTAGAGGTCCAGTATTCTCGTTTGAACGAGGTTATTCGAAGGACCTGGGCAGGTATTCGAACGAGAATTCTGAGATTTCCCTTGTTCTTCCAAACTTCGTTTTTCCTATCCTTCTGTCATCCAAATTCATCTAAAATTCATCCCAACTCCCAATAAATGATTCTAAACTATTTCTAATCATAATAGGGTAGTTTCTAACATAATTTCATTGACAAATCTTTACATAATCATAGGGAATTTAAACTAATACCTCAAATTTCTAAAAGTCTCTTAAAATAAACCCACCATAAACAATAATTCAAAATCCCCCAATTATTTTCGTGAAAACAACATAAAATTTCCAGATTTATCATTTTTACAATACAGTTATTCATCTACATGCAAACCTATCTTCAAACTTCAAAATTAGTTGATAATCTAGTGTAAATTCTATAGTTTCATGGTTATCTCATCAACTAGGGTCAACATGAATCATATATGCTCAGAATTTTAGCAAGATAAACACTTGCCATTTTGTGAACCACTCAATCGTTGAATGAAATTGGTATGACACAGATCCACTCTTCGCGATCTACACGTTGGTGTGATTTCTGGTGGAAGGGCTTAACTTCTTAGCCCAAAGCACTTTTTGGTTCTCCTTATTCCTCTTAATTTTATCTCTCTCTTTTACGTAAGTTGGAAACTGACAACTCACTTCTAACCCACGTACATTCCGAATTTAATTCTTGATTTTCGTCCATTTTAACTCCCAAAAAACCGAAAAGACCAAAAATACCCCTCTGAGGTGTCGTTTTGGGCCAAAATGTCTGGGAATCCAAATAAAACACCCGAGTAGTGTTTTCTGACTATTTTGACCCTTTCGGATACACTGGCACACTCACAACGGCCATACGAGTTGCTTAAAAATGAATTGTTCTTTTTAGCCCAATAAAGTATTACTGACATGACTCACACGTGCATCCCAACTAACTGTATTGCAGTTGCCATATTTTTCACTCCTGGCCAAAATAATATTCTCGTATTCATATATTACTTTACTCTCTAAGTAATATTCAACATAATTATTTTTGATAAATACTAACTCTCGTCACGCTAGTAATTATTAGAATTAAATCCGGATTAATTATAAATTAAATTTTCTCCATTAAAATCAATTAATCCAAATTCCGTTATTAAAATAAAATTTCACAAAATTACGGGGTATTGCAATTGAAAAATGGGAAGGTGTTAGGCACCCATCCTTCCCTTTCGGTCTCTGGTGGGATTGTGTTACTATTTTTCTTAATTCCTTCGTAAAGTGTGTGTTCGTGAATATATAAATGGAGATCAGAATCATCCAACTCATATCAAGGAATAGATAGAGTTAGGTCATCTAAAGAAATGTTCCGAAAATAATAATTAGAAAATATGGTGTGTGCGTTTATCGAGATATTGATTTTTATAATGGAACGATAATATATTCTAGATAAGATGCAAGTGTGAATCACAAGTATGTTATGTATGAATGAAAAATGGATAGAATGGGAAAAATGATGAAAATATGAAAATAAAACACAAAAAAAAAAAAAAGGAAACTAGGACTCGAGTCTCAGGTTTATGTGAGATACGTCTGCATAGCCTATAAAGTAATAGAAGTCCACATAGTTTCCATGCGGCATAAAGGTGGGGTTTATCCCATAGATTCAAAAGAGATTTTATTATATGTGTGTGTGTCTCGAAAAGGTATCTTTAGTTTTGAGAAAAGTGGTGAATAATCTCGTTATTATTTATTGGCGTGACGCTCATTTTCTTTGTTTTCGGTTTATTGAAAGAAAATCAATTATGTGCAATATAAATAATAAAGCATTAGATATTAAATTAAATCATAAAAACTAAGGCGAATGCTAGATTAAGAATTTATGTATCTAATGCGAAAATAAAGAAATTTTAATAGCGAGAAGGATATTTGGATCTTCAATGGAGAATCGAGGCTTGATCTTAATCCTTCATGAGATACCTTGAATGTTGGGATGAGTGTTGGATGAGAGAGAAGGATATTTTGCCGAATTATGCATGAAAACAATGGGAATGAAATCTAGAAAGGAATTTCACACTAGGAAACTTCGTTAATTGAAAGAGAATGTTACTGATATAACTGATATTGATGGATCTTATGTTTCTTTAGAGTCAACTCATACCCTCCTTTTATAGGATAGGGGGATTGTTGATCATCATACCCCTTGTCTTGCGAATCGACAGGTGACCCTAGACACACTATTGATAGGCAGGGAAATGGACCTGCCAATCGACAATCTCATGCAGATTTTTTTAGAAAAATGATCGTAGAACACAATTTGTTAATCCAAATCGTGCACAGGCCATACCTGTAACACCCCGTACTTTTGTGCATTTAATATTTAATTAATTCCGGATTTTAAATTACTGGTGTGTTGTAATTTTAATTGAATTAATTATGACAATATATATATTTAAATATTAATCGAGGAGTAAATGGTTAATGTTTAGGGAAATTTATTTACTAAGTGAATAGTAATAATTTAATTACGTCATTTCGGGTATTAATGACGGGGTATGCACTTATTCCAGCCGGGAGTCGGTATAGACTTAATGGGGTGTGAGATAAGGATTTTTATAAATTAATTCAGATGTCAATTCTGACTGCGCAGTTGAGTCCGGATGGGTCGAGATAGTCAGAAAAGAGTACCCGGGGGTAGTAATTGGGTCTCGGGGTATTTTTGGGCATAGCCAGGCCCACACGAGGTGAGTTGGGCCACTTTAATTAAGCCCATTAGGTGAAAAACGGGATTAAGAGTTTTTAACCTAATGGGGAGATTAGAAAATCAGCAGCCATCAAATTCTAAACCTAGGGTTTGAGAGGGGATTTGGGGAAAAACAAATCAAGAGCAAATTGGAGGTGTTTGAAGCCAAATTGAGGGACTACGCCAACGGATCAGACACTACGAACACTTTTAGGCAAGTGGTTAACTGTTTTTACTTCTAAATTGTGATATCCAATTCATATTTTAGTGATGTGTATAATAAAATTCGTTTTGGGTGTAAATGGGTACAAAATGGGGTTTTTGTTTATAGGACACTTGAATGAGATTCAAAGTAAGATTTAGATAGGTGATTGATATATGAATATGTACATATGATTTGAATGAGAAATCCAGAATATAAAAGAGTAGAAATTAAATCTGGAAATTGGATTGTAAAACAAATAATTGAATTTTTGTGAAGAAAGACCCATTTCGAAAATCATGAGATAAGTAGATAAATTGATTATCCTAAGGTCCCTTGATGTGTAGGATATGGAATAACTATGTTTATGTGGTGGGATAATGTGATTTGAGATTTAGACATTGGATTAAAAACCTTAATTTTCGTTAATGGTGAAATTCAGCAAGGAAGGAGAGCTGGAACGAAGGGATCGATCGATCGATCGGGGGGCATCGATCGATCGACGATGGTTAATTCTGGGCAGTTCGGCCTGTGTGTGAGATAAGGGGGAAATTACTTATATATTAATTTTCATACATTAATTAGTGTTATATAATTATGGAATACATATTCCTAGTAATTATGGGGAATAGTAATTGGGACTAGGAGAAATTTATGTGGGGAAACTCTATGGAGGAAATTGAGGGATGTTATTCCAAAATAGGGAGATACGGATCAAGTGAGTGAGTCCGGGTATATTGGCTAAGAGACGCCAAGGTAGTGAATTAAGGTTGGAGATAAATTAATTAAGGTAGAGTCGGAATATAGACTCGGGAAAGTGGTAAATTAATTAATGTGCAATTAATTAGCTAGAGTTGGGCTGTAGGCTCGGGAAGGAAATAAATTAATTAGTGTGTAAATTAATTTAAATAGAGTCGGACCGCAGACTCGGATTGGTATTAAATTGATAATTGTGCTAATTATATAATTAGAGTCGGATTGTAGACTCGGGAAGGTATTAAATTAACAGGTGGGTAATTAATTTAATTAGAGACGGATGGTAGACTCAGGGAGGTAATAAGTTAATTTAGGTGATATTAAATTAAATAAGGGTCGAGGTATATACTCGGGCTATCATTATAGAAATTAATTGGGTGAAATTAATTAAATGAAAGTCGGACCATAGACTTGGATTGGTATTAATTAATTAAGTGTGTAAATTAATTAACACAGAGTCGGACCATAGACTCGGGGAAAGTATTACATTAATTAATATGGGAATTAATTAAATTAGAGTCAGACTATAGACTCGGGATAATAATAATATAATAAGTGAGAAAACTTATTTGGTCGAGTCAGGCGAGAGACTCGGGATTTCAGGCTAGTGTTACGGGTTGTGAGTATACGGTAAAGCCGAGGTTTATCTTATATATATATATATATATATATATATATATATATATATATATATATATATATATACGGTGTAGTGATAGTATATATATATATGGGTATATATTGTGTGTGCTACTAAATATCAGTGATTAGATATTTATTAAATTATATTCTCTAGTGCTATCAAGGGAAGTTGCGCGATGTGGGTGAATCCCCTAGCTTGAGGAGTAGGGTGAGTATATCCCCAGGTCATAGCGTCCGTTATATGGGTGAGGGGCTTATCTCACTTTCAGGGAAGGAATATGACCGCCTCCACTTCGTTTTGTTTTGGACCAGGTTGGTGAGCGAATCCAACTTGGGAAACTAGGTTTTGTGAGCACACCTAGTGAGATAGCATTCTAGAGGGAATCATCCGGTGAGGGTATACTCGGAAGGATGGATACGCGTATGATATATGTATGTATGTTTTAGTAAGATACATATAATATGGTAGTGAATATTATATGTAGGTAATAATACAGTGTGTGATGTATTATATTTTATATAACTCGGGTTACAGTTATATGCTGTTAATTAATGAGAAATTAATTAAGTTAATCATTTGTGGGAATAATACAGTGTGTGATGTAATTACTTTATATAACTTGTGACACGGTTATATGCTGCTATTTAAGAGGAATTAATTAAGTTAATTGTGAAATAACTTATAATTCAATAATCATTATACTCGGGTTAGAGTAGTACGGCAAGGGAAGGTTATACCAGGACTAGTTGGATGGGGTAGTAAAACTAGGTAGGGTTAAGGTAACCGGTAGGTGTGCACAATAGTGGAGGAGTGAGAATGGCCACAAGGGAGTGCGACACTAACTTAAATATGAAGCGCATTCATGCATTTTAAATTACTGCAGTTAATTCACTTGCTAAATATTTTCAAAATGTTTTGGGTTCTAACCCTTGCTATAAAACTATTTTCAAAACCTTTTAGGTGTCCAGCCACAGGGACGCCAGGATTGATATTCTATTCCAGGGACACGGAACTGCGGCATATGTGGATGCTAGCAGGAGTTTGGATTAGACGCATCATTCATTCATTCCTAGAGTAGGAATCTTGTATCAGTTTCAGTTTTATTTAGGTCTTGTCGCCCAGACTTCTCGGTACAGTTTTCAGATGTTGAATATTTGTATTTGGATTATTTCTTTGGTGGCCGGTGATTTATTCGGCATGTTGTGTAATTATGATTCAGTTCTTTTCCATTCAGTTGTGTGAATGGTTTATATTTTTCCGCATGTATTGTTTTGTTTAATTAAAAAGTTAAAATTGGCACCAGTTTTTGGAATACTAGGTGGTTAGTAAGTTTTTAAAAAGTTTTCGACAGTGATGCTAAGGATGATCCAACTGGGATTCCGGTTTTAATTTGGTATAGGACTGATCACCCGGTATTTTATTAGGCGGGGTGTCACAATACCATTGAAAAAATGATATGGAGACCTCAAAGAGTACTTTGTGCCTCTTTCGTGTCCAAGAGTTGACTTTGGGTTCAATAGGGCTTGAAAGCACTCGTTTGTCCTTTGGATGGGAGATCGTTGGACTATAATGGATCGTTTATACAAAATATAAGTCAAAATCGTGCACGGGGAATACCATTGGAATGGTTATGCAACGTAATTCAATGTTACAAAGAGTTTTCCTCGGTTTGGAGAGTTTACTTTTTATCAAATGGGGCACGAAAGCGCCCGGTGGCCCTTCAGACTAAAATGAGTCCTTCACCTGTACCATAAGGCTTATTCACGGATGGGGTGGACCATTGGAAAGGGTATTAAGTTCCCTTCAAAGATTCATTCAGTTTTGATTAAGTTAAAGAGTTCACCTTGGTCAAATAGAGCCCAAGACTAGTCGATGACCTCTAGATCAATATTTGGGGGAAAACGGATCGTTCATCCAAATGGTTATGTTGTTTCATGAATGGGGAAGACTTTGGAAAGTTATTTCCGTTCCCTTCAAGGATTCATTTAGATTTCACTCCGATGATAAAGTTGATTGGGGTTAAATCGGGGTTTGGGAACTCTCGATAGCCTCTAGATCGATTTTCAATAGTAAAATGGTCCGTTCGTATGAACCGTTATGCCTATACGCATATGGGGTGAACCATTGAAAAGGGAATTTAGAGACCTTAAAATATTCATTAAGTTTTTGCTCTAAATATGGTGTTTATTGGAGTCAAATAGGGCTCGAGAGCACACAATGCCCTCTAGATCGGTACTCGTAGTATGACCTAAGGTTTGTACTGAAATGGGGTGGTGATAGGCGCTTAAGGAGATAAATAGGTGGTACTAAATATGTTGTCTACATCTAGAAAAACACATCGGCCATGATCTATACAATTTCATCTGGACTGAATTCTTTAATGGGTACCACCCACTCATCTAATTCTCGAGCCCAATTTCAGGATCCCATGAATAGGCGACTTAATTTCTAATAGTCGATCAATAGCCTGATGGTTGAGTTTAGCCTAAACCCTTGGTCTTTATATAATAGAGAATTTAGTTCCATGGATCCCCCTCAGATCGAGTACAGACAGAAATACAAGCCATTGTAAGGAGCGATAGAGGTTGATTAGCAAGGCATGTAAGGTATATGAGAAATAATGGGAAACCTTAAGAGGTTTGGGTGAGACTATATGGATTATGAGTGCTTTGACGGGCATAATCTAGGTAGAATGACTAAATTTGGGGTTGCTTTATAGTCAAATGGCATTCGTTCTGATTTTATATACTAGAAGAGGGTTGTGAGTGGTGTTGGGCTTTGGATTAGTTGGCAGGGTGATGATACCCCATTGTATTATGCCTTAGATCATGTTTTTTTAGATGAAAGCATTGGTCAATGGTGTGGTCTATGATTTTTTTATTTAGTTCTTTTGTTAAATTTCCACTTTAATGACAACTTCATCGATTTACACCCTAGCCTCTTGGAGGGCTCGAAAGTGAAGGAACTATTATCCTCGTATGGATTCTTAGATATGGGGTAGGAAGTTTTTTCTCACACTTCTCACTTGCTCCTTCAGTGAGGGCTTATTGGTCATAGTGGCGCTTTCTCTCTCCACCTTCTAATGAAGCTGTTGACTGATTCCATGGTGTTTTCCTTTGGAAGCTCTAGGTCTCTGCACATGATCTCTAACTCCGCATTGTATTTGTACTGAGACCAAAATTTTTAGGCCACATCTTCCCAGTTATGGATTCTAGATTCTTCGATAGACAATAACTATTAGAGGGAACTTTTTTCTAGGTCCATTGAATCCTTTGGGCCATTATCCAGTCGGAGGCACCAAGAAGGGTCATGGCTCAATGATCATTCATAAGTGCATAATTAGGGGACCGCTGCCCCCAAAGTTCTTGATGTTTGGCATCTTGAACTTATGTGGAAGTTTGGCTTTGGGATAAAGAGACATACTGGTGCAATCCATGTAGTTATCGAATATTTTGACTTGGTTACACTTTTTCAACAACAGATTGAGGTCTTCCTTAACCTTGTTCAGTTCCTCCACTTTTGGATCCACTGGACTTGGCAGGTTAGCCCCTAGCTGAGCAAGGTTTGGAATCAGGAGTTGAGCAAGTGGAGGCCCATTTATAGGAAGGGCATGATGTCGCTGTTGCTCTTGGAGATCTGTTTGAAGGTTAACAATCTTGGCCTAGAGCTGGGCTAAGATGGCCACCAAATATGGTTGGACAATAAATGTTTGATCGGTATTCTCCATGAATGGCTTATTAAAGGATATCACAAATTCTGTTGAAGTATAAGAAGAAGCAGTGGAGCTACAAGGTAGTTTAAGAAAGATCGAAGGCTATAAGGAGTCGGGCCAAAGATGGGCATGTGATCGACTTGAGAAGGAGAACGGTTGAATTATATTTTTGAAAGAAAGAGGGATAATTTTGGAATTTTACAAAAAAAAGAAAAATATTTTTGTACTTTTGGAAGGAGAATTTTTTTTTTTTATAAAACGAGAAAAAAATGAGGGGAAGCTTTGCATGAGAGATGGTATTATTATTAGGTTTTCCTAAATGCAAGAAATTTTTTTGACAGGGCCAGATCTTGGGAAAAATATGGTTTAAAGATATATGACATGAATTGACTTGTTTCTAGGCTCACGGACGAGTCCTATTTTCAAAAGGCGAAATAAAGTGAAAATCGAGTGTTATGCCGACCCAAAAGCTCAGAAAAGTTTTGAATGGTAACTAACACACTAATTGTAAGTGACATAAGGTTAATGCCTATGTGTGACATAAGTTTTTAATGGTAGCTCAGAGGGCGGACTACGGTTCAATGGTAGGCTGATAGTCCCCGAAGATGATGATTTGAGGCATGCCGTTATGACGGAGTCACACGGGTCAAAATTTTTGGTACATCCAGGTGGGGACAAAATGTATCAGGATATGCGACGATTGTATTGGTGGTCAGGTATGAAATGAGACATTGCAGAATTTGTCTCAAAGTGTGTTACATGTCAGCTTGTAAAGGTTGACCATCAGAGACCTTCAGGGATGCTACAACCACTGGAGATTCTCATGTGGAAGTGGGAGAGTATCTCGATGGATTTTATTACTGGGTTACCAACATCACAGAAGGGTCACGATTCCATATGGGTGATTGTGGATCGGCTGACAAAGGTAGCTCATTTCTTACCGGTTCATACGGATTATGATACAATGTGGTACCTACAGCTATTCATTTCAGAGATCGTTAAGCTGAACGAAGTTCCTATTAATATTGTGTCTGACCGATACAAGATATTTTTGTCACACTTCTGGCAGAGCTTTCAGGAGGCCATGGGCACCGACTTACGATTGAGTACGGCGTATCATCCACAGACGGATGGTCAGACCGAAAGGGTAAACCAGATGTTGGGGGATATGCTGAGGATGTGTGTCCTAGATTTTGGTGAAGGTTGGGTGCCATACCTTCCTTTGGTGGAGTTTGCATATAATAACTCTTACCAATTCACTATCCGCATGGCTCCATTCGAGGCACTTTACGGGAGGCCTTATCGTTCGTCCGCCTATTTGTTAGAGGTGGGGGATAACAAGCTATGGGGCTAGAGATAATACATGAGACTTCCTCCAAAATAGAGTTGATTCGAGGACGTATTCGAATAGCTCATGATAGACAGAAGAGTTATGCTGACGGAAGTAGGAGACACGTGGAGTTAGATGTGGGCGACCAGGTGTTAATTCGGGTATCTCCTATGAAAGGAATTATGAGGTTCGACAAGAAAGGGAAATTAGCACCGAGATATGTGGGGTCGTTTCCTATCATTGAGAGGGTGGGACCGGTAGCTTACAGATTGGGACTCCCTAAGCATCTTCAGCAAATACACGATGTATTCCATGTGGCATCGCTGAAGAAATACAAAAGGAGCGAGAGAGCCTTCTGGCACATTCCACTAGAGGAGATCGATTTGCATCCAGATGTCTCATATCAATAAAGACCTGTGGCTATCCTGGATTATGGTGAGCGCAAACTACGATCCAAGGTGGTACCCTTAGTACGAGTACAATGGGGACAACACAATATGGATGAGTCTACTTAGGAATGGGAGGAGGATATGCGAGAACAATATCAAGAATTATTCATAATAGGTATTTTCTAATTTCGAGGACGAAATACCTTTTGTAAGAGGGGAAGTATGTAATACCCCATAATTCTGCTTAATTAGGAAAATACGTTTTATTTAAATTACGTGAGTAGAGTAATTTAATGTGATATGTTTTATTTAAATTACGTGAGTAGAGTAATTTAATGCGATAAAAGACATTTTATTTAAATTACGTGAGAAGAGTAATTTAATGTGATATAATGATTAATAAAGATTAATATGATGATTAAAAAAAATTACTAAATGTGAGTAGTAAATTTTGAATGTTGATATGTACGGTCTAGTGATTATATGGATGTACCTGAGTTATTTCAACCGAGTGTCACGCGTAGACAAAAAATTGAAGATGAGATTAGAACAATATTTTAGGATACTCAATCGATAATTTAGAATCCACAGATGATTCTGAAAGGGTCAAATTAGTAAAAATTGTGTACCCGGGGGTACTAGTTGAGTGTCGGGTCATTTTCGGGCTAAACCGGGACCATTCGAGGGCATTTTGGTCTCTTTACATTTATGGGTAAGTAGACCTACGAATTTTCAAACCCTAAATAAGATTATAAGAGTTGAGGCTAGGGTTAGAAAGAAAGAAAATACACCATAGCCATTAGAGAAGAGAGAGAGAAACAATTTTCTAAGGCAAAAGAAGGAAGGAGGGGAAATTCTAAGGAGATTTCACCACAAAGTTATTGGGAAGGAGGATTGAAAGATCAAAATCATCAACCATCATCAACAACCACGAAATTAGACCCTAAAAATCATAAGGCAAGTGGTTATTTGCAAAATAAATTGAGTTATAATACCCATACTTAAACTTTTGGAAGAACATGGTTTTTATGATATTTTTGGGAGTAAAACAATTGATTATGATCCATGATTGATAGGGATTGCATGTAGGACGTTTTTGGATCTCCAAGTATTCTAATATCATAGAAAACTAGATGATTAATTCGAACTAAAAATCTGGAATTAGGATGAAAGATGTAAAGAATGTATTTTTAGGTTTCTTGAATATTCGAAAAAATTTTAGTTAATTTGGCCAAGATTTATAATGATTTTGTTGTTTTAAATCGTTAGTAATCATCCTAGAACATGTAGGAATGATTAGAAATTGTTGGTTGCAAATATGGTGGAATATCATGAAAGATAGATAGATAGATAGATAAAAATGGTGAAACCCGCATGAAGAAGATGAACTGGGTCTGTCACTGCTTGATCGATCGATCGACCCTTGAATGTCGATCGATCGAGCAGTCGATCAATCGACCATATCCCATCGATCGATCGATCCTGGCTGGACTTTTGAAAATTTTGTGAATAAATTTCCTTTTAACTACCGTCGCTTGATGGGAACCTTAGTGATGATATTTTACCTATGAGGAGACTTCATAAATACCATTAGGTGTACCATTAGATTTCTTCATAAATGATTGAGTGGGAATTTTGGAGAAATGGACCGACGGGAGAACGATCGATAGCCGTATGTTGGGATTGTGAGAATTTGGCTACGGAAAGGGTGAGAGTAAATTTTCGGAATAATACCAGTAGGTTAAAGTTAACTTAACTACTGAATTAAGGGAGGGGTAACTAGGACCCTTAGAGTTGCGTGAATACTCGAATAATTACAAAAGTGAAATGAATTGTAAATTAATGGGTACGGTGAATATAAGTCAAATATATTACGTACGGGCATGATTTGATAGGTCCGGTGTGTACCTACTATATTATATAAAAGTTTGGGTTAAGAGAATTTTTCCTAAATTAATTATGTTAGGGTCGATGAGACATTCCGAACTAACATAAAGTTATTATATGTTTGGGGTCGATGTGAAATGCCGAACCAAACCTTAAACTGGTGTCGCGATGAAAGAGTCCCGAACCAAAATATGTGTATATAATTATATTTTTAAATAGTTGGGGTCGATGGATCATTCCGAACCAACTCTTACTTGGGGTCGATGAATCATTCCGAACCAAGAGTCCTTTATGTGTAGTAATAGGATATGTTAGTGATAACCGATATTCAATACATGATTGTGTGATAAAATGTATTCTATACGTGTAATCTACAGACTGAGAATAGTAGATAATGAGAAATTGTAAATATATTAGTAATAATTTATAACGTGATGTAATTATTACAAGAATAAGGATAACGCGCAGTAAATAAGTTACCTACGCTTATGGGTAGTATAACTAGGTGAACTAAGTATCCTCGATAGTCATGCACTATAGAAGAGAGATGAGGAAGTTCAAAGGAGTGTGCGGAACCTTAATATGTGTAATTAATAACTCAATTGTGATAACTGCTTGCAAAATAATTTCAAATGTTTTGAGTACTAACTCTCGCTATGTAAAAATTTTAAAAACCTTTTAGGTGCCCAGCCAGAGGGACACCCAACATGATTTCATTCCAGGGATTTAGGAGTTGGAGCACGTGTGGATGTTGCAGGGATTGTTTAAACGCTTCCTCTTTTTCAGTTCTACTGCAGGATTTCAATTTTAGTATTCTTGTTGGGACATGTTTTCCTATCTTTAATTTTTACAGTTTATTCTGATTCTGGATTTTGAGTTTTCCTTTATTGGCCGTGGTTTTCGGCAAGACTTTAACTACATTCGGTTATTTATGCAAACTATTTTATTATTACTAGAATTGTAATGTGTTTGTATGGATTATTTGTTCTGCTTAAGAAAGATAAAATTTGGCACTCCCTTAATTTCACTTAGGTGGTTAGTAACTTAAAAAGCTTTCGGCATTGATGCTAAGAATGAACCATTTAAGAAACCTGTTTAAATTAAATTAAGGGTTGATCACCCAAGGTTTAATTGTGCGGGGTGTCACAATAGGATAGATAGTACCTATATTAATATTGATAAATACTTAGGCGGTGTGATTGCCTAGTATATGGATGATTCTGTGTATGACATACTTACCATGCTTGTTATCACGAGAAGTTGATTTTCGAAAAAATGACCATCTTGTCTTTGTGCCCAACCACAGGGACGCCAAGCATAGGAGTTCCATTCTGATCACGTGTGGTAGATGCTATGGAAGCTACAGGATCTCGATATTTGACGCCTCCACATTTATCCTTGGTTCCTTCAAAATCATTCTTATCAATTAGGGGTTATTTAGAGATTGTAGATACAGACTTTCATTATTTCAGATATTGGTTAAATTATTCAAACTCGTGTATTGAGATCTTATCTTACTCTGGTATTATTATTGGAGTGTTTACTCCAAACTCAATTTATTTCATTACGTTGGTTATTCATATGAGATGGTTTATGTGATTGATGGATGATGACTTAATTACTTAGTTAATTGTGAATTTAATTAATAAAATTTGGCATCTCTCTATTGTAAATATTAGGTGGCTAGTAAGTAACTAAATATTTTCGATAGTGATGCTAAGACTGAACCAACTTGATATTTTGTATTAATTTATTAAAGGAGTAGCTACCCAGTATTTAATTAGCCGGGGTGTCACAGGTGGTATCAGAGCATCAGGTTCTAGTATCCTTTAGGATCTGTGTGGATTATTATGCTTTCAGCGTAGATTTCTTTGATATAGAGACCAATGTTTAGGATTGTTGATTTCTTTGGTGAGATTTTGTTCTCCTGCTATAATGTATATGTTAGTGAATCTTACTTGCATTCGGGTGTGTTCGTGTGCCGAACAATTTAGTATGTCAGCGAGGGCAGTTTGACGGACAGCAAGACAAAGCTCAATTGAGGTTATAAGGTATATTAAAAAATGATTTCATTCTCCTGCTATAATGTATATGTTAGTGAATCTTACTTGCATTCGGGTGTGTTCGTGTGCCAAACAATGCAGTATGTCAGCGAGGGCAGTTTGGCAGACAGCAAGACAAAGCACAGTTGAGGTTATAGGGTATATTAAAAAATGATGACCATAGTTTAGGTCACCCCTATTATGGTACAAAAACCTAGGACGGTAAAGACGTCTTGGGCATAACTTATGACTTTCAGGTACCGCTATAGTAGAAAGTGGGGTCAAATTAGACTCACTAAGCAAGATTGCATTGGGAGAGAGTCAGACGAAACATTGAAGAGAACCATTAGTGGAAATTTTAGAAATGCGAAAATGGTGTGTGTTAGCCAACGGAGGTAAAATATCCAAAGTCTTGGGCATATGCCGGAGTGTGGCTAACCGGAAGTAAAATTTGCGGTAAGAATTTTTCTTGGCTCGTCGAAGCAAAGTAATAAAGGTAGTACTTAACCACCACATTTATAAGTGGAATGTTGTGTCAATGGAAGGATCTTAGGTACAGTTTAATCCCAAGTTCCTTCATCAAATGTTCAGGATAAGATGCGAATGTTGTTTTGAACTCACTCAAGAGGGTCGGACAAAGGTCCCTTTGTGAAAAGGAATTTAATTAATTAGCAAATCTTGCACCGGATGAATTAGGTACATTATAGAAGAGTATTTTAATGTGGGAAATTAACTCATAAGAAGAATTGCTAACACTTATGGGGCATTCTTCCTTGACGGTCAATGCAGATGGTACAATGTCGCATTTTGTGAATATGAATGTTAACACTTCCTTGTGCAGGAAGCTACCGAAATCGAGGAATTTAATCAGAGGGTAAGACTGGGTGAAACGGTGTTAGTGAAGCAACATAAGGGGGAGACCAATCAGGGGACCCATTTAAATGATTCAGATAGATGAATTTTTATCGAGCGATGGTGAATTCATTAAGGGTTGTTGAATCCAATAGCATGTTCCTTAGGGCCAATAAAGCTAAGGGAGCAATTGAGGTGTAACACCCCGCATTTTTCATGCATTAAATATGTAATTAATTCGGGAATTGAAAATTACTTGTGAGTCGTAATTTTAATTGAATTAATTAGGGAAATTTTATTTAAATATTAATCGGGGAGTGAATGGTTAATATTTACGGGAATTTATTTACTAATTGAATAGTAATCATTTATTTAAATCATTTCGAGTATTAATGACAGGGTATGCACTTATCTCAACTGGGAGTCAGTATAGACTAAAGGGGTGGGGGGATAAGTATTTTTATAAATTAATTCAGATGCCAATTCTGAGTATACGGTTGAGTCCAGATGGGCCGAGATGGTCGGAAAAGTATACTCGAGGGTAGTAAACGGGTCACGGGACATTTTTAGACATAGCCGGGCCCACACAGGGGCAATTGGGTCATTTGGGCTCGGCAGGAGAAGAAAGGATACGGCTGATAGAGTTTTAGAAAAAGGCTAAGTGTATTAAGGAACCTTAATAGCAGTTAAAAGCAGTTTTGGGATCACTAGAGAGCCAACAAGGATCGTCTTCAACCTTGGAATTCATCAACGAATCAGACATTACGAAACCTAAGGCAAGTGGATAACTTGCAATAGTATTGAATCTGTTTTTCAATTCTTAGTCCTGTGATGTGTTTGATCAAAATTCGTTTTGGGTGTTCATGGCATAAACATGAGGTTTTGAAAATAATAATTTGATTTACGAATTTGAATGAGGATTCTTATAGAAATCTGATACTATAAATTGAGACATATCTAGTAGGATGATATCTGGATAATTAGAAACGAATTTGGTAAAGGGATTTGGGGTGTAAATGTGTAAGGAATTAAAGATGAATATTTTCCCAAATTCAGAAATTGTAGTTAATGGACGAATTAATAACATTGGAGGACATTCTGGAGGTCCCTAATAAGTTTCCTAACTTGTATTATTGTTAAGAAGGATTGAGATTGCTGATAGAAGGAGTTAGGGTTTTATGAAACTCGTCCATGGCATAATCTGTCTTCGTGAAGAAGACGAAGACCTGCTCGATCGATCGATCGAAGGTCTGGGGTCGAT
Organism: Sambucus nigra; assembly: GCA_949130495.1. Classification (NCBI taxonomy): domain Eukaryota; kingdom Viridiplantae; phylum Streptophyta; class Magnoliopsida; order Dipsacales; family Adoxaceae; genus Sambucus; species Sambucus nigra. The sequence continues at coordinate 71,647,375 of OX422222.1, forward strand.
CGATCGAGGGTCGACATATTTTGATTAAATGTTATTTCAGTATGTTTGTATTAAATGTTATTTCAGTTGATTAAATTTTACATCTCTTCCTCCGTTATTTCATTTGATCGAGGGTCGGAAGATTTTGATTAAATGTTACATCTCTTCCTCCATTATTTTAGTATGTTTGTATTAAAAGTTTGTATTAAATGTTATTTCAGTATGTTTGTGAATATTGTAATATGATTATATATATAATTAGATAAATAATTATATATGGGATGATTAATACATAGTGTAAAATGTATTATGTGCATAACAGGTGTGAATGTTATTTGAAATTAGAACGGGTAATGATTTAATTAAGTTTGACGTTTATAATGACTTAAAATTCATGAATTAAGGCATACTCGGTTAGAGTAGGTAAATTTCAAGGGTTAAAATAAGTACTGGGTTAGGAGCGTAGAACCTAGTAAATTAAATGGAAGCGTTAATAGTGCACATTAGAGGAGGGGTGAGGAAGTCCTCAAGAGAGTGCAACATTAACTAAAATATGAAGAGCATGCATATTTATTTATTACTGCAAGTTAATCATTTTTTAAATATTTTCAAATATTTTTGGGTACTAACCCTTGCTATATAAATTTTTAAAAACCTTTTAGGTGTCCAGCCACAGGGACGCCAGGCTTGACTCTATTCCAGGTATCCATTGCTGCAACACATGTGGATGTTGCGGGGTCTTTGATAGACGCCTCCTTCTTTCATTCGTGTTGAGACTCTCTAGTAGTTATTTGAGCATGTCGCTCAAAGTTCATTTATTAGTATCAGACTTGTTGAGATTTTCTTCTTGTCTCTACTTGTATTGGATATTTGGACCGATGGTTTATTCGGTTAGGTATTTTTAGTTGTGAATGGTTATTTCAGTTAACTGTGATTGTGTATTATCGTATGTTCCGCATGAGTTTCATTTAATTAATTAATAGATAAAAATTGGCACCAGTCTATTTTTCTCACTTAGGTGGTTAGTAATTAAAAAGATGACAGTGATGCTCAGAATGGACCAACTGAGAAACCTATTCTAACTTGATTTAGGACTGCTCACCCGGGATTAATTAGGCGGGGTGTCACATGAGGTTGCCATCATAATCGAGACTACCAAGCTCAAGAGAAGGACAACCCAAACATGGTCAGTATGATCGGAGATAAGTGGATTATGTGTAGATGTATTTTGGGAAGAGTAAATCCCCGTGTGTTCATTTTTTTCTACGCGAGTAAAGGGACAAGGGTATGGTGCCTACCAAAGGCAATGGTTAATGTAATTTTCGGTTTGGTTCAGACAGACGTGTTATGTCAAGGGTGTATTAAAGTGATCAAACCAAGCCACCCTATTTGTCCACCATATTTACTCCACCTAACCACCCTAGATTTTGACCATATTTACTCGACCCAACTACCCTAGTTGTCTGTCATATTAACTGCCCTCTACCCTCCTTACACATGATAATTATTTGTAAACTTTCGTATAAATAAAATAGTCACTTTCATTTTTAATACACACCTTAACATACAATTTTACATCTCTTCCTCCATTATGAGTATATATATATATATATATATATATACACACACACACCCTTTCACTGTGTATTTTATTCATATAGTAAAGATGAAGAGATCCATTGTAGACATAAGCATATTGATGGGATGAAACATGTAATTTTTTACTGTCACTTATACTTTAATTATTAATTAACTGCTAAGATATAGCACTTACTCATGGCCTAATTAGCAATATCCACAAAGATTTGATTAAAAGTCTCAGGACATTTCTCCAAGCAGTTGCAATACATCACATACTAAATTTAATGTCAAAGAATTAATATAAAACATTTGAAAACCCTAAGGGCATTCTAGGTGTTATGGGTGTTGTTAAATAGTGTAAGTCAAAAATAGAAGATTAGGATATTAAGTAGAATCAAAATCAATAGAACTGGAATCCAGTAGATATAAACAAGCACCCAAAACAATAACAAGGAAAATGAGGAAAACCAAGGAGAACGGACTACAAGGGGTCAACTTCATCATCCTAAGGATAATATAGATTTAGAGACTTTGACATATACTTTAACAGAGTGTTATATGACTTCCATCGGTTCCTAGGCCATTAGGAAGCTTAATGTAAGTTAAGTTCATATTATAGTGGAAGAAACACCCCATGTTAATGAATGTAGACCGAATTTTGGCCAACCGCATAAATATGTGTGTGATTCCCTCTTTATCCTCTTTCTTAATTTTCATGTCTATTATTTATATTTAATTATTCAATTGCCAAATAACAATCACCATCAACAGACTTCAGGAAAAACAAAAGAGATAAAACAAATGGAACTTTTAGCAAATGTATTGTCACAATTCTTCTTGCATGTCTTAAATTGTGTTGCGGAGTTACTTTGGTTATGTGGTATGCTATTGGATCTTGTAAACTCATTGCAATAATTGTGTTCAAAGATTTATAGAAAATTCTTGTCAATGAAGTCCATTAATATTATTTTTACAAAACATTTCTAACCCTCGCCTTTGTTTGGTTCGGGGTAAAATGTCTTAACCCATATAAAAATAAAAAATTGAAGTATTTGCACCATTTAAAATTAAATTTTAGCAAATAATTTGTCAATGTCACATAATTATAGCACGGTACCTTAAGCTAGCTGCGGACTGAGAAGAATTTTCGTAACCTTGAAGGTGTCAAATTGATCAATTTTCTCTATGCTAGTAGCTAGACAGATTTTGCAAGGTGATAATGAAGAGCTACTCAGCATCATAATGATCAATACTCGCAGTGAGGCCCATATTCCTTATGCAACTCATATAACTCCATGAAGTGCACATGGTTGCCCGGGTTTTAACCACAATCCTCCTTAGAATTGGTATATTAAATGTGTGGTGAAGACTAAAAGCCTTTACAACTGTGGGAAAGGTAATAATGAGGGATAAATTACACGGAGAAAATTTAGTTATATAATGATGGGGTCTAGGCAATTTTTTCGCAAAATATCAAGCAACACCCTCTTGTGCTCTTCATTTCAATTAAATTTAGCTTCAAAATTACACATTGAATGTCAAAACTAAGGATTACTTTGGTTTATGCATAAAACTTTCAAATCTTTTAATCCGAACATTGTTTTAGAAAGTTACTTTTCCTTTTTCCTCACCAAATTCATCAACGAAATGGAGACTCTATGGCAAACATACACTATTTTAAAACAACAGACTTCCGTACCAAAAAAAGCAATAATAACTATGAGTAAACCAATTTGAACCTTATTCTCTAAGAAGTAATATTGCTCTATAAGGAGACATTCCTCGATCGCATAATTTGAATAATGACCTATGAATCACTAATGCGACACGTGATTCGTAATTTTTCCAAAAATAGGATATGACACGCTGAGATACGTGTAATATTATATATATATATATATATATATATATATATATATATATATATATATATATATATATATATATATATATATATATATATATATATATATATATATAATGTATTTTAATATACTCCAATTCTTGTATTATTTTAGTATTTTATATAAAGGTGATTCAGGCTTAGTTCCAGAATTTGCCGGAACTGTGCAACAAAAATCCGTTCAGAATATCCCACAAAATCCGAAAGTTATAGTTGGGTTACTTGGTTCGGCAGCTCAAAATCCGGATGTTGTTGGTGAGATAACGTTTCAAATTGATGAGGTTCTTCCAATAAATTCGGACGGCCAAGAAAAACATCATACTAGTCTACAAGCTCCTGATTTTTTGGAAACAACTATGGCTCCAAACGATTTGGTTCAACCAGTTGTCAAGAAGGTGCAACTTGCTACCTCAGTCCAATCTGTCTCGATAATAGGCCAGCTCGACAACAATGCCTTACCTCCGGTGGCTAAAAATTTGGAAAAGTCAACTATCTTTAATATTGATACACCAAATATTTCAAAAAAAAAAGTTGGATAATATAGATGGAAGCTATATTCATCGCTTAATCCAACACTATTTCATCGTATTAAAAGGAGATAAACTTATTTTATGCAATGATCTACTTGGCACTTCATCTGGCGATGAAGATTCTAAAAGTGATGAAGATATGAATCATTTAGAATATATTAATTCAAGTGATGAGTTATCCCATGTTAATCCTATTAGTGCTCAAATTCATGACGATCGCGGCATTGATTTATTCGTGGATCTCCGCAAACTTGATTCAACATCTCGGATGGATTCTGATCTTATTTCGAATGACGTAAACTCTACTGTGGGAAATGTCAATTGGAACTTCGTTCACAAAAGAACGCGGTCTAGAAAAACGTAGGACCTATATGTTTTTTAAATTGGCTTTAGATTGTTATTTTTGTAAGAGTCCTGCTTTAACGATTGTAAGTGCCCTTGGAGAGGTTTTTTCTCCAACTATTAATCAAATTTCGAGTTAAAAAAATAATAATAATAATTTAGTTACACATATTTTTATAATAAAATCATATATCAGATAATAATTAATGTTTTATTAATATAATTAATAACAGTTTATTTTCACTTTTAATTAAAGTCATTTAATGTGAGCACTTATAAAAGAAGTATTATAACTAATCACTGTTTGTAAGTTTTTTTTACAGAGAATTAAGGTAAAGGTCATGTTCCTTTCTATATTTGAATTTTTAGGACAATGTTTTTTAAATTTATAAATTTGGTCCGTGTGGTACAATAGCATTTATTTGTGTGGTCCCTTTAGAGTTAGCATTTCATTTTTTGGGTCCGCATCAGTGGAAACATTTTTCATGGTGTTTTAGTCATATTTTTAGTACATGGTCTAAATTTATTAAAATTATGTGAATGTCCTATTTTTATACACTTTGAGAATTATGAGGACCTTTTCCCCAAACCCCATTTTTTTTATTTACAAAAATTTAACATCCAACTCATAAGTCATTTAAGATGAACTCTTCATTTTATGTACTTTTTCTTTTTCTTTTAAATGCAACATACAGGTGGTAAGGCATTTGGCATGTGGATACTTTTAAAAGTAGCCTTTTATGCACTCTCATTTGGAAAACGTTTGGGCTAAGGATCTAATATTCTCTCTATAAAGTTTTCCATGAAAGACATGTTGGAAATTAATGTTAAGTGACGAAATTGATTATTTAATTTCAATTGTATTAAATTTTGAATTTACCATTTATGTGGTTTTAATAAATGTCAGATAATTAATTAGGAATGTGTTAATTAAAGATATTAAAAGATTTGGGTAAAACTTATCCGTTAGTCACATCATTGTTAGTGGCATTAGTGGGAGACTTGGAAAGAGTCCCACCACCACTAGGATTCCGAACCTCTTTCCCTTATAAATAGAGACATCTACACCATCTAGAGTCATCTCAATACACATTGTTTTTAAGGAGGGAGAGAAAATCCGAAATTCATTTTTCTCATATGCCGGGATGTTCAAGAAAGGAGCATTCAAGTCATTTTAATCCGTTCAACAACGATGGACAAAGGCCAGTTTTTAGATCGTAGTTATAAGGAATTTTCGATTCTGTGATTGCATGAAGATAAATATCCTGGATTCATGTCAAAACTATTTTATTCATGATGCAACCTTATGATTCATATCCGAATTTATGATTAACAAAACAGTATTACTTAACATGTGGTATCAGAGCTTGCGGTTTATAATCTCATGTTTTTCCGTTAATGAAAACTCCTTTATAATAGTTCTGATTTATGATCTTTTAAAAATCTAGAAATCTTGAATTTTTGGTAAATCTGGAAATCTGGAATTTTTTGTAAATCTGGAATTATTTTTTTCTCTGGAAATCTGGAAATTTTGTTTTCTCTGGAAATCTGAAAATTTTGTTTTTCAAGAAATCTGGAATTTTTAAGCAATATGATAATCGTACATATGGTAATTTGAATTTGTGTTATGATATTAAGAACAAAATTGTTGTTACAGTCCTTATCTTGTGAAAACTGTCCCATTATTGTTCAACCCCTTTTCGTGTTATAAGAACCCTAATATGCCGTTAACATGATTTTATTGTTTTAAGTTGTGTAAACATTCTGGAAAATACGTTTATTAATCATGATAAGAAAACGAATCTATTTTTAAGATTAATTAAGAGAAAACAGCGATTTGGCACAAAAAAGATTCTGGGAGATTTTTTTTTTTGGCGCAGTGAATAGTATTTTTTGAAATTTTTGGTGTTCGATTGACCTGAAACTCGGTAGGTTGACTGCAAACGAGCCAACGATAGAATTTCACCACCTCTGGCTGTGATGTAATGTGTTTTTTGACAATCCGAGTCCGTTAAGTCCCTCAAAACCCCGTTTTTGCAATTTTACGAAATAATCTCCGGGCTTATAAATCTTTGCAAAAAATTGATATTAGTGTTTCGCAAAAGGTTTTTGTTTTCCGGCATGTTTTACTTCGATTCTATGGTGAAAACTCAATTTTGCCATTTTTGGCAAAATTCATGTATTTTGTGTTTTTACTATACCTGGGGAATTCTATTTTTGAGGCATTTAAGCTATTATTGTTATCTTTGTAATTATTGATAGATTACGTATTATAGTTAATATTAAGGCATGATTAACTATATATAAGTTGAGACATGTAAACAATTATTCATTTGAGTTAAGTGAAAGGCCTAACACAGGCTGAGACTGCATGTACGAATAATATACTTACATTCATTAAAGACTTATTCTAATGTCAGTTATAAAATTAGATTGAGGTGCAACACATGCCAATATCTGAATTTAACAACATTAGAACTAGTTTTTGTAAAAATAGAATAGTTGACATTAAGTCCATTAATCATGGTATTAAATGTTTAGGCAACAAACACAGATGCCAAAATTATGGGACCATGATAAATAAATTATAGGGTAATATATCTTTACAAATCTGAACATTATGTGATGATTAACACAGATTCCATTATATTCATGTTGTAAATGAAATGTGCCAAAATCTTTAGTCAACAATTCAATATTCAACCCTTGCAATTTTTGTTGTGTGTGAAAATTTAATTTGTGAACATTGTTATTAATTGCAGCTCCCCTTAACCTGTATTCGCAAGCTCGGTCCTATTCCAAATTTGATGGAACTAATTTTTCTGAATGGAATGAGCAAATTGAGTTCAGCCTAGGGGTTCTTGTCCTGGACATGGAAATTATGTGTGATAAATCCGCTGCTATTACTGACACCAGTAGCGAGGATGAAATTGTTGTCCCTGAAGCATGGTCTCGATCCATTAGGTTGGCCTTAATGTTTATGCGAATGTGTGTTGCTGCTAACATTAAGACCTCCCTACCTGAAACAATGAAAGCGAAAGAGTATTTGAATAACATTAAGGAACGCTTCCGCACTGCTGATAAATCCCTTGTTGGGAAACTGATGGCTGACCTAACCACTATAAGGTTCGATGGTACTCGAACCATGAATGAGCACATTAGAGAAATGACCAATCTGGTTGCTAGACTTAGAGTTTTGGATATGATAGTGGATGAGTCTTTTCTCGTCCAATTCATCCTAAACTCCCTACCTCCTGAGTATGGGCCTTTCCAAATCAATTACAACACTATAAAAGATAAGTGGAATGTAAATTATTTGCAAAGCATGTTGGTACAGGAGGAAGGAAGGCTCAAGCAACATAATGGCTATGTGACTAAGGGATAGGTGGCAAGCCTTACAGTCAAAGGAGCTGGTTTTAAGAAGAAGTTCGATAAGGGCATTAAGAAAGGTCCTGGGCTGTCTCATCAAGATGAACCGTCAATTGCTGCTATGAAGAAGGAAAAGAATGACAAGTGTCACTACTGTAAAAAGAAGGTCCCTTTCTAGAGGGGTTGTCAGAAACGAAAGGCCTGGTTCGAGAAAAAGGGTAATCCCCTTATTTATGTTTGTTTCGAATAAAAAATTATTAACGCTCCTTCTAACACTTGGTGCATTGATTCTGGTTCTATGTGTCATGTTTCTAATTCAATGCAGGGCTTCATTTCAATCCACAAAAAAAATCCAAATGAGCATTTTCTCTACATGAGCAATAAGGCAAAGGCTAAAATAGAAGCTGTTGGAGTCTTTTGCCTAATTTGAAGCACTGGATTTATTTTAGATTTGCATGAAACTTTTTATGTTCCCACAGTTTCTAGGAATTTAATTTATGTTTCTAAACTCGCTTTAGATGGTTTTGCAATTGAATTTAAGAACAATGGTTTTGGTGTGATTGAAAATTCTAATAATATTGGTTCTGGATTTTTATTAGATGGTTTATATCGATTGAATCTTGAAAAGAATTTTTTTGAAACCCTTGTGACCCTGCATCCTAATGTTGGTACGAAACGTACACTTAATGATGAAAAATATGCTTATTTGTGGCATAAAAGATTAGGGCACATATCCAGGTCGAGAATTGAAAGGCTCATTAAAGATGGAATACTCCATAACCTGGATTGGGCCAATTATGATGTATGTGTGGACTGTATTAAAGGAAAATAGACCAAACATACAAATAAAGGAGCCACAAGAAGCACCCAGCTACTTGAAATAATACATACAAACATATGTGGACCTTTTGATATTCCATCCATTGGTGGAGAAAAATACTTCATCGCCTTTATAGATGATTTTTAACGTTATTGCATTTTGTACATGTTGCATGATAAATCTCAGTCTGTGAACGTCGTTGAAATATACATTAATGAGGTTGAGAGGCAACTACGCAAAAAGGTGAAAATTATTAGGTCTGATAGAGGTGGTGAATATTATGGTAGATATGACGAGTCAGGGCAACGCCCTGGCCCATTTGCTAAACTCCTTGAAAAATTAGGTATTTGCGCCCAATACACGATGCCAGGATCACCTTGGCAGAATGGTGTAGCTGAAAAGAGTAATCGTACCCTTATAGAAATGGTAAGAAGTATGATAAGTAGGACGCAGTTGCCTACATTTTTGTGCAAACATGCATTAAAAACTGCTGTACACATCTTACATAGGGTTCCTAGTAAGTCAGTTTCAAAAACCCCTTTTGAACTTTGAAAAGGATGGAAATCCGATTTAAGGTATTTACGTATGTGGGGCTGCCCAGCGGAAGCTAGAATCTATAACCCCCATGAAAGAAATTGGATCCTAGGACATTATCTTATCATTTCATCGGGTATCCAGAAAATTCGAAGGGATATAGATTTTACTGTCCAAATCATACAACTAGAATCATAGAAATTGGAAATGCTAAATTCATTGAATAAGGTGAAGTAAGTGGGAGTATAAAAGAAAGGTAGGTAATCATTCAAGAAGTCAGGGTACAAATTCCTAGTCCCAGAGTTCATAACATACATGTTGTTCCTATTGTAGTTGTTGAATCGATCATTGACCCAATCAATAATAATGAACCACAAGTGAATGATCAACAAACTGAATAACCACATAATGAGACTATAACCGATGAAACTTTTGAAGCACCACAGGAAGTTCCATTAAGAAGATCTCAAAGATAAAGGAGATCGGCTATTCCGAATGATTATGTGGTATACCTTCAAGAGACCGAATTTAACATATGGAATATTAATGATCCAGTTTCTTATGAAAAAGCTGTAAATAGTGATGATTTTGATAAATGGATTGATGCCATGAATGAAGAAATAAAATCTATGAATGACAATAAAGTTTGGGAGTTGGTCGAATTGCCAGAAGGACAAAAATGAGTTTGGTGCAAGTGGATCTTTAAGACGAAACTTGACTCAAAAGGGAATATTGAACGATATAAAGCTAGACTTATTGCCAAAGGTTTTAATCAACGAGAAGGCATTGATTATAATGAGACCTTCTCTCCAGTTTCAAAGAAGGACTCATTGAGAATCATATTAGCGTTGGTGGCTCATTATGATTTGGAGTTGCACCAAATGGACGTAAAAACAACTTTTCTAAATGGGAGTTTAGAAGAAGAAGTCTACATGGCATAGGTACAAGGCTTCGTAAAGGAAGAAAAGGAAGACATGGTCTGTATGTTGAAGAAGTCAATATATGATCTGAAGCAAGCTTCTCGTCAATGGTACATTAAGTTCACGATACCATTACATCCTTTGGGTTTAAGGAAAACACTGTTGATCGGTGTATATACCGGAAGATCAGTGGGAGTAAGTTTGTGTTTTTAGTACTATATGTTGATGATTTACTTATCGCCAGCAGTGATCTTGGGTTATTAAGTGAAACCAAGAAGTACCTTTCTAAAAACTTTGAAATGAAAGATTTAGGCGAGACATCCTTCGTGATCGGGATAGAAATATATCGGGATAGATCATGAGGAATGTTAGGATTGTCTCAGAAAGCTTACATTAACAAAGTTTTAGAAAGATTTAGCATGAACAGTTGCAATTCCATTAATGTTCCACTTCAGAAAGGGGATTAGTTTAGTTTAAGTCAATGCCCCATAAGTGATTTAGAAAGGGAGCACATGAAAGGCATGCCTTATGCTTCGCTCATGGGGAGCTTGTTGTATGCACACGTTTGCACTAGACCGGATATTAGTTTTGCTGTTGGGATGCTAGGCAGATATCAAAGAAATTCAGGAATTCACCATTGGAAAGCTGCAAAGAAAGTGCTGAGGTACCTGCAAGGGACCAAGGATTACATGCTCACATATCGAAAGACTGATCACCTCGAGGTGATTGGTTATTCAGACCCAGATTTTGGGGGCTGCCTTGACAGTAGGAAGAGCACTTCGGGTTATGTCTTCCTTATGGCTGGAGGAACCGTTTCATGGAAAAGTGCTAAGCAAAGCGTCGTTGCATCATCTACTATGGAGGCTGAGTACGTAGCTTGCTTCGAAGCTAAAAATCATGGATTATGGCTGCGAAACTTTATTTCAGGACTTAGAATTATGGGGTCAATATCTAAGCCGCTGAAAATTTATTGTGATAATGTCGCGGCAGTCTTCTTCTCGAAGACCGATAGGTATACTAAGGATGCTAAGCATATTGAGATGAAATACCTATCAGTTAAAGAAGAGGTTTAGAAACAAAGAGTGTCAATTGATCACATTAGTACGCTTGATAACATAAAAGATCCTCTTACGAAAGGATTATCTCTGAAGACCTTTATGGAACATGTCAAAGAGATGGGTCTCTATTAGTTAGATTATGATTGTTATTTTGGCTTAGTTGTTTGACACTATTACTTGAATTCAATAAAAGTGTTTCTGATTTCTATTATTTCTGTCTTTTGTGAATGCATGCATATAATTATGAATTATTATTGATAGAAATAGTCATTATTCAAAAAAACATTATGAGGCCATTATGATACCCAATATTAAAGGCTAGTTGAATGAAACATTGGTTTTGTGGTACATGAAAGTAACCATGCTCTTGAATAGCATGGAACCGCCAAAACTCGCATCCGTGAATCATTTGATTTAGCAAAATTTATCAATGATTGTGCACCTTATGATACCTAATTTAATTATACGAATTATTAAGACCAAGTGGGAGACTGCTGGAAATTAATGTTAAGTGACGAAATTAATTATTTAATTTCAATGGTATTAAATTCCGAATTTTCCATTTATGTGGTTTTAATAAATGTCAGATAATTAATTAGGAATGTGATAAATAAAGATATTAAAAGATTTAGGTAAACCTTATCCATTAGTCACACGATGGTTAGTGGCATTAGTGGGAGACTTGGAAAGAGTCCCACCACCACTAGGATTCCGGCCCTCTTACCCTTATAAATAGAGATCTCTACACCATCTAGAGTCATCTCAATACACACTGTCTCTAAGGAGGAAGAGAAAATACGAAATTAATTTTTCTCATATTTTGGGCTGTTTAAGAAAGGAGCATTCAAGTCATTTTAATCCGTTCAACAACGATGGACAAAGGTCAGTTTTTAAATCTTAGTTATAAAGAATTTTCGGTTCTTTGATTGTATGAAGATAAACATCCTGGATTCATATCAAAACTATTTTATTCATGATGCAACCTTATGATTCATATTCGAATTTATGATTAACAAAACAGTATTAATTAACAAGACATCTTAGACAATAATATCCAGTATACCTCCACACAATCTACGAAGGAAGAAGAAACATTCATACAAAGCAATAAGAAAAAGGGGAAGAATCATGATAATATGCAATGGAACAAAGCAATACGAAGCAATGTTCACTGATTCTAGCAGTTTGAGGTTACATGGACACGTGAATATTCCCTTGGAACCAGCCGAACCAATGGACCAACACTCTGAAAAAACAAAAGCTAAGATCTCTTACAGTGATGCGATAGTAAGGAGGGATAAGGGAGATGTTTATTAATGGGTTTGTGTATGACATCGAGTAGGAATTCATCCCATCTTTATGTTTTAAATATGAAAAAGTGGGTTACAAACAAGATTTTTGTGCCACATTCACGTCTCCAGTAAGCACATTGGTAAACCAAATGGAGAATAGCCATACCAAGGTTGGGGAAGTTCCTAACGATAAGAATATTACTTTTATAACGGTGAGTTCCCATTTTGAGAAGATTAATGAAGGAAGTAGGAAAGTTTACTCTGATAGTCAATCGATTTTTAGTCCATGGATGCTAGAGTTCAACGAAAAACAAACGCCAAGAACCAATGGTTATAGAATCAACTAGATCACTTCTTTTCAGTCAAGTTAGAGGTCTTCTAATCGATTTAATGCGCTGAGTGATAAAGGACAAATATTCATGGCTTATGCGAGAAACCATGGTGGAAAAAATCAGAGCTTGCGTCTGAATAAAGATCATAAATCTAATGCTTATAAGAAGGGTACGACAGGTCCTAGTACGGTACATTCCGAAAATGGGATGGATCGGAATATATAAATTAGATTTTGTATGTTTGGAACTTAAAATAATATTAATTATGAATATAGGATAATAAACTTTTCATTTTCGTTTCCGTTTTAAATCCCTAATTTCAAAATGAAGGTACACATGGTATGTTGTGATTGATTGACGTTTTATAAATATGAGTCCGAACCAACGACTTTATTCAAAAATATAAATTAAAACTATAAATAAAATATTTATTATCTGATTTTTAAAATACATATTACAATAGCTCTACGACAAATAAAAGTAAAAGATCCAGAGATCTTGGCAAGTCACACTAATCAAATAATAGTGCGGCTACTAGGTATGCGAGAGAAAATGAACCCACTATGGAACCATTGGAAATCCTCCACGTGGTTTCACCATCCATTAACATCCTCAACTCGACAGTTTTCACTCTAAAGTCAACTGATATCATACCGTCATTTACTTTATTGAACATAAACAAAATAATATGAAAAAAAACTCGCACACTGACTCACTGCAAATAAATGTTTCACACCTCCCAAACTTTATAATCCCTACTGCCAATTGGCCAATAATACTACCTTACATCAAAGATGTTCTCCCACCAAAGCATAAACCGAGTCATAATGAAGACACTCAGGAGACTAGAAAGAATACCTCTACCAATAATCGGGGATAAGCAAGTAATGCACCAAGTAATACAAGAGGAGGAGTGAAAATTTCTAGAGAAAACTCTGGTAAATGAAGTGGCGGTGGTTAAAATAATTTGGAACTTTGCCCAAGTCCATCTGAAAGTAGATATGATCCCTTACGATCTGCGCCAGGACCGAAACAAGCGGTACTCTAATATGTTTTCCATGAAGATACTCATGTGAAATGTTAGGGGTGCTTGGAAGCCCTTATTTAAACCCACTTTAATTTATCTGAACAACATGTATGAACCAAAGTTCCTAGTTATTCTGGAAGCTCAAATCCCTCTCGCTGACACGGGATCTTTCTTTGAAGACTTGTGTTTCAACGATAACAAAATTTTTGACTCCAATGGAAGGGATGGAGGCATATGGTCTCTTTATAAGGAGCCTTCTATCTCTATCTAACCCATCGTTGTCTCCAAACAAGCCAACTACCTCCTTATTACAAGGAAGAACTATGACGACGGGATTCTCACAGCTATGTATGCGAGTCATCTTCCTACACTTACAAGGAAACTTTGGGAGAACCTTTGCATCCTTGCAGAGGAATCATATATCCCCAGGCTTGTCGCAGGAGACTTCAACGACCATCTGGAGAACAGTGAAAAAAATAGCTTCACCAAATTGCTGGCTAATAGTAGTTGTTCTACCTTCCCAATGAACATTGACAAGTGTAAACTTTTGGAGCCTAGCAACACGGGCCCAACACTCACTTACACAAACATTCGTCTGGAATTCATAAAATCTGTGGTCGGGCTGGATAGATCTATGGCAACTGCCAATTGGGGGATTAAATTTTTGGAAGCGGTTGTGAATAATTTGTTAAGAACGTCCTCGGATCATAGCCTCATGCTCATCTACATGGAAAGTAAACTCTTCCCTAACAACAATAATAAACCTTTTAGACTTCTTACTAGTTGGTTTGAGAGGGAATATTTTGATGAACTTTTTAAATCTAGTTGGAAAACTTCTTCTGATATTGACTATAATATCAAAATAGTTACTCAAAATGCTAATTTTTGGAATAAAAATGTGTATGGTAATATTTTTAAAAGGAAGAGAAGACTCCTTAATAGACTCAAAGGGGTCCAAATGGGACAACAAAAAAAATTCTGGCATAGCTTGGGCTATCTTGACAGTGAACTTAGTGTTGAATATAACAATATCCTCAGAGAGAAGGAACTTTTTTGGAAACAAAAATCTAGAGTCCAATGGATGGTGGAAGGAGAGAAAAATACAAAAAATTTCCACACCTCCACGATTATTAGGGGAAGAAAAAATAAAATAGACAAAATTTTCATAAATGGTGAGTGGTCCAGTGATAGTATCGTCATAGGAAATCATATAAATAATTATTTTTTCAATTTATTTTCGGCCCCTGATCATACTAACAATGCGGATTTTTTTATCCTAATATTCTTCCTATAATAAATTATATCGATAAACTGAAACTTAACTATGAGGTTAATTCTAATGAAATTGAAAGAGCCCTCTTTAGTATGAAACCTATTAAATCCCCCGAGTTTGATGACTTTTAACGCATGTTCTTCAAAAATTATTCGAGCACTAATGCGCTTAGCGTTGAGGAATTTGTAAAAAAGAGATTTGTTAAGGGATATGTTCCTGATCATATGAACACGAGTCACATCACCTTCATACCCAAAATTGACACCTTAGAGATCATTAGCCAATTCTGCCCCATTACACTCTGCTATGTTATGTACAAAATTTTATCTAAGGTGATTGTGAATTGAATGAGACCTATTCTTATGAAAATTATTAGACCCTACCAAGCTAGTTTCCTCCTAAGTAGATTGACCACGGATAATATCATAATCACATAAGAAATCCTTCACACCTTTCAAACTAAAAAAAGGAATGAAGGGTGATCTCATTTTCAAAATTGATTTAGAAAAATCCTATGATAGAGTAAGATGAAATGTTATGAAAAACGTCCTTCTTGCTTTTAACTTTAGTGATAATTTGATAGATATCATTATGAGTTGCGTCAACTCCACTGGAAAAGATATAACATGCAAACCATTACCTTCTTGACTAGTGTCTGTTAGGATATTGATAGTATAAATCCTAATTTCCTATGGGGAGACAGTGACACCCATAAAATGGTCCACATGGTGAAGTGGGACATTTCTTGTCAACCAAAAAGGTCAAGAGGGCGGGAATTAGGAAAGACTCAATGAATAATATGACCACCATGTCTAAAATTAGGTGGAGAATTACAAATGAGGAAAACACTATTTGGGTCAAATTCATGAGGAAGAAATATGCTAAGATCCTCAACCCTAAAACTTAGGACCAAAAGACCAAGGCCTCTCACATTTGACGAGGAATTTTAAAAAACAAACGTGACTCTTAACAAGCATAACAAGTGGTATATTGGCAAGGGAAATTCAATAAGACTCTTTGAGGACAGGTGGTGCGGTGATACCTTTATCAAGGTACACCCATAGATAAATGCTAGTGAGGATATGAGAGCAGAGGTTCTGATTGAGCACCATGGTCATTGGGATCTGAGTGTCATTAACCACTAGATTCACCCCACTGAGATCAGTGCCATGTTGAACACATATATCCTATAACTAGACCCCAGGAGGTCAGACATATATGGACATTTAGAAAGGATGGTAAATTCACCATCAAATCATGTAAGAGATAATTGGTGGGTACATATTTCAATGTGCCTGGGCATAACGAGTGTAATCATATATGGGAAAATAAAACCACCCTAAAACTGAAAACCTTGTTGTGGACTATCCTCCATGGTAAGCTACTTACTAATCAGCACCAGATGGTAATAGGTATGACTGGTGAGCGGGGTTGTAACCGTTATGGTAGAATAGAGGATATGGAGCATGTGTTTCGTGAGTGTTATATTGCCAAGTATACTTGGGAGTTTTTGCAACATGAGGTGACCCCTATTAAATAGGGTATGGAGAGTTCTGGTTAGTGGATCATTAAGAATGGTTTGTGTAATAATAATTATGATATCTTATTTATCTCCACACTATGGCATCTTGGGAAAGACAAAAATCTCCGTATTTTCGAGGCTAAATTTTCTCTGCCTATTATGATTGCTAAGTTTAGTGTAAATTATGCACATGAGATCATTCATTCATACACTAAACATGAAAATCATAATGGGCCTAATTTTACTTCACTGGATTTTTGGGTGTGTCCTTATGCAGGTAAGTTAAAGATCAACACACATGGCGG
The DNA here is from genome assembly GCA_949130495.1 of Sambucus nigra. NCBI lineage: Eukaryota > Viridiplantae > Streptophyta > Magnoliopsida > Dipsacales > Adoxaceae > Sambucus > Sambucus nigra. Next base: position 71,664,162 of record OX422222.1, read on the forward strand.
GTGGGATAACAATACTAGAGTGGGTTATTTTAGAGTCATTGTGCACGACCATCGAGGATAGTGGATCACCTATTTATTTAGGAAAATCAGTGGGGCTCCCCTGTTACATTTAGAGCTCGAATCCATCTTCTATGGGTTTATCATGTCTAAGGATAGGGGATGGAGGAATGTCACCGTGGAATCGGGTTGCAAGACTGTTGTGGACATGATAAATGAGGGAGATTGGGAAAATTACCCGCACTCTTCCATCATCCTTGATTATCGTGATATGAATAAGGATTTGAACATGGATGTGAGATACATCCCTAGAGAGTTAAATTGTTGTGTGAATTGGCTAGATAACTATGCAAAGACATGTCTGGAGGACTTTTCATGCTGATGAAACCCCCTGATTAGTTGAAAGTGGTCATCGATAACGAAAGCAACAAAAACCATATCAAGGAATCCGACTCCAATTAATTTTTGCTTCTCTCCATGTGTGGAGTTTTTTTATGTCATTTCTGTCTTGGCCTTCTTGACCATATGTTTCTTTGTTGCACTTTCCTGGACTTTATTGTTTCTAATTTAATGTAATTTCCTCTTTTCGCAAAAAAATAGTCTTTTCACTTTTCACTTTTTGTTAGTTTCTATTATTAATTTTTTAATATAATCTACATGTATGTAGAGGTGTTGTTCACTGTTTACTATTTTTAATACTTCCCAAACTTTGTACAAAGTGAATCAAATAAAAAAAGTTTTCAGAATCCTTCTCTCTCATCTGAAATCAACGACCTACGAGCGGATTTCTTCCATAATTTTCGAACAAAAATGAATCCATCAACCTGCATTTTCTTCATCTGAAATCAAAGACCTACGATCGATCATGCCGGGCAGCTTCTTCTCCGAGAAGCTGTTTTCGGCCATTAAAGCTTCCCAAAGCTTTTGTCACCTCTCCCGACATCCTAAAACCTCAACCAACAACACCTACACATATAGTAAGGGTTCTAAACATCCTAGAACCCGAAAACACCAATTTATTTCGATTAAATCCTACGTTTCTCCAATTAGGAAATTATGGGGGTTTATTCATTTTAACTCCCAAAAACCCTTTTTATCCACGAAAACCAAACCCAAAATCTTTAGGGTTTGTTTATACCAATAGTGATATGATATATTTATGCTCAAAATAAATAAAGAAAGTAAACACCTGCCTCGTGGATATAAACCGACGATTCCGAGTCGAATCCCGCGGAGGTTGGCCAGAATCTCCCATTTTCTCCTCTTTTTATCTCCTCCTCTCTCTCTTATCTCTTTTCTTTCTCTTTTCTCTATTGTCTCCCTCTCTCCCTCTTTATATAGGAAGAAAAAGCGTTTTAACCCTTAAAACCCAAAAATGACTCATTTACTCAATGAAGAACCCTTTTAACTCCTGAATTATCCAAAACTCAATTTCGATAATCGGACACTCTTTTTCGACTATCTCGGCCATTTCGAGACTCACGGTGCAGTCAAAATTTCCATCTGAGGTACTTGATCGCAACTCGCTAATTTAACCCAATATAACTTAATGCGGGTTTTCCCATTAAAATCTTACCTCATGTCTCTTTACTCAATGGCGACATGTTATTAAAATACCTCGACATATTTACTTAACCCCAAAAGTAAATATAACACCCATCGAAATCATCAAATCCTTGGAAAATCCTAAGAATTACTATTTCGAGAAATTCCTCAAATTCTAATTTATACTCAATTATGGAATTTAATTATCCCCCCAAAAGACGGGTTGTTACATGCCAATTTCGTATTTTTCTAATTTTTTTGGATTTGATATGATTTTTCTACTGAAAGGTGTCCGAGAACAACATATTTAGAACTATGAATTCAAAAAAAAAGTTTAACAAAAAAATACTAACACCCAAAATAAATTTCTAAAATACACCCAATAAATAATGTTCCAAGCTCCTATATATATATATATATATATTAAAATGCATTCATACCTCAGGAGCAATGGAACCATGTTGATGACGTAGAAACGAGGCACAACACACACGACATTTGATGAAGCTTTAATATCTTGGCCGCTACGTCTTCAACAAACATGTCATAGGCTTGAATGGATAAACTTGAACTCTATCCTATGACTCAAATGTTTTTGTCCGGAATTGAGCCAAAACTACAAAGGACTCAATTGGAAATTTGTGTCCTTACAAATCTCCCCCTTTGGCTATTCCGGGACAAAAACCAAACAAAAATTCTAAAGGGCTATCAAGCTCTACTAAACTAAAAAATATCCCACCCAAAATAAAATTACAATGCTTGACTCAAACAACCCAAGGATCAATATCTTTGCCCGATGATGAACGTTGCCATTTAGAAGAATTCCTGCACACTTAAGCAAACTAATAAACACATAGGGAATATCAATATATTAAATGCAAAAATAAATACTCCCCCTAAATGAATTCTCCCCTTTTATCAAACAAATGACCTACTTAGAAAGACGTCTCCCCCTAAGATAAATCTCCCTAAACTAAGATACGATAGGTTTAGATACCATTTTCCCCCCTATCATTCTCTCCCTTTTTGTTCAGGAATAGACAAAGGCTAAAGAATCAAAACTTAACTTATCCCCCCCTATTAAAGCATATACACCCCTTAAACTAAATAAGGGATAAATAAAATGCGATAACAAGCTAAACATGCATTAGTGCATAAAGTGATGTGAACATTAAAGCACATAGGCAACTAAAATTCAACTAATCCAACAAATAACATCGGATACCATCTAGAATGTAATAAAATGATACCAATATGATATATAAAGTATTAAGCATGTTATATGAACAAAGAATGCAACAAGATGGATACCAATTATGACTTAAAGCATAGATGGACTATAAAAGCAAGGCAAAGACCAAAAACAAACACAATATTATATATATATGTATACACAATATATTCAAACTAAGCATAAGTACACACATATAGATATAAACACCAAAATGACACAAAACAAAATAAGTTTTTCACACTCGTATGGCAAAAATGTGTCATATGGAAACGAAAGCGTTGGGGTGTGAACTAGAAACAATTAAATTTAGACCCAATTACTTAAAACATGTTCACGGAGTTCTCAATTGATTGCAAACTTCATCACATTTGAATATAACCTCATGTGACAATATAGATTGAACTCAATGAACAAACATACACAATGCATATAAGCCTAGACTTTTGATGATTCGACCAACCAATAAAGTCATGACATTGAAAACGCAACTAGGATAAATGAAAATTGTGCAAAACGTTGATATATCATCCAAAATCCCTCAATAAGAATATATATTATTCTTTTGAATGAATAAATCATCTAAACATTGGCCTTGGCAATTATTTTTCTTTTAAATGCCATATTTTCTCTTAGGCCTTTCAACCACGTATTTATTTTAGGTCCAAACAAACGGTGGCTTACTATTCGCAAAGGATAATAAATCCTTTTGTAGCCCTTCCCCGTGCACATTTATATATCACATTTTTTATATCTCGCAAATCTCACGTGCAACGGATTTTGACATGCACTAGTCCTCCTAGGTCACATAACATGCAGATGACAAGATTGGTAGGACAACACCTCACAAAGCTCAAATATACATATGAAGTTAAAATTTCAAATGAGCTCGTGCATGTGTGAATTGAGGTATATAAAAATAGAATCCATTTAAATCATCACAAAATCCAACTACTCCATGTAAGCATGGTAAAGAACATAATAAGGATTGACAATCTAAACCAAAAGTTCTAGCCACATGGGAGCATAAAAGATGGGATTCAAACACGAGTATATGCCACATAAAGTGTGTCAAGCTAAAATACACACATAATAAAAATCTTTTTCAGTTTTTGAAATTTTTAACCAAATATAAAAAATATATACTCAAAAGACACACAAAAATCATTTGTATTTTTCATTAATCTTAAATTGCTAAAAAGATAAAATGCAAATGATAAACAAAAATATTTTTGTATTTTTCATTTAATGCAAACAACAATGAAAGAAGTATAATACAAAAGATAAAAAAAAAAATCATTATTCTAGCATGTGTTTAAGCATGAAGAGTACTCTAGAAAATGACAAAAATAAGCATACAATCAGCATGGGTGATATAGCATGAAGCACAAAAGCTAAAGTATGCAAATAAAACTGACACATTCAACCTTTTGATTTTGCAAGGGAGGAAGCATGTGAAAGTAAATGAGAATAAAAAATCCTATCTTGTAAAGCTACCAAGTCGGATCTCCTAACCTAAACTAATGACGAATGACTATCTCGAGGTTTAGGAATCTTGGCTACCTCGGTTGCCTTACGTTGGGATTTTCTAGCAACTCGTTTAAGATCAAAACAAAATTTCCTAAGATGACCTTTTCGACCACAATGTGCACAAGTAAAAACACTTCGAAAATTGGTACCTAAGGATTGATCTCTAAAGGCTTTCCTAGGTGATTCGCCTAAAACATGGGTTTTGGCTTTATGAATATATTCATTACAAGTATCGAAGCCTAAACCACAAGTGTCATTTTTAATTTGGACCGTTCCTAATATTTTATCTAATTTCTCCGATTGACACTCCAAATCAAAATTTGACTTTAGTAGAGTATTTTAATTTATTTTGTAATTCTAAAATGTTAGACTCTAATAAAATATTGCGCTCTTCAAGTGCGAGAAGCTCCTTTTTCAAGGATTCCATTAAACCTTTAAGGCTATCTCTCTCGCCTTTTAAATATTCAATCTTCTCACGAAGAGCTCTCTCACGTGCCCTAAGGTCTTCAACTAATGCACTATCATCAACGAACTTGACACACTCTTTTAAATTTTCTTCTAACTTCAAATTAGCTTTTTTTAATTTAATAGATTCTTCATAAAGTTCTTGAAAAGTATTTTGAAGTTCACTCACATCAAACTAATTCTCACTTTCACTCTCTCTTTCTTCTTCACTTTCACTACCATAAAAATCAAGGGAACCATAAACTTTAACCTTTAAAGTGTCATGTGTTATAATTTCATCAATAGAAGATTGATCACTATCACTCACATGACTAGCCATAAAAGCCACAAAGTTGGGCTCGGTGGGGGAATTGGGTCCCTCCTCCTTATCACTATCACTAAGGGTTGCGTTATATGAAATAGGTTTCTTACCCTCTCTCCTTAGTTTAGTGGGGCACTCAAAAGTCCTATGGCCATAACCCTCACAACCAAAACACCTCTTTGACTCGTCCCTATTTAAATTTTCTTTAGGAATTTTAGGGATCCTTTCGGCTTTGTCATGCTTAGAAGTTTCAAATTTCTTAAAATCATTTTTAAATTTATCTTTGTTAAACTTAAGAAAATTTTGAAATTTCCTAGCAAACAAGGCCATATATTACGAGTCAATATCACTCTCGCTCTCTACTACTTGTTTTTCCTCTTTTTGGGCTTTTAAAGCAACGCCTATTTCTATTTTCTTTTCAGTTTTAGAGGGAAACATGTATAGTTCATAGGTTTGTAAATCACCTACGAGTACTTCTAATTTCGTAGAGGCTAAAGTTGGTAAAGAATTTAAAACGGTCACTTTTGGAATAAATCTATCGGGTAAGGACCTTAAAATTTTATTTACAACTCGATTGTTGGGTATTTTCACTCCCAAATTAAATGATGAATTTACAATATCGGAAATTCTAGCATAAAATTCATCAAATGTTTATTTTTCATTCATTTTGATGGTTTCAAATTGAGTGGTGAGGTTTTGGAGTTTCGAAGCTTTAACGACACTAGTACCTTCATGAGTGAGTTGTAAAATATCCCAAGCTTCTTTAGCGGTTTCACACGTCATAATCCATCAGAATGCATCCGGTGTAACCGCGCTAAACAAGGCATTTAAATGATGGGAATTAAAATTTGAAAGTTTAAATTCATTCTCACTCCATCTATCGGCGGGTTTGGGAACATATTCATTGTCTACTAAATGTGTAGTTGGGGACCACCCGTTAACGACAGACAATCAAACTCTCTCGCCGATAGATTTTAGTTCCGATTTTATTCACGCTTTACGATACATGTACTTAGAACCATCGAAAATAGGAAATTTAGAAAATGGGGAAAATTCAATTTTAGCCAAAAATATTTAAAGGATCTTAACGAAGTAATTTATCATTTTTGGCTCTGATACCAATTTGAAAGTGCGGAAGCCCCCAATTTTTAAATTCAAATATAATGAAATGGTTCAAATTTTAATTTTCCAAAAGTTATTTAAAATTTTCTTTTCTTAAAGAGAACAAACCAACTTATGAAAAAAAATAAAACTAAACTAAAAGTGAAGTTAAAACTACACACACAATTTTCATTTCGACTTAAACACACATTAATCCATTTAAAGTTAAACTTGCATGTTATCAATATAAAGTAAGTTTGCACTTGAATTAAATTGAACAGACCCAAACATTAAATTTGCACCAAATAAAATAGATTGTGATTTTGAACTAATTTTATCTTTTAGTCCTAAGCATGCATCTAGGTGATATAGCAAGATAAAATAAATCTCAATCGCACTACGCCGGATGTACGAGGAAAACCCAAATGGGAAAAATCTCGGACGGCCCTAGCCTTAAGTCCACTAAGTACGGTTTTACAATTACAAGACAGATGACTTACTTCCTCGACTCGACTCCCTTCAAGCCTTGACGCGTCTTCTTGTAAACACCTCGGCCTAGTCGACAACCCCGAAACTCCACCGAAATCTTGTAATCCACCAATGAGACTTTTGGACAATCGTCAACCCTCAATGAAGCCTTTCTTTGAGTGGGAATGTCACATCCAACAAAGCTCTTCTCCTTTATGAGTTGAAAATAAAACTCAAACTCTCAACACTCCAAGCAATATATATATGTTGAAACTTGGATACAGATAAACATATGGGTGTATATCTATTTTGAAAGGAATTTACTCCATAAAACTTAACATAAAAAGGAACTTTTTCTTCAAAGTATTTTGCTCGAATGACTCTTGAAATGTGAAAAAGTTGTCTTCAAAAATTTAGTTCCCGCACTTAAGAAGTATGTCAAAAAGGAAGTGGAGCAAAGTAGTGGAAAAGTGGAAAAAACTGGCTTAAAACTGTTTCTGCTATTTTTTTCGTTTGAAAATTCGTTTCAACGAGACTTCTAATAAAGAGATAGAACGGGAAAAAAAATTCTCGTTTGAAAACTCGTTCGAATGACTTCTCATTCGAACGAGGTCGTTTGAACGACCTATCTAACGAGATCTTAGGCTATGGTTCTAGATAATTTCGATACGAACTTGTGGCCACCAGTTTCGTATTTTTCTAATTTTTTTTGGATTTGATATGATTTTTCTACTGAAAGGTGTCCGAGAACAAAATATTTAGAACTATGAATTAAAAAAAAAGTTTAACAAAAAATTACAAACACCCAAAAAAAATTTCTAAAATACACCCAATAAATAATGTTCCAAGATCTTATATATATATATATTAAAATTCATTCATACCTCCGGAGCAATGGAACCATGTTGATGACGTAGAAACGAGGCACAACACACACGACATTTGATGAAGCTTTAATATCTTGGCCGCTACGTCTTCAACAAACATGTCATAGGCTTGAGTGGATAAACTTGAACTCTATCCTATGACTCAAATGTTTTTGTCCGGAACTGAGCCAAACTAAAAAGGACTCAATTGGAAATTTGTGTCCTTACAGTTTTGCGACAAGTGAGAGAGATGAGTTGGACCCTTTTACTTTTTGAGTCTTCGGCGTATGGGAGCTGAGTTGTCCATTTCTTTTTCATTTTTTTTATTTTTTTTATGTAATTAGTTACTCTTTTATTATTTTCCTGGTGATGTCACTAGAATTTAGATGTCTCTAACTTTGGTGGGGCGCATATGGGTTAAAGAAAAAGGTTGGTTCCCTCCCAAGTTTTTGGGACGCACTTTGACTAAATGGGACTGTTAATATATGTAGATGTTTATCTTTTAAGAGTTGAAAATTGTGGGACTCTATTACATCAACTTAAAAAAAAAGAGCATTGTTTCACTTTAAAAAGTCACGCCTCTTTTTGTTTTTCTCTCTAAACCCAGAATAGTCGAACCCTTCTATTTTAACTCCAAACCTCCATTAAACAAAATTTTAATTATATTTTTGAGAGGTTTAAACTACATATTTTCATGAAAGTCAAAAACACAACTTGCTTATTTTCATGAGACGAACGCAGCCGATGTAATACCTCGTATTTTTATGGCTTTTAAATTTGGGGATTTATTAAATTTAATTCGAGATAATAATTTTATATTAATCCGAAAATTTACTTTAAATGTTTACTAGCGTGATGATAGTTGGTAATTATTAGGAAATTGTTGAATATTTCATAATGACTAAAGTAATATGTAGAATTGAATTTATGAAAATTGTCACGAGTGAATCAAATGACAATTATGGAAATTAAGTCGGGACGTGCACGTGTCTGTAATAACCCTCTCTTTTAGGAGGCTAATGTCATATTAGATTAACGCATGAGGTAATTATATAAAATTTTTAAATTGGGGTAAATATTAATTTTATGAGTTGAAGGTTAATATTTACTGGATTGTTGCATATTTACTGCATGAGAAAGTAAATACCCTTCGGTTGTATGTTTTATGGTATCATATGTTTTAAATGACATTAAGGTTTATATGGAATCGGAACCCGAAGTAATTTATAAAATTGTCGGATGCCATTTTAGAGGACGTATTTAGTCCCGCAATGTGCGAGACAGTCAAAATAAGTGCCATATTATAGTTTCATATTTCGGGCACTTTTACCTGGTTTTGACGTATATGCGTATTTACGAGTCATTTTAATGTGGTGTTAACCATTTAAGATGGAGACTTTAGACTTAAGCCCCGATTTTAGTCTTCTAAATTCCCTAATTTCCCTATTGTATGTCTTAAACATAGAGAGAAAAGGAGAGAAATAGAGAAGAAGAGAAAAGTGGAGAAAGAAGAGAGATTTGAAGATTGGAGATTGGAGATTGCTTTTACCACCAAGAAATCTGAAATTTCAACTCCAAGGCAAGTTTTCTACTTGCTAATATGTGATTTAAGATAAATAATTTGTGTGATAGCTGTGTATTTTCATTTATGGATCAAAAATGGAATTTATGGGAATTAAACCCTACTCTTAGTTTTGATGATGAAATTATGGATTATAGTGGTTATAAATCATGTAGGATGATTTTGGGTAGATAAATGTTGTTGGATGTGTTTAAAATAGAAGAGATTAGAGGTTTGGGGAAGTTAGGGTTCATAACCCTTAAACCTATACTTGGCAAATTCGCAGGGGAGGATCGATTCGGCCTCGCCGAATCGATTCGCTAGAGGGTCAGTATCCAGGTTTGAGTAGACCGAATCAATTCAGATGTTCTAAATCGATCTAGAAATTATGCAGAAGTCAGGTCTTTCCATCCGAATCGATTCGACTGGTCCGAACCGATTCGCTTTCTAGTCCGAATCGATTCGGCCAGGGCGAATCGATTCGGTAGTGCTGCAATTTTGAGTTATTTTTCTAACTCAATTTCAATTCTTTTTCGTTAGGCTTAGAATTAAGGGACCTTCTTAAATGATGTAAACTTAGCGTTTTAAAGCCCTAGATGAGTTGTGTAACTACCCTAGGATAGGAATGGTTTATATGGGGTTGTCTTGGGGGTATGCCAATGGAAGCTAAGGCATTATTTTCTTTTAGCTAATTATTATGAGACTAGGAGATTCTAGTATTATGTTTGGGAGACTTTAGAAGCTCAATTAATCTACGTTAGTCTGGATGGTTCACAATAATACCGCAAACGAATGTTGGGAGAATAAGTTGAAAGCTTATTTGTTCATTGAGGTATGTTAGTTTTTGGTGGTTTAGGATAACACCCTAAAATGTTTGGTGAAAATTGAAGGTTATTCACTTCTTCGAGGTTGTAATGAAGATGTAGAGTACGTATGGCTCCGGGTATAATGTGATGATATAAAAGGTTAATAGTTTCACATAATTGAAAATGCACATGAAAATGGTAATAATAATGTAAATGATTATGGTTTCATACAAATGGAACTTACATATGAAAAAATGGAAATGAAAAAGGAAATGCAAATGGTATTGATTTTAGTAAATGATAATTTACTTATTCATGAATATGGTAAATGATAATTTACATGATTTTGAAATTGGTAAATAACAAATGGTTTAAACACACCCTCTCTAAATGCAATCTTAAGGGAAGTTCGCACGTAAGGTGAAGCCCCCTGGCTAATGAATGCAGGGTGGATATAGTCCGAGGCCATGTGAGCGCTTATTGTTGTATATTTTTCTACGATGGGTAGGTAATTCCGGGTGTGATTATGACTACCCCACAGGCACATGGACGCTTCCCGACGTCTTGCGTTGTTAGGATCCCAGGTTGTCTTATGATAGGCCTTAGAAGATGATGGTCATTTAGGGGGCGCACAGTGGGGAAACCCAGACGGGCGGTCTTAGAATCATTATATAAATATGTTATAACTATTCAATATCAAGTTGGACTTGATGGATTAAAGTTCCACAAAGAGCACATGGAAATGCCACAAAGAGCATTTGAAAATGACTATATGGCTGGTAAGGAAAGGATTTTTACAAAATGTGAAATTGAGATAAGAATGCCATAAAGTGCATAAAATTGTGATTATATAATTCCTATTAAGGAATAGATATATGAAAAGAATCAATGTACATGATGGAAGTTTTAAATGAATGTTAATCATTCTTATTTTTCCTGTTTAGCTAAATATAATTTATGACTAAGTGAAATGTCCTAGTTTATGCATTGTAGTGTGTAGATAGATCCTTATTTCTATTAGTCCTGATTTACTGTGCATAACTGTCATGCTTCTTATTCATCTGGTGATCATATAAAATCGGGCCCTGACCCGTTCATATTTCTTGTTGTGAATGAATTTTGTCTCCGCTCAGGTGCTCCGCCGCAAGGACGCATGTTCTGACTTTCTTATCCCGGTGATTTTTGAGGAGCCGTGATGTTTTGCGGATATTACGGGTTATTTGGTATAGACGTTTTCACTTTTGTACTCTAGTTATGATTGGGATTTTTATTCGGGAGTGTAGCCCAAGTTGTTGTAATTGACTATCGTACTGTATTATGTAAATTACATTAAACTATTGTAACACGTGGTATGTGCTTATTGACCGTCATCAATTTCGGTCCTTTATATATACTTATTGTCGTTGGAGCATAAGTTCTTTTGGGTTTCCACTTCTTTTTAAAATTGGGTTGTTTAAATTCTTTCCTTAACTTTAAAACTAAAATTTTGGCAACCCGCTTTTCTAAAATATTGAGTAGTTATCATGTATACTATATATATTATTGTGATGCTAAGAATGATCCCATCCGAGATTCCTGTTATATTAGAGTATTCGGGCTGGCCACCCCATATTTTAGTTAGCGGGTTGTCACAGATGGTATCAGAGCATCAGGTTCTAGAGTCCTTGGGAATCGGTGTGGACGCATTACGTTTTCAGCGTTGCTTTTGGTTTTACATAGAGCCTTAGGATTAATATCATTGATGTTTTCCTGTGAGATTCTGTTCTCCTGCCACGAGGTAGAATCCGTAAAATCTTTTACACGTTCGTGTGAGATTCGTAGGTTAACTGAAGGAGGACGCCAGGGAAGTTCATTGTGAATCCATCATGATGGGATTAGTAAGAACTATAAGTTGTGGTCGGGGATGAGGACCGCTTTGGAGGTTGCTCCCATTTTGTAGCATTTTCTTATATTGCTACTGTGACTACTACTTATAGTACATATGGTTTTCCATGTACCGCTAGAAGTAGAGGGTGGTACTAAGCTTGGGATTCCAAGTGATGTTAAATTGAAGTGGGGAAGAGACCATGACGAGGGCCACATGCTGAAGTAAGTTGAGAGGAGGTGTTTCCTCATTTGATGGATGCATAAGGTCCAAGAGCTTTGACCTAAAGAGGAGTATGGAAGTGCCCAGATGAAAAGAATGGAGGAAAATCCTTCACCCATAGGAGTAGTGTTGAATGATGAGAATGTAATCACCATAATTGTGGGTGCAGTAAGTTTTTCCCGTGGAGAAACCCGATGGACATTTTCAACAATGAGTTTCTCTGGGATAATTGTATTGATTATAAGGTGGAGTCTCTAATGTTCAAACGAGGATCGGTTAGAGGCCGGTAGTGCATTCTCTTTTGTTGAGAAGGAAAAAGGGACTACGTGTTTAATTGTTTGACAGTTAGGGACGAAACAATTTCTATGATGTGGAATTTAGAACCACTCATTTTGAATTTGTTGATAGGAGAACAAGGACAAAGACAAGGTACCTAGTTGGGGTGTGATGGAAGTAACTTGGTTCGGATAAGACTCGAATACGGTGTCTGAGAACCATTAGTATTAATCCGAGGTGATTGGCAAAAATGTTTGAGGGAAGTCCACCTTGTAAATAGGTGGTGCATCCCTTATAATTAGATGGAGTAGTATTATGTTTACTCTATAATCGGGTGTGCATATTGAGATTTTGGTAATACCAACGCTATTATAGAAGGGAAATTGTATGACTTCCGCAGTAGGGAAGTTTTATACTTTCCTTCCCTCGGTTTATATTTTGTGTATTATGTGTTACTTGTATTATGTGTATTATACGAGTAAAGCTATTTTGGTTCGATTAGGGTGATAGCAAGAAAATAAATTGCGAGGTGTCCTACTTCTAGTTTCAAAATGGAACTAGTTGTTCTATAATTGTTCTCCTGGATACAGGTTGAGGTTTTATAGAGGTGGTTTGAGGTAAGTAGGAGATTTTCATTACTTGTTGTGTTATCTTCCTTGAGTGTTTAATTGTTCATATGCCTTGTTTGTGTTTGTTATGCCTTATCTCCATGACCAACAAGTTAAGTAGGCATGCATCGGAGGGGTTCCTTGTTTGGATTTCGCTTTGCGAGACACTCCACCGCATTAACACTTAACGACGTTGGGAGAGGAGAGACGCTATTCTTTTCTCTTTATTTTATTTTATTTTACCTTGTTGTTAGAAGTTGGATTAGAAACTTTATCCGAGAATCACGTAGTTGAGTGATTAAGGCTATTAAAGTGCGAGATAGAGGTACTATATATAGTCCTCTCCTCTGATTGATGTGAGGGAGACTGAGATTGAAGTCGACTTGAGACTTTGGGATTATGCCTTGATAAGAAGGCCATGTTTATATAATGGGATAGATATTTGTAAGACCTTACAGAAAGTAAATGTCCGATTAATTGAAATCATTGATTATTTGAATAGTAAAACATAGAAGTAGAATTTTGTTAGTAGGGTTGTAAATTAGAATTTCACCGGTCCCGATCATGTGTCTAGACCGTCTTATCTTGATGACCGATGATGCGAGGTAGTAGTGTAACAGGAGGGTTCCTTTTTTGGATTCCGCTTCGGCGAGACGTCCCACGAATGAAACCGACCGAATGTCGGGAGTTGATAAAGGTCTTGGGCACTAGGGATATATTTAGTATTATACGTTTATTTCTTAGATAGGATATATATATATATATATATATATATATATATATATATATAGATTGACTCTAGGATTATTAGTACATGAGACCTTTACGGCATGTGACGTTGGCTAGGAAGGTTGTAGAGAGTTGACCACAAATAGGTTGTGGGTTAACTCTAAGGGGGATTAGGTCCTTAGGAACGAGAAGTACAGAATTTTGAGTGATTTGGAATGTTAGGCCGGAGGAGATGAGGCCTCTCTTTTAGATAGAATGTTACGTTGGTGACTTAACTTTTGGCAAGTAGAAAGGATGAGCTAAATTTTACTCCTGAGCCCATGTTGTTAAGCTCGAGAGTGAATTTAACGAACAAGTTTTTGCTAGGAACAGGAAGTAATAATAAAGGAGGCACTATTTCATGTGTAAGAAATTTGATCTATTTCATGGGCGACCAGTTGTCGTAGTAGGTTGCATAATGGAATGAAGGTGGTGTTTGGAGTTCATAAAGGACTATCAATAGGATATCTCCCTTTCGCTAAGGGAGTACGATTGGGACAATAGATGCGTTGAGAAGAGAACCCTTCGGAGAAATTAGTGATGGCATGGAAAGCCAAGTAGAACGAGCATAATTAATAAGACTTTGTAGTTAGAGCATTCATGTCTCTGATTGACCATCCCACCAACTCGTGTAAGGAGAGTAGTGGTGGAACGAAGAAGGGTAAATTCATAGACGTTTTCATTGAATTGCTAGCACCGAATTGATCATAATTCTATTCGAGAAAATTTTTGATCGTTCAACCAAATCGTCGCTTTCCCGGTCATTATGGGTAGACTATATGTATAGGAGTACGCCCCGCTCTTTGTGGAGGAGTGGTAGAATTGGATGAAGTGTCTATCAAAATAGCGATGGACTGAGATTAGAAATTTGTGTAAAAGGTTGGGTAAAGTTTCAAGGAAGAAATGGGAACCGTATGAGAACGGAGTGTATCCTTTCACCCTAAAGTGGGAATTAACCCAATGCCAAAAGGCATACCTTAAATGTGCACCTTAGGCTAAACGAATGGATGGGAATAACGGACAATGTGTTCCATGGACTTGGAGTGGTCCCGAAACATTTCTTTAATGATTAGGCCTATTGAGCCGTATGCTTTGAAGGGCTATGCCTATGCGAAGAGAAGTTGAGTAGTGTTAGGGTTAAGCCATTAGCGTTGGTGCTATGCTAGAGCACAAGAAATGTAGACTGAGATCGATAGTGATGACCTTAGTTCGAGTCCATTTAGGAAGATGCCACAATGACGAAGGGTTTATTAAGAGTGTTAGAACGATAAGTATAAAATTATGTGCCCTTATGCGATTGGGGTACGCCCAGATTTTGAGGGAAAAATTCCCTCATAAGGGGGGAGTATGTAACAACCCTATCTTTTAGGAGGCTAATGTCATATTAGATTATCGCATGAGGTAATTATATAAAATGTTGAAACTGGGCTAAATATTAATTTTATGAGTTGAAGGTTAATATTTACTGGATTGTTGCATATTTACTGCATGAGAAAGTAAATACCCTTCGGTTGTATGTTTTATGGTATCATATGTTTTAAATGACATTAAGGTTTATATGAAACCAGAAATCGAAGTAATTAATAAAATTGTCGGATTCCATTTTAGAGGGCATAGTTAGTCCCGGAATGTGCGAGACAGTCAAAATAAGTGCCATATTGCATTTTCGTATTTCGGGCACTTTTACCTGGTTTTGACGTATATGCGTATTTGCGAGTCATTTTAATGTTGTGTTAACCATATAAGTTGGAGACTTTAGACTTAAGCCCCGATTTTAGTCTTCTAAATTCCCTAATTGCCCTATTGTATGTCTTAAACATAGAGAGAAAAGGAGAGAAAGAGAGAAGAAGAGAAAAGTGGAGAAAGAAGAGAGATTTAAAGATTGATGATTGGAGATTTCTTTTACCACCAAGAAATATGAAATTTCAACTCCAAGGCAAGTTTTCTACTTGCTAATATGTGATTTAAGATGAATAATTTGTGTGATAGTTGTGTATTTGCATTTATGGATCAAAAATGGAATTTATGGGAATTAAACCCTACTCTTAATTTTGATGATGAAATTATGGATTATAGTGGTTATAAATCATGTAGGGTGATTTTGGGTAGATAAATGTTGTTGGATGTGTTTAAAATGGAAGAGATTGGAGGTTTGGTGAAGTTAGGGTTCATAACCCTTAAACCCATACTTGGCAAATTTGCAGGGGCGAATCGATTCGGCCTAGGAGGTTTGAGTGGACCGAGTCGATTCGGATGGTCCGAATCGATTCGACAATTATGCAGAAGTCATTTCTTTCCATCCGAATTGATTCGGCTGGTCCGAATCGATTCGCTTTCTAGTCCGAATCGATTCGGCCATGGCGAATCGATTCGGTAGTGCTGCAATTTTGAGTTTTTTTTCTAACTCAATTTCAATTATTTTTCGTTTGTCTTAGAATTAAGGGACCTTGTTAAATGAAGTAAACTTAGAGTTTTAAAGCCCTAGATGAGTTGTGTAACTACCCTAGGATAGGAATGGTTTATATGGGGTTGTCTTGGGGGGTATGCCAATGGAAGTTAAGGCATTCTTTTCTTTTATCTGATTATTATGAGACTAGGAGATTGTAGTATTATGTTTGGGAGACTTTAGAATCTCAATTGATCTACATTAGTCTGGATGGTTCACAATGATACCGCAAAAGAATGTTGGGAGAATAAGTTGAAAGCTTATTCATTTGTTGAGATATGTTAGTTTTTGGTGGTTTATGATAACACCCTAAAATGTTTGGAGAAAATTGAAGGTTATTCACTTATTCGAGGTTGTAATGAAGATGTAGAGTACGTATGGCTCCGGTTATAATGTGATGATATAAAAGGTTAATAGTTTCAGATAATGGAAAACGCACATGAAAATGGTAATAATAATGTAAATGATTATTGTTTCATACAAATGGAACTTACATATGAAAAAATGGAAATGAAAAAGGAAATGGAAATGGTATTGATTTTAGTAAATGATAATTTACTTAATCATGAATATGGTAACTGATAATTTACTTGATTTTGAATATGGTAAATAATAAATGGTTTAGACACGCCCTCTCTAAATGCCATCTTAAGGGAAGTTCGCACATAAGGTGAAGCCCCCTGGCTAATGAATGAAGGGTGGATATATGTCACCCCCTAACCCCATTAGGATATAATTAACTAAATAGTTCACAAACCACAATTATAATTTATTTATTATTTTAGTAATAAATATTGAAACAACTTCAAGGTTAAAATGCGGAATACTAAAAATCCAATCGTTTTAAGGAGACATAATTTCAACCGAACTCACATATCATTAAACTTAATTACAACTAGTACAGTGTATAAAATAAACTAACAAGACCCTACTTCTATTTACTCAACCTCCAAGACCTGGCACTGGCAGCTGGAAAACCTGAAAATGTAAATATATAAATCCATGAGTTTAAAAACGCAGTGAATGTACTACAGCTATCTATAGTAAAAGTACTATATTAACATCTCAACATAATAATATATACATCTTTGTGCCAAATTAGTCCAAATACATATCCGGAGTTAATAAACCCCACATCTCCAGCCCATAGGCAATAATCATATCCATAGGTTTTAAAAAACCTAACATCTCCTAAATTGCATAGGAACTCAACATCTCTTGGCTTTTATCGAGCCATAACATCTCAACATCTCTTGGCTTTTAATAAGCCATAACATCTCAATATCTCTTGGCTTTTAATAAGCCATAACATATTAACATCTCATGACTTTTAATAAGACATATCATCTCAATATATAATACATACACATCATATCCCAAATCAACTCAGTAAGTACACTCACCTTGTGTTGTCAACTATGTATTCATGTTTCCCTCGGGTGTAGCTGAACTTGATTGATTTGACCTTACACCTATTAACCCAACTAAATCAGTAATGAAACTCAATCATAAGTATTATCTTAATAAAATTATGTAACTTTAAATGAGTACACAACCACAATATGATTCTACTCAAGTCATATTCCATCAAACATATGTAAAGACAAAACGATGGTATATATGTTGATAAGATCGTGAACATTCAACCCTAGAAACTACCTCGTAAGGAATTTATAACTAAACTCAAGTAAACATAAAAGTATACTTCTGAATATATATACACATGAAACACATACTCAAAATACCCTTGGGGAGGAGCAGATAAAAATATTATTTCATGGGATATCCAGTATGGCCTGAAATTATTGTCCTCCATACTAAACCTTACCATACTCTTTAATTGCACATATACAGGTGTCAAACCTTATCAATATGAAAACATATATGAATATACTTTCCATCACAAGTGACAGTGTAATTATTCAAGATCCCTAGGGAAAGTTATGACTATTTCTTTACAACACAATAAATCTGCCCTACAAACTCCTCTATTGTTTCTTCAACTTCCAAGAATTTTCATAATTTTTCTACAACATAACTTTACATGATTTTCAATACACTTTCAGTTCACATACGTAATAGTACAGAATTAAAGTTTTATAATATTTGGACTTCATTTTCTATCTCAAAAGATTGACCAAACTCAGGGCATACCGAAATGAAATATACAAACAACAACTATATACCAATTTCAAACAATCACTAAGGCCTAACCATAAGGAGTTAAATTTTAATTTTCGTATATGATATGAATAAATGAGTCTATTTTCATATCCAATTGGAATTTTTTAATTCCAGTAAGTACACAGAGAGATATGCAAGTTTGAATACAAAGGGTTCCAATACAAAGCAATATGACCTATAATACCACTTATCTCACATATGAACCAATACATATTATCACAAAGGAGGATGGAATTTTAATCAGTAATTCACTATTTATATACTTTCAAATAAGTATAATACAACATCAAAACAATATTAAAAAATAATTTTACCTTGGAAACACCTTAAGGATTTTCTTGGAATTGTTTTCCTAGATTTTCCTTGTAACCCTTTCTTCCTTAACTTCTACCTCTCTTCCCTCAAGCTAATAACACCTCAAACTGAACCTAGGAACTTATTTGCTGAAGAAATAAGGTTAAGGTAGAGTTTTAAGTCGGCCAAGGCTGCCTCCCAATCCATCCAATCAAATTAAAACATTTGGTTTAATAAAAGACAATTTACCACTTAAGGGAATTGACAGGTTTGCTCCTTGTTCATAATTTTGGCCTAACTTCTTACTCAAACATCCATCTGATGCAAAGTTTGTTATGTTACCACCCTAACTCACATGTATACAACTATGTAGTTTTCACCTCAAGTCAATTGTAATGTTATAAGGGTCAAAACTAGTCTTAAACAGGAACATTTCTATCAAAAATAACCAAATCTTGTGTTTGTAAATAATTCGACATTTCATGATTTATGAAAGTAGAATTATACTAACCATAATCACATAACATTAGATATACTAATAACACATTATTCATATCACATAAGATAAGTATGATTTAAATATAATTTATCATAATTATATACATGTTGTCACAACCTCCCCCCTAGAAAATTTCATCCCCGAAATTTAATACGAATGTCACTTACCAAACAAATGGGGATATTGTTTCTTCATACTATCCTCTATTTACCAAGTTGCTTATTTAATTCCATGGATTATCCACAAAACTTTAACTAAGGGAATAACTTTATTCCTCAATACTTTCTCCTTACGATCAAGAATTTCCATCGGTTCCTCGATGTACGACAAGTCTTCTTTCAGTTCAATAGGTTGGGTTTTCAGTTGATGAGATGGATCTGCCAAATACTTACGAAGCATAGATACATGGAACACGTCATGCAAAAGAGATAACTCTGGAGGTAATGCCAATTTATATGCCATGGTTCCAATTCTTTCCAACACTTCATATGGTCCAATGTATCTTGGACTTAGTTTCCCCTTCTTTCCAAATCTTATAACGCCTTTCCACGGTGAAATACGTAGGAATACAAAATCCCCCTTCTGAAATTCCAATGGATATTTCCTCTTATCTGCATAAAATTTATGCCTGCTTTGCTCTATCTTTATCCGTTCCCGAATCATTTTGATCTTCTCAGTTGTCATATCTATCAATTCAGGACCCAAAAGTTTCCTTTCACCTACTTCATCCCAACACAAAGGCGTTCTATATCTCCTCCCATATAAAGCTTCATACGGAGCCATACCAATGGTGGACTAACAACTATTATTAATCGAGAATTCCATCAATGGCAAATGATCATCCCAACTACCCTTAAAGTCAAATACACAAGCTCGTAACATGTCTTCTAATATTTGAATCGTCCTTTCAGATTACCCATCGGTTTGTGGATGAAATGCAGTGTTGAACTTCAAACTTGTTCCCATGGCATTCTGTAAACGAGGCCAAAACTTAGAAGTGAACGTTGGATCTCTATCTGATACAATTGACACTGGTGCCCCATATAAACAGATAATATCATCAACGTACATACGTGTATATTTATCAACAGTGTAGGTAGTCTTAACTGGAAGAAAATGAGCTGACTTTGTCAATCGATCTACAATCACCGAAATAGAATCATGCCCCTTTGGAGATCGTGGTAATCCTACAATAAAATCCATCGTTATATGTTCCCACTTCCATTCTGGAATAGGCAATGACTGCAATAATCATGCGGGCTTTTGATGATCCGCCTTCACTTGTCGGCATACTAAACATTTAGCTACAAATTCTGCAATCTCGCGTTTCATATTATTCCACCGATAATACTCTTTCAAATCTCTATACATTTTGGTACCCCCAGGATGCATAGAGTAAATAGAACTATGTGCCTCGTCCAATATATCCTTCTTTAAGGACGGATCATTCGGTACACAAATTTTGTTTTTATAATACAACGATTCATCTTTCTTAATTTCAAAGTCACTCTCTTTACCATCCAGGAATTCCCGTTTCTTCTTTTCAAGGAATTGATCACTGACTTGCAAATTTCGTTTGCATTCTTCAAGTAAAGGTCTCACTGTAACGTGTGCAAATAACGCCCCCATTTTAGATAAGTTTAACTCGACTCCCATCAGTCTTAATTCCATAATATTTCCAACCCATCCACATTGAATATAAGATAACCTCCCCAATGACTTTCGACTCAGAGCATCTGCAACAACATTGGCCCTCCCAGGATGATGGTGAATGGTATAATAATAATCTTTAATTAACTCCATCCAACGTCTTTGCCTCAAATTCAAGTCTCTCTATGTAAATAAATACTTCAAACATTGATGGTCAGTGAAAATTTCACACGTCTCTCCATACAAATGATGTCTCCATAATTTTAAGGCAAAAACAATAGCCGTAAGTTCAAAATCGTGTGTAGGATAATTGCGTTCATGCGTCTTTAACTGTCTAGATGCATAAGAAATTACCTTTCCATATTGCATGAAAACACAACACAGACCCTGATGTGAAGCGTCAGTATAAATCACAAAACCTTCTCCACTGGATGGAATAGTAAGAACTGGAGCTGATACTAGCCTACTTTTTAACTTTTCAAAGCTATGCTGACATTCATCACTCCACACAAATTTTCCTTCATTTCAGGTCAATTTAGTCAGCGGCAAGGCTATTGATGAAAACCCCTTTATGAATCTTCTATAATATCCAGCCAATCCTAGGAAACTCCTTATCTACGTTACATTACTCGGTCTTACCATTGCACAATTGCCTCTACCTTCTTAGGGTCAACATAAGTTCCATCTCCCGAAATAACATGCCCCAAAAATACTACCTGATTTAACCAAAACTCACATTTGCTAAACTTCGCAAATAATTGACTATCTCGCAAAACTTGCAATACAACTCTTAGATGCTTCTCATGTTCCTCTTCGCTAGGTGAGTATATCAAAACATCATCGATAAAGACAATCACAAACGAATCTATGAAAGGATGAAATACTCGATTCATTAAATCCATAAACACCGCAGGAGCGTTTGTTAACCCAAGTGGAATTACCAAAAATTCATAATGACCATAGCAATAACGAAAAGTTGTCTTAGAAATGTCACAATATCTTACCCTTAATTGATGATAACCCGATCTCAAATAAATTTTTGAAAACACATTAGCACCCTGTAATTGATCAAATAAATCATCAATACGAGGCAATGGATATTTATTTCGAATAGTCACCTTGCTCAACTGTCGATAATCAATGCCGAGTCGCATGGTGACATCTTTCTTCTTCACAAATAATACTGGAGCACCCCATGGTGATACTCTGGGTCGAATAAAACATCTATCTAGAAAATCTTGCAGTTGAACCTTTAACACCTTTAGTTCCACATGTGCCATTCTATATGGAGAAATAGAAACTGGAGCTATACCAGGCACTAAATCGATAGTAAACTATACCTATCTGTTAGGTGGCAATCCTGGTAATTCATCTAGGAACACAACTCCAAAATCCTTAACGACTGGGATATCTTCTAATTTTTTCAATTCCCTATTTGTATCCATAATATATGCTAAAAAGCCTTGACAACCCTTATTTAACAATTTCCTCGCCCGAAAGGCTGAAATAAGACAGTTGGGAACCACATTTCTTTCCCCAGTAAATTTGAATTCTTCCTCCCCCGGTATATTAAATGTAACCTCCTTACGAAAATAGTCAATTGATTCATGGTAGGAAGATAACCAGTCCATACCCAAGATAATATCAAAATCTCGAATATCAAGTGGAATTAAATCAATAGTCCACTCCCTCCCCCCCATATACAATATACAATTTTTATACAAGCTCCACTAACATCACACCCCCATAGGTGTAGAAATATATAAACCACAATCTAGATAAGAACATGGTCTACCCAAATGCATGGTAAATGATAGTGCTAGAAATGAATGAGTAGAACCTGGATCGATAAGCACGTAAGCATGTTTGTTCATGACAGAAAATGTACATGTCACCACCTCTAGAGTAGTCTGAGCATCCTGTTAAGTCATAGCAAATATCCTTCCCGGATCCCTGGATCTAATAGCCGGTCCTCTACCTCCTCCTCTCCCTGTGCCTCCAGGTGATGAGCCTCGACTAGTAGTAGCTGATTGAATCCCTCCCAGTAGCATATGACAGTTCTTTTTGATGGCAGTGATAACACTCTACCCCCTTTAACTTGGGACAATCTGGACTGATATGTCCTTCAGCTTTGCAAAAATAGCATGTAATAGGCTTGGACTGCCTATTGTCATTCTCCTGCTGTCTATTCTATTGTCCCATCGATCCTGCACTCCTAAAACAACTTGGTGTCCTATTCTGAACATAATTTCCAGTCCCTCTACCGCGCTGAAATCTTTGACTCCCTTATTTTGAGTATTCTACATTGCCTTCCTTTTGCTGAGATGGATCAAATCTACTCCTCTTTCCTCTTTGTTCCCTATTCTTTTTTGCATCGTTAACATCTCCTTCAATCATCATAGCTTTGTTAACAAAAGAAGGATAATCTACCATTTCAAGTCCAGTGAGTCTAGACTTGATAACTAAATTCAACCCATCCTAAAATCTGGTGCATTTGTCTTCCTTATTGTGTAAGAAACGTAATGAAAATCGAGACAAAGATATAAATTTAGTATCATACTCCCTGTCCGACATATTCCCTTGAGTCAATGATAAAAATTCTCTCTTTTTTTGCTTTCGATACATGCGAAGAAAATACTTTTCATATAAGGCTTTAATAGAGGAATCCCAAGTGATTACCTCACCTCCCTCCAGAGTAAGTAATAGATGTTTGGAAGACTCTCACCAATATTTAGGTTCACCTTTTAACATGAAAGTATCCAAAATTACCTTTTGCGAGCAAGGTACATTCATCACCCCGAAGATAGTTTATGTGTCCCTAACCCAAGCCTCATCTTCTAAAGGATCTACAAAACCTGAGAATGTTGGGGGGTTCAATTTGATAAACTTCTCGTACAGAGTATTCTTCTCCTCTCGTTGTATTTACCTTTCTCTTCTGGCTAAAGTCTACTCCTCCATGTACTTGGCGTTTTGTTCTGTTATTTGCGTCATAAACATGTTTTGTTGTTTTACCATTAAAGTCATGGCGCGAGCCATTTTTTGCATATCTGTAAGATGTTCAGGAGCCCCCTCTACATTATTTGGATTTTGTTGGTTTACTGTATTTTAAGACTCCTCATCCACCCTCTCATGAACATTTGATCCTTCCATAGCTTACTATCTGTCATAAACCACAATTATAGAAACAAGAACACAACATTTATTTCTAACATAATGGTTAGTACTTCTCATAAATTAATATAAATGACCCACACAACGCTATTTCTGCCACTGCCATATCTAGACTCTCTAACCCCATAGTATAAAAACCTAAAGCTCTGATACCAAGTTGTCACCCCCTAACCCCATTAGGATATAATTAACTAATAATTTACAAACCACAATTATAATTTATTTATTATTTTAGTAATACATATTGAAACAACTTCAGGGTTAAAATGCAGAATACTAAAAATCCAATCGTTTTAAGGAGACATAATTTCAACCGAACTCACATATCATTTAACTTAATTACAACTAGTACAATGTATAAAACTAACTAACAAGACCCTACATCTATTTACTCAACCTCCTAGACCTGGCAGTGGCAGCTGGAAAACTTGAAAATGTAAACATAAAAAACCATGAGTTTAAAAACTCAGTGAATGTACTACAGCTATCTATAGTAAAAGTACTATATTAACATCTCAACATAACAATATATACATCTCTGTCCCAAATTAGGCCAAATACATATCCAGAGTTAATAAACCCCACATCTCCTGGCCGTAGGCAATAATCATATCCATAGGTTTTAAAAAAACTAACATCTCCTAAATTGCATAGCAACTGAACATATCTTGGCTTTTAATGAGCCATAACATCTCAACATCTCTTGTCTTTTAATAAGCCATAACATCTCAACATATCTTGGATTCTAATACGCCATAAAATCTTAACATCTCATGACTTTTAATAAGCCATATCATCTCAATATATAATACATACACATCATATCCCAAATCAACTCAGTAAGTACACTCACATTGTGTTGTCAACTATGTATTCACGTTTCCCTCGGATGGAGCTGAACTTGGTTGATTTGACCTTACACCAGTTAACCCAACTAAATCAGTACTGAAACTCAATCATAAGTATTATCTTAATACAATTACATAACTTTAAATGAGTACACAACCAAAATATGATTCTACTCAAGTCATATTCCATGAAACATATGTAAAGACGAAACGATGGTATATATGTTGACAAGGTCATGAACATTCAACCCTAGAAACTACCTCGTAAGGAATTTATAACTAAACTCAATTAAACATAAAAGTATACTTCTGAATATATATACACATGAAACATGTACTCAAAATACCCTTGGGAAGGAGCAGATAAAAATATTCTTTCATGGGATATCCAGTATGGCCTAAAATTATTGTCCTCCATACTTAACCTTACCATACTCATTAATTGCACACATACAGGTGTCCAAACTTATCAATATGAAAACATATATTAATATACTTTCCATCACAAGTGATGGTGTATATTTTCAAGCTCCTTAGGGCAAGTTATGACTATTTATTTACAACACAGGAAATCTGCCCTATAAACTCCTCTATTGTTTATTCAACTTCCAAGAATTTTCATAATTTTTCTCCAGCATAACATTACATGATTTTCAAAACACTTTCATCACACATACGGAATAGTACATAATTAAAGTTCCATAATATTTGGACTTCATTTGCTATCTCAAAAGCTCGACCAAACTCAGGGTATACCGAAATGAAGTATACAAACAGCAACTATATAACAACTTGCAACCATCACTAAGGCCTAACCATAAGGAGTTAAATTTTAATTTTCGTATATGATATGAATAAATGAGTTTATTTTCATATCCAATTGGAATTTTTTAATTCCAGTAAGTACACGGAGAGATCTGCAAGTTTGAATACAAAGGGTTCCAATACAAAGCAATATGACCTATAATACCACTTATCTCACAGATGAACCAATACATATTATCACAAAGGAGGGTAGAATTTTAATCAATATTGCACGATTTATATACTTTGAAATAAGTATAATACAATATTAAAACAATATTAACAAATAATTTTACCTTGGAAACACCTTATGGATTTTCATGGAATTGTTTTCCTAGATTTTCCTTGTAACCCTTTCTTCCTTAACTTCTACCTCTCTTTCCTCAAGCTAATAACCCCTCAAACTGAAGCTAGGGACTTATTTGCTGAATAAATAAGGTTAAGGGAGAGTTTTAAGTCGGCCAAGGCTGCCTCCCAATCCATCCAATCAAATTAAAACATTTGGTTTAATAAAAGACAATTTACCACTTAAGGGAATTGAGAGGTTTGCCCCTTATTCATAATTTTAGCCTAACTTCTTACTCAAACATCCATTTGATGCAACGTTTGTTGTGTTACCACCCTAACTCACATGTCTACAACTATGTAGTTTTCACCTCAAGTCAATTGTAATTTTATAAGGGTCAAAACTAGTCTTAAACAGGAACATTTCAATCGAAAATAACCAAATCTTGTGTTCGTAAATAATTCGACATTTCATGATTTATGAAAGTAGAATTATACCAACCATAATTACATAACATTAGATATAATAATAACAATTTATTCATATCACATAATATAAGTATGATTTAAATATAATTTATCATAATTATATACGGGTTGTCACAATATAGTCCTAGGCCATGTGAGCACTTGTTGTTGTATATTTTTCTGCGATGGGTAGGTAATTCCGGGTGTGGTTATGAATACCCTGCAGGCACATGGACGCTTCCCGACGTCTTCCGTTATTAGGATCCCAGGTTTTCTTATGATAGGCCCTAGAAGATGATGGTCATTTAAGGGGGGAACAGTGGGGAAACCCGGACGGGCGGTCTTAGAATCGCTATATAAATATGATTATAACTATTCAATATCAAGTTGGACTTGATGGATTAAAGTGCCACAAATAGAACATGGAAATGCCACAAAGAGCATTTGAAAATGACTATATTCCTGGTAAGGAAAGGATTTTTACAAAATGTGAAATTGAGATAAGAATGCCATAAAGTGCATAAAATTGTGATTATATAATTCTTGTTAAGGAATAGATATATGAAAAGAATCAATGTACATGATGGAAGTTTTAATTGAATGTTAATCATTCTTATTTTTCTTGTTTAGCTAAATCGAATTTATGACCGAGTGAAATGTCCTAGTTTATGCATTGTAGTGTGTAGATAGATCATTATTTCTATTAGTCCTAATTTACTGTACATAACTGTCATGCTTCTTATTCATCTGGTGATCATATAAAACTGGGCCCTGACCCGTTCATATTTCTTGTTGTGCATGAATTTTGTCTCCGCTCAGGTGCTCCGCTGCAAGGATGCCAGTTCTGACTTTCTTATCCCGGTGATTTTTGAGGAGCTGTGATGTTTTGCGAATATTACGGGTTATTTGGTATAGACATTTTCACTTTTGTACTCTAGTTATGATCGGGGGTTTTATTTGGGCGTGTAGCCCAAGTTGTTGTAATTGATTATCGTAATGTATTATGCAAATTACATTAAACTATTGTAACATGTGGTATGTGCTTATTGACCGTCATCATATTCGGTCCT
This sequence comes from Sambucus nigra, assembly GCA_949130495.1. Taxonomy (NCBI): domain Eukaryota; kingdom Viridiplantae; phylum Streptophyta; class Magnoliopsida; order Dipsacales; family Adoxaceae; genus Sambucus; species Sambucus nigra. The sequence continues at coordinate 71,691,490 of OX422222.1, forward strand.
TTATATATATTTATTGTCGTTGGAACATAAGTTCTTTTGGGTTTCAACTTCTTTTTAAAATTGGGTTGTTTAAATTCTTTCCTTAACTTTAAAACTAAAATTTTGGCAACCCGGTTTTCTAAAATATTGAGTGGTTATCTTGTATACTATATATATTATTGTGGTGCTGAGAAAGATCCCATCCGAGATTCCTGTTATATTGGAGTATTCGGGCTGGCCACCCCATATTTTAGTGAGCGGGTTGTCACAGTGTCGTGTCGGGACTAACTTAATATTCTAATAAGTGAGTAAATTATAAGTCACCCATATGGTCATTTTGATTACGCCAACGTGTCCGGAAGGGTCGAGATAGTTAGAAAAGTGTACCCGGGGGTTTAGTTTAGGTCTCGGGGCGTTTTTAGGCCTAATTGACATCATGAGAGGGTATTATAGATATTTTGTATTTTTGGGTAATTAAACCCACGAATTTTCCTAAGATATATCAGCTATTAGAAGTTATCTTTTAGCGTTAACTATCACAAAAAAAAGAACGACCATTAGAGAAGAAGGTAGGAAGCTTTCGAAGAAATCCAAGGCCAAGAACTCGTTCGATTGCACCACCACCATAACCAAAACATAGATCGTAAGACGAGGAACGCGGCCATATCCTCTTCATCAAAAAATCAGTCTTTAGAATCCCAGGAAAGTATCTATATTTCTTTTCTTTTAGTTAATGTTTTACCCATGTTAGATAAGGATTGTTAAACTCATGTTTTATGGAAGAATTGGATGATTTAGAGAATTTAAATCACATGTTTTAGAGGAAATAGATATATTCTATAAATCTCAACATATGTAGAGGATTACGCACGAAATTGAATTGGTTTAGAAGTAAGAAATCTGGAAAAGAATTAGAAGAATGGAAGTTTAATGAAAAATTGGGGTTCTTGATGATTTACCCCATTAAATCAATGACTTTGATGAATTTGTGCATGTTCCACATAGGAAATTATATATATAGGTATATGTAACCAGTAGTAATTTTTTTTGGGAGTTTGGGGATCGTTAATGGAGTTTTGGTTGAGGTTAGAGAAGAAAACCCGTAGTTAACAATGGCAGAATTCAGAATAACTGCTTGATCGATAGATCGAACCCCTTTCCTCGATCGATCGACCCCTCCTGGAAAACTGCATGTTTTTCCCCTTTTTGTTTGATCCGGATAAAATATGTAGGAACCCTTGAATATTATTTAAATAGTATAATGGGTCATGAAGAATACTAGTAGGGTCTAAGTAGACTCGGTTGTGTGAAATTGGTTATGGATCGAAATTGTGGGTTAACCGGGGGTTTAGTAACACATTGGAAATGGTACGTACATTCACTAAAGAATCTAGAGACTCGTGAAAGACTTAGACCAAAAGGTTAGAGAGGGTGTACCGACTGACATTAGTAAGTGAATACTTCGAGAGATGAGAATTAAGCATGAAATGATTATAAGTGAGCCTATAAGAGATGGATCCTTTATGCGAGATAATTGGGTAAAATTTATTAAGTACGGTTAATAATAATTAGTATGGGTCGTGAGCGAACCTCACAGGGAAATGTGAATGTTTAAATAATAAATATTACTTGTGAATAATCATACCCACGCTACTTGCTATCACGGAGGTTGCCGCACCGAGACAGTCTTATCTCCATGGGACCTTTACGGGGGATATTGACTTGTACCCTAGAACATAAGATTCCTTGGTACATGTTGTCTGAGAATGATTGTCAGACGGTCCTCAAAGACTTGAGGGGTATGTGCTGACCTCTTAGTGACTTGGAACTATGCTTCGCATCCATTTTGTGTGTATTGTGTTAACACAGTTCGAGAGTGATTCTGAATTAGTATTTCCCTCAGTACAAGAGATACGGGGACTTAATAGCAGAGTATGCGAACCCCATAGATTTTATGTGGGGTGACGATAGTATATATATTATATGAGGGACTAATATATATATGTAAATATGGAAATCTTCTACTGTGTGTATAAGTAGTTATGTATTGAATAAATTCTCCAAATTTTATGATACGTGTTAAGGAACATTATAACGGTACTGAGATATTCTAAGTAACGTAAGTAATCAGGAAGTAACTGATCTTTAAACTAAATATCATAACCTTGTTAATTCTCGAAAATAAACTTTATGGGGAATAAGTTAAATAGACTTATGAATTTTAGTAGTACGGTAGATGTGCACACTAGATGAGAGGTAATAAGTCAAGAGAGTTTCGCATACTAACATGGTTGTTACATTAGACGGTAGGAATTTTAAATACTTGCTAAACTATTTTAAAAATTTTTTACACTCGGGCTCTGACCCATTTCCTATCATTTTTCTCTTATATATATATATATATATATATATATATATATATATGTATGTATGTATGTATGTATTATAGGTGCCCAGCTACAGGGGAGTCATGCATAGGTTCTTTGGATTGGACGTGCTTTAGCTTATGTGGGAGGGCTTTAGACGACCTCATCATTGATTCTGCTCTTGTTTTAATTCTGCTTAGTTAGGGCATGTGTCACCCGTTTTCCTATTTATGTTTATTTATATTTCTAGTATGCTGTACTCTTATGGAGTTAGCTCTTGTTAGGATGATTTCATTTATAGTTTGTATACTTGGTTTGGTTTATCTAGATGGTTTAATTCATGTGTGTTAATTGTCATCCTTGGTATTTATGTGATTATTAAACTATTTTTTATTAAAAAGGTTTTCATATTGGAATTTAATGAAATGAAAATAAAACTTTAAATTGTTTTGACACTTAGCTTAATTATTTTGGGTGTTTAAATTGGAAATATTTATTTTACGACAGTGATGCTAAAAATGAACCAACTGTTCACCTTGATTTTAATTTAATAAAGGACTGATCACCCGGTATTTAATTAGGCGGGGTGTCACAGGTGGTATCAGAGCATTGGGTTCTAATGTCCTTTTGATCTGTGCGGCTTATTATGCTTCCTGCACTAATTTATTTGATATAGATCCCTATGTTTAGGATTGTTGATTTCTATGGTGAGATTCAATTCTCCTGCTATAACGTAATCATATTTGCGTTCGGATGTGTGAGTGTGCCGAACGATGAAGTATGTCAGACGAGGTCTGTTAGGCGGACATCAGGAGGTAGGGCTTAATTGAGTTTGTAAAGTATATTCGAGGATGATGACCATAGTCGAGGTCATCCCTATTATATCATGAGAATCCAGGACTATAAAGACGGCTAGGGCGCAATATATGATTTCCAAGTGTTGCTATAGTCGAAAGTAGTGCCGAAATGGACTCACCCAATGTGGTAGGACTGGGAGAGTCACACGAAATATTGAGAATATCCATCAGAAGAAGTTCTAAAAATGCAAGAATTGTGTGTGTTAACTAACGAAGGTAATATACCGAAGGCTTGGACATATGACTAAGTGTGGCTAACCTAAAGTGAAAATCTGGGGTAAAATTTTTCTTGTCTCATCAGAACGAAGTTATAATGGTGGGAGTCAGCAACCACTTTTAGAAGTGGAATGCTATGTCTATAGAAGGATCTTAGGTATAGTATGACCACAAGTTTCTTCATCAGATGTTCAGGATAAGATGTGAACGTTGTTGTGAACTCATCACAGGAGGGCCGGAGAGAGGCCCATTGTCAAACATGAATCTAATATGTTAGCGAATCTTGTATTGGAGGGCATAGATAAAAATAGAGCAGAGGATTTCAAGTGGGAGATCGACTCGTAAAAATAGTTAACAACACTTATAGGGAATTCTACTGGACGGTCGATTCAGATGGAGAAAATATCGCATTTGGTCAATGGGGATGTGAACGCTTCTTTGTGTGGGAAGCTAAAGAATTGAAGAATTTAGTCAGAAAATAAGGCATGATGAAACGGTGGTAGGGAAGCACCACAATGGGAAAAACCCATCAGGGAACTCATTTAAATGATTCAGATGGCTAAATTCTTACCAAGCAATGGCGACTTCAGTAAGGACTAATTGAGCCAGTAGCACGTTCCTTAAGGCCAATAATAGGGTAAGCCATCAGTAATTGATCATACCAAAGTCCGAGAGAAGGACAACTCTAATATGGTCAGTATGACCGATGATAAGTTGATTATGCATAGATGTATTTTATGGAGAGAAACCACATAAGGTAATTCTTCCTCGAAGCAAGTAAAGGGGACAAGAATATGGTGCCTAGTAAAGGGAAACGATTTAAGTAGTTTCTGTTTTGGGGTTGGACAGACGTGTTACGTTCGGAAACCATTTAAACAGCTAAGGCGATTAGCAAGGTAGAGGTGTGATTTTATCCTCGGAAGATGAGGCGTGTTTTATGTGACATGGGCGAGTCACTATATTTTGTTTATTGCTTGATTTTCATGTGAGACAATTTTAGTGCGTATATCTAAAACATTATTATTATGTGAATATTTTCCCTAGTTTAGCGGGATTATCTTTAGTGTTATCCGTAGAGGATGAATGGGTGAATTAATAGTGTTATATACTTTATTGAGATTACTCGTCTTAGTGATGCCTTATACGGGTAGGATATTATCCGAATTATAGTTTTATAAGTAATGGTTAAAATGATAGTGGGCAGTGATTGCAATGCTATCATGGTTGCTTCCCTAGTGCAACATGTTTTGTTCTGCCGAGACCTCACCTGCGAGAGGGTCGGGCTCGCACTTATATTATATATTATAGAGACTTCGGAGGGTATAGTGGCCTTGAGATATTTGATCCCGGTGTGTGTAGGGACTTCGTGTTATGATTTAGTGTGTATTGGGTTTACCTTCGAGTGAAAGGATTTCACTCATTATTATGTTTAGTGCTCAGGACTTGGTGATAGGAAGAGCCCATTGTTATATCTATGCTTTAGAGAAGTGAAAATTAAGACTTATATTCATATGTTTGGGGGAAAGATTTTGAGGGTCCCGATTGTATGCGTACATGGTTTGTGGAATGTGATTTCCACCAAAGCCGAGAAATAGTGCAATTGGCAAAAAGTTATTTATTTAAGTATAAAGCGGGATAAGATGTGGATTTTTTGTCAAGAGATGAAATATATGGGTACATGTCATGGATGGAGGGCCTAATGGATTTTGATAATCGTCATGCTAGGTAGTAGTGTATCGGGGGGTTCCTTGTTTGGATTTCACTTTGCGAGACATCCCACGCATGAAACTTAGCGTAAGGTTAGATGTAGGAAGTTGTTTAGTCATTAGTCCATGAGTCTGATACCTATATGGTTATAAGAGCAAGTAGTTATAACTGTAAAGATGGAAGTTAAAGTTGGATTTAAGCCTAGTGGAGCCGGTTGTGTGGTAAGGAAGCTTTGAAATGTTTTTTTATTTTATCACCACGAGTTGAAGGGGGAACGATGTTAAGGCTGATTTAAAACTTTTCAATTTATAGGGTGATTGAGAGTACCCACGTGTTGTAATCACGTTATGAGCACAAGGGAAAATAAATAATTGGGGATTATGTGTGAAGCGTATGTCATGCTTACACTAGTACGCACGATTTATAGGGTGTATGGGCATCCTGGTTAGCTGGTGCTAGAATCATCAGAGTTGAAGGGATGTGGGAATAGATGCGTGGAATATATGTCTATGAGAGTAACATAACGAAGTGAAAATGGTAGAGTGGATTAAGCATTATGTGAAGGATGATTATCCATATATATACGAATGCGATCAGAGTAGCACACCCAAATTTGGTTGAAAGGTTGTGGGAAGCCCTTAAAAAGGGATATTCCTTGAAAAAGGGTAAGATGTAACTATTACGGAAAACACTTGGAGTTAAGTCTTACCTAGTCGAATGTTTAGAGCGGCATGAGTATAGGTACAATGATGATAGTAGTAAGGAAGTGCACATTGTGGAGAAAAGTGCATGAGTCGGAACTTTCGGTAGACATCGAGGAAAGAAGGGGAATATTGAGTATCACTTTATGTAAGACGTTACATGTGGAAGTTGAGGTTGAGCGGGACGTAGTGAGTAGTCTCCGCATGCACCGCCCATAGATAGAACTCGGGTGGAGCAAGAGGTTCAACCATGAAATTTTGTATCAAGCCAATGATTTCGGTAATGGAAGAGGGCAGTCAAGTCGGTATAGTTTCTTTAATGGGTTTCCAACCTCAAGGTAAGATCAAAGGTTTATTCAAACGTGTGGAACAAGTTTACCAAGAAGGAAGTGATTGATATTCCTTTTGGGTGAATTACAATATTAGCTGGTGTGCCCAAGTTTTCCTTTGAAAAGAAGAATTGCGCCAGTACGTGGTCCTACATGGTATTTTTTTGAATTAGGATGAGATTCTTTAACCCCCACCTTCAATTGGACATTTTAGAAAATAGTTTGGATAAAGTTTCGTTTGGGAGCTGTTTGTATCACCTAAAGTCGGGGAGTAGGCGAAAAGCGATTAACAACTGGTGGAACTGCATGAAAGTAAATTCGGACTCATAGTGGTCATTTCATAACCTCCGCAATTATAGATGGTTAGTACAGTATATTACGGTACTTGGGAAAAGTTATTACCTATGGGTAGAGTAGTGGGTAAACACTCGTACCTAGTTATTGTGGACATAACTGCTTATGGAGGTTTTGGTGTGGAAAAACCTTAATTTTTCTCACTCTAGATGATAAGAAGTGGGTGGATGATCATAATTTTGGATTGTTCCGTACTTTCCTAGGTAACCTTTTAACTATCGTAAGAGTTACGTCGCTAGAAATTAAGATTTGAAGAACTGACAAGAGAAGTCATATGTTCATATGGTTTCTTCCAAGACGGGAGTTTTGTGTTTAGATATATACGAGAGTTGATACGAGGTGAGGTGCGGCCTCCCAACAATATTGAGACAATGGGGCCAATGATGTATAGGCTAGTTTACTCGAATGTTATTTGGTAGGAGCACGATTGAGGTGTTGTTATTGAGGTGTGACCCTATAAATGATAAAGTGTCGAGAGTGTTAAATGAGCTTGTGTGAAGCGGGGGCTATAGTTTTTTAGCCTGACTTTGATGTTGGTTTTGAGTACTAGAGGAAACCTGTGTTTATCATCTATGCCTTACTTTTTCTGAATTTTAGGATGAACTGTTATTAGGGGGGAAGTATGTAATACCCCGTATCTTTATGGCCTTTAAATTTGGGGATTTATTAAATTTAATTTGAAATGTTAATTTAATATTAATCCAAAAATTTACTTTAAATATTTACTAGCATGATGAGAATTAGTAATTATTGGGAAATGATTGAATATTTCATAATGAGTAAAGTAATATGTAGAATTGAATTTATGAAAATTTTCACTAGTGAATAAAATGAAAATTATGGAAATTAAGTCGGGACGCGCTTGTGTCGTGTCGGGACTAAATTATGATTATAATAAGTGAATAAATTATAAGTCACTCGTATGGTTATTTTGAGCGTGGCAACGTGTCCGAAAGGGCCGATATAGTTAGAAAAGTGTACCCGGGGGTTTAGTTTGGGTCTCGGGGCATTTTTAGGCCTAATTGACATCCAGGGAGAGTATTATAGACATTTTTTATTTTTTGCTAATTAAAACCATGGATTTTCCTAAGATATATCAGCTATCAGAAGTTATATTTCAGGGTTAACTATGATAGAACATAAGAACAACCATTAGAGAAGGAGGTATTAAGCTTTCCACGAAATCCTAGGCCAAGAACTCATTCAATTGCACCACCACCACCGCTAAAACATAGATCATAAGAAGAGGAACGCAGCCATATCCTCTTCATAAGCAAATCAATCATTAGAATCCCAGACAAGTATCTATCTTTCTTTTCTTTTAGATGTTTAACCCATGTTAGATTAGGATTGTTAAACTCATGTTTTATAGAAGAATTTGATGATTTAGAGAATTTAAATCACATGTTTTAGAGGAAATAGATTTATTCTGGAAATCTCAACATATGTAGAGGATTACCCATGAAATTGTATTAGTTTAGAAGTAAGAAATCTAAAAAAGAATTAGAATAATGGAAGTTTAATGAAAAATTAGGGTTCTTGATGATTATGATTATTTATCCCATTAAATCAATGCCTTTGATGAATTTGTGGATGTTCCATGTAGGAAATCATGTACATAGGTATATGTTACCAATAGTAATTTTGTTTGGGAGTTTGGGGATCGTTAATGGAGTTTTGGTTGATGTTGGAGAAGAAAACTCGTAGTTAACAATGTCAAAATTCGGAATAACTTCTTGATCGATTGATCGACCCAAGGGCATCGATCGATCGACCCCCTTTTCTCGATCGATTGACCCCTCCTGGAAAACTGCATGATTTTCCCCTTTTTGTTTGATCCGGATAAAATACATAAGAGCCCTTGAATATTATTTAAATAGTATAATGGGTCATGAAGAAGACCAGTAGGGTCTAAGTAGACTCGGTTGAGTGAAATTGGTTATGGAATGAAATTGTGGGTTAACGGGGGGTTTAGTCACACATTGGAAATTGTTTGTACGTTCACGAAAGAATTTAGAGACTCGTGAAAGACTTAGACCAGAAGGTTAGAGAGGGTGTACCTACTAAAATTAGTAAGTGAATACTTCAAAAGATGAGAAGTAAGTATGAAATGATTATAAGTGAGAATATAAGAGATGAATCCTTTATACGAGATAATTGGGTAAAATTGTTCTAATTACGGTTAATAATAATTAGTAAGGGTCATGAGCAAACCTAACTGGGAAATGTGAATGTTTATATATATATGGTCGTGTCACTCTGCATATACAAAATATTATTTGTGAATAATTATACCTGCGCTACTTGTTATCACGGAGGTTGCCGCGCCGGGACAACCTTATGTCGATGGGACCTTTATGGGGGATATTGACCTGTACCCTAGAACATAGGATTCCTTGGTACATGATATATGAGAATGATAGTCAGATGGTCCAAAGAGATGTGAGGAGTATATGCTGATCTCTTAGTGAGTTGGAACTATGCTTCGCCTCTATTTTGTGTGTATTGTGTTAATACAGTTCGAGAGTGATTCCGAACTAGTAATTCCCTTAGTACGAGAGATAAGGGAAATTGATAGGGGAGTATTCCAGAGCCATAGATTTTATGTGGGGTGCCGATACTATGTGTATATGTAATTAAGTATTGAATAAATGCTCCAAACTTTATGATACGTGTTCGAGAACTTTGTAATGGTACTGAGATATTCTAAGTAACGTAAGTAATCAGGAAGAGACTGATCTTTAAACTAAGTATCATAACCTTGTTAATTCTTGAAATAATACTTTACGGGGAATAAGTTAGATAGACTTATGAATTTTAGTAATACGGTAGATGTGCACACTAGATGAGAGGTGAGAAGTCTCAAGAGAGTGTCGCATACTAACATGGTTGTTACATTATCTGGTAAACATTTTAAATACTTGCTAAACTATTTTAAAACTATTTTACACTTGCGCTCTAACCCGTTTCCTATCATTTTTCTCTCTTGTATATATATATATATATATATATATATATATATATATATATATATATATATATATATATGGATGTATTACAGCTGCCCAGCTACAGGGGCGTCATGCATAGGTTCTTTGGACTGGACGTGCTGCAGTTTATGTGGGACTTGCAGGCCTTTGCTTTAGACAACCTCATCATTGATTCTGCTCTTGTTTTAGTTCTGCTTAGTTAGGGCATGTGTTGCCCGTTTTCCTATTCTGTTTGGATTTGTCAGGGATTTATGTTAATTTATATTACCAGTATTTAGTACTCTTTAGGAATTAACTCTTGTCGGATGATTTCATTTATAGTTCGTAAACTTGGTTTGGTTTATTTGTATGGTTTAATTCTCTTGTGTTAATTGTCATCCTTAATATTTATGCGATTCTTAAACTGTTGTTTATTAAAAAGGTTTTCGTATTGGAATTTAATGAAATCAAAATAAGACTTTAGATTGTTTTGACACTTAGCTTGATTATTTAGGGTGTTTAAATTGGAAATATTTATTTTGCGACAGTGATGGTAAGAATGAACCAACTGTTCACCTTGATTTTAATTTAATACAGGATTGATCACCCGGTATTTAATTAGGCGGGGTAATACAACCGAGTATTCATAATTTTCAGCCGACGATTTCCCGGAAGGAATACTATATTCCTTTCCTTTAGTATTATGTATTTTAGGTATCGCCTAAACCCTTAATTACATGTTTTTCTTAAAATCAATTCGTAACTTAATTAGAGAAAGTGGACACTAAATTTTTGGACTCTTTTTATGAAACTTTTAAATATGAATAAATCTTTGAAACCATTGGGTGCGTAGGTGAGATTATTGGATTTTTATGATTTTGGGTATAGGTTCTCATGTAGAATTTTTATGAGATTATTTATATGATACGTGGAATGCGTATACACCTATAAATAAATTATGTGACTTATAAAAGATGACAATTATGACGAGTTGAATATTTTTTGGCCATGTTGATTAATTTAACATTATTTTTTGGAAATAATTGTGTTGAAAATCAACGACGATATTATTATTGAAATTTAAATTAATCGGGGGCTTTTATGTTTAAATTGCTATGTTTCCCATATAAATTATGTGTTGGGTAATTTATTATTAGTCACTTTTGCCTTTGCGAGGATGAGGGGCACTCGGGTAGTATGTAGCTCAACCCATTTTTTTATGCTTGCTAGGTATGGGACTAGTTACTGTAAATTTTATATGGATCTTATATTTCAAGGTGGGGCGGATTATTATGCTTTATCGTCATTTCTTTAGCCTAGGCATGAGACTACGACGTAATAAATGTTGGTAACTCATCCTATATGTAGGATAGGACTGTGTACTTTGGGGACCATTAGGTATGGGACTAAGGGGTATTTTAAGGATCTCACATCGATTAAAAGGGTGTGGTAATATGATAATTATAAAAGTGAGAAGATGGGAATTGGCCTAAGATAAAAACGGGTATTAAAATTTGGGCGAAATAAATAGCAAGGGCCGAAAGTTTAAACGGGTCAGCCGACATGTTATATCGTGTCGTGCATGGAACCTTATCAAATTTCGGGATCGACATTTTAAACGGATCAGTGGTCGTTTTGACAAGGGGAAGTGTTAAACTTTGGTGGAAATTACCACTCAGGGTGGGAGGACCGCTACAATAAAAATAAGGAGAATGATATTTGAGTTAATTTAATTACAATTAACAACATGGGGATTCGTTAGTTAAAATTTTATTGGTGTGCATTGTGAATAATAATTATTGAGGAAAGTTAGTTTTGGTACTACCGCGTTTAATTATATTCGTTTAATTAAAATACTCTATTGTAAAATTTATTGCGTGTAATGCTATTGTCTGGATTCAGGGATCCTATTCGAGGGGAGTAGTGTGTATTCATGCTCGGGGCTCTGACCTCGTGCGTTCACTAACATTTTCAGGTATTAGTACTAGAGTAGCTGCATAGGATTTATCAGATGTCGCTTGGAGGTGAAGCTAGAGATGCTTTGTTTACTGTTTTATTTAGTTTAAATTTTCCTTTCCGTCGTATTTTGTTATGCGACTTCATTTGGGTTATTGGGCCATACGGTTCCAAAGTTGTTTGAGGATTTTTAGGAGAAGTATTTACTTTTTGTTTATTATTCCGCTTTTGAATTAATTTATATTTTGGAGATTGGATTTAATCGGAGTTTAGCATGAGTTTATTTTTATATTACAATTATTCATTGGGATTGATTATTACTTATCACTGGATTGATTTTTATTCTCTCATATCTATCACATACTGAGATTAAAATTTATTTAGTAGCATTCGGCGTAGTTCGGTGGAGGTGGTTGGCAACCTCGTTGTCCGGATCGCGCGGGGTGTTACATACCAATTTTTACCTTCTTTACAATTTTCCATATTTGACATTAAGAAACCATTTTGTCTATACATTTATTCAGAAAAAGGAAAATCAAAAGAACCATAATAACGTGTTTCTTCTTACAAGAAAGTTTAAGATTACATGGAAGAAAATGAAATAACTCCTACATATTATTTTGGTCTAAAAATGTTATACTTGGTATTAAGTCATTGTTTTTCCCATTTAGTAAGTGTGTCTCTTCATTTAGGCCACATGGAGAAGAAGATATATCAAGATGTATTACTTTTAAAATGCAACAACTACTTTATATAATGCTTAATTTCCTGATGCAAATAATAATATAACTAACAAGCAATCATAGGCACTAGAGCAACTAATGGTCTAGGTGAAAGACTATTTTTGGTCATTTAGAATGTAATTCATATCCTCACTCTGCATTTTATTGATTTGAATATCTTGGATATTAATTTTCACAATAGTAAATGGAAGCATTATTCTCAATTTTTTGTTTTCAAAAGATAAAGCGTCATATTTTTTTGGTCTACTTACAAATTTTGGCCCAACCAAAGCTTATTAACCAAATCTTATTATCTAAGTATGCAAAGACATGTATAGATGACTTGTCATGCCGATGAAACCCCCGGATGAGCTGAGAGTGGTCATCGATAAAGAAATGAATAAAAACCATCCAGAGGAATCCGACTCCAATTTTGTTTACCTTCTCTCCCTGTAGGGAGTTTTTGTTATGTCATTTATGTCTTGGACTTCATGACCATATGTTTTTTTATTTCACTTTCCTGGATTTTATTGTTGCTAATTTAATATAATCTCCTCTTTCCACAAAAAAGTAGTCTTTTAACTTTTCACTTATTGTACTTTTCTGTTCTTAATTTTTTAATATAATGTTCATGTAATGTAGAGGTGTTGTTCACTATTTACTGTTCTTACTACTTCCCAAACTTCGTACAAAGTGAATCAAATAAATAAGTTTTCTGAATCCTTTTCTCTCATCTAAAATCAAAGATCTTCGAGGGGATTTCTTCCATAATTTTCATACAAAAATGAATCCATCTAGCTGTATTTTCTTCATCACTCTCTTTCCTATGTACTTTTTAATATGAAATGGTTCTCTTAGTTGCGATTTTTGGTAACCCTAATACTAAAACTACCCCTGCATTCCCAAAAAGAGTGTCCACAATGCGTCCACCATGTGTCCTCCAAAAACTAAAAAAAATGGGGACACGTGTCTGAATGTGCTGCCAGTCTGAATCATGTCAAAACCGATTTGGTACCTCTAGAAGAGTGTACGTGCTTCATAGATAATGAAAAAACTACTCATAAAAAGAGTTTTTTCACTTGAAGAGGGAATTGCATTATTTAGGCTTGTCAAAAAAATTAAGAAAGCAATGATTATTACACAGTTGTTCTCTCATTTGGTTGCCAATAAAATTTGAAAATAAAAATTTTGTTTCTTGGGGTATAGGATTAAAATGATTTTAGTCAAGAGTGTAATTGTCAACCTTAATATGAACATGAGGTGAGATCTTTTTTTTAGTACATGTAGAATTCTTGTAGTACCAATTTCTATATTTCTTTATAATTTTCCATGTTTGACATTAAGACACCATTTAGTTAGAAAGAGGAAAATCAAAATAAACATAATAAAGTATTACTTCTTAAAAGCAAGTTTAGGATTACATGGAAGCGAATGAAATAACACATACATATTATTTTGGTCTAAAAATGTTATACTTGGTACTAAGTCATAGTTTTTTTTCCCATTTAGTAAGTGTGTCTCTTCATTGAGGCCACACGGGAAGGAAATTATAGCAAGATGTATTACTTTTAAAATTCCACAACTACTTTATTTAATGCTTAATTTCCTCAAGAAAATAATCACATAATTAACATGCAATCATAGGCACTAGAGTAGCTAATGTTCTAGGTGAAAGGCTATTTTTGGTAATTTAAAATGTAATTCATATCCTCACTCTCCATTTTATTGATTTGAATACCTTGGATTTTAACTTTCACAATAGTAAATGGGAGAATTATTCTCAATTGTTCGTTTTCAAAAGATAGAGCATCATATTTTTTCGGTCTAGTGATGGATTTTGGCCCAACCAAAGCTTATTAACAGAACTTCCAACTATTTTTCATAATATTGAGATTATAGCATTATATTCTAAATCTCAAATATTTCCTATTTTATTGGTAGATGGAAGGTTGGGAAAGTGGGAGGTATATATATAAACGTTCATCTTAAAGTCTAAAGTCCAGCATATCAATTCTATTTTGTTATTAAAACATCTCTTAAGAAGGTTGTTATGTTACAATTTTATGACCATTTACCATTATAATCGTCTAACTGGAATTTTGTAAAAGTAATTCAATGCGACCTCACTGAAACAACTTAACCTTAAAGAAGTTTGGAAGAGGCCTTTGTTTGAAATGTTGGAGTATTAAATAAAATTCATCAAAATATTAAATTATCAAGATGACCTGCTAAAAGAACTGTAATATTGTGTACCTGAATCCATAGTGGTGATTGAGGAGGTCTTCCACACACTACTCTCTCTCTCTCTCTGAGTTCTCTCTCGTTGATGGGAATAAGGAGGAGAGTGTTTTTTGTGTGCATTAGCTATGGGGACAATAATCCTTCATTATATTTATAGGAATCTAATTTTAACACCATAAATTCTAATTAGGTTACTTTTGAGTAACCAATAGGTGACTCTTAGGTAACCACACATTATAAATCCCATAATCGTTTTAGATGTCTTATTAGGCCATACTAATTAGATCACTTAATTATCACAAAAAGAATAGAAGCCTAATACAATTGCTATTTTAATATGTTAGCCCATACTAGAATATTAAAAATATTCCAACAATATCCACCTTGGGCTACATATTAATTCCGGAGGGAATTATATTTGATAACCTTAGTTACTCACCATATTTGATATATATGTTTAAAACATCTCTCGAATCAATCTGGTCCATCTCGTATACCAGTATAAGGCCAAACTAACCTTTCTTACATTTATTACTTAACTCGATCCATCAATGATCACCATACGAAATTTATTCAACGACATAAATCAAATATGGATATGTGGATGGAAATTGCATGTAATGGATCTTAGACATGCCTATTTCCACTTGGTCCTTACTTTATTTCGTAGTGATATCAAGCCTTACTATTTTAAACCTTATGTTATACCACAATTAAAAGACAATACACTCAGAGTAAACAACAAAATGAAGATACCATCAACCTTATTCTGCAAAAAACTAAAACATACATAAAATATATGAATAGTGTCAAGGAAAAGAACATTATCACAAGGAAAAACTCCCACTAAAACTGAATATCATCAATTAAATAAGCACTCATATGAGCATTGTGCTCATGAAAGACCTTGGGTGATAATCCTTTAGTAAGCAGATCCACAAACATGGAGTTTGTTCCTTTATGTTCAATAGACACTACCTTACTCTGAACTCTTTTGTTAACAATAAGAAACTTAGTTTATATGTTCTTAGAGTTTGATGAGCTTATATTGTTATTTGAATATAGAACTGCTGAATTATTGTCATAATATATCTTTTGTTGTCTTTCAATGTTATCCACAATTCGTAGCCTAATGACAAAATTTCAAAGCTATATCACATGATTTGTTCCCTCATAATAGGCTATGCACTCCACTGACATAGTGGAAGGTGCAATGAGTGACTTCTTAGAACTTCTCCAGGAAACAGAACTTCTAGATATAGATAGCAAGAAGTGGATCTCTTTGTGTCTTGGCAACCTGGAAGATCGGCATCAGAATACCCAATGATCTCCAAATTATCTAACTTCTAATACATGAGCATTTAATCCTCTGTTGTCTTTAAATACCTCATAACTTTTTTGGCCACTTTCTAGTGATCCATTCCAAGGTGAATCAAATATCTTCCTAACATACTCACTATGTACACTAAATTAGGATGCGCACATACTTGACCATACATAAGACTCCCTATAGTTGAATTATAAAGAAACTTTTTTAATTTCTTCTCTTTCAGTCTCATTCTTGGGACATTTACAGAGACTAAACTTGTCTCCCTTGGCAACAAGAGTATCTCCTTGTGCACAATCTCGGATGCCCCCCAAATGTAGCGAGTACCTTATCGATATAGCTCTTTTGGGATAACCCAAGATCTTTCATTTCACAATGCCTTATTAGAAATCTCCGAGTTTCATGCAATAAGCCTATATCACTGCTAGCCAATAGTATGTCACCGACATAGAGAACAAGGAGGATAAATTTACTCCCACTAAACTTATGACATACACAGTCATCAACTACATTAACCTCAAAACCATATGAGATAATGACTTGATGAAACTTGTGATACCATTGACAGGAAGATTGTTTGAGACAATATATTGATTTCTTGAGTTTTCAAACCATAGACTTTGGAACACATGGGTTAAAGTTTTCTGGTTGCACCATATACATGGTATCCTCAATGTTAACATAAAGAAAAGCCATTTTAACATACAAAGTATGCAACTCTAAATCTAAATGATCTACAAGTACTCATGAGGTTTTTGAGTTTTCTCTTCTAGAACAACTATTTGATTTTGTATAGAGAAGTCCTCATTGTTGTCTTCTTGAACACTTTCGATAGGCTAAACAATGTTATGGAGAGGTATTTATTCCTCTTCAAAAGAAATATTGTTATTCTTAACTGTATCTTTCCCCTCAAACTCAGCATCCTCAAGAAATGTCGCATTTCCCGTCTCCAAAAAGGACTTAGTTGAAGGATCATAGAGCTTGAAACCCAATGACCGTTAAGAGTACACAAAAAAAATAGTACCTAACAGTTCTTGAGTCCAGTTTCTTTTCAGTTGGCCTATAAGGCCTTACCTCAGCTTGACGTCCCCAAATGCGTAAATGTTTAATGACAAATTTTCATTTTATCCATGGTTTATAAGGGGTTTTAGCCACCGCTTTACTAAGTACTCTATTTTGAATATATGTTACAGTCTTTAGTGCCTCTCCCTAGAGTAATTCTGGAAAAGAAGATGTAATATCCCGTGTTTATGTGGAATTGAATTTAATTAATTCGGTAATTAATTATTTTTATTTTAAATTACACGAGAGAAGTAATTTAAGTGAATTAAAGGATAATGTGCTTATTAAATATTAATAGAGATAGAGAGAGAATGGTTAATATTATAAATTAAATTTACTAAGTGGATAGTAAATAATTTATGAGAATTATTACGCATAATAGCGATTGAGATTGGCGTAATTTGATTTTTACCTCAACTGGGGGTCGCATTTTGACTATTTGAGGTCGAGATAGTAAAATTGTGTAGAATGGCTCGGATGTTGATTTTGAGGTGAAGGATGATTCTGAAAGGGTCAAAATAGTCGGAATAGTATACACGGGGGTATTTTTTGGATTCTGGCAATTTAAGACTAAAGCGGGACTATATAAGGGTATTTTAGTCTTTCGGTTGCCTAGGGTAGAAGGAGCTAAGGATTTCCAAACTTTATATTAGATAGATAGAAGGGGCTAGGGTTAAGAGTATTGGAAACAAAGGGAGACCCTTAGAGAAGAAAAGGAGAGAACGTTTGGAGGTTTTAAAGAGTCCTTGAAGAATTAAAGTGTGTTCTTGCACCACACTCAAGCTTAGAGAAAGGATTGGAAGAGAAGACCATCAATCCATCTTCATAACCACTAAATATTCCCCCAATGATCAAAGGCAAGTGTTTATATACAATCTATTTGATGTTATAATACTCATGTGACTAGGGTTTCAATTATATTTGATTAAATTGATATTCTTGTAAGAAAAAAGAATGATTTTTGTACATGTTCTATGTAATAATTTCTTATGGAATGATTTAATATTTATAGAGGGTTAGAAATCATAAGATATGTGATCATCGCCATGGATTAAATATGAGTTTTTGAATGAATATGTGGGAAGAACACAAAACTACGGTTTTTGATGATTAATGAATGAGTTTGATTCATTCCTTTCCAAATATTGTGAGTATTTAATGTGATTAGAATGTTGGAAATCATCCCAATACATGTAGAAAAGGTTTAGAATATTTGGTTTTGAATTTGGTGAAGAAACAAGTAAGAAACATATGTGATAATGGTGAAAAATACATGAAAAAATAATGGAGAAGATGACCTGGCACAAACCGAATTGATTCGGCCCAAAACAGAATCGATTCAGTATTTGGGCGAATTGATTCTGTCCTAGAAGATTTTCCTGTTGTTCTTATTTAAGCCTCGAAACTTTGTATAAATATTTGGGTGACCTTTGGGGCCTATTTAAATCGTTATGAGGGGCTTATGGGATTATAGTAGGAACTTGATAATCTCATGTGGTAGCCTTATAGCAAGAGTTAAGGCTAGAATTATTCGAACTTAAATTGGGATGTAATTAATTCGAGTGAATGAGAATAAAATTATAGGAAAGTGTGGGTGAGATTATTGTATAGCTAGTAGGGTAAGGCAGACTTAGATACTGAAATAAAATAAGTGGTAACTAGGTCCCTTAGAGTAGAGAATGATACTCCATTAAATACGATAGTGAGAATAGTTGTAAATTAAAAGTACGGTGAGTATTCGAATGATATAAACTCCGTATGAAGTGTGATAATTAGGTTGCGTAAATAACTACTTAATATATATATATAGGTTTTCTGTGACCTGCTATCACAGAGGTTCCCGCACATTAGCCAATCCCACCTTGTCAATTCCAGGGAGGTCTCAATTTGTGTCCCAAAACATAGAACTTACGGCAGCTCACTATGTATCACATATTAGTGTGATCGGCGTGTCATTTGGGTACATTAGGTATGCACGCAGCCCAAAGTCTTAGAACTATGTTCGCCTCTATTTCTTGCTATTTGATTTTGGGTTCGAGGTAACATGCTGAACCAATAGTCCCTATTTAGTACGAAATGTACTTGCACTGGTAGGAAAGTTTGCCCGTATTTCTTGATGGTCATTTTAAGGGACACCGTAATGATATATATATATATATGTGTGTGTGTGTGTGTGTGTGTGTGTGTGTGTTTGCGTGTGTGTGAACTTTCTCCTTACGTGTGACAGTAGACAGTTAGATAGTGTATATCTAAAGAATGAATTAATTAATGAGACTTAATTAATTAAGTAATGAGAAAATAATTGAAATTTTAATTTCAATTCTTATAACGTATGAGAAACGTTAACTAATGGTTACAGTACTGTATGGGCGGTAAGGGAATAGAGACGCATTCATAATCGATTAATTGCTTAAGTCTAGTTAGCTTGGGTAGAATAGCTAGGTGGGATAAGTAGAGGCATTAGGCGTGCACAATAGTTGAGAGGTGATGATACTCAAGAGAGTGTACGTGATCCTAACATGTGTAATCAATTACTGATTTTAAATTATGATAAATACTTGCTACTTATTTTCAAAATATTTTGGGCTCTAACACTTGCTATAAAATATTTTCAAAACGTTTTACGCGTCCAACCACAGGGATGTCAGACTTCATGATTCTTTACAGAGACATGTAGATGTAGCATTGTGGAGGCTTGAAGAGTTTTGATTAGACACTTTTAACTTTGGGTCCTAGTGTAGGATTTTATTTCAGTATTTAAGTTTGGGTATGATGCCCCATTTTGACTTTACTTATTTAGTTCAGACATTTATTTAGAGTATTTCTTATTAGTTGTATTTGTTATTTGGTATGGGATTTTAGTCGATGGTTTATTCGGCGAGACTCTAGTGATTTATTAACTTTAGATTTTTGCATCTAGTATTGTGTGAATGTTTAATTCTTTTTTTTTGCCTATTATCATTATATGTTTAATGCAAGATAAAATTTGACACCGGCTTAATTAACTAATAGGTTATTAGTAATTAATTTGATTTTTAATAGTGATACGGAGAATGAACCAATCTGGAAATGTTGTTTTAATTTAATATAGGACTGATCACCTAGTATTTAATTAGGTGGTGTGTCACAGATGGTATCAGAGCATCAGGTTCTAGTGTCCATAAAATCTGTGCGGCTTATTACAATTTCAGCGTATTGTTCTTTTGTTATAGAGCCCTATTATTAGGATTGTTGCTTTTATCTTTACGTGTTTGAGAAATCGTGATTCTGCTATTAAATTTTGTATAAATGTGTACTTATACAATTTCATCTATTTTCAGATGCCACTGAGGAGAGAGCAAGAGGGAGGACAGATGCTAGGGTAGGAGCGAGGGCGGCTCAACAGAAGCCACATGTACCGCCACCACAGCCACCACCGGAGATGATTTTGACAGCACAAGTGGTCGAGATAGTCGCTCAGGTGGTCAATGAAGTTATGAAAGTTATGGAAGTTCATTTCCCTCATCCCTAGGCACAGTCGCCGGTGGCACCATTGATCTAGGCCCATCCAGGACCATCTAGTTGGCAGAGACTCCGAGAGACATTCCATAAGGGCCACCCACCCGAGTTTAAGGGTAGCATTGATGTAGTTATGGCATGTCAGTGGAAGAAGAATATGCAATGCCATATGTGCATGGTGGAGTGTATTGACATCCAAAAACTTATGTTGGCTACTTTCAGACTGGACGAAGCGGGCCATACAGTGGTGGGAGTCGGTGACCACCATTGACGAGAGAGATATGATGACTATTACCGAGTTCTGGGTGTCATTCGATCGTAAATA
Source organism: Sambucus nigra (assembly GCA_949130495.1). Lineage (NCBI taxonomy): Eukaryota > Viridiplantae > Streptophyta > Magnoliopsida > Dipsacales > Adoxaceae > Sambucus > Sambucus nigra. Next base: position 71,712,099 of record OX422222.1, read on the forward strand.
CTTTCTTCCTGCAATCGAGTTAGAGATACGAAAGAAGTTTGGGGAAGTAACATAGGGTGATCGCTCGGTAGATGAGTATGAGTAGGAGTTCACCCGTCAGGCTAATTATGTGTCAGGTGAGGTGAGAAATGAGGAGAGGAAGAAAGGAAAGTTTATGGGTGATTTGTCCTGGAAGATCAGCAGCACTTGATAGGTAACCCCGTGTTAATGACATATACTGATGTCATTAATGCCGCTCTTATACACTGTCAGAATCATCACTTCCATGTGAAGGGGGCAAGAGAGGTGTGGTTCCTAGTCAGCAGATCAATGAAAATGAGGGTAGTAATTTTGGGGCACCGCAGCAGCAGACAGGCAGTCAGCAGGGGCAGGATTACCGACAGGGTAACAATGCCAAGAGATTCAGGTTTGGAGGGTATCAATCAGAAGGGTAGGATTATAGGCAGGGTTAGCAGTTACCAAATCAACAATAGTTTCCTCATGGACTTCTAGGCCAAGGAAACAATGGGAGCAGGGACAGAGATATAGAGACTTCCCAGGGAAGTGATTTATCTGTTTCCAGTAGGGTCACAAGAGGAGAGATCTCCCATAGAAGGGTGGGTCATAGAAGTAGGGTGCCCAGTAGGGATAACAAGATCCTTTACCCCCTCCAGCACTAGCACTACTATCCCCTCATCAGTAGCAGGTACCAATGCACTCGGGCCTGTGTATAACGTTCAGGACATGCCCATACCACCGGTACCTCAGGCACTGCCAGCAGTATAGGGTACGCTTCCTATTTATGATCTTGAGGTTAGGATTCCTTTTGATACTGGGGCATGAAATTAGTTTATTAAGATCAAATTTGCTAGAGTTACCAGTTTATTAGAGACCGTTGGTAGTCTCCTTGTGTGTATAGAGTCACCGATGGGTAGTAGTTCACTGATACACTTGATTTGTAGAGGAATCGATATCGTTATAGGGAGATTCATCTTAGCGACATACATTCTAGTGTTAGACATGGAGGGGTACGATGTAATTTTAGGTATAGATTGGTTGGCAGGGTATAAGGCGATGGTGGACTATTATAAAAGGACCATAGTGTTCTCCATCCGATGACAGGAGATGTTCTTAGTGGAGATACCTCTTCTTGAGGAAGGGTTACGAACACACTCATATTATATTGAAGAGGGGACCTCAAATGAGATAGTTATTTCGTTATACTCTATTCCAATCGTGAGGGACTGCGAGGATGTATTTTCAGAGATAACAGGGTTACCACCTAGTCGAGGGATTGAGTTTGTGATCGACTTAGCACAGAGGTGGAGGACGATTACTCGAGCACCTTACTGCATGGCCCCTCAGAGATGCGTGAGTTGAGAGATCAAATTCAGCAACTCTTAGGTTAGGGTTTCATTCGATGGAGTACATCACCATGGGGTGCACCGATATTATTTGTTAAGAAGAGGGATGGTTCGCTTCGCGTATGTGTTGATCACAGAGAGATGAATAAGGTTACAATACGAAATAAGTATCCATTGCTGAGAATCGATGACCTATTGGATCAGTTGAGAGGGGCAACGTACTTCTCAAAGATTGACTTGAGATTAGGTTATCACCAGTTGTGAATTCGAGAGGAGGATCTACCCAAGTTTGTGTTCGTATCATGGTACGAGTCATACAAGTTAAGGGTGGTACTGTTCGGGCTCACCAATTCACCAGTAGTGTTCACATATCTCATGAACATGGTATTCAAGGAATTTTTGGATGAGTTCATGATCTTGTTCATAGATGACATTTTGGTCTACTCTCGTACTAATGAGGAGCATGGTAAGTATTTACGTATCGTTCTATAGACACTACGGGACCACAAGTTGTACCCCAAGTTTAGGAAGTGTGAATTTTTTCTATAGGAGGTACAGTTTCTTGAACACGTCGTATCTGATAGGGGTATCACAGTTGATCCGAGTAAGGTATCGACAGTGAGGGAGTGGGGACATCCCACGACATCGACAAAAAACCATAGATTTTTGGGGTTGGTCGGGTATTATTTTCGCTTAATTAAAGGATTCTCGAAGATTATGAGTCTGTTGATGAACCAGACTCGCTAGGGGTATCGTTTGTGTGGAGTGATCACTATCAGTTAGCTTTTGATGAAGTGAAGGGAAAATTGACATCAACACCAGCACTTGCATTACCTAGAAGTGGTATGGAGTATCAGTTCTATACTGATGCATCCTTGCAGGTACTTGGATGTGTATTACAATAGAAGGAGAGGGACATAGCTTATGCATCTCGAAAGCTTAACACCCATGAGAAGAATTACCCCACCCACTACCTTGAGCTAGCAGCGGTGGTATTTGCTATGAGGATATGGAGATAGTATTTGTTGGGAGATCATTTTACATTGTTCATAGAACATAAGTCACTTCAGTATCTCTTCACACAGAAGGATTTGAATATGAGGCAAAGGTGGTGGCTAGAATTTGTGAAGGATTACCAGTTTGATATACGGTATCATCATGGTAAGGCTAATGTAGTAGTAAACGCATTAAGTCGGAGACCCAATGGGGAGTTGGAAGGGTTCTGGAAAGAGAAGTGGAGTGAGATGAGACATGATGATGAGGTCTCCATAGCGTGTATGGTAGTGTTTGATATCACACCCGAGACTATGATGTGGGTAGTGAAAGAACGGGCAGAGGATCAACGTTGTTAGGATAGAGTACGATAATTATTAACTAAGGGTACAAAGTCTTACTCAATCAGGTCTGAGGGAGGCCTATACTTTAATGGGAGGCTCATCGTTCTAGAGGATGAGGATTTGAGGCATGCAATTATGACGGAGTCTCACGGGTCATGGTTTACAGTACATCCCAATGGGGATAAGATGTATCAGGATATGAGGAGATAGTATTAGTGGGAAATGATGAAGATAGACATAACAGGGCCTATCTTGAAGTGTGCTACTTGTCAGATTATGAAAGTTTACCATCACAGTCCTTTAGGAATTCTACATCCATTGGAGATTCCCATGTGTAAGTGAACTATCATTTTGATGGATTTCATTACAGGGCTACTGACATCGCAAAGGGGTCATGATTCCATTAGGTGATAGTGGATTGATTGACCAAGGTGTCCCATTTGTTGTCGGTCTACACCAATTACGAGACATGTCAGTACGTGCAGCTATTCATTGCTGAGATAGTTAAGTTGCATGGAGTGATGATAGACATTGTGTCTGATAGAGACGAGATCTTGGTGTCTCACTTATGGTAGAGCTTCCAGGAGGCCATGGGTATATGTAAGGACATAAATTTCCAATTGAGTCTTAATGTATATTTGGATCAATTCCTGAAAAAAATTCTTGAGTCATAGGATAGAGTTCTTGAGCATCCTTCAAGACTATGACATGCTAAAGTTGAAGACATTATGGACTTTCTTTTCAAGAGAACATCATTGTCGAGTTTGAGATCCACGTTTCACATCATCAACATCAAATTTCAAGTTTTCAAAGGTATGAATGCCTTTATATATTTGTAGGAGACTTAGAATAATTTTATTGGGTGTAATGTTTATTTAAAATAATGTTTTTGGGCTTAAAGTCCAAAAATGTACATTCTGTCACTTCGTTCAAAATTGTAGTTCGAATGAGCTTGTCATTTAAATGAGAATTTCGTTCGAATGAGTTTGCCAACAACTTTTTCCTTTTGGCCATTGGAACCTCGTTAGAAGATCGTTCGAATGAGACTTCGTTTGAACGAAAATCTCGTTCGAACGAGATTTCCAGTGGGAAATCTTTTGGCAGTTTTTCTCCACTATCACACTCTTTTGTTCCCACTAACTTTTTCAGAATTAATATGTGTGGGAACCAAAATTGGAAAATCAACTTTTGACATTTTCTAAACACACTTGAGAAACATTTTAAGTGAGAAAAACTCTTAGTTCAAAAGTTCATTTTTTAGGGTTTTTGAGTATCCATGAATTAATTTCAACAAAAGCACTTACACCCATTAGTTTAAGTTTAATACAAGTTCCTATTGTTATATACTTGCTTGGATAGTGTTGGGCACCAAGTTTTACTTTACCGAATTGAAGAGTTTGTTTGGTTTTCCTTCTACATCCCATAAAGAAGAAGTTCATTATTTTATTGCGACATACTTACACGGTGAAAGGAATTGTGCGAGGGTTGACGGTTGTCTAAAAGCTTCATTGGTGGATTCTAAGATTTCGGTGGATTTCGGGATTGTCGACTAAGCAGAGGTTGGTACAAGAAGACGCGTCAGGGGCGTGAATGGTGTCGAGTCGAGGTGAGTAAGTCATTTGTCTTGTACTTGTAAAATTACGTACTTAGTGGACTTAAGGCTAGGGTTGTCCGAGGCTTTTTCTCGTTGTGGGTTTTTTCCTCGTACTTTGTGGCATTGTAGTTGTGAATTTATTTTATCTTGCAAATCACCTAGAACGCATGCTTAGGGTTAAAAGATAAAATATGGTTTAATCCACTTCTCTAGTTTAATTTGGTGCTAAAATAAGTTTGGGTGAAACTTAAGTTGATTTAATTCAAGTCAGTAATTTATATTTGCTAAAATTTGGTTTGGACTAATTTGGTAATATTTAAAATATTGTGTAGGCAAATTTTAGGACTTGTGCTAAATTAATTTTGGGCTAAGAGTAAATTTCTCATAATTAACTTCATGTGTTAGTTTTGTTTGTGAGAAAATCCTAATCCTCGTTTGTGTGAATTTTGTGTGTGCGTGTGTTCACCATAATTCACTAATTTTTGTTTTAGAAATTAAAATTTGTGTTTAGTTTAATTTTTCATATTTTTAAGAAAAGAAAATCAGATAAAATTTGAAAATTTAAATTGTTGTGTTGAATCATCTTTATCCCACATTTAAAAGGAAATTAAAATAAAATATTTTAAAATTGGGGGTCTACGTTTACAACAAGTGGTATCAGAGTCAGAGCGCTAATTTATTGGGTTAAGGTTCTTTTAAATATTTTTGGTTAAAAATAAAATTTTCCCAATTTTCTAAATTTCCTATTTTTGATGGTACTAATTATGCGTATTTGAAAGCGCATATGAAATCGGCACTAAAATCGATCGATGAGAGGGTTTGGTTGTCAGTTGTTAACGGGTGGTCCCCACCTACATATTAAGTAGAAAATGAGCGTGTTCCCAAACCCGCAGATAGATGGAGTGAGAATGAATTTAAATTTGCAAATTTTAATTCCTGGGGGTTTAAATGCCTTGTTTAGCGCGATAACACGGGATGAATTCCGACGTATCATGACGTGTGAAACCGCTAAGGAAGCTTGGGATATTTTACAACTCATTCACGTGAGAACTAGTGACGTAAAAGCTTCAAAACCTCACCACTCAATTTGAAACCATCAAAATGAATGAAAAAGAAAATTTTAATTAATTTTATTCTAGACGTTTTGATATAGTTAATTCATCTTTTAATTTGGGAGAGAAAATACCCGACGATCGAGTAGTAAAGAAAATTTTAACGTCCCTACCCAATAGATTTATTCCTAAGGTGACCGTGTTAAATTCTTTACCCATTTTAGCCTCTTCAAAATTAGAAAATCTCGTAGGTGATTTACAAACCTATGAACTAGACATGTTTCTCTCCAAAACAAAAAAGAAAATAGATAAGGGCGTTGCTTTGAAAGCCCGAAATGAGGAAAAACAAATAGTAGAGGGTGAAAGTGAAAGCGATAATGACTCGGAAGATATGGCTATGTTTGCTTTAAAGTTTCATATTTTTCTTAAATTTAACAAAGATAAATTTAAAAATGATTTTAAGAAATTTGAAAATTCTAAGCATGACAAAGTCGTAAAGATCCCTAAAAAGTTCAATGAAAATTTAGAAAGGGACGAATCAAATAGGTGTTATGGTTGTGAAGGGTATGACCATAGGTCTTTTGAATGCCCCACTAAACTAAGGAGAGTGGGTAAGCAACCGATTTCATACAATGCCACCCTTAGTGATAGTGATAAGGAAGAGGGGCAAAATTCCACCATTGAGCGCAACTTTGTCGTGTTCATGACAAGTCATGTGAGCACCGATAATGAATCTTCCCATGAAGTTATACAAACACATGACACTTTCAAGGTCAAAGTTTATGATTCCCTTATTTTTCATGGTTGTGATAGTGAAGAAGAGAGAGAGCGTGAAAATGAAGAAGAGGTTTATGTGAGTGAACTTCAAATTACTTTTCAAGAGTTTTGTGAAGAATCTATTAAATTAAAAAGAGAAAATTTGAAGTTAGAAGCTAGTTTAAGAGCGCGTGTCAAGGTCATTGATGAGAGTGCGTTAGTTGAAGACCGTAGGACACGAGAGGGAGCTCTTCGAGGTAAGCTTGAGTATGTAGAAGGCGAGAGAGACAACCTTAAGGGCTTAATGGAATCCTTAAAAAAGGAGCTTCTCACATTTAAAGAGCGCAATGTTTTATTAGAGTCTCACATTTTAGATTTAAAAAATAAACTAAAAGGCTCTAGTAAAGTCAACTTTGATTTGGAGTGTCATTCGGAGAAATTAGATAAAATATTAAGAACAATCCACATTAAAAATGACATGTGTGGTTTAGGCTTCAATACTTGTAATGATTCAACTCATAAAGCCAAAACCAATGTTTTAGGAGAATACTCTAGGAACATTGTTATAGATCATTCCTTAGGAAAGTCTTTTCGTTGAGCCTTTAAGTGCTCACATTGTGGTCGAAAAGATCATCTTAGAAATTTTTGTTTTGATCTTAAACGAGGACCTAGAAAATCCCAACGTAAAGTAATTGCGGTAGTCAAGATTCCTACACCTCGAGATCGTCATTCGTCATTAGTTTGGGTTAGGAGATGCAACTTGGTAGATTTACAAGATAGTATTTTTTATTCTCATTTACGTTCACATGATACCTCCTCTGCTAAATCTAAAGGTTGAATGTGTTAGTTGTTTGCATACTCTAGGTATTTGTGCCTCATATCATATATCTTTGCTAGTTGTATACATGTTTAATCATTTTCTAGACATTGCTTTATCACATATCTCATGCTAGAATTATGATTTTTCTTTATCTTTTGTATTATAGTTATTTCATTTTATTTTGCACTAAATGAAAACTACAAAAAGATTTTGTTTCTTTTTTGAGTAAATATTTTTGTTTTCTTGGTTAAAAATTAAAAAAAAACTCAAAAAGATTTTTTTATTTTTTTGTATTTTAGTTTGACACAATTTATATGGCATATATCTGTGTTTGAATCCTTTCCTATTCGCTTCCATGTGTCTAGAACGTTAGGTTACGATTGTCAAGTTCATAAAATGTTCTTTACCATGCTTACATGGAGTAGTTGGATTTTGTGTTTCTATAATGGATTCTATTTTCATATGCCTTAATTCACACATGCACGAGCTCACTTGAAATTTTAACTTCACGTGTATATTTGAGCTTTGTGAGGTGTTCTCCCACCAATCTAGTCATCTACATGTTTTTTTAACTATGAGGACTTGAGCATGTTAAATTCATTGCATGTGAGATATGAGTGATATATAAAATATTATATATAAATGTTCACGTGGAAGGGGTTCGAAAGGAAATATTATCCTTTGCGAGTAAGCCACCATTTTTAATAGACTTAACAGAAATACGTGGTCCAAAGGCCTAAAAGAAAAATATGGCATTAAAAAAAATTGCCAAGGCCTATATTTGTTTAGTTTGATAATTTCATTCAAAAATATATGTGTGTATTTTGAGGGAGTTTGTATGGTATATTAACATTTTGCACAATGTCCGTTTATCGTTGTTAAGCTTTCACTGTCATGAGTCTATTGGTTTGGAGAATAATCAAAATTCTAGGCTTGTGTGCATTGTATATGTTTGTTCATTGAGGTCAATTTATATTGTCACATGATGTCATATTCAAATGTGATGAAGTTTGCAATCAATTGAGAACTCCGTGAACATGTTTTAAGTGGTTGGGTTTAAATTTAATTGTTACTAGTTCACACCCCTACACTTCCGTTTACTACATGTATTTGGACACATTTTTGCCATACGAGTGTGAAAAGCTTAATGTATTTTGTGTCATGTGTGGTGTTTATACTTATATTTTTGTGCGTGTGCGTTTGTGATATTCTTTATGTCTACATATATATGGTATTTTGTTTTTCTTTGCCTCTTTAGCTAGTCCACCTAGATTTAATTCATAATTGGTATTTTAACTGGTTGCAAAATGTTTGTTTGATATCCCATGATTAATCTCTTATGTTTTAAATTGATATCATTTGTGTTCACATCATAGTTAGCATCCATCATTCTTGCTTAGATTAGTTATTGTCTATTTGTTGCCCATATGCTTTCATGTCTTTATTAAATTAAGGGGAGGAACGTGTATTTTATTCATTCTATCACCTTTGTCTATTCCTGAACAAAAAGGGGGAGAATGATAGGGGAGAAATGGTATCTGATTCACCTTAGGGAGAGAGCGCTATCTTCTTAGGTTGATCATAGTTGATAACGGAGAATTAATTTAGGGGGGAGTATTTATTTTACATGCATTTAATATTCTTGATATTACTTGCCTGTTTGATAGTTTGCTTAAATGTGCAAGAATTCTTCTAAGTGGCAACTTTCATCGGCAAAGTTATTGATCCTTGGGTTTTTGAGTCAAGCTATGTTATTTTTTATTTTCGGTAAGATGTTTTTAAGTCTAGTAAAACTTGATGGACCTTTAGGATTTTGTTTTGGTTTTCGTCCCGGAATAGGAAAAGGGGGATATTTGTAAGGACGCAAATTTACAATTGAGTCTTAATGTAGTGTTGGCTCAATTTCGGACAAAAATGTTTTAGTCATAGGATAGAGTTATTGAGCATCCTTCAGGCCTATGACATGCTAAAGTTGAAGACGTTACGGCCTTACTTTTCAAGAGAACGTCATTGGCAAGTTTCTGTGCCACGTTTCACGTCATCAACATCAAATTTCAAGTCTCCAAAGGTATGAATGCCTTTATATATTTATAGGAGACTTGGAATAATTTTAATGGGTGTAATGTTTATTTAAAATAAAGTTTTTGGGCTTAAAATTGAAAAATGTACATTCTGTCACTTCGTTCGAAATTACCATTCAAACGATCTTGTCGTTCGAATGAATTGCCAACGACTTTCCCTTTTGGCCACTGGAACCTCGTTAGAAGGCCGTTCGAACAAAAATCTCGTTTGAACGAGATTTTCGGCAGGAAAACTTTTTGGCAGTTTTTCACCACTATCCCACTCTTTTGTTCCCACTAACTTTTCCTGAATTAACATGTGGAGGATCCAACATTGGAAAATAAACTTTTGACATTTTCTAAACACACCTGAGAGAACATTTCAAGTGAGAAAAATTCTTAGTTCAAAAGTTAATTGTTTAGTGTTTTTGAGTATCCATGAATTAATTTCTACAAAATCACTTACACCCATTAGTTAAAGTTTAATCCAAGTTCCTATTGCTATATACTTTCTTGGATAGGGTTGGGCATCGGGTTTTACTCTACTGAATTGAAGAGTTTTTTTGGGTTTCCTTCTACATCCCATAAAGAAGAAGTTCATTGTTTTGCTGCAGCATACTCACACGGTGAAAGGCATTGTGCGAGGGTTGACGATTGTCTAAAAGGTTTATTGGGGAATTCCAAGGTTCCATTGGATTCCAGGATTATCGACTAAGAAGAGGTTGTCACAATAAGACGAGTCAGGGGCCTTAAGGTAGTCGAGTCGAATTGAGTAAGTCATTTTTCTTGTACTTGTAAAATTTCGTACTTCGTGGACTTAAGGCTAGGGTCGTCCGAAATTTTTTCTCGTTGTGGGATTTTTCCTCGTACATCGCGGCGTAGTGGTTATGAATTTATTTTATCTTGCAAATCACCTAGAACGCGTGCTTAGGATTAAAACATAAAATATGGTTTAATTCACTTCTCTAGTTTAATTTGGTGCTAAAATAAGTTTGGGTGAAACTTAAATTGATTTAATTCAAGTCAGTAATTTATATTTGCTAAAATTTGGTTTGGCCTAATTTGATAATATTGAAAATATTGTGTAGGCAAATTTCAGGACTTGTGTTAAATTAATTTTGGGCTAAAAGTAAACTTTTCATAGTTAACTTCATGTGTTAGTTTTGTTTGTGAGAAAATCGTAATCCTGGTTTGTTTGAATTTTGTGTGTGTGTGTGTTCACCATAATTCACTGATTTAGGTTTACTTTTAATTTTATTTTTAGAAATTAAAATTTGTGTTTAATTTAATTCTTTGTATTTTTTAAAAAAAAAATCAAATAAAATTTGATAATTTAAATTGTTGTGTTGAACCATATTTAGTCCACATTTAAAAGGAAATTGAAATAAAATATTTTAAAATTGGGGGTCTACGTTTACAATAGTATAGACTTGCTCTTGAATATCGTGTATCATCTGAAGATAGATGAGCAGACTAAGAGGGTTAATCAGATGCTAAAGGACATGTTGAGGATGTGCATTCTGGATTTCGGGGGAGGATGGGAGCAATACCTTCCATTGGTAGCATTTGCACGTAATAACTCTTACAAATTTACTATCGGCATGGAACTGTTTGAAGCATTATATGGGAGACCTTGTCATTCGCCCGCTTGCTGGTTATAGGTGGGGGGACAACAAGTTATTGGGACTAGAGATGGTATAGGAGAAGACTGCCAAGATTGAGCTAATTCGGGGACGGATTTGAATAATTCAGGACAGGTAGAAGAGCTACGCTGATGCAGACCAGAGACACGTTCAGTTAGAGGTTGGCGACCAGGCATTTGTATGCATGTCTCCCATGAAGAGGCATGATATTTGGCAAAAAGGGTAAGTTAGTGCCGAGCTATGTGGGGCATTTACCTATCACTAAAAGGGTGGTACCAGTGGCATATAGACTAGGTTTACCGGAGCACCTTTAGCAGATACACGAAGTGTTATATGTAGCATCGCTGAAGAAGTACAGGAGGAGCGAAAGAGATTTTTGGCACATTCCACTCGAGGAGATTGATTTGCAGCCAGACGTCTCGTATGAGGGGATACCCACTGCAATTCTGAATCGTAGTGATCGTAAGTTATAGTCTAAGGTGGTGTCACTAGTTAGAGTTCAGTGGGGACACCACAGTATTGATGAGTCTACTTGGGAGTGGGAGGATGAAATGCGAGAGAAATACCTTTGGGGACCAAATTCTTTTGTAAGGGGGCAAGTATGTAATACCCCATATTTTTACGCAATTCAATTTAATTAATTCGGTAATTAATTCATTTTATTTTGAATTACACAAGAGAAGTAATTTAGGTCAATTGAATGATAATGTGTTTATTAAATATTAATTGAGATATAGAGAATGATTAATATTATGATTTAAATTTACTAAGTGGATAGTAAATAATTTATGAGAATTATTATGCGTAATAACGAGTGATATTAGCGTAATTTGACTTTTACCTCAACCGGGGGTCGCGTGTAGACTAATTGAGGCTGATACAATACAATTATGTAGAGTGACTTGGATGATAATTTTGAGGTCACGAATGATTTTGAAAGGATCGAAATAGTCAGAATAGTATATTTGGGGTATTATTTTGATATTGGGGCATTTGAAGACCAAATCGGGACCGTATAAGGGCATTTTAATCTTTCGGTAGCCTAGGGTAGAGGGAGCTACAAATTTCCCAACCCCATTTTAGATGTTATATATGAAGGGGATAGGGTTAAGAGTGTTGGAAACAAAGGGAAACCATTAGAGAAGAAAAGGAGAGAATTTTTTGAGGTTTTGAAGAGTGCTTGAAGAATTAAAGTGTGTTCTTGCACCACAATCAAGCTTAAATCAAGGATTGAAAGAGGAGTCCATCAATACTTCTTCAAAACCATGAAATCATACTCTGCTGATCAAATTCAAGTATTTATATACAACCTATTTGAAGTTATAATACTCATGTGACTAGGGTTTCAATTATTTTTTATTAAATTGATATTCTTGGAAGAAAAATAATATTTTGTATGCATGTTATGGGTAGGAATATCATGTAGAATGATTTAATAACTCTCGAGGATTAGAAATAATAAGATATGTGATAATCCCAACGGATTAAATCTGAGTTTTTGAATGACTATGTGGGATGAACACAAAACTAGGGTTTACGATAATTAATGAGTTTGATTCATTCTTGACTGAATATCATGAGGATTTAATGAGATTAGAACGCTGGAAATCATCCTAGTACGTGTAGAAAAGGTTTAGAATAGTTGGTTTTTAATCTGGTGAAGAATCAAGTAAGACACATATGTGATAATGCTGAAAAACTCAGGAAAAAATAACAAAGAAGACGACCTGGTAAAAACCAAATCGATTCGTCCCAAAATCGAATTGATTCGGTAGACTGAATCGATTCAACGAATGGATTCGGTTATGATAGATTTTCCTATTGTTCATATTTAGGCCTCGAAACTTTGTATAAATAATCGGGTGACCTCTGGGGCGTATTTAAATCATTATAAGGGACTTAAGGGATTACATTGGACATTGATAAGGGCATGTGGTAGTCTTATAGAGAGAGTTAAGGGTGGAATTGTGGGGCTTAAATTGGGATGTAATTAACTCAAGTTAATGAAAATAAAATTACGGCAACGCGTGGGTGAGATTATTATATACACTAGTAGGGTAAGGAAGACTTAGATATTGAAATAAAATAAGGGGTAACTAGGTCCCTTAGAATAGAGAATGATACTCCATTATATGCGATAGTGAGAATTATTGTAAATTGAAAGTATGGTGAGTATTCGAATGATATATACTACGTACGAAGTGTGATAATTAGGTTGAGTGATAAAACACCCCATATTTTTAATGATTTTTAAATATAGGATTAATTAAATTAAATATGAGAAATTAATTTATAATTAATCTCGATTAAAATAAATATTAACTAGCGAGATGAGGGTTAGTATTTATTGATGCGAATTTTATTGATTAGTACTTGGAGAATAAATTAATATGTGATTATGAATTTATTAAAATTATTGCGAGTGAAAAATACGACAATTACGGTAATTAAGTCAGAACGTGCGTGTCAGTCGTGTCGGGACTTAATATATGTAATACCCCGTACTTTTGTGATATTTATTTATGGGATTAATTGAATTAAATGTGTATTAATTGGAAATTAATCCGGATTAAAATACTAACGAGATGCGAGTTGGTATTTGATTATAATGGGTAAATTTGACTATATATGAATATTGAACTATGAAACTTATCGTGAGATTGAAATACGGCAATTTGGGAATTTTGTTGAGACGCGTGTGACAGTCGTGTCATGGAATATATTTATTTTAATTAAAAAGTAAATTTTATTTCTATTAACCGTATGGTCGTTTTAAGTGCGCCAACGCATCCGGAAGGGTCGAAATAGTCAGAAAACACTAGCCGGGGGTTTAGTTTGGGTCCCGGGACATTTTTAGGCAATGCCGGCAACGTATAAGGGTAGTTTGGTAATTTTGAATTTATGGGAATTAAAACCTACGAAAATTGGGAATTAAAAAGCTGACTTGGTAATTACCCACTAAAACCACTAACCACATCTTAGGACTTAATGGGCTACGTGGGTTATTAGAATTGTTCCAAAATTTCCTAAGGAAAACCCTAGCCACCATTGTCACTTTGGAGAAGAAAGCTTGTAGAGAGAGAAGAGAGGAGAATTCTGCAGAGAGAGAGAGAGAACATTCATCAAATCGTCATCAAAATCAGAGATACACATAAGGCAAGTGGTTTAATTTCATTTAAGTACAAAGAATGTTTCTTCCATGCGTAGGAAATTGACAGAATTTCATTGTTCTTGGAGAATGATAAAACCCATTGAATTTGATGTAGAGATTTATAATTTTATGAGGAGATTGCATGTAAAACAATGTTAGGATGATTAGTCAGTGAAAAATACATCTTTTATACCATAAAATCGGACTTATTTATGCCTATGGATGAATTTAATTTCTAGGGTTCATGTTCTTGAAATTGGGGAAGAAGATGTGGAGATTTAATAATTGAATGAGGTTAGGATGAATTAACCCCACAAAATGCATTAGTATATGACCTAAATATGTTTAGGGATGATTAGTAGCTTTGAACAATCGTTGGATTAATGTTTAGGTGAGGTTAGAGGTGAAGAGAAGTTGGAAAAATGAGATAAGGAAAATTTGGGCTCGAAACTGGCCACTCGTTAGAAGACCTGCCCAGGTCGTTCGAACGAGCTCGTTCGAACGAGCTTCTAACAAGTTGACCTTTGACTTCTAATGAGGGTGAAGTTCGTTCGATGATTTCGTTCGAACGAGACTTCTAACGAGCTGACAGTTTTTGATCCCGAGTGTCCCGTAACCTTGTTTATAAGTAGAGATGATACTTCCTTGTGGATTCATTGATATATTTGGGATATTTGGGATATAATGAGGAGTAAAACCTAGAAGTGTAGTTTGAACCTAATGGAATTTATGGATTTGGACGTGAGTGTCTATTACGACGTGAGAACAATTAATGGCTCGTATAATTATATTAACTGGGAATATATAAATTGTGTAGCATTATATGTCGGTACGAGAATGAGAAGTGTACCGTCGATATATTATGGTGATTACTAAGATTTGTGCATACTTAGTATATGTATATGATTTTATGTGTACGACATACCTACCATACTTGCTATCACGGGAGGTTTACGTTCGCTTAGGGCCCTTTAATCCTTGTGTTGCCCGGATTTAGACTGGTACCTCGATGAACATAGGTCAGAGAAGGACTTATTGGGATGTTAATAAGTCTGCTAATCGTGGGAGCACAGGTATGTGCGTGACCCATGTGATGTGACTATGTTTGCCTCCATTGTTTGTGATGTTGTTATCTGAGAACGATTCCTGAGAGATTCGGAATGCGTGATCCTTATGTACGTGATGTACCGGGATGGATAGCAGAGTATGTGTGCACCGTAGCTTAGTCTCGGGGTGCTTGTGTTTTATATTTATGATGTGAATAATATACACTTAGTTAATCGGAACTTTCATGTTGGTATTGTGAAATATAATTATGGTAATGTTTTGAAAACATAACGGGTTAACCGATAGTGAATTGTATTACTAATTGAGAATATGAGTTTAAGTAAAACCCTCTATTTAATTGATAACGCTAGAATGTAATATGGGGATCGAGTAGTAAGGGGGTAGAACTTATTATGGTTTGGTTAGATATGTATGTCAAGTAGATGGGTACGGTACGTTAGGAGTGCACATGTAGTCGAGAGGTGAGAATTTCATGTGAGTGCACGTCCTAACATGTATTTTGCATTTAATGTTTTAATGTTATTAAAACACTTGGTGTTTTTAAAATGATTTCCACTTTCGGGATCTGACCCATTTGCTTTCAAATCTATTTTTGTAAAAACCATTTTAGGTGCCCAGCCATAAGGACACCATGATTAGGATCCTCATTCAGGTGATGAGATGTAGCTGTTTGTGGAAGTTACAGGACTTTGCTTGTAGACGCTTCATCTACCTTGACTCTATATTCAGCATTTTATCAGTTGTAGGGCATGTCGCCCATTCCTTTTAGAGACATTCCATTTATTTCAGTTATTCAGGATTCAGACTTGTCATATTATTTTCAGTTGTGGGATTGTGGTGAGGAGTTTTCCTCCGATCTTATTATTATTTGTTCGTTACTTCATTACTTCGTTATGGTGAATGGATTATGTTATTCTTCCATTATTCTTTTATTGAATGTTAATCAGATTTAACTTAAAATTTGGCAACTTACTTTTTAAATACTAGGTGGTTAGTAATTATTAAAATGTTTTCGACAGTGATGCTATTAACTGAACCAACTTGGCATTTTGTATTGATTTAATAAAGGAGTAGCTACCCGGTATTTAATTAGTCGGGGTGTCGCAGGTGGTATAAGAGCATCAGGTCCTAGTGTCCTTTAGGATCTGTACGGCTTATTATGTTTCCGCTGAGATTTCTTTGATGTAGAGCCCTATATTTTAGGACTGTTGTATTCTCTTGTATTTGCTACGTTCTTCAGCTATTTTAAGTTTATAACTGCGAACTTATAAACTTCATTCTTATTTCAGATGCCTCCACGACGTGCACAACGGGTTCCTAGGGATGGAACGCCAGAACCACAGCCCGCACCAGTTCAGGGCACGATGAATGCCGCCGAGGTTGCAGCCATTGTGGCCCAGGCGGTAAATGCCGCACTTGCCATAGTTCAGCAGGCACCACCTCAGGCGCCAGTTCAGGCACATGCATTCCCGTCTGCTTGGGAACGTGTTCGAGATGCTTTCCAGAAAGCACACCCTCCGGAGTTCGCAAGTAGCTCCGATGTTGTAGTTTCGAGTCAGTGGAGGAAGGATATTCAGCGGCACTTGAGGATGTATGAGTGCACCGATGTCCAGAAGTAGATACTAGCTACCTTTAAGCTAGTGGGGTCTGCACTGCAGTGGTGGGAGTCTATCACCACCGTGGAGGGGAGAGATACTCTCACTATTCAGGAGTTTTTGGTGCGGTTCGACCGCAAGTATTTTTCGTTAGCTGTTCACACGGAGATGAGAAAGAAGTTGATGAGCCTCAAGCAGGAGGGTAAGACTATGGCCGAGTATGAGGACGAATTCACTGATCTTCTGAACATTGTTCCGGATGAGATACCGACAGAGGATAAGAAGATACAGAAATTTATGGACGGGTTGACATGGAGGATTCGTCAGTACTTGTTAGGGAACCTCTTGTTAGCCACTTATTCTGATGTGGTTAACGCTGCATTGCTCCATTGCCAGGATCACCGCTTTCACATGGCTAAGGGAAAGCGATCGGGAGAGTCCAGCCATCAGGGCAGGACTGGAGGAAATGGTGCCAGTGGGGCACAATCTGTTTAGGGGCAGAGGCAGGGCGACCAGGGTTCCTAGCAGGGGGATCACAAGAGGTTCAGGTCAGGAAATTTGAGGCACGGGCAGGGAGGTTTCCGGCAGGGCCATCAGGGTCCGAGCGCCCATCAGAACTAGCAGGGTCAGAATGGTCAACAGAAGTTTTAGCAGGGCCAGTGGAGGAACGGTAACGGCTACCAGGGCCGGGGGCAGCAGGGGCGGAGAGGGGGGAACTTCTCGGGGAAGTGTTTCGTTTGTGGCAAGACTGGCCATAAATGCCAGGACTGTCCTGATAGGGGCAGGGCCCCGCAGCAGCAGCAGGGTGCTTGCCATGAGCCCCAGAGGCCACTTTTTCCACCAGCTCTCCCAGTTCCAGCCCAGGTGCCAGCACTACCAGCCATTCCAGCAGTTCCTGTGCAGCAGGGGCAGTTACAGTATGGACGTGTCTATAACGTCCACCAGGCAGCAGCTCCACAGGCACCACCCGCGATTGAGGGTATGTTTCCTATCCATGGTACTATGGGTCGGGTTTTGTTCGATACGGGGGCAACGCATTGTTTCATAGCTACACATCTTGCGAAAGTCTTAGGGTTGTTAGCCACAGCAAGGAGCACAGTGACGTGTGTAGACTCACCATTGGGGAGTGGGTCACTTATTTTCTTTATATGCCGGGGAGTGGGGGTAGAGATTGGTAGCTTGGTATTACCTGCAGACATGTTGGTATCAGATATGCATGTGCACGATGTGATTATCGGTATGGATTGGCTCACAGATTATAGAGCCATGATTGATTGCTTCGGTGGGAGCATTATTTTTGCCATTCCGGGGCAAGAGATGTTTGTGGTGGCAATGTCTCGCCCAGAGGGAGGCTCGACTGCTGATTTGTACTACATAGAGGAGGATACCTCTAAGGAGGTTGTGATTCCTTTAGACTCGATCCCAGTTGTCAGGGAGTATTCTGATGTGTTTCAGGAGATACCGGGCCTACCCCCCAGTCGTGAGATAGACTTTGTCATAGACTTATTACCAGATACGAGACCTATAGCATGCGCACCGTACCGTATGGCTCCAGCAGAGATGCGAGAGCTACGAGATCAGATTGAGCAGTTGTTGGGTCAGGGGTTTATACGGAGGAGTACTTCGCCGTGGGGTGCCCCTGTGTTGTTCGTAAATAAGAGAGATGGTTCATTGAGATTGTGTGTGGACTACCGGGAGTTGAAAAAGGTCATGATACGGAATAAGTATCCGTTGCCTCGAATCGATGACCTATTCGACCAGTTGAGAGGATCTTCTTTCTTCTCGAAGATTTATTTGAGATCGGGATACCATCAGTTGCGTATCAGGGAGGAGGACATCTCGAAGACTGCGTTCTTATCGAGATATGGTTCTTACGAGTTTCGGGTTATGCCTTTTGGTTTGACCAATGCTCCAGCCGTGTTTATGGACTTGATGAATAGGGTGTTCAGAGATTTCCTAGACGAGTTTGTCATTTTCTTCATTGATGATATTCTGGTTTACTCCCAGACAGAGGAGGAGCACGCCGAGCATTTGAGGCAAGTTTTGCAGACACTACGTCAGAACGAGCTGTATGCAAAGTATGAGAAGTGCGGGTTTTGGCTGAAGGAGGTCCAGTTTTTGGGACACATTATTTCCGACCGGGGGATATCTGTTGATCCGGGGAAGGTATCCGCGGTGAAGGAGTTGGGACAGCCCACGACACCAACGGAGATTCGTAGTTTCTTGGGTCTAGCAGGATACTACAGGAGGTTCATTCGGGTATTTTCGAAGATAGAAGGTCCTTTGACACATCTGACTCGTAAAGGTGTGTCGTTCATCTGTAGTGATGCCTGTCAGTTGGCATTCGATGAGTTGAAGGATAAGTTGACCTCAGCACCTGTGTTAGCATTGCCGAGACTGGGAGTTGAGTATCTAGTCTAAACCGATGCGTCCTTACAAGGACTTGGAGGTGTCTTGCAGCAGGAGAGTCGGGCCATAGCTTATGCTTCCCGTAAGCTAAAGCCTCACGAGAAGAATTACCCCACTCATGACTTGGAGTTGGCGACAGTTGTATTTGCCCTTCGTATTTGGAGACATTACCTTTTGGGGGAAAAATTTTGATTATTCACGGACCACAAGTCCCTACAGTACCTATTCACGCAGAAGGAGTTTAATATGCGGCAGCGAAGGTGGCTTGAGTTTGTGAAGGACTATCAGTTTGATATCCAGTATCACCCGAGGAAGGCTAACGTGGTAGCAGACGCGTTAAGCCGTAGGCCAATAGATAAAGTGGCAGGGGTGTGGAAAGCCAGGTGGAAGGAGTTGGGACACCAAGATGTAGTGGCCCGATCGTTCATGTCTGTGATGACCGTTACACCGCAGATTGTCACGAAGGTAGTAAGGGCACAGGCAAATGACTCGTTCTGTCAGGAGCAGATAGTTCGATTATTAGCAGAGGGAGCCGAGTCCTATACCGTTAGCTCAGACGGGGGATTACGCTTCAATGGGAGATTGTTGGTTCCGGAAGGGGAGGAATTGCGGCACGAGGTGATGGCAGAATCGCATGGCTCGCGGTTCGCGGTACATCCCGGTAGGGAAAAAATGTACCAAGACATGAGACGACAGTATTGGTGGAGCGGGATGAAGAGAGATATTGCCGTGTTTGTTTCAAAATGCTCCACTTGTCAGCTAGTAAAAGTGGATCATCAGAGACCGGCAGGACTTCTACAGCCATTGGAGGTCCCGATGTGGATGTGGGAGAGCATATCCATGGACTTTATCACGGGGTTGCCTACGTCACAAAGAGGTCACGACTCCATTTGGGTAATTGTGGACAGGTTGACCAAAGTCGCTCATTTTCTACCCGTAAGGACAGACTACACTACGGGACAATATGCCTAGCTCTTTATTGCAGAGATAGTGAGACTTCATCGTGTACCCCTAAATATCGTGTCTGATCGAGACAAGATATTTGTTTCACGATTTTGGGAAAGTTTTCAGGCGGCCATGGGCACGGAATTACGGTTGAGTACGGCGTATCACCCGCAGACCGATGGGCAAACCGAGCGTACGAACCAGATGTTGGAGGACATGCTACATATGTGCATCATTGATTTTAGAGGTGGATGGGAGCAGTATCTTCCACTGGTGGAGTTTGCTTACAACAACTCCTACCAGTTCACTATTGGCATGGCTCCATTTGAGGCGTTTTACGGTAGACCTTACCGTTCCCCAGCATGATGGTTGGAGGTGGGGGACAACAAACTACTTGGGCCGGAAGTGATTCAGGATACTTCGGTGAGGATAGAATTGATTCGGAGTCGCATTCGGGTAGCTCAGGATCGGCAGAAGAGCTATGCTAATGTGAAGAGGTTCTTCAGGGAATTCCAAGTGGGGGACCAGGTTTTGCTCAGAGTATCTCCTATGAAGGGGATTATGCGTTTCGGGAAAAAGGGGAAGTTGGCACCGAGGTATGTGGGACCATTTCCTATTATTGAGCGGATTGGACCGGTTGCGTATAGACTTGGATTACCGGAGCATTTGCATCGGATTCACGATGTGTTTCATACTTCCTCGCCAAGGAAATATTTTAGAGATGATTTGGCTCATTCTCACATTGCTTTAGAGGACATAGATCTCCAGCTTGATAGCTCCTACGAGGAGGGGCCGATTGCTATTTTGGACCGAAGTGAGCGGAAACTGCGGTCAAAGATAGTTCCGTTAGTGCGTGTTCAATGGCGATATCATAATGTCGAGGAGTCCACATGGGAGCGCGAGGATGAGATTCGCGAACGTTATCCAGAGTTGTTCTTACCAGGTACTTTCTAGTTCCGAATTTCGGGACGAAATTCAGTTATTAGGGGGGAAGTATGTAATACCCCGTATTTTTGTGATATTTATTTATGGGATTAATTGAATTAAATGTGTATTAATTGGAAATTAATCCGGATTAAAATACTAACGAGATGCGAGTTGGTATTTGATTATAATGGGTAAATATGACTATATATGAATATTGAACTATAAAACTTGTCGTGAGATTGAAATACGGCAATTTGGGAATTTTGTTGAGACGCGTGTGACAGTCGCGTCATGGAATATATTTATTTTAATTAAAAAGTGAATTTTATTTCTATTAACCGTATGGCCGTTTTAAGTGTGCTAACACGTCCGGAAGGGTCGAAATAGTCAGAAAACACTAGTCGGGGGTTTAGTTTG
Organism: Sambucus nigra; assembly: GCA_949130495.1. Classification (NCBI taxonomy): domain Eukaryota; kingdom Viridiplantae; phylum Streptophyta; class Magnoliopsida; order Dipsacales; family Adoxaceae; genus Sambucus; species Sambucus nigra. The sequence continues at coordinate 71,733,216 of OX422222.1, forward strand.
GGTCCCGGGGCATTTTTAGGCAATGCCGGCAACGTATAAGGGTAGTTTGGTAATTTTGAATTTATGGGAATTAAAAGATACGAAAATTGGGAATTAAAAAGCTGACTTGGTAATTACCCACTAAACCCACTAACCACATCTTAGGACTTAATGGGCTACGAGGGTTATTAGAATTGTTCCAAAATTTCCTAAGGAAAACCCTAGCCACCATTGTCACTTTGGAGAAGAAAGCTTGTAGAGAGAGAAGAGAGGAGAATTCTGCAGAGAAAGAGAGAACCATTCATCAAATCGTCATCAAAATCAGAGATACACATAAGGCAAGTGGTTTAATTTCATTTATTACAAAGAATGTTTCTTCCATGCGTAGGAAATTGAGAGAATTTCATTGTTCTTGGAGAATGATAAAACCCATTGAATTTGATGTAGAGATTTATAATTTTATGAGGAGATTGCATGTAGAACAATGTTAGGATGATTAGTCAGTGAAAAATACATATTTTATACCATAAAATCGGACTTATTTATGCCTATGGATGATTTTAATTTCTGGGGTTCATGTTCTTGAAATTGGGGAAGAAGATGTGGAGATTTAATAATTGAATGAGGTTAGGATGAATTAACCCCACAAAATGCGTTAGTATATGACCTAAATATGTTTAGGGATGATTAGTATCTTTGAAAAATCGTTGGATTAATGTTTAGGTGAGGTTAGAGGTGAAGAGATGTTGGAAAAACGAGATTAGGAAAATTTAGGCTCGAAACAGGCCACTCGTTAGAAAACCTGCCCAGGTCGTTCGAACGAGCTTCTAACGAGTTGACCTTTGACTTCTAACGAGGGTGAAGTTCGTTCGATGATTTCGTTCGAACGAGACCTCGTTAGAAAGCCCACTTCGTTCGAACGAACTCTCGTTCGAACGAGACTTCTAACGAGCTGACAGTTTTTTATCCCGAGTGTCCCGTAACCTTGTTTATAAGTAGAGATGATACTTCCTTGTGGATTAATTGATATATTTGGGATATTTGGGATATAATGAGGAGTAAAACCTAGAAGTGTAGTTTGAACCTAATGGAATTTATGGATTTGGACGTGAGTGTCTATTACGACGTGAGAACAATTAATGGCTCGTATAATTATATTAACTGGGAATATATAAATTGTGTAGCATTATATGTCGGTACGAGAATGAGAAGTGTACCGTCGATATATTATGGTGATTACTAAGATTTGTGCATACTTAGTATATGTATATGATTTTATGTGTATGACATACCTACCATACTTGCTATCACGGGAGGTTTACGTTCGCTTAGGGCCCTTTAATCCTTGTGTTGCCCGGATTTAGACTGCTACCTCGATGAACATAGGTCAGAGAAGGACTTATTGGGATGTTAATAAGTCTGCTGATCGTGGGAGCACAGGTATGTGCGTGACCCATGTGATGTGACTGTGTTTGCCTCCATTGTTTGTGATGTTGTTATCTGAGAACGATTCCTGAGAGATTCGGAATGCGTGATCCTTATGTACGTGATGTATCGGGATGGATAGCAGAGTATGTGTGCACCGCAGCTTAGTCTCGGGGTGCTTGTATTTTATATTTATGATGTGAATAATATACACTTAGTTAATCGGAACTTTCATGTTGGTATTGTGAAATATAATTATGGTAATGTTTTGAAAACATAACGGGTTAACCGATAGTGAATTGTATTACTAATTGAGATTATGAGTTTAAGTAAAACCCTCTATTTAATTGATAACGCTAGAATGTAATATGGGGATCGAGTAGTAAGGGGGTAGAACTTATTACGGTTTGGTTAGATATGTATGTCAATTAGATGGGTAGGTACGTTAGGAGTGCACATGTAGTCGAGAGGTTAGAATTTCATGTCAGTGCACGTCCTAACATGTATTTTGCATTTAATGTTTTAATGTTATTAAAACACTTGCTATTTTTAAAATGATTTCCACTTTCGGGATCTGACCCATTTGCTTTCAAATCTATTTTTGTAAAAACCATTTTAGGTGCCCAGCCACAAGGACACCATGCTTAGGATCCTCATTCAGGTGACGAGTTGTAGCTGTTTGTGGAAGTTACAGGACTTTGCTTGTAGATGCTTCATCTACCTTGACTCTATATTCAGCATTTTATCAGTTGTAGGGCATATCGCCCATTCCTTTTAGAGACATTCCATTTATTTCAGTTATTCAGGATTGAGACTTGTCATATTATTTTCAGTTGTGGGATTGTGGTGAGGAGTTTTCCTCCGGACTTATTATTATTTGTTGGTTACTTCATTACTTCGTTATGGTGAATGGATTATGTTGTTCTTCCATTATTCTTTTATTGCATGTTAATCAGATTTAACTTCAAATTTGGCAACTTACTTTTTAAATACTAGGTGGTTAGTAATTATTAAAATGTTTTCGACAGTGATGCTATTAACTGAACCAACTTGGCATTTTGTATTGATTTAATAAAGGAGTAGCTACCCAGTATTTAATTAGTCGGGGTGTCACAATATAATGAAATGGAAAGAGAATTATTTTTATGTCATCCAAAGTTTCATTTTGAGTGCGCCATGGTGTCCAGAAGGGTCGAGATAGTCAGAAAAGTCTACTCGAGAGTTTAATTTGGGTCCCGGATCAATTTTGGACCAAATCGACATCCCCAGAGGGCAATTTGGTAATTTGTATTTTTGGAATAATTAAACCTACGAATTTTCTAAGTTATTATATCTCATTAGAAAAGGGGGGTTAGGGATAGTTACGTGAGAAACAAGAGGAAGAAACATAGAGGCTATAGGAGGAAGAGGAGAGGATTTCTAAGGGTAGAACCACCACCTCTACACCAATTTCACCATCGAGACCACTGAATTTTAGATCGGAGAGAAAGGAACACCAACATAACCATCTTCTTCAATGGATTAGACCTACCAAAAGAGGCAAGTGTTTAATCTTGCAAACTTATAGAATATATGAATATATGTTAGTGTAGGTTGAATTAACTATGAAATTATTGTGATTTGTATAAACTTTTGAAGACATATATCATTATCTTGGGTGAAATTGATATAAAATAGGATACTCCATGTAGTTAGTATATAACCCACAAAATTATATTGAATCTTTATGAAGAAACTTGGGTTTTGATGGGTATGATTGAATTGCAGAACAATTTCTTCAATTAGAAGAAGTTGAAATTGGGTAAATTTAATTGTCATTGTAGAAACTATTTTGAGCCATTTTGGTTTTGAAAATGAATATCCTGTTTGCATAGCCTTGTAGAAAACCCTATTTTCTGCATTTTGTTCTCTGATACATTTTTTCCAAAACGACTCCGAAATGCCTCAAAATTGAATTTTAAAAATCTGGGCAGATTCGTGGAGTAAATTTTCAGATATGTTATTTTTTGTGGTTATTCCTTTGGAGGTTCCCTAGATTGATTGATTGTGATTGTGTTTAATAATGAGGACATTAAACCTAAAGTGGAGATTAAGTTTACATAAAGTGAGACGAATAAATATTGGGATCATTGAGAAAATTGTTTTGTTTGAGTTAAAACCTTACAACGTAGTTAATTCAAGGGAAATGGAATAACCAACCATGATTATTAGGGTAAATTAATAGTGGGAGAATAGGTTTAATTACATTAAAAGATTCTTGGGTAGTGAATACTCTTTGGGGAAAATACGAGGGGGAGAATATTTGTAAGTTAATAAATATATCAGTACTATTAGTGAAGAAAAAATAATACTGTGTATGTATTATAATATTTGGGTTATGATTATACTTAATGTTCTTAATAGGTTGTGTGAATACCTATAGTATTATTTATTATGTTTATAACATACCTACACCGCTTTCTATCACAGGAGGTCTTTTCAAAGGGGACAATCTCATCCTGATGAGCCCACTGGGGGGATTTTAGATTGGTGCCTCAGAATATAGAACCTGGAAAAGTCTTATCGATGAGTTGATAAATTGGCGATCATATGGGTGCATAGGTATGTGTGAAGCCCATAGACTTGGAACTATGTTCGCCTCCAATATGTGTGATTTGTATTTACGGTTCGAGGGATATACCGAATCGATTGTCCTTATTTAGTACGAGATCTACTGGAACTTAATAACAGAGTATGCATGCACCGCAGTTGAGTCGAGTGGTGTCGTATTGGTATATATATTATATAGTGATGAATATATATATATATATATATATATATATATACTATTTACTGCGTGAAATTTATAGATACTAAAGTTAATGAATTCTTAAATTACTGAAGTATGAGAGCACTTAACCTTATTGTGACACTCTGACTTGGAATATAAAGGATGAGATATTTAATAATATAGTATCTGGGGAATATGGGATAATAATATGAGTGATGTTTAGAATGTCTATGTCTAAAATCTAGTTAGGGGATATCGAGAAATAGATTGAGTTAAAGGTACGTTAGGCGAGCACAATAGTTGAGAGGTGATAATCTCATGCGAGAGCTCAAAAAGCTAACATGTATATAGTATTTTCTTTTCCGTGTGTTAAATACTTGTTAAGCGGTTTAAAAATATTTTACACTCGGGCTCTGACTCGTCTCTTGCAAATCTCTTTTCTTTTCTGACTATTTTAGCTGTCTATCCAAAGGGATGCCAATCTTTGACTGTTGGATAATTTGACGTGCTGCAACTATTGTGGGACTTGCAGGTCCTCGTGATTAGAGGCCTCCACTATTCTTCATTCATTTCCTATTTTAGTTATTTTAGTTAGGGCATGTGTTGCCCCTTTCCAGTTATTTTTATTTCATATAGATATGAACACTTCCATTTCAGTTTGATAGGATTAAGTATTATTATAGTTTGTTGGTTTTGAGATATTTAACTAGAACGTTTTCTCCCGTTTCATTTTATTCGGTTAGATGGTTTATTATACTTTATTTATTTATTCAAGAGTATGGTAACTGATTTAATGATTTAAATTAATTTATATTAATTAATGGATTAAATGTTTTCGACACTAGCTTAATTAATTATTAGGTGATTAATAAAGTAAATATTTCGATAGTGATGCTAATAATGAACCAACAGGATATTCGGTTTTATATTCTATAAAGCACTGATCACCCGATATTTAATTAGGCGGGGTGTCAAAAGTGAATACCTACTTAATATATATATATATATATATATATATATATATAGGTAGTGTGTGCACCTATTATATGATTGATGGTATATGTTAACATATCTATGCTACCTGCTATCAGCGAGGTTCCTGCGCACTGGGCGATCCCACTTTACCGATTCCAGGGAGATCTGGATTTGTGCCCCAAAACATAGAACTTAGGGAGGCTCACTATGTGCCGTGTATTAGTGTAACCGGCTTGTCATCTGGGTACATTATATATGTTCTTAGCCTAAAATCTTATAACTATGTTCGCCTCCATTGCTTGTTATATGATTTTGGGTTCAAAGTAACATGCCAAACTAGTAGCCCCTATTTAGTATGAGAGGTACTTAAACTGATAGTAGAGTATGCCCGTATTTCACGGTGGTCATTTTGAGGTATGCCGTAATGATATATATATATATATATATATATATATGTGTGTGTGTGTGTGTGTGTGTGTGTGTGTGTGTGTGTGCGTGTGGGGGGTGAGCAAGATAAATATATATATACAAATATGAATTTTCGACTTACGTGCGACAGTAGACAGTTAAATAGTGTATATCTAAAGAATGAATTAAGTTGTGAAACTTAATTAATTGAGTAGTGAGAAAATGAGTGAAATGTTTATTTCAATTCTTACAACGTATGAGAAACGTTAACTAACAGTTAGAGTACTGTATGGGTGGTACGGGAACATAGAAGGATTCATAATAAGTTAAATGATGATGTGTAGTTAGCTGGGGTAGAATAACTAGGTGGTCTAAGTAGATACATTAGGCGTGCACAATAGTTGAGAGGTGAGGAGACTGAAGAGAGTGTACGTGATCCTAACATGTGTAATCAATAATTGATTTTAAATTGTGTTAAATACTTGCTAAATATTTTCAAAATGTTTTGGGTTCTAACCCTTGCTATAAAATATTTTCAAAACCTTTTAGGTGTCCAGCCACGGGGATGTTAGACTTGATGCTTCTTTATAGGGATGTGTAGCTGCAGCACTGTGGAGGCTTGCGGAGTTTTAATTAGACGCTTCTATCTTTCATTCCTAGTGTAGGAGTTTATTTCAGTTTGGGTAGGTTGACTTGTTTTGACTTTACTTATTCAGTTATTCAGTTCAGACTTGTATTCAGACTATTTCTTATTTGTTAGAGTTATTATTTGGTTTGGGATTTTAGCCCATGGTTTATTCGACAAGACATTAATGATTTATTTACCTAAGATTTTGGACTCTAGTATTGTGTGAATGTTTAATTCAGTTTTTTCACATATTATCATTATTTGTTTAACGCAAGATAAAATTTAACATATGATTAATTAACTAATAGGGGATTAGTAAATAATTTGGTTTTCGATGGTGATGCTAAGAATGAACCAATTGGGAAATCCTGTTTTAATTTAATAAAGGACTGATCACCCGGTATTTAATTTGGCGGGGTGTCACAGAAGAATGACTAATTATATTCTTACCATGTCCATAATCGTTTTGTTTTATCTCTTAGCAGCACCATTCATAGGTTCCCCTCGTATTGTGTATTATAGGATGATACTGCATTCTTCTAGGAATTTGGCAAAACATTTTGAACGTTGTTCACCTGATCCATCATATCTACCTAGTATTCACCACCACGGGCAGATTTGATAGTTTTATTCTTATTGCCTAGTTGATTTTCAACTTTGGCTTTGAAGGCCTTTATAAAGTCTAAGAATTGAGACTTATCATGAATTAAATATATGTACCCATAACGAGAATAATAGTCTATAAAATTGATAAAATATTGTTGACCATTCCAACAAGCCATAAGGAATGGACTGCAAATAGCATTATGTACCAATTCTAAGATACTAGAATTACTTTTGGCTCTTAACTTTTGAATGTTTGTCTGTTTCCCCTTTATACACCCAATACAAACATCAAAGTGGGTTAAATCAAGGGGTTCAAGTATTCCGTCTGACACAAGCCTTTCAATTCTCCTTCGAGAGATACGACCCAAATGTTTGTGCCATAAGGTGGTGGAATTCTCATTAGTCAATTTTCATTTTGTGCCTCTTGTAGTTGTTTGCAAGGTTTCATTACATGAAGCACTAGTGTTTACATATACAATTTATCAAATAAAAAACCAGTTGCAATAAATGTAGAATTAAGGAAAAAAACTGATTTTATTATTTCCAAATGAACAAGAAAAAAATAATTTCCATCTGAAAGACAATAGTACATAAGTCTCTCTTAATTGAATAAAATAGCTAGTCTCAAAAGATAATCTAAAGGTCCTAATTACTCCAACTGCAACTATTTTCTATCACCCATATAGATGAATCTTTTAGCATGATTTGGCGATCGACTCCATAGGCAACCCAGCATAGGTCTACTTACATGAATAGTAGCACAAGAATCTACCCACCAAGTAAGACTAGGTACAAAAGACAAATTAACTTCAGAACAAACTAAAGTGATAAGTTTATCTTTCCTTACACGCCATGCAACGTACATGGAACAATACTTCTTCACATGCCAAGGTTTCTTGCAAAAGTATCAGGTAAATTTCGAATCCTTCTTCTTTTGTGGAATTTTGGTTTGTGATGATCCTACTCCAACTTTCTTATTATCATTCCTTTTTCGCTTATTGTTCTTTCAGGTAGATGTAATATGAGCACTTTCAGTGGTCTTTCCCCGCTTCAATATGTCATCTTCTTGCACAAAATGAGAAATGAGCTCATTAAGAGTCTATGCATCTTTTTGAGTATTATAGCTAACAATAAAGTATCCATAGTTTGCAGAAAGGGAAATCAGCACCACTTGCACGAGCATGTCACCAGACAACTCTAACGTTAGTGCCTTAAGTTTTGAAGTGATGTTAGATATCTCCACAATGTACTTAATTATGTTGCATTTACCCTTATACCTCATTTAGATAAGGTTAGTTAGATGCGTACTTGTTTCATCTTTTCATTTTATACAAAATGATTTTTAATATCTAGTAGGAAACCCTTAGCAGTTACCAAATCGAACATACTTCCCCGAAATACTTCTGGAACACTGCACTTGAACATCATTAGACTTAAGCTAGTATAATGATCCGACTTATCAGAGTTCTCTTTATCCTCAATGGAACTTTTATCCGTAAGAGGAGCGGGTTGTTCTTTCCTTAGTACGTAATCTAAATCCATGCAGACGAGAACTATAGAAATATTCTCTTTCCAATTCTTGAATTTTGTGCCATTAAGCACAAGAATTGTGTGTTTGAGAAGTAGACTAACAGCATGCGTTATGTAAAAGTTTTAGCTATGGATTTATTATTATAATAAAATCAGTTATTCCTATTTTAGTGAGAATCATGTATGGACATAATGTTTGCAGTATTTTATATGTTGCCGATGTGTTTTATTTTGCTGAGTAGGTGTTTTGGTGTGTAGAGTACGACTTACACATAGAGGATCAAGTCACGAGTTCTTATGGAATATAAGGTTTATCATTCATAGTCTTAGGTAGCACTGGACACTCCATCAGTAGGACTGTAGCATAATATTTTAGTAAGTCTATCTTGATTATAGAAAATGATATAGTTTTAACTTATTGTGCAAGTACACTTTGTGTGTATTGAATGTGACCAATTTGAGGTCATTATTTTTATACAGATTTTATAAGACAATGTATACCTAGTGATTATTAGGTTTACTTAAGGCTCTTAATCCTAATATGATTGATGGACACATGCACTAGTTATTTATTGCTTTGACTTATCGAGTGAGATTCATTATTCAATCAATAATCTTGATAAATTGGATAATGGTGATTAATATATGGTGAAAGTATTTTATGGATGAAATCCATGTCTCGGTATAGAGACTGGTGATATCCCCTTAAGATGCTTATAAGTTTTGTATGTGTTAAACTCTGCAGGTGGATTATGTTAATCTGACACTATAAATAAGTTAAGTTGGACCGCTCAAGGACTTGAAGAAGTTAATCAAATCAATTATCAATAATTTATTTTATTAACGGGTATTTATAACCTTAACGTGGGGAGAATTAAGTAATTAATAATAAGGAGCTCGAAATATAATTTCGAGTTAAGGAGAGGATTTGCAATTATAATTATTTAGTGGTATTAATTATAATTAAGGAACAGTGATTAAAATCCAGGAAGGATTAGATTTTCTTAGGCCCATTAGGAACCACATCCTTATCTCCCATTAGGATTCCTACTGTAGCTTATAAATATGAACTTAAGGATCATTTTTCCTCAACCTATCCATCAGTCTTTGCTACTCAATAAACCCTGATACGAATTTGTGAAGAAGAGAGGCAGTAGAGAGGAAAAAGGAGATAAGAAGGTGGTCACGAAGGAAGATCCCACATTCTCCTCGTGACTGTTCATATCATGAATAACGTAAAAAGCCTCGAGGTGTATCTGGGCTTGCGTTCTAGATCAGCTGTCATCATATTCATTTTTTGATAAGACGACGTCGAATCAAAGAGATATCGCAAGTAAATCCTAAATATGCCTTGTAGGATTTCACGTATGTGTAATTTTTTTGTACTTCTATCTATACGCATTTTCAATAGACCCTTGCACTTACACTCCAACATTATGTTCATGTTGGCAGTGATATAAGTAGCTGAAGCAGTAACTTAATTTAGAGAACAAATAAATAACATAAACTCAAATTAAAATTCATGTCAAGTTATACATAAATGCAAGACATACATTTTATACAATTGTAATGGTGGGCCCTTTTTTCAAGATACCTAGGACAACATTAATGTTTAGTCTTTGGACTGAAACATCAACTTGTAAGGGGTACTCTCAGTGCAGAAATCAAATGTTGATGATAAATCCGGTCAAACAACAACCATCCTTTGGGTCGATATATTGTCCACATGGAAACTTTATAATTGTCACACATTTATTCCCGTATGTATATTTATTATTTGGCAAATTAACAATCCTCCTTTGAGTCAATCACTAATCGCATAAATAATAAACACACACATCGTAATAACTCAAAATAGATTAATCTACGCAATAGAGGTTACTTTGGCAACATATTGCTTCAATTAATTTATTTTAAAATATAAGATAAGGGTGCTAATTAAATAGCACAAAAGGGAGGAACCTTTTGATTTCAAAAAAATAGTCTGAATCGAAATATGTTAGAAAATATATATTCCCTTGACGAGATTGTTCGTCTTCCCATCAACCATATGAGCACTTTATCATATTTCCAATATTCAAAACATTAAATTTAACGTTTGGTCAATAACAAATAACACATAACATGAATGTTAAAACAAACATTTAATTGTAAAAAAATATATGTACTGATTTTAACCATAAAATATGGAAAAATAATTTATTTTTTTAAAAATGGAAAGTTTTGAGTTATCACTACGGTAACATAGACAATCTCTTCATAATCACTCTCCTATTAGTGGAATCGCAAAATAATTTTTTAGGCAAGAGTTATTAGTGTTGACATTATTACCAAAAATGACAAAAATGCATTTTTAGGGTCTAAACGATGTCAAGTCGCCAAGATAGTGTGGTGACCATTGTATACAATCAGTTCTATTTATTTTGACGTTTTCAGGTGTTCATCAAAATTTCGTAAAATTCTGAGCAAGAAAACGAAATATGACCCTCAAACGTCCCTCAAAATTCTAAATCGAGATTTCAACAATTCTCATATTGATCTTGAACAAAATTGAATTAATCCATCCAAATCCATTATGAATTAAACCCTTTTGAGATAAATCAAAAATCACTATGGATTAACAATCCTTAATCAATTTGAGATTATCATTATTAAAATTATCAGAATGCATACACAAATTCTACATAGAATTCAAAAATCCATATGGGTTCTAACTAGATCTTATGTATGATAGGTTAAACAAAATCACTTCTAAATCACAATCACAATACCAATCTCAAAAATCTGATATGAAGAAGCTCTGATACCACTTGTTGTAATATTAAAAAAAATCAACATATTAGAATATCAAGATTACCTGATCAAAGAATTGTAGAAACTGTGTACCTGAATTCATAGGAATATCAAGATTACCTGATCAAAGAATTGTAGAAACTGTGTACCTGAATTCATAGTGATAATTGAAACTTGGGGTTTGTAGGTCTTCCACCGACTAATCTCACTTTCTCAATGAGTTGTCTCTCGTTGATGGGAATGATGACGAGAGTGTTTAGAGTGCATTAATGTTGAGGACGAGAACCCTTAATTGTATTTATATGCCTATAATTAGAACCCCATAAATTCTAATTAGGTGACTCCTGAGTAACTAATATGTGATTCTTGAGTAATACGACTCTTGAGTAATTGGTAGGTAACTCTTGGGTAACTACATATTACAAAGCTCATACTTATTTTTAGATGTCTTCTTGCGCTCTACTAATTAGATCACTTAATTTGTCCAAACAAAGTATAATCCCAAATACAATTGATATTTTAATATGCATGCCCATATTAAAATATTAAAAATATTTCAACATGAAATGCATAATATCTGCCAATGAGGTTTCAATTAATGACCACCAACAATGAAGCTTTGTTAAACTTGAAAATTAAATAAAATAACAATAATAATGAAGCGTTGAAATAACTATAAATCATCAAGCTTTTCAAAAGCTGGCAACATTCTTCTATATGAAGAGCTGAACCCAAAAATATTTTGATTTCAACTCAGGAAAAATATTTGCAGGACATCAAAATTGAGAAAAAAATATGGTGCTCAGAACATTGCACCCACAGTTTTTAAAAAAAGACATGAATATCCTAATCTAGATTTATTCTGGATAATTAAAAGATTCAATAATGAACTTTAATATATGTTGTAATATTGCTATCAATATTTTTAATGAAGACCTGTCAGATTCTTCAAGACCTAACTTGTAATTATTGGTGAATTTTGAGAGAATGAGATGATAGAATAGAATTCAGAGAGAAATAGAATTACATAGAGAGAAATAGAGATAAAAAATTGGAAAAATATGAGAGAGAGATATTATTTCAATTCCAAAAACTAACTGTTACAATGGCCAATTGATACATTTATACAATTTGAGGTTGATTGACTAACTTCTAGCTAACTTACAATCCACCAATCACAATCAAGATCTCTATATAACTAACCGACTTACAATTCACCAATCAAAATCAATCTTTCTAACTAACTAAGACTGCTGAGCTGTCTAACAACTAACTACATTCAAAACTGATTTTCCCCAAATGACTTTAATCGGACAAATGCCTCCCATAGAAAAAATCCTTGTCCTCAAGGATCAAAATTAGAAAACTTGTGCAACATATCATCATAATTTTTCCACGTGGCATCACTGGGGAATGTATTGAACCATTGGACCATAACTTGGGTGACTAGAACTGATCCTCTTCATACTAGTCTACGATTTAGGATGGCAATAGGCTCAATAATGACTTAACATGCCTCGTTTGTCAGTGGTAGCTCAGTGATGGGAGTGATCTGTGCACCAACTCGTTTCTTGAGCAGTGAAACATGGAAAGCTAGGTGGATACTCGTATTTTCAGGCAATTGCACATCATAAGCAACCTTACCCTTTTTTCCTTTGATTTGATAGGGGCCATAGAATTTTGGGGATAACTTGTGGTGTTTTCGCATAGAAACTGAGGTCTTGTTATAGGGTTGGAGCCTTAAGTACACCCATTCACCTGTGAGAACGATAGTGATGACAGTCATATGGGTGCGTAGGTATGTGCGTAGCCCATCGGCTTGGAACTATGTTCGCCTCCAATATGTGTGATTTGTTTGATGGTTCACGAGAAATTGAACCTATAGTCCTTTATGCAATGAGTGATGCAATGAGACATGATAGCAGAGTATGCAGGCACCGCAGCTTTGTCTTGGGGTATAGTATAGTATATTTATATAAGATAGTGTGCTTATATATATACATGTACTTGTTATGATATCTACTGTGTGAATTAAATAGACAGGAATAATAATAAAATCTGAAATGAATAGTAGTCCTCCATGTAGTGAGTAATGCATCGGGACATGATAACAGAGTATACCTTGCGCCATAAGGTCTTAACCTATGGGCGCAGGATTAAAATATATATATATATATACATGTGGAGTGATTAAATATATACACTGGTAAATAATTTTACTGTGGGTAATTAGTCGAGGTGAATGTCATGATAAATAAATAATCTTAGTGAGAAATGGATTAACTATACAAATGATGAACGTACTTGACTTTTCGGTACAAACTATTTTGATATCGTATCGTATGGGTGATACGGGTATTCTAGAGTGAACATAGGTAGTAATAACACTTCATTGAACTAATGTCATATTATATATATATATATATATATATATATATATATATATATATATATATATATATATATAAGCATTGACAGTATTGAGGTAATATTTAAAAATATTCGTAAAGTTGAGAATTTACATACGTGATTCTAATCATAAAAGTACGCTTAACATGCGACGGGATGATTAACGGGCTAGTTATGTAGATGTTATGGACTAGTTAGATAGAGAAATGACTAGGCAAAATAAATGAATGTGATAGGTCTGCACTATAGAAGAGAGGTGAGATTGTCCTCAAGAGAGTGCGTCCGTAAAAGAAATTATGAACATTATATACTACGCATTTCATTTATTGTAATAAAATGCTTGTTAAACATTTTTATATACCGGGCTCTGGACCGTTTCTTGTACTTCTTCTCTCTTGTCTATGTATATGTATATTATCAAGTGTCCAGCGACAGGGATGCCATAGTTAACTTATCTACTCCAAGGTTACGCAGTTATAACATTATGGATGGTTCCAGGAGTTGATTTGACATATCATTTCTTTATTCCTAGAGTAGTATTCTTATCTCATTTTCAGATTCATTCAAGGCATGTTTCCCCCTTTTACTTTTAAACTCGGTATTTGGTTTATGTATTCATTTATTGGATTATTACATTGGGATGTTGAGCTGATTGTTTATTCGGCAGGTCATTTATTCATTTAGTACTATTTTAGACTCATGGTTTGGATGTGTGGTTTATTTTTTATTTAGCATGCATATTTAATTATTTAATAAAAAGATAAAATTTGACATTAGTCTTTTTGAATAGTAGGTGGTTAGTAAAGTTTTAAAAAGTTTTCGGTAGTGATGCTAAGAATGAACCCCTGAGATTCCGGTTTTAAATTTGATATAGGACTGATCACCCTGTATTTATTTGGGTGGGGTGTCACTGGTGGTATCACATCATGAGTTTCTAGTGTCCTTAGGATCTGTACAGTTTTTCACTATTCAACTTTGCGTTCTTTGATATAGATCCTTATGATAGGATTGTTGAATTCCACTATGTATGCATTTTTTGTTCTCCTACTTAATAATAGTTAATGTGATTCATGTACGAGCTCAGTTAGATTTCGAACACCGAACATTATAGGATGACTAACAAGGGTCGTTATAAGGAATGCAGGAGGAAAGGGGTAGAAGCCATAGAGTAATTTGAAAATGGTTATTGCGATAGAAGTCAACATAATTGTTGCTTAGAAAAGTGATGATAGGATAATCTCGGGGACAGTAGTTTCCCCTATCACAATCAAATATGATAATGGTGAAAATCTTACACTCACCCAGCGTAGTCGACAATGGGTAGGGAAAGTCGGAAGGACTCTTTCAAGAAGCCATTGATAAGAATCCAAAAAAGAGAACGTGTGATAAGACAATGGAAAGGGAAATCCAATGACAACTGTGTAGGGTAGAGTACAGCGATACTGGGATGTAAATTTTAGGCAATAAAGTTTAATCTCATAGGAGCAACATAAAATGATGAGAGTCAGTCACTACATATAAGAAGTATATAGGATTAAGTGAGAAATTTTCAGTATAATTTGATCACTAGATTTTCTATCTGCTATTCGGACAAAGGTGAGAATCAAGTTTAAAAACTTATCACAAGTGAATGAGATAGAGGATGGTCATGAGAGAGAAGTTAACTAGGTCGGTGAACTCCGTACCCGACGAAGGGGCTACAGAAAAATATAGAGGATTAGTGAGTTAAAAATAGACTCGTGAGTGGAATACACAAGTATGAGTGTAAAATTCGGATTGGATGACTAGTGTCGACATCGTCAAGGTCGTACGTTTACAAGTTTATATCAATGCTTCCATGGGAAGGAAGCCTAGAGAACTGAAAATCAAGCTGAAGAGCAAGGCTGAATTTAACGATGTTAGTGAAGAACCACATGAGGGTATACCCAGTAGTGACCTAGTTAAATGTTTAAAATAAATTAAAATTCTACCAAGTGATGGTGGATTCAGTCAGGGCCATTGAGGATAACAAAGAGTCCCAGAGGTACATCGGAGGCAAAGGGACAATAGGGGTAGCAATCGGGGACCCGATGATCAGGCAAGGCAGATATAACAGAGAGGCGTCTTGTGTGTAAAGAGTAGGTACACATGTGGAGACCGTGTCTACAGCGAATCGGGAAAAAAAATGGGATGCTAGTAGTGGCAACAGTTCTAATAAGTTTTGGTTCGGTTAGGACGAGGGTGTTATGTCCAAGAACCATTTGAACCGCCAACACTTGTGACAATAGAAATATGAGTTTTATCTCGAGGTAATTGAGATACGTTTTGTGTGACAATAGCGAGTCACAGTAGTTGGTGAACACTAAATTCGCATGTGAAATGGGTATAGTAGAGATGTCGTTAATATTAATATAATGTATATATCTTTGCCATCGTGTAACGGGGCTCTCGTTAGTTCCATATGCAGAGGAGAAGGTGTGGACACTAAGAGGATGTCATGTATTATGCGATAGTTTTTCTCCTTTTAAGGGATATGAAAGGGAGCATATTATTATCTTACGTAGTGACTGGATACCGAGGGTTAGAGCAATAGTAGACTGTATGGGGAGTCTATGGTGCTCGCTATGCCAGGGTAAGATACACTAATTTGTAAATCATCACCTGGAGGAGGGTAGAGCCAAAATAAATTGTATTATATTGTATAATTCGATAAGTAAAATGGTGTTATTACTTTTAATCCCAGTGAGTGGGGTCTTCTACCTACGTAATTCAGGGTATATCGAGTTTACCGTTGAGCAGGGAGATTTAACTCATTATTTTCTACATATTGAGAATTTAGTGATAGCTAGAACATCGTAATGTGTGACGCCTCAAGAGACATAGGATTAGGTGATTGAATTATATGTCGAGAGATATGATTCGTGATATTTAGTTATGTGCTTTGGAACTACAAATTTTGTTCAAAATGCTAGAGAATAGTGCATTGAGAAATTCAATTGAACCTAGTTGTGGGATGTTACACGTAGGGACCTTAATTTACGTCCGTAGTGATGAGACGTAGTTGGATGCTAATCCATTAATTTAAAATTTTTAATTATTGAACGTGCAGAGAAAACACCGTAAGCTGAGAGCTATTAAAAATATAGGGCTAGTGGATGAATATATATATATATATATATATATATATATATATTACAATGTACACATACCTGTATATATGTGATATTGTGTTTCGTAATAGACATATAGGAATATGTTGGCATTGTTATATGTAATCCCGGTGAGTAGGGATGTTTACTGATGTGATTCAGTGTAGACTGACTTATTATCGAGCGGAAAAATATAGCTCGTGATTTATTCACGCTAAGAAACTAGTGATAGTAAGAGCGATGTATTATATGTTGTCTTTTGTAACATGGGAGTGGATGAGTATACTTTTATGTTAAGAGAGGGGGAATTGGGAGTATGTGCTATCGACTGAGGGCTTAACGGATCTCAACGACGGACAATGTTAGGTAGAAGTGTATCAGGGGGGTTTCTTGTTTGGATTTCTCTTTGTGAGACATCCCACTCATGAAACTTAGCGCAACGTTGGAAGTGGGAGATGTTTGGCCATTAGGACATGGGTTTGGTACCTTGGTTATTATACACACACACACACACACACATATATATATATATATATATATATCCATATAATAAGATAGCATGGATTTTGAAATTTCTAAGCACAATAACGGCTCAGATCTTGCCACATCTCCCACTACAAATGAATGGCTTAGATTAAATCTTCAATTTTTATTCAAAATTTGAAAATTCTTATTCCCCCCCCCCCCCCTCACACACACACACATTCCACTCCCCCCTTCTCATTAGCAACACAAAATAATTTTCCTGTTCTCATTTACCCAAACTTTTGTACGACTCTCTCTTACCCTTTCGTACAACTCTCTAACTCTGGATTTCTCTCACCATCTCACTTATCTCCCTCGATCTCTCGCTCTTATCTTTGCTGTCCCAACCAAGTGAGTCACGTCCTCTATCCCTCTCACGGATTTAGTTTTTTTTGTTTATGAGTTTTCAAATTTGAGAGATTTTGGTTTTGATTATAGATTTTACAGATTGTATTGTTGTTTTTTGGGGGTTTTCTTGAGATTTTTGGGTTTAGGGTATATGAATTGGTTTTTTCGAACCATAAACCCTAAAAATGATGTTTCTCACTTCTCCTTTTATTTTCAATTTCAAACCATTAGCACCCATATTTTGATTTTCCATATCTGACCTCAAAGCCCTAATCATTTTTTAGGTTCGCCTCTTCCATTTTTGTGCTTATATTTGTAGATCTAATTCTTTAGTTAATGGAATTTTTTTGCAAATTCAACACCTGAACAGGTATGTCTCTCTCGCTCATGAATTTTAGGTTTTCTTTTTCAGATTTTAAGGGTTTAGGTAAACGGATGGTAGTTTTTTTTTTGTCTGGATTGTATAGATTTTTATGTTCCCCTTCATATTAAAGCCTTTGGGTATGAGAATATAGGTTTTTGGTTTTTGTTTACTGATTTCTTAGGGATTTTTAGTTTTTCTATTTTTAATTTACTTTTTACTTTTGACCCATTTCTCCTTTTTTTCACACTCGCAGGTACTAATGTGGTATATAGCTCACACTCAGCAGGTATATAGCTTTTCCACACCTTTGAAAATTGTTTTGGGGAATTTTTGTTTTAAAATTACTTTTCTCTAAACAATCACAAACACACCCACATGAAAAAGTTAATTTTTGTGTTCTAAACTGAGTTTTATTTCTTTAGTCAAAGAGAGTTATGGGCACACTACTGTTTGGAATGCCATCAAACAACATTTTTTTTATTATGAATAAAACGTTATTCTATTCCGTTTGATTTATTATTCTGTTGTAGATTTTAAAAAATTAAGTATTTAAACTTGATTTGAAGTGGTTCTCTATTGAAGATAAAATTGAACTTTGAAAATTACAATAAGTATGTATTAAGCTAAACATATATTCTTCATTAACGTGTGATTGATTATATAACATTGTGTGAGTTTATTATTTCTATGAGATTTTCATTTATAAAAGTAATTATATTAGCTCTCACAATAGTTTCAATTTGGTAGTGAAATCTAATTTTGACTACTAGTGTTTCGAATGAGGTCTTTTCGTCTTTCATAAAAGTCTATTTATGAGATTAATGGGTTTTGTGATTTCAATATAATGATTTAGAATTTATATTTTGGTAATGCAGTTCTTTGATATGCGTTTTACCCATATTTTCACAATAAACTAAACTTTTTCATTATCTCTTTAAATAAAAAAGTACTTTGTATTCTATAGTTGATAAGGATTTTCAGCTTCTATTTTGAATAAAAAAGTACTTTGTGGATTTTGTAGATTTTATATTGTTTTGGGTACATGGTTTTTGAAAATTTTAGGGTGGTTTTGGATTTACTAGATTTCAAATGTTTTTTTCTTTTCTTTTAGGATTTTACATGCATATTTGGGTTTTCTTTAAGGACTTCCGTTGTTGCTGTTCCAGTATACCTGCTGTTGTTGCCTTGCTTTATGTTTGACAAGCATACCTGCAGCCCTGCTTTATGTCACACGCAAGCATACCTGCTGCTACTGTTCCAGTAGCGCGTATTAGTTCATTTACATGATACGGGGGGTTTTAATCCAGTGTAGCAGTGGGGATTGAGAGTTAATGGTGGTATAGATTCTGCTGCAAGTCGTACCTTTCGTTTTTTTATTGTGTGGAATTGTGCGAACGTCATAATTAATTGACATTCATACATGAGAATATTATGTCATATACTTAATAGTGTGAATATCTAAACTTGCTGACATGGATTTCTGAGATTTGAATTTGATGCTTGCAAATAGGAACATCCATGAACTGCATGATGACTATTAGGATATAAATTTTAGCATGTAACTAATGGTTTTATTTTTTATGGGAGCTTGGATGGAGGTTCATTCACATCCCGAGTTTACCAACCCTGATTTGAATGAGTAGTATGCATTATTAACAACAAGAGATGGTGGTGGTCCGGCGACAGCTCTAGAGGCGAAGGAACAATGACGGTATGGAGAATCTTTATTCGTACTGTCGTTAAGTATTTTATTAGCAACAAGAGATGGTGGTGGTCCGGTGACAGCTCTAGATGATAAAAAGGTATTTTTTTAGTTTGGTATGTTTTTAAACGTCTATGATTCCAGTTTGGAAGATGCAATATATATGTAACTTTCTTTATTTCCTCAGTTATCTTTTACATAACTTGGGGTTGATTTTTATATTTGTTGACAACTTCTCACAAATAGAGATAAAAGAGCTCGGATTGAACATTGATTGGATTGAGAGCTTCTGATTTATGGTTTTCAAACTATCGTCGTTCTTCTACAACGTGCATATTTGATTGCACCATTTTACTGGTGAAAATTAAGGAATATACATGCCTTCATTCTAAACAAGGATCCCATTAGCATATATATATATATATATATATATATATATATATATATGGATATCTCACATGCACCTGCCTTCATTCTAACAGGTGTTCACAGAGGCTTGATTCCTCATTCCTCAGGCTTCTGGAATGGGGGTCGCAACACCATCCTGGTTCCATTGGCATCAATAATTTGGGCGGTCCATTAGTCAGAACTACCACTGAGGGAGGGAATAGAGTACTCCCCGTAGTTTTCGCCTATAGGTACAACTATCAGACCTGAGAGTGTATGTTTTGATCTTTATATGTCTCAAGCCAAATAGAGAACAACTTTGCAATGAAAATAGTGAATACAATTATGTGTATATCATGGATGTGTTGTGCTTTTCCAAGTAATAAGTCAAAATGAAGCGTATTGGTTTTCAGATTACTAATACAATTTTTTTTTCAATTTGAAATATTTGGGGGTTGGTCTTTTTCCATTTTAAGGATTCATTTTTTGTTTTAAAACTCAGTTTGTTCCATGTATAATGTGTACATATACTAAGGTACTTTTTGAAAGAATTTTGCTGGTTTGGACATTTGGAGGTTTTGTTGTTTAATTTTTTTTTTCTTATTTACTTACAAACTTAGTTTGCTATTTAATTGCAAACTTAGGTTGTGTATTGAGAGGTATATATGTTTAATAGTTTTTATCTATGGATACATACATTGGAATATATGGTTTGATCATAAGTTGTGATTTTTGTTTAATTTCCTCTCTTTTTTTCTTCAAGGATGCAACTAGGTATCAGGGTGTGCTTTTGGTGGTGATTCACTTGCTACAGAATAGTAATGGTGGTATCAAGGATGCCACAGAATAGTAATGGTTGTGATTCACTTGCTACAAAGACTGTTTATAATGGCTACAAAATAGTAGATTCTGTACCAGCGGGATCATCAAGCATACCAGGCTCAACGCGTATCTCATTACACAAGACATCTTCTGATTCCGGGCTGCACATGAAGGCAAACAAGAAGATTATGAAGCATTATGCTATAGGCACGAATCTTAGCGCAAGCATCCTTTTGGGGCCATCTTTAATTATGCGGAAGAAGAAACTCAAAGAAAGCAAACAATGCACTACAGTAATAAAGAACTCGTCTCAAAAGATGTGAATTATATCTCAATGGATTTTGAGTCATCTACCTCTGAGAAATTCATGATAATGCCCCTTGGTGGTTCAGCTCACTCCCGTAGAAAGGATGTGAATTCTGGTTCGAAGAAGAAAGAGAAGGGTAGCGTGGTAAATAATGTTACAAGGAACTCAAATGGTGATTTGTTGATGGGTGTTGTTAACAAATAATTTGGAGAGTGTTTTAGTCAGAATGATGTAAATCTTGCAACCGATGATTGACCACAAAAGAGTCCTATTATTGCTTCACCAGGAAATCTGTCAGAATCTAGAGGATCCAATGCTTACCAGAGGTTTAGAGGAGACAATTGGTGAGTAATTTTGTTTACATAATATCAACCTTTGAGTTGAGTATCAACCTTTGAGTTGAGTAGGGAATTCAATCTCTATTGTTTTCTTTATGTTTTGTAATTTTTGTTATGTGCAATATTTTTTAAGATTGATTTTGACGATCTATGTGGCATTTGGGGGTGTAGTCTTTTAAGGTTTTATGTTCAAGTATTTACAGATTTATGGTGTTTATATATAATTATTTGAGTATCACTACACTTACACACTTTCATACCCACTTTTATACCCGCCTAATAAGACAAGGCAACAAAAGTTTGTACCTTATGCCCTGGCGGGACCCACAATAACAAGGTACAAAGTTTTAATGCAGCGGGTATGAAAATGGGTACAAAAAAGGGGTACACCAAGCTTTATCCTAATTATTTTGATTCTTGAAAGAATTTTGAATCTATGAGATGTAAGGATTTTGTTATGGTATTTACAGATTTATGGTGTTTCACGACCTATGAGATGAATCTTATAATTTTGAATCTATGAGATGTAATTCACAACGTGTTGATAGTGGTTATTTCAAATTCAGTCTCCATTGAACTATTACTTATGGGTGTAAATTACACAAAACTCACTTTAGTCCATTAGAAGGAATTCGTTAATGGTAAAACTGAGTTTATGGAACGTAGAGGATTGGTTTGGACATTTAGTCAACATCACGTACTATGTCAGTTTTCCTGTTGTGTCCTTGCATTGTGTTTAAATTTTATTAGAAGTATTTATTTTTTAAATGAATTTGTCGGTTATAATGTTGTGTCGTGTCAAAATTTTATTAAAATTGTTTATTATTAAAAAAAAATAAAGTTCCAGTTTTTTTTTTTTACGTTATCATGTTAATATAATTAAATACTAATTCTCACACACCACTAATATGAGTTAATTTTGATACGAACATGATACGCTCATATAAGTAAATCCTAACATAAATACATCATTAGGAATGTCATTTTCGAATCAATATGTTGATTTTCCTTTTGTGTTTACAATTCTCAACTACTAGATAGCGATTAAAACAAATAAATTTCAGGCATAATACATATATGTTTTATTGGGAACAATATTTTTGCACTATTTTTGTCGTTTTGTGATTACGTATTTTCGAAATTTTTACTGTTTCACGATTATGTACTTTAGAAATTTTCTTCGTGCCTTCAGGCACGGATATCCGCTAGTGTATATATATATATATATATATATATAATTATGAGTGTGAGTTGATAATTATACTACGACTTAAGGTCGGTAGAGCCGTATAGTGTTGATGTGAGAAAACATTGTAGAACACTCTCACCATGAGTAAATCGGTGGGATAAAATCGATGATAATTAAGTTACAATTGGTAGGGTAGTTGAGTATAACCTTACCGTATAATATGGTCAAATGCGTAAGGCATAGTGAGAGCAAGTTTATTACGTTCAGATGAATTGGGCAGTTACATGCAGTATTTAGGGTGTATGGGCGCCCTAGGCGGTTAAATTTCTATATATTATCCGCAGTCAGTAGATGTGGAAATATATGTACCAAAAGAGTAAACGAATAAGGGAGTTATCGTAAGGGGATGTTGGAGTTTTCCCCAATCGAGGGGGTATGGTAGCCATCAATTATTAGGCTTGTAAAGATAGAGACGTGTGATAATTGATTTAAATTAAATTCGCAAGTTTCCAATCAACCTTTATTTAATTCAGCCCCTAAACATGCATCTAAGGTGCGTGTGTCAACCCATAAATAAATAAAGCATGTGACACAAAAATATGCTGAGACACAGATTTCAGGAAAAAAAACCTTTCGGGTAAAACCTTTATTTCACTATGAATATATAAATCGCAACTTACAATTACATAGAGAAATCTGCAATGGATCAACGCGCAGCCAACCCACAAAGACACACAGTCTTGAACTCAGCAAGAGAATACACGCAGCACCCTCCAAAGACTCGCAACCCAAACAACAAAGGAAGAACCGCAGCTCTCCTCAATGACAAGCAGACATAACACTTTGTAGAGACTCCCTCATTAATGACACGCAGCCCTCGATTGCAAAGATCTCCCCACAAAGGTTGAACAATAGCAAAGCTTGTGTTCTAGGGTTCCAAAAGATTCACAAAAGTAATTGGGATTTTTGTGTGTGAATCAAAAAGATGTTTAGCACATCAAAAATTGAAGTCTGGTTGTGTTTGAACTCTTAGAAACGTTTTCTCAAAGACTTGAAAAATACACCACCGAAATAGGTATATATATATAAAAAACATTGAATTGGTAGAAAATCTCACGGAACTGTTCAATTTTATCAAGAGCGGATCGGTCCGTTTTGGAGGCGGATCGGTCCGACATCGGTTCGGTTCGTTTTTGAAAGTGGCTTTTTCGGTTTGCCTGTGATCCGGGGTATAATGGTTCTGATGCATAGCGGATCAGTCCGGTAAAGAGGCGGATCGGTCAGGTAAAGAGGTGAATCGGTCCGGATGCGGATCGGTTCGTTTTTAAAATGGGCGGACGGGTCCGGTTTACCAGAAAAAAAATATCTTTTTTAAAAACCTCATTTTACTTGAAAAAACTTACTTCTTATTTTTTATACAAACATTTTATAAAAGTTTCCCAATACTATGTATGAAACTTTAAGGGACTTAAAAACAAAATTTTACCAAGTTCATTCTCGCAGAGGTTATGATGTTGAAGACTCTTTTGATATTCGGATCCGTTGATGTAGATGCGATCTTGAATTTCTTCAATGGTGTAACGGCGTACGACATACATATTGATAATGGACAAAAATGTCCTTGCAAGGCTCATAGTAATGTCAGAAGCTGGAAGTTTCAAAGTGTTGTGTAGGCAACAATGTGAGATGATAAATTATATGACGGAACGTTTTAGTATGAGATGACTAAAGCAAATTGCCCACATGATTGAACGGTAGTATAGGGATCGTTAGGCTAAGGGGTATCGTTACGAGAAGTATAATGAGAACATCATAACAATATAGATTGTGTGGGAAATGAGGGATGTGTAAGAGAATACATCCAAAGCTTTGAGTATTAGTCTTACCCGAATTTCGAGGACGGAATTCCTCTGTGGGGGGGAGTATGTAATACCCCGTATTTTTTAGGATATATAAATTAATTAAATCAGTGATTTAAAATTTATTTAATTTGGTGATTTAATTTATTTAAATTGGAGAAATTATTGAAATTGGAGATTTAGAACTTTCATTTATATTTGGGGATTTAGAAATTTAAATTAATTCAGACTATTTCAATTTTTTCACATGTGTCGCATTTTGAGGTTGAAATGATTTTTTTTTATAAAGTGTCTCGGATGACAATTCTGAGTTCAGAGTTGACTCCAAAAGGGTCGAGATAATCGGAAAAGAGTACCCGAGGGTAATAAACGTGTCTCGGGACATTTTTAGACTTGACCGAGCCCATACGGAGGCATTTAAGTCATTTTTAATTGGTCAATAGGCTTAATTACGGGATTCGCGAATTTTAACCTAGGTTTAAGTGTGTTGGGAAGCCATGAGTCATTCCAAAACACAAAGGGTCGAGAGAAAGGAGAAAGACGAAGAAGGAAAGAAGGATGATAAGAGCAATCTGGGCAAGAATTTCGACATGGGATCGTCAGATTTAATCCACCAAGGAAAGTGTTTTCTTGCTTTAATTTGAGTGTAGTTAATGATGTAAATAGTTGTAATTATGTCAATCAATTCTGGAAATTTGGAAGTAGAAATTTGAATTGAAATTTTTAGATTTATGGTGAAGCTGAAGAAGAGTAACCGTTAATGGGCGATTTTTAATTTTGTGAGAAATTTGGTAAATAGTGAGATTATAACTAAATTTGAGAAGTGAATAACATGATTAGATCTTGGTTTTTGAATCACCATTAGTGATATTGTTGGAAGAAATTATTAATGAGGAAGTTTGAGTGGATTTAGGATGAATCTTGGGAGGTTTTTTAGGGGTCAAAGATCTGGGCATAATCGTCGATTTTGGAGCTTTAAGGGCGATTATGTTCGCGTTACGTAGAGAAAATAGCATTTTCTATATTTTGTTCTCTCACGCGCGTCCTCTATAACTGCTCCAAAATGCCTCAAAACGGCAATTTATTAATCTGGGCAGAATATGGGGCAAATTTTTAAGAAACTTTTTTTTTTTAAATCTTCTTTGAGGTGAATCTTTATAATGCCCTAACTTTGGCATATGAACTTGGATTAGTGTGTCGTATGCGGTCACGCGTAGATAACGAAGAGTATTACGCCGTCTTGGGAATGTTTTTACTTCGACACAAAAATTGAAAGGCCTAAAATACCCTTGAAGACGGAACGAGTTATTTGATTTTTAGCATAACTTTGAATGAGCGTGGCTTTGTCATACGAATTCGGATTTACGTTCCATTTGTGGCCACGTGTATCCAACGGAGAGTTGTACGCTTCCATATATAAATTTTTATTTTGGCATAAGGTGTGAAATGTCTAGAATGCCCTTGGAGTTTTATTTAGAGACGAAACTTTCCCGAAATGGGAACTAAAATTTTTGGGGACCTTTGTGAGATAAATATGAACTTAATTGGGTATATGTGGGGTGGAATATACCATCCTATGAATTATTATAAGTAGTGGGGTGTAACTATTTTTGTATTGGAACGTATCTAGTACTAACGAACTCGATAATAATTTGGATAGATATACATATATATATAAATGTATGAGTTATATATAAAATTGGGAATACATAATCCAATAGAAAAATGATGATAGGTTGTGTGAATACCTAAAATAATGAAAGGTTGTTTAATTACCTAAGGTTTTAATAGGGTGCGTGAATACCTATTTGATTGTTTTATTATGTGTATGACATACCTACGCTGCTTGCTATCGAGTGGAGGTTGCGCGTTGTGGACAATCATGCCTTGAGGATCCTTCGGGTGGGATATTGAATTGTACCACTAGAATATAGAACCTAGGTACGGACTATCTGTGAGAACGATAGTGATGACGATCGTATGGGTGCGTAGGTATATGCGTAGCCCATCAGCTTGAAACTATGTTCGCCTCCAATATGTGTGATTTTTTTTATGGTTCGCGCGAAATTGAACCTACAGTCCTCTATACAATGAGTGATGCAATGAGACATGATAACAGAGTATACAGGCACCGCAACTTTGTCTCAGGGTGCAGTATAGTATATTTATATAAGATAGTGTGCTTATATATATACATGTACTGGTAATGATATCTACTGTGTGAATAAAGTAGACAGGAATAATAATAAAATCTGAAAAGAATAGCAGTCCTCCATGCAGTGATTAATGCACCGAGACATGATAACAGAGTATACATTGCGCTAAGAGGTAGACAAGAATAGAATATATATATATATATGTGTGTGTGTGTGTGTGTGTGTGTGTGTGTGTGTGTGTGTGTGTGTGTGAGTGATTAAATATATATAATGGTATTTTACTGTGTGTAATTAGTCTAGGTGAATGTCATGATAAGTAAAATAATCTTACGGAGAAAATGATTAACTATACAAATGATGAGCATACTTGACTTTTCGGTACAAACTATTTTGATATCGTATCATATGGGTGATACGGGTATTTTAGAGTGAACGTAGGTAGTAATAACACTGGGTTCAACTAATGTCATATTAGTCGAGGTGAATGTCATGATAAGTAAAATAATCTTACGGAGAAAAGGATTAACTATACAAATGATGAACATACTTGACTTTTCGGTACAAACTAATTTTATATCTTATCGTATGGGTGATAAGGGTATTCTAGAGTGAACGTATGTAGTAATAACACTATATACAGAGAGAGAGAGAGAGAGAGAGAGAGTATGTAACTAATCATTGACACTATTGAGGTAATATTTAAAAATATTCGTAAAGCTGAGAATTTACATACGTGATTCTAATCATAAAAGTACGCTTAACTTGCGACGGGAGGATTAGTGGGCTAGTTATGTAGATGTTATGGACTAGTTGGATAGAGAAATGAGTAGTCGGAATAAATGAATGCGATAGGTGTGGACTATAGAAGAAAGGTGAGATTGTCCTCAAGAGAGTGCGACCGTAAAAGCAATTATGAACATTATATACTACGCATTTCATTTATTGCAATAAAATGCTTGTTAAACATTTTTATATATCGGGCTCTGACCCGTTTCTTGTACTTCTTCTCTCTTGTCTATGTATATGTATATTAACAGGTGTCCAGCCACAAGGCTGCCATAATTGACTTATCTATTCCAAGGTTACGCAGCTGCAACATTATGGATGGTTCCAGGACTTGATTTAGACGTATCATTTCTTTATTCCTAGAGTAGGATTCTTATCTCAGTTGTAGATTCATTCAGGGCATGTTTTCCCTTTTACTTTTAGACTCAGTATTTGGTTCATGTATTCATTTATTAGATTATTATATTGGGATGTTCAGCCGATTTGTTATTCGGCATGTCATTTATTCATTTAGTATTGTTTTAGACTCATGGTTTGGATGTATGGTTTATTTGTTATTTAGCATGCATATTTAATTGTTTAATAAAAAGATAAAATTTGACATCAGTCTTTTTTAATGCTAGGTGGTTAGTAAAGTTGTAAAAA
Source organism: Sambucus nigra (assembly GCA_949130495.1). NCBI lineage: Eukaryota > Viridiplantae > Streptophyta > Magnoliopsida > Dipsacales > Adoxaceae > Sambucus > Sambucus nigra. The sequence continues at coordinate 71,761,295 of OX422222.1, forward strand.
AATTTCGACTGTGATGCTAAGAATGAACCCCTGAGATTCCTGTTTTAAATTTGATATAGGACTGATCATCCGGTATTTATTTGTGCGGGGTGTCACAGGGGAGTGAGGCTCCCCCTCCAAAAAAAAGTAAATAAATAAATTTAGGGCTGGTATATGTAGCGATAGAAAGTTAAAGGCATTAATAATGAGGTTTTGCAACTTTTAGGGTAAAAAACATAATAAGTTTGTATAAAATTAGAAATTAAAATTATAATTTGTATAAAACTTGAATTAACCAAAAAAACAATGGCCTATTATTTAATTTTGATTTCTTCAGTTTTTTAGTCGTCATGATTGATAAAAATGTGTTATACTCTATTGAATTCCTATTCATGTTTATTGTACTAATTCAGGTCCCCTTTTACACGAGTATGATATTGGCAAACTCGGAAAAAAACAGAGTTCTCATTCGAAGGTAGTGGGAGGAAGGAAACTGAAACCAAATGAAAGGGAAGCAAACACATAATAAATTTTTACTAATACTTTACCATGATTTTTTTCTTCAAATAACATTACCGAATACTTTATGGTTCGTTTACTATCTTGTAGAAATGGATAAGCATATTATAAATAGATTAAAACGTCCTTCTACACAAACATATAGTCTTTATAGAATATCATCTCGCATTCGTAAAACACAAGTCTTATTGCATAAATCAGACTACACCTCATTTATAGCCTATCAAAGGTGTCCTATATCGAAACTGTTGCGCTAAAGCAAGACTATCTCTAGCGACCAAGACGATAAAACTCACTCGGGAATTTTATCAAACACTTGGTGTGCGGAAAACACCCAAGACCTTGTTCCGAAAATGAACTAGTGTGCAAACTCCCAATCGAATCAACCAAATATCAATGAAGAGACAATAAGAACATACAAGCAATCATCAAAGCAAAACAACAACGATATACGTGGTTCACCCAAGATTTGGGCTACATCCACAAATGGTAGGATATCTTCCTTTATAGATAAATGGCTAGGAACCAATGGTTACACACACACATCACTTATCTCTCTCAAAAGTCAATCACTAACCAATCTCAAGAACTCACCTTGCTCAAAGTAGCTCTCTATCTCTCTTTGCCTTTGATTAGCTCTCAAAATAGCTCTCAAACTTGTCCTCTCTCAAAACCTAGAAATAACACTTGTATTTATAGATTTGAGCAAAAATGGCAAATTTGTAAATAAACCAAAACTGAAAAATAGGAGAGCCAAAATCAACAAACTCCACCTTGGCGATCCTGACGATCCAACCAATCTCTAGAATGCTGAAATTGAACCCGCTTGAAGACTGTCCCACCATCTACCAAGCTAATGCGATTCCCCCAGGCGATCCTCACGATCCAACCGAACTCGGAATGCAAACATCAAATCCGCTCTAAGATCATCCCGACATCTAACAAGCCAATACGCTCCACCCGACGCTAAGCCACCTCAAACTTCAACCATGAAGTGAGATACCGCAAGTCTTCACTCCAAGACTCCAAACGACTCCACCCGCCGAGGAACCAAGTTCTAAACTAAGAACTCCCCTGAATGCTTCCCATGTAACCATACGGTGAAGCTCGCTCCTCATGTAACCCGGTGAGTACACCCCCACACAATACATATAGCATACACCTTCTTTACACGAAACATTCAAACACATCAACACCATCTTCCACCTTGAGAAATAACCACGGATGAGAGGGAAAATTCCTCACCTCTCATACCCTCCAAATCTCACCCTCGAAAGATATACCAAGTCTTTGTCACGAAAAACTCCCGTTTGACAATGCTCGCAAACAATAACTCATCGACCTTCCTTGAACTAGCTACACACACCTCGAATCCATCACAGTCCTACACCTCCTCAATTCGAATCGGCCAATGCATGTGTGCAACTAAACCGGGTCAACATCACCCGTTGGCCCTGGAGGGGGACTTCGATCCATCCCCTCCACTAGTAGGTATTCTCCCATCACTACCGTCTACTCTTGGAAAGCTAGCACCCAATGTCTCCGCTTTGTTCACAAACGAGACATGCCTCGAACATTCTATCACTTGTGCACACCGCTTCCCCGTCTTCCTCGAAGTTTGATTTAGACGATACAACCCCTCTCTCTCCTCTCCCCTCGCTAGGACCATACAACCGCGTGTGACTTTCAAGACTCCACCCGCCACCGACACCCGGCAACCCTTGGAATCCAAACGGCTAATGGATATCAAATTCTTTCGCAACTTTGGGACATAGGCCACACCACCCAAAGTGCGTTCCACCCCATCGAACATCTTGAGTTTCACCGTCCCGACACCCTCAACGAAAACCTTCTCTCCGTTAGCCAAAGACATGGAACCTTTTCCATTTTCTGTGAAAGTCTCAAAATATTCCCTCTTGGAGCAAACGTGATCCGACGATCCCGAATCTAATATCCAATCATCTTGGAAAAGAGAGTTAACCTTGGAGATTGTGAGAAGTTCTCCAAGTTCATCTTCATAATTCGCACTCGCTACCGTTGCCCTCTCGGAATCAACCTTGCCCTTAACCTTGTCGTTCCACAAAGGACATTCTCGGATCATATGACCCCATTCCCGACACTTGTAGCATTTCGGCCCTTTACCACCAACACCTCTCGATCTAGACCTACTACCGTCATTAAATCCCCGGTTGGAGTTCCTCCCGCCATTTTGCCCACCTCCGTCTCTCGCCATAAGGCCTTCATTATGGGAATACCCGTCACCTCCACCTTCCTTCTTTCTCATCGTGACATGAGATTGAATATCTTGCACAACCTCGTTGCACCGGAGCGTAGACTTCCCAAACATGAGCGTGGTCACAAAATGCTCGTATGAATCGGGTAATGATGCAAGCAACAACAATGCTCGATCCTCCTCAATGAATTGAACGTCTATCCGGTTCAAGTCATTTATCAAGGCATTAAAAACGTTGATGTGCTTCATCATATCCTCACCCTCCTTCATCTCAAGCTTGAAGAGTTTCTTCTTGAGGAACAATTTATTTGACAACGACTTTCCCAAATAAATCTCTTCAAGTTTATCCCACATGCCTTTAGCCGTGGTCTCCGCTATCACGTTATTCAACACATCATCCGTGATAAGCATCTCAATACACGAAGCCGCTCTTTGATCAATGTCAATCCACTCGGCATCGGTCATGCCTACCGGTCGTCCCTCTACCCCCAACAATGCTAATTGCAACCTCTGTTGGACAAGAACGCCTCGCATTCGTCTTTGCCATAACCCGAAATTGATCTTCTCATCAAAAGCCTTCATGTCCGTCTTCATTGAGCCACTTGATCCATAACTCGGATCCCATCTCTTAGAGACTCCGCTCGTAGAGGTTGATTCTCGAGTACTCTCCACATTTTCCGTCATTTGGAACAAAAACAAAAGCTATGCCAAAATTGCCAAAATTGATTCAACCTCGAACCAAAATACTGGGCAAACAATGCAACCAAAGCTCTGATACCACTTGTTGCGCTAAAGCAAGACTATCTCTAGCGACCAAGACGATAAAACTCACTCGGGAATTTTATCAAACACTTGGTGTGCGGAAAACACCCAAGACCTTGTTCCGAAAATGAACTAGTGTGCAAACTCCCAATCGAATCAACCAAATATCAATGAAGAGACAATAAGAACATACAAGCAATCATCAAAGCAAAACAACAACGATATACGTGGTTCACCCAAGATTTGGGCTACATCCACAAATGGTAGGATATCTTCCTTTATAGATAAATGGCTAGGAACCAATGGTTACACACACACCTCACTTATCTCTCTCAAAAGTCAATCACTAACCAATCTCAAGAACTCACCTTGCTCAAAGTAGCTCTCTATCTCTCTTTGCCTTTGATTAGCTCTCAAAATAGCTCTCAAACTTGTCCTCTCTCAAAACCTAGAAATAACACTTGTATTTATAGATTTGAGCAAAAATGGCAAATTTGTAAATAAACCAAAACTGAAAAATAGGAGAGCCAAAATCAACAGAAACTACCGAGTATATCCTATGCATTCATTAAATAAAGATTCAGTTGACATCTTGATAAAAAAAGTAGACTTACCAGAAGTAATTATTCGTAAATGAGGACAGTAAATTAGTAGTACTTGTGAGTAGTTCTCATTTATCGTAAAGATGGAAACTAAATATTACATGATCTACTAATGGTTCACTTGTCTTTCAATTTATGAATATGTCAACCTAATGCTTTATCGCATAATGTTGTTTGCCACCTAGAAGTGATGATGAAAACACTACTTGAGGGACTATCATGGAAGGTTCAATATTTACTTGATTGGAATGCAATATAAGAATCTTCCTAATGACAATACTAATTATGTGGATAAAAATTGTTTCTGATCTCCAAATTTGTGATATGATTTCGGCTAGCTTGGAGAATGCAGAAGAAACAAAGCATTCTTCCTAAGTTTTATTACTCTAGAGGAATCATGTACTAAAATAACGCAAGAACATAGAGCATTGAGTTTGGTACATGGAATAGTATGCGGTTTAAACTAAAAATCACCGGGCCTCCAGCACTGATGCTGTTAAATAATTTATTGAACGGTTTTCAACATTTCCACTACCTGAGCTTGCACTTGACACAGTTTCCCCAAATGTAAAAGCCGGCCGTTTTGGTGTAACTAGTGGTGTGTGTTCATTCCCAAACATTGCAATAATGTCAGACACTGTAGGTCTATCAGCTGGACTTTCTTGAACGCACAATAGGCCAACAGTAATGTACCGCAGTGGCATAGATGAGGAGGCAGGTATTTGCATGATTGGATCAATTAAGTCAAGCACACAATCATTTTCCCATAAATTCCATGCCTGGATAATGAGGCCAATTTGTTTTACTTCATACTATTTTGTAAAAATATGGTAGTGATATATATAAGGAGTGGAAATTAGGAACTCACGTATCCGAGCAGGCTACGGCAGTCCAAATGATGAAATCCGGTGTTCTTTTTACCGCTCATGATCTCAAGGAGCAAAACTCCAAAGGCAAATACATCAGATTTTATAGAGAAACGTCCTTCCATGGCATACTCGGGTGACATATAACCGCTGGTGTTTTGAAATCAAATTGATTTGTTAGTTAGACAAGTAAAGTAGTTACAATACGCATCTATTTGCACTATCAAGTGTTGTTTATGTAAAGGTACACTCACTAAGTACCAACAATTCGTTTTGTATTGGCTTGCGATTCATTTCCTCCAAAAATTCTAGCCATGCCAAAATCAGATATCTTTGGATTCATGTCACCATCTAACAATATGTTACTCGCCTTCAGATCTCTGTGTACTATCCGTAATCGGGAGTACTGATGTAGATAAAGGAGTCCTTGGGCAATTCCTTCAATTATTTGAACACGTATTTTCCAATTCAGTAGCTCCCGCCTTTTAGGATCTGTATTAGTGAATGTTAGATATTCAGAGATCATTATAATTTAGGAAAAAACATTAAAGAATTAAATGTTTTGCTGAGATGTATGATTACAAACCAAAGAGAAATGAATCCAAGCTTCTATTTGGCATGTACTCATAGATTAATATCTTTTCATCGTGTTCAATGCAACATCCCAAGAGCCTAACAAGGTTCCTGTGTTGGAGTTTGGCAATTAAAATCGATTCATTTGTTAACTCTTCCAATCCTTGCCCAGACCTTTTTGAGAGCCTTTTCACTGCTACTACCTGTCCATTGGATAAGTTCCCCTGAAAATTGAGATCTAGCATATTGTTAGGTGTTGTGTTTTATTGTAGCCTATTGAAAAATAAATTATAGTAACTATGTTACCTTGTAAACTGGGCCAAAACCACCCTCTCCAAGTTTATCTGCTGCAGAGAAATTGTTGGTGGCAGAAGATATGCTTGAAAAACTGAACATTGGCAAGTCGATAATCTTTTTCTCTCCTCCCAGTTGGCTTCTACTATTAATACTATCGGTGTTGGGTCTGCTGCTAATATCCAAATTAAGTAAAAGCAAATTTTGGTTTGTTTCCTCGGACTCTGTTAGGAAGGGGGATAGGAATAGATACATCAGTCACTCCACAAGTATGCGATATGTAGTCAGTATGAAGGTCATAACATAAGATTTTGTAATGTCATGTGGTGAAACCAGGTTTTTGAATTCTATATAATAGGATATTTATCCCGAATATACGTTACCTTTTCGATTAACCTTTCTTTTCCTGAACCGAAGGTAACATAAAATAGAACCAGAAACGAAAAGTGAAAGAGTAACGGAAACTGGAATTGCTATATGTGACTTTCTTTTGTTTCCTGCAACAAGATAGTTGAATCAAATAATTAGACTGATTATATTTTAGACGAAAGTAAAGTACCCTACATCATCTAATGTTTATAAGAATCTCACAATTACCAGGAACTTCAAAATCGTTGAGTTTGAGATACAGATTTCCTCCAGAAGTTTTATTTTGTGGTTGTTGCAGACCCAACAGATCACCAGTCCATAATAAGCATCCGCTACTACTGTCATATGAATAAGCAGTGCAAGAACAATCTACCAAGCATGCGAATTCACATACTTCAGCTGTCCCACCTCCCAGTGAGTGTGAATATGCAGGCAATCTAATGTTGAAAATTTTAAGAAATCTTACTTTGTGCTTGTTACATGGCAGGGGATATGTTCTCACACACCTATCTCTGTAAGCAAACAATCCCATATCTGTTGGGGAACGAGGATGGAAACCTCGCAAACAGCTACAATTCGGACTGAGGTTGTCACATATTGCAAACGCCCCACATGTTTCATAATCCTCACACCTTTCTCTCGGTAGTGAATAATATAGGGTCCACACACCAATGAGGTCCGACCATAAGAAAAGCCTAAACGTCCCGGACATATCGATAATCACTCTAATCAAAAGAGATTTGCCGAAACCATTGAATGTAAAATAACTAGTGTCCTCATTTGTAACGTAGCTGAAATTAAAGATGTTGTTGTTACGCTTATCAGGCGCAAAATCAAAATTCGAGCCATTCCAAACGCCGCTTCCCCACTCTTGATGTGTCTTATTACTCCATATGAAGAGCGCAGGAGGACCACCACTTGGATCCATCCCTAACGAAAAGATCCCTGGAGATGGATCAACTGATTTTCTCCAAGAAGTGAGGTCAATTATTCTGTTAGTGGTCTTATCAAAACCAATCTTACCACCAGGTAACCATGTGTCTGTTGGGTAATCAAAGCTCTCCCACTGTATTATCCCCAGCCCATCTCTCAAAACAAAATTTCCAGAGTCAAGAAGTGTTGCATCGGTGGCATTTGTGGCACCAATGGTAGAATTTGTTTTCCAAACGACACTTGTCAACCCATTATAGAGGTTTAGAACACCGTTAGAGAGTACAAGTCTGGAAGTATTAAGTGATGCATGAGGGATGGGCCTATCCCTATTTGCTACCCAAACTATCGTTTGAACTGGAATCTTTTTATACCATATGCCAATGTAATAGTTGCTAGAATTATCTCGAGAGAAGAATCCCAGTTCAAACGTTCCTCCATCAGAGACTAAAGTCTGGTTTGAGAAGAGAGATTGGCCTGGTGAGATGTTATTTAATGATCCAGCCGAACATGTAATAGTGAAAAACATGTAGAAAACCATGAAATGTGACAGCAGTAGCCGTGTCATTCTTATGCCTGCTCTAATTTATCATCTTACGGATGTGTGGCATAGAGGTCAGAAATCCCAAGTTGTGAGTGATAAAAGCTCATCATAAAGGGTACATGCATGGAAGTATGTGTGTTAGTCAATGAAGACTAGCAAAAAAGACGAGCATTGGCTAACGTTTTTCTTATGTCATATTTATGGGGACACACTTCGGGGATGGTGGGATCCATTCAAATCATGGCCACACCAATAATATTCATATAGACATCAAAAATAAATTCGAAAACAGAAAAGAACTACCCAAATGACAATATATACACCCACGTGAAGACTTTAACGTTCAGATTTTTATCTATTAATGCATTGCTTAAGTTCTACCTAACTTCGTAGGTTGGAAAAGTCAAAGTTCTTCACGAGTCACTACATAAACAACTGCCTGATCAAATTTGTTGTATACCAGGAAAATTTCCAGAACCACTAACCTGAATAAAGGGAATGTGTACAAGAAAGACAATGCTACAAACACTAACTCTCTATTAATTCAGTACTGATTGTGCTTTAAATCCATTATACCATTATGGGATCTACACTTTAATACATAGAACCTACACTCAGTATCAATTTAGTACTGATTGTGCTTTAAATACATTATACTATCATGGGACCTACACTTAAATACATAGAACCTACACTTTTGTACAATTATTTAAAGCATATTCGATACTAAGAGTAGGTGTACAAATCATTATTCCTGCAAGAATGAAATTCGGTCTTACCAAGGCACCAAAGGACCGCAAAATATATTGTTTTGGATTATACATGCATAAGGAAAACCCAAGTGGATGGACTGAAACCATCACTATTGTTTGAACTGAAATGTTCTGTAGCATATCTAAGTGTTAGTTAATGAATACCAATAAAAATAGTGGTCGGGGATAAATCTTTTATGTTCTAATCACAATTGCGTCACTTCATTTAATCAGAAAATGAAACACAAAAGGTCAATCTAATTAACGATACAGCACAGATTAAAAGGAAGTGCTCAAGTTCTACGTAATGTCGATGTTGAAAAAACGTCATGTCATCATTTTCGAATATGTTTCTGTTGATTTTGGCTCTCCTATTTTTTCAATTTTGGTATATTTACAAATTTATCATTTTGGCTCAAATCTATAAATACTAGTGTTATTTCTAGGTTTTGGGAGAGGACAAGTTTGAGAGCTATTTTGAGAGTTATCAAAGCTAAAGAGAGGTAGAGCTCCCATTTGAGCGGTGAGTTCTTGCGAGGTTGTGAATGACTTTCTAAGAAAGATAAATTGTGTGTTTGTATAACCTTTGGGTTCCTCTATTTATCTATAGAAAGAAGAAATCCTCTTTGATGGATGTAGCCCAAATTTGGGTGAACCACGGTATATCGTTGTTGTTTTGCTTTAATGATTGTTTGTATGTTCTTATTGTCTCTTCATTGATGCTTGGTTGAATTGATTGGGAGTTTGCACACTAGTTCATTTTCGAAACAAGGTCTTGGGTGTTTTCCGCACACCAAGTGTTTGATAAAAATTTTGAGAGAGTTTTATCGTCGTGGTCGCTAGAGATAGTCTTGTTTTAGCGCAACAAGTGGTATCAGAGCTTTGGTTGCATTGTTTGCCCGATTTTTTGGTTCGAGGTTGAATTAATTTTGGCAATTTTGGCATAGCTTTTGTTTTTTTATTCCAAATGACGGAAAATGTGGAGAGTACGCGAGAATCAACCTCTACGAGCGGAGGCTCTAAGAGATGGGATCCGAGTTATGGATCGAGTGGCTCAATGAAGACGGACATGAAGGCTTTTGATGAGAAGATCAATTTCGGAATATGGCAAAGACGAATGCGAGGCGTTCTTGTCCAACAGAGGTTGCAATTAGCATTGTTAGGGGTAGAGGGACAATCGGTAGGCATGATCGATGCTGAATGAATTGATATTGATCAAAGAGCGGCTTCGTGTATTGAGATGCTTATCACAGATGATGTGTTGAATAACGTGATAGCGGAGACCACGACTAAAGGCATGTGGGATAAGCTAGAAGAGATTTATTTGGAAAAGTCATTGTCAAATAAATTGTTCCTCAAGAAGAAACTCTTCAAGCTTGAGATGAAGGAGGGTGAAGATATGATGAAGCATATCAACGTTTTTAATGCCTTGATAAATGACTTGAACCGGACAGATGTTCAATTCATTGATGAGGATCGGGCATTGTTGTTACTAGCATCATTACCCGATTCATACGAGCATTTTATAACCACTCTCATGTTTGGGAAGTCTACGCTCCGGTGCAATGAGGTTGTGCAAGATATTCAATCTCATGTCACGATGAGAAAGAAGAAAGGTGGAAGTGACGGGTATTTCCATAATGAAGGCCTTACGGCGAGAGACGGAGGTGGGCAAAATGGCGGGAGGAACTCCAACCGAGGATTTAATGACAGTAGTAGGTCTAGATCGAGGGGTGTTGGTGGTAAAGGGCCGAAATGCTACAAGTGTCGGGAATGGGGTCATATGATTCGAGAATGTCCTTTGTAAAATGACAAGATTAAGGGCAAAGTTGATTCCGAGAGGGCAACGGTAGCGAGTTCGAATTATGACGATGAACTTGGAGAACTTCTCACAATCTCCAAGGTTAACTCTCTTTCCTAAGATGATTGGATATTAGATTCGGGATCATCGGATCACGTTTGAGCTAAGAGGGAATATTTTGAGACTTTCATGAAAAACGAAAAAGGTTCCATGTCTTTGGCTAACGGAGAGAAGGTTGTCGTTGAGGGTGTTGGGCCGGTGAAACTCAAGATGTTCGATGGGGTGGAATGCACTTTGGGTGGTGTGGCCTATGTCCCAAAGTTGCGAAAGAATTTCATATCCATTAGCCATTTGGATTTCGAGGGTTGCCAGGTGTCGGTGGCAGGTGGAGTCTTGAAAGTCACACGCAGTTGTATGGTCCTAGCGAGGGGAGATGAGAGATAAGGGTTGTATCATCTAAATCAGACTTCGAGAAAGATGAGAAAGTTGTGTGCACAGGTGATCGAACGTTCGAGGCATGTCTCGTTTGGGAACAAAGCGGAGACATTGGGTGCTAGCTTTCCGAGAGTAGACGGTAGTGATGGGATAATACCTACTAGTGGAGGGAATGGATCGAAGTCCCCCTCCGAGGCCAATGGGTGATGTTAACTCGGTTTAGTTGCACACATGCATTGGCTGATTGGAATCGAGGAGGTGTAGGACCATGATGGATTCGAGGTGTACGTAGCTAGTTCAAGGAGGGAAAATGAGTTATTATTTGCAAGCATTGGCAAACGAGAGTTTTTCATGACAAAGACTTGGTACATCTTTCGAGGGTGAGATTTGGAGGGTATGAGAGGTGAGGAATTTTCCCTCTCATCCATGGTTATTTCTCATGGTGGAAGATGGTGTTGATGTGTTTGAATGTTTCGTGTAAAGAGGGTTTATGCTATATGAATTGTGTGGGGGTGTACTCACCGGGTTACATAAGGAGCGAGATTCGTCGTATGGTTACATGTGAAGCATTCAGATGCATGAGATGGAGAGTTCTTAGTTTAGAACTTGGTTCCTCATCGGGTGGAGTCGTTTGGAGTCTTGGAGTGAAGATTTGCGATATCTCACTTCATGGTTGAAGTTTGGGGTGGCTTAACGTCGGGTGGAGCGTATTGGCTTATTAGACGTCGGGATGATCTTCGAGCGGATTCGATGTTTGTGTTTCGAGTTTGGTTGGATCGTGAGGCTCACCTGGGGGAATCACATTAGCTTGGTAGATGGTGGAACGGTCTTCAAGCGGGTTTAATTTTAGCATTCTAGAGATTGGTTGGATCGTCAGGATCGCCAATGTGGAGTTTGTCGGTTTTGGCTCTCCTACTTTTTCCGTTTTGGTTTATTTACAAATTTGTCATTTTGGCTCAAATCTATAAATACAAGTGTTATTTCTAGGTTTTGGGAGAGGACAAATTTGAGAGCTATTTTGAGAGTTATCAAAGCTAAAGAGAGGTAGAGCTCCCATTTGAGAGGTGAGTTCTTGTGAGGTTGTGAGTGACTTTCTAAGAGGGATAAATTGTGTGTGTGTGTATAACCTTTGGGTTCCTCCATTTATCTATAAAAAAAATCCTCCTTGGTGGATGTAGCCCGAATTTGGGTGAACCACGGTATATCGTTGTTGTTTTGCTTTGTTGATTGTTTGTATGTTCTTATTGTCTCTTCATTGATGCTTGGTTGAATTGATTAGGAGTTTGCACACTATTTCATTTTCGGAACAAGGTCTTGGGTGTTTTCCGCACACCAAGTGTTTGATAAAATTTTCGAGAGAGTTTTATCGTCTTGGTCGCTAGAGATAGTCTTGGTTAAAGAGTTTGGTGAGTGAATTGGGGATGAAGCAAGAGAGTGTTCGTCTTCATTGCGATAGTCAAAGTGCTATGCATTTGGATAAGAATCAAGTGTATCATGCCCGCACAAAGCATATTGATGTGAAGTATCATAAAGTTTGGTATTGGGTTAATTCAAGCGAGGTTTTGAATGAGAAGGTGCACACGGATGAGAAAGCAGCAGATTTCCTCACCAAACATGTGAATACGGAGAAGTTTAGGCATTGCCTAAAGCTTCTAAATCTCACTTCTTATTGAAGTTCGAGGAGAGGCTCCTCAGTTAGGTGGAGCCACATTGAGCTTGGTAGATTTCGGGGTGATATTCAAGCGGGTTCAATGGTTTTCATTTCGGGGTTTTGGTTGGATCATTCGGATCGCCAAGGTTGAGTTTGTGGCGTATTTTGGCTCTCCGGTGGCTTCCCATTGGTTCATGGTTGTTTTGGGAGAAAAACAGATTTTTCTCGATATTTACAAAATTGCTACTTTTGAGGAAAAACTATAAATAGAAGCCTATTTTCTGTTTTTAAGGCAGTGCTGTTTTTCAGCTTTAGAGTAAACATTTTGTGAGTTTTCAAAGAGAAAAGTGAGTGAGAGCTTCATGTTTAAAGATTAGTTCTTGTGCTTGGTTTGTGAGTGACTTTCTTGGAGAGATAAAGAGTGTGAGTGTAACCTTGTGGTTCCTCCATTTATCAAAGAAGGAAGAAATCCTACCATTGTGGATGTAACCCTTGTTTGGGTGAACCACGTTATATTGTTGTCGTTTCTTTGCTTTGATTGCTTATGTGTTCTTGTTATCCTACTTGTTGATTGTTGATTGGATTCGTTTTGAGTTTGCACACTTAGTTTTCATTAGGAACAAGGTCTTGGGTGTTTTCCGCACACCAAGTGTTTGGTAAAATTTCGAAGTGAGTTTTATGCTCTTGGTTGCTTAACATAGGACTGTTTTAGCGCAACAAGTAGTATCAGAGCATATGATACCACTATGTGAAACCCAAATGGTTTGCTTGTTGATTGGATTCGAATACGTTTCAAATGTGAAAATTTATTACACTATGAAACCCAAATGGTTTGAAATTTTGTCGTAGTTTATTGGGGTAATTATTTTGAAGTCTCATTCACTTGGTCAATGATGTAAGAGATCATTTGACTGAGTCAATGGTGTCAAAGGTCCTATTTTGCTAACTTGGTACATTAAAATGACAAATACACCCTCAAAATCACCCTCACAACTCTTTACAACTCTTAACATCATTTAAAAAAAAACACAAAATCTTTAAAAGTCCATAACTTTAAATCTACAAATCCAAAATTCATAAAATTTATACATTTGGAATCTACTCGTCGAAATCTATCAAACAACACATATATTCGATATTTTTTGACGAAAAAATCGAAACAGATAAATTTATCTATTTCTGTAAAACCTCCATTTTTCAGGCAAAAATTCTTTTTCTCCAGCTCGGGTGATGGGGCCGCTGGCGCGGACAAAAAAAAATAAAGAAATAGATGAAGAGAGAGAGAGAGACTGCGGCGAGAATTCCGGCGGCCTCCGGTGGGCTTTTCTCGTTGAGTCTCCGGTGGGGGTGGAGGTGGGGGTGGAAGTGGGGCTGTTAGAGAGAGAGTATGAGATTATGTGTTTATTTTTAGAGAGAGAGTAAGTGGATTTAAAATAAGTACATGTGAGAGTATATTTGTCTAAATATATGTAGTCTATAATGAAAAAAACTTAGTGCATTAAAAAAAAGTCAATGAAATTTAATGCATCTTTAACCCAATGAATGGGACTAGCTTTAAATTATTCCTCGTTTATTCCATATCTAATGAACACATAAGCAGTGAGTTGCATAAGCAGGGTAAGTATCAATGACCTCATTATTTATGCTCCAATGCACTGTAGTGAGGCTGGAAGAAATTTCAATAGTGCTATAGCATGTCATAATCAATGACTCAATTGCTCTTAACTCTTCCATTTGGTTTTTGGTTTAAATTAACCTGGATAAGGGCATCCCAATTTCATAGCTTAGTGTGAACACAAAACTAAAATCTGTAAAATATTTTTTAACACGTTGAGCTACAGTAACGATAGCATACCTTGTTTTCCATCATATATTTTAATCAACTCAAAATATAGGAAATGAAAGACATCGAAGGTCCAAAACGACTACAAACAAAGTTTAGAATCCTCCAAACAACTGTCTCAAACGTTTAAAACATTAAATTATAATACCCTCCCACTTCACTCATACCCGGAAAACATACATTATAAAATGTTTGTTTTTGAATTTTGTTGTCTCGTTGCATGTATAAATTGACTGGTGCGTCGTGCAATTCTTTTTACACAGATTATGCTTCTCTGTCATTGTTGCTTATAAATATATCTAAACAGAGGGATTAAATAGCCAACACATTAATCTGAAATACCAGAAAATAGGAATTGGAACTAAATTAACATCGTTAATGATTCTCAAATACTAAACTGCTACCCTGGGGAGTATAAAGAAAAGGCTACATTTACATCTTTGTTATGAGATTGCGATTTCAGAAATGCAAAGTTGTGAATGGTGCATGCATGAAAGTATGAAAGTTAGTCAATGAAGACTAGGAGAAAAAGACCACATTGACTAACTTTTTGTTAAGTCATTTTTATGGGGACACACTTGGGGTCCATTCAAAAGATGCCTACATACCATTAAATGAATGTGAGATAGATCCTGTGTCCCCAGTGTATTTTCTTACTCTTAGTGTGTCACTGTAGAATTATTTATATATATACCCTTTTTGCTTTCAAACTCAAATAGACGATAATTCTTGTTCTACATATTTTTAAAATAATTAGTCAACATTTGTTTATAATATTATGAGCCACATGCATAAATATAATATCCTTTGGCCCTCCACTCATGATCCCGATGATGGAATATGTGGTACAAATAATAGTTTCCTAGTAAATCTAGATAATTAGATTTCCAATGAAGAGTATCTTTTCTAATTTTTAAGGAAAATGATAACTTATGCCCTTAAGGCACATGTTATGAGCCTCGAAATACTAAGTATTAGAGTTCCATATGTATATTTGTACCATTTTAAATGTATGTCGAAACTCTATCCCTACTATTTTGAGATTGTTAATATGCGTCCTTAGGGCACATGTTATCAAAACGCATTTTTTATTACTCTGGTCAGATTCCGTTCCTCTTCATATGGACAGGAAAAATAGATTAGAAAACAGAAAAACGACCACCTAATTGACAATATATACACCAACAACATATTAAAGACTATCCTTATCTAGTAAGGCATTGCTCAAGTTCCTAATTAACTTCATAGGTTTGAAATGTCAAAGTATTAACAAGTCACTGGAGGAATAATTGCCTGATCTAATTTGTGGTTTTCTTGAAAAAATTCCTAAGCCACTAATCTGAATAAAGTGAATGTATGCAACAATGAAATTTGGTCTTACCCATGGCACAAAAGGACAACGAAATATTTTTTATAGGATTATACAAGAATAAGAAAAATCCAAGTGCATCGACTAAAACCATCCACAATAGTTTAAACATGAGAGTCGTTAAAAGATGTTTAACAAAAAAAAAACATATCTCATTTAATTACAGAAAATGATCACATTGAATCAAAGAAAATGGTTGCCTGAATTTGATAGAAATAGAAGGAAATGGCAAAAAAAAATGTTTTGATAGGAGATGAAATTCATAAACAAGAGATGAAACATTCCTCTTTTTTATTTCCAGAACAAACTGTATACGTAAATTGTAAATGTAAACTTAAATTCATAGAGGTCCAGCCATATTGTGTAATATCATTTGGCAGCTTGAAGAATAATACGAGAGGGATTGTTACGAAAAATTACATATTCACTCGGTGATATTGCAATTCCAGAAGCTTCCGGACAATGTGTGCTAATTTTAGGCTAGCTACCAGAATGAACAAAGCAAGGGCAGTTGCAAATAGATTATTACCAACAGAGAACATGAGTTTGGTACATTGAATGGTTTCAGGTCCAAACGGAACTTCATTATAAGAGCATCTCCAATGCTAATGTGGAGTGGGAGAATATAAGGTGACACTTAGGATTAATAGAGTTTGAGTTAAAAAAAGCACTCCAATGCAACCCTCTAGAATAAATGTGAAGGTGATGTGTCAATATTTAATATCCATAATGTGAAGTAGACCCTCTAAATGTGGAGGCTCTCTTCCACATTGTGAAGAGAAAAACTAACCAATCAAAATATTTCTCTCTCCATCTTGTCATTTTCACTCTCTCTTCACATTTTACCAACAAATGAATTAAGTACATGTGTCACTCAAGTTTACTTTTAAATATTTGCATTAGAGATGGTTTTCTATTTATAATGTCTACATAAAAATTTTTATGCCACATAAGATACACATTGTCTAATTCTCGTAGCCACATAGGAAACAACTCACATTTGCATTGGAGATGTTCTAAGTTTGATACTTTCCAAGATAGAAATTTTCAAAACAGTTAACATTTTCACACAATTTTCACTTATTCCCAAATCCCTTTTAACCCCGGAATTACAATTAAAACCCTAAACTTTCTATAAGTTATATCTAGACTCTTAACCTTTTCATAAGTTTCATTTTGACCTCTAAACTTTCCATAATTTACATTCTTGCACCCAAACTTTCTAATCCAATTTGATTCCCGAACATTCCACAAAATATACATTAAGCTTCGAAATTTATTAAATTAAATTTTTGTTCCCTGAATTATCTATACATTATAATCTAATCCAAACTTTATGTATATTATATTTTGGACACAAAATATTCTATAATTTACATCCTAAAAACAATGATTTACTTTTAACTAATGAGCGTGTTTTCAATTTTTAAATCTATCTATTGAAAATGCAATTTGAAATGAAGATGAAAATTAGACATAGAAAACAGAAAAAGTGTTTCCCACAACTGACAATACCTAAATAACTCACCCAATACTCTGAAATACAAGATAACTCGAAATGAAAACTAAATTAACGTCATCACCGCTTCTCAAAAAAAGTATACCGATCATTGTTTCCACGAAAATGAATTGAGGAAACCAATATAGTTATGGATTTCTTGAGTTGTTGCTAAAATGAATCGAGGAAATCAAGCTTTGGGGGAACATTGCTTGAATCATTTTTTATATTTCAATATACGTATGGCTTGGGTGCTTTTGTATTTAGATCTAAAGAAATAAGTTTGAATAAAGAAGAAGATAATAAGGCAAGAGGAATATGTATTCGGGAGAGAGAGAAAGCAAGTCTCTTAATTGAATTCAATCTTATTTTCTCCATTCTTACTTCATACCTTACAACTCAAACATACATATATAATACATAATAATGGGAGACATTCCATAAAATATGGGAATAACACTCCATTTAACATTCCAGCACAAAACATGGTTGTAAAGTATGTCATAAAATAAGGGTGCTCGTCTCAAAAAGTGGAACCCATGCATCAGATTAAACAACAATACCCCTCTTAATGTGATGTTCTTCAACTCCCAATAGTTCCCTTAATAACTGAAATTTTCCTAGTGAGAGTGCCTTGGTAAAAATGTCTTCCACTTGATCTTCAGTCCTACAATGCTTGAGTTGAATTTCTCAACTTGTAACTGCCTTTTTGATCAAATGATACTTAATGTCAATATGTCTTGTTCTGTCGTGATCATAGTTGTTGGTATCATCCGATTCACAATTCGTATCGTGTGATACGATATGATTCTGAACGAAAATTATACAAATCGAATATATGAATCATTTTGGACTAATTATCGTTTGAATCGGGCTTGTATCACGATACGATACATGTATCATTTGAATCACGATAAAAAACGATTCACATCGGCCAACTTTGGTCAGGTCTTGGCAAACCCGAAAGTAAAAAAAAAAAGTTAACAACCATTTTTTTTATTTTCTCTCGGACGAAAGTCATTTATCAACTTCATAAAGACTTTCTAACCAGAAATAACAAAACCCTAGGTTCATTTGGTCTCTTTCCTCCACTTACTGTGCGCCCCTCCATCATTGCTATGTTCCCTTATTTGAAACAACTTTGTCTTTACTTTTTCTTTTATTTTTTGCAAAAATTATCTTTCAAAGGTTAAAAGAAAAAGAAATATAAGACTTAAGTTTGAAATAAAAGAGAAAAACAAAGGGAGTAATCTGTTCTAGTGCATTGGTAAGTAACTTTAGCTTATTTATTTACTCTTTCTCACTTTAACCTATTTAATGTCTTATTAAAGTATTTATTAAGTTGCATTTGTTAGGTAGCCTATATCTTTGACTATTTCATCTTATTTATGTGACACCCCGCTTAAATTAATAACGGGTGGTCAGCCCTATACCAAGATAAAACAGGAATCTCAAGTGGATCATTCTCAACATCGCTGTCACACAGACTAAAAATCTAAATAGACACCGAATAAAAATAAGCTTATGCTAAAAATTTACCAAAAATATACACTCAAACATAAATAATGATTACAAACATGCCAATATATATATAATGTAAACACGAGTACAACAAATGATACACCCGAATATGCTTTCGGGTCACATACAATTCAACATCAAAGATAAGAACATAAAAGAGCTACAAATATACAACCCCTGAGTACATGTAACCGATATACAAAATGGATCATAATCTAGATTTATAAGAATAGGAAGCGGCTACAACAAAATTCTCTAACATTCCGCATCTGCTACAGCTCCAAGAACCCTGGATAGAATAGGCATCACTAGCATCCATGCGGAGGGACACCTAAAATATATAAATATAGCAAGAGAGAAGATATAAACGGGTCAGCGCCCGAGGTTTGAAAGTGGTTTTAGCCAGTGAATTAAAATGCATAATAATTATGAATGCACGATATCATAATTATAACGATGTCGCAATCTCTTGGGATTCAACCTCACCCCCCCCCCCCCCCCCCTATCTATAGGTCGCACATAACGTATGCATATGAACCTCATCTAAGCTACCCAAACACATTCTAGGGATAAATCCCCTTAAAACTATGCATGGGCCTCATTCGCGTAGCCAACTATCTCTAACATAACCATTTATCTACATCTTCTATCGTCTCCCAAGTTTACGCCCAAACTTATACTATAATATAACTCAATTATATATATCGATTCAATCTTGATCATTCATCAATTATTATCATAACATATCACTCGTCATCATTAATGCTAGGAAAATACCCCCACTATTTCACTTATACCAAAGAACTAAGGACCAAACATCTCCCCACACCCAACGTTACGCTAAGTTTCGTGCGTGGGACAACTCGCAAAGCGAAATCCAAACAATGACCCCCCCACCCCCTGATACACTACCACCTAACATTCTCGGTCGTGGGAATCCGTTAGACCCTCGATCCAAAGTACGCCCCCAAATTATTTCCCGTTTATATGCATAAGAGTATACTCATCCACTCTCATGCTACAAAAGACAAAACATAACATACATCTTTATAACTTTCTCTAGTTATAACATTGAGATATCACACACTATCTATAAAGCTTGTATAATATTACACATACGTATTCTACATGACTCATCATTCTCAATAAGTACACGTACATTCACACATAATATGTACACTAATAATCTCTAAAATGCTATCAACTTCCAAGGAATCGCTCACATGTCCCAGGGTTACCAATAGTCAGAATAGCTCACACTGAACTTGGTAAAAATCTAAATCACAACGTATGGGAAGCGGCCGTAGTTCCTCCCTGAAAATGAGAATGAAGCATACCCACTACATCTCACTCCTAATAAGAATCACACAATATTAATAATGTACATTACGACCTGGGGACTATACTCTCCCTGCTCCTCAAGCCAGAGAAATTCACTCACATCGCGCAACTTCCCTTGATAGCATTAGAGGGGTATGAAGCACATAATATATATATCGTACATACCAAATATATACACATTCGATCACATCATATATACAAATCATAACACAAGGTATATACATTCTCCCCATATACAAATATATAACTATCACATACCCATATGTAAAAAGTAAAGAATTCGGCTATATGTATATAACTCTCATTATACTAACCGATACACTCTCATATGCCTTCCCAATTCCTTTTATTACTCAATCTCTCACTTGAAATTTACTAGTGCATCACACATGAGATATGAATAATTGCCCAACTAAATCAACACTAAGGACACACGATATTTCTCTCTCACCTAATCCATATTCGGCATTTGGTAATTTCCTACTACTAGGAGAATTCACGAAATAATTAGATATATTAAACTCCCAAATATACCTCCAATATAACCCGTAACTAACCTCAAAAGAATCCTCGTTCCTTAGGGGATTTTCTAAAAGAAAATAACACAATTTACTCTTATAAATATCTCCATAATAACCCCCAAAGTGGCCCATTTATAATATCCTAATATGAATCGTAAGAATATCTCACAAACATGTTTACTACACTCTATTAGAGGGTCCCAAGCAATAAAACCAATTAAAGAGGACTAAAAGAGGAACTGGCCAAAAGCGGTGATCGGACCGGACCAGGGTTCCACAAAAATGAACCGGTTCGGTTCCTAAAATTTATACATAAACCCTTAATGGCCAGACCAATTCGGTGCCACATAAAAACGTACCCCGTCGATTTCCTCAAAAACGAACCGATCTGACTTTCCTATCTAAATCGGTCCGATTTTGCAGAATTTTATTTCTACGAGATTTGTACTCCAAAACCTTACTCTACACTTCACAAGATTTACTCTATACTTCTAAAACCCCATTCTACTTAACTCCAACAATATCCTAATCATCAAAACCCAACACATAAAATTATCCCCACCATTTTTATCATCAAAACCACAAACATAACCCTAAATACAAGATTTACTCATCAAATTTTAGGATTTAATCATAAAAGCTCAAATCAACTAAATCACCAACAAAAATTAAGAGATAACTCACACATACAATTATTTATCAAGTATAATCACTTGCCTCAAAGTTGTAGAGGTTGAATCTTCCTTGAATCCGTGTACTTGAGCCGAAAATCCAAAGCTTCCAAGTTTTTTCTCTTCTATTTTCTTTTCTTCTTCTTTATCATGATGGTTTCTCTCTATGGTTTTCTCTTTTCTCAAAAATGAGATTGGCTAACTCACAAGCCTCTTAAGACTTTAAATCCATAAAAATCAAACCATCCACGTATAAGCACTTGATCAAAATATCCCCAACTTTGATCTTAATATATAGAGAGTTCGTATAGATACATTTTATACAACCATTCACTTGAAAGTTATTGTAGATATGGCTATTTCAATCCCTTGGTGTTTGCCTTAACCTATATATAGCTTTCTTTAGACTCAAGACTTTATCTTTATGTCCCTTCACTACATATCCCAATGGTTTCTCAATGCAATTTTTTTTAGGTATTCCATTTAGAAATTAATTCCTTACATCCAACTGATGAATCTTCAACCTATTTTGAGTGATAGGGAGATAATTAATCTCATAATTTCCAAGAGAGCAACTCGAGAAAATACCTCATTATAGTCAATGCCAGTTATTTGACTATATCCTTTTTTGAATAGCCTCACTTTGTGCCTTTTTATTTCTCCTATATCATTCCTCTCCATTTTATACACCTATTTGACAATAATAGCTTTTTAACCTTTTAGAATTCAAGAGTGTTTCTAAGTGTCATTCTTCTCGATGGCCCTAATTTTTTTGTACATTACGTTTCTTTAATTCTTGTCTTATGAAGCTTCTCGAAAGTTCACTAGTTACAATCGACAAGATGCAGAAGAGTGTAAGACTATCATATTTTTCGTTTACCTCATAGATATGAGTCTTTTACATGAAATAACTCTTTCATTTAAACTTCCACTAGACAATGTTGATGAGTCTCCATGAGTGGTCGATGTTGGTGTTATAAGAGGAGTATTGGTCTCTTGTTGAACTTCTCTTACTTGCTCAATTATTGTTTATTCATTCTCTTCTAGAAAGTCAGGGAATAAGTTGAAATCATCTATATTCGAGATGAAATTAAGTTCTCATTCTTCATCAAATATCACATCTTGACTAATTATAATATTCCCATTGTTAGGATTGTACATCTTATAACCTTTGGAGTTATTATCATAGCCAATGAAGATGAACTTTTTGCTTTTATCATCAAGTTTGGTTCTTTTCTTATCTGGTACATGTACATGGGCTATGTTCCCTAAAACTCCCAGGATGGAGATATTGGGCTTTCTTCCACTCTATGATTCTTACAATGTCTTTACCCAAACATTTCTTGTTAGAGATAGGTTAGACAAGTAGAAATCATAGGCCAATCCTTCCGCCCAAAATTCCTTCGGAAGTTTCTTTCTTTTGAGCATACTCTAAGTTATGTTGATTATAGTCCAATTCTTTCGTTCTACTATGCCATTTTTCTAAGGGGATCCAGGAACTGCCATTTGTCGATGAATTCTATTTTCTTTGCAGAACTCTTGAAACCCCTTAAAAGTAAATTCTCCTCCTCGTTTGGATCTTATTTCCTTGATCTTATGGCCACTCTACTGTGACAACCCGACTAATTAAATACCGGGTAGCTACTCCTTTATTCAAATTAATACAAAATGTCAAGTTCGTTCAGTTCATAGCATCACCGTCGAAAACGATTTAACACTTACTAGCCACCTAATATTTAAAAAGTGAGCTGTAAATTTTAATTAAATCCAATTAACATACAACCAGTTCACAAATGAAATACTAATACCACAACCACATTACAGTCACAATAGAAAAATAATGTAATAAACTGAATCTGGAGGAATACTCCCCACAACAATCCGAATACTGGAATAATTCAAATACAAAGCCTGAATCATTAATTAGTTACATCCAAAAATTGAATTAAACTGAATAATTAAATTGTCTCCAAAAGAAGGGGCGACATGCCCTACAGATAAAATAAATCTGAAATTAAATCAAGGTAGAAAGTGGAGGCGTCTATAATCGAGATCCTGTAACTTCCACAGCAGCTGCAGCACGTCACTGGAATGGAACTCCTAAGCCTGATGTCCTTGTGGCTGGGCACCTAAAATGTTTTTACAAGAAAATAGATTTGAAAGCAAACGGGTTAGAGCCTGATTGTGAAAACAGTTTAAAATATAGCAAGTGTTTAATATCATTAAACAGTGAATATAAAATACATGATAGTCCGCCTCTCAACTAATTGTGCACTCCTATCGTACCCGTACCCATTCTAGTTGTTTCACTATCTAACTAGTCCAATACACAACCTAACATTTCTATACTATTCACAGTTCAATTCCCGACATCTTAATATAAATAGAGAATTTTACTTTTTATTTCTTAGAACTAATCATAATAATCACTAAGGCTTTCCATTTTCATCTCTACTAAAAATGTTACGGTCATTCACACTTACATTTATAATGGCAGTTCAGTTCAATTATCAGTATATTAATATCATCATAAATATACAATACTAGAACCCTGAGACTAAGTTGCGGTGCACACATACCCTGCTATCAAATCCCGATACCTCACGTACATTAGGATCACGTATTCTAAATCACTCCAGAACCGTCTCAATAAGTAACAATCACACACAATGGAGGCGAACACAATTCACATCACATGGGTCACGCACATACCTACGCTCCCATGATCAGCTGACTTATTAACTCCCCAATAAGTCATTCTCTGACCTATGTCCTCGAGGTACCAATCTAAATCCCCCCGTAGGCACACAAAGATTAGATGGTCCTGATCGAATGCCAACCTCCCGTGATAGCAAGTATGGTAGGTATGTTATACACAGATAAACACATATACTAAGCATTCACACATCTTAGATATCTTGTAATTTTACTAGAGGTATATAATCATATTCCTATACTTTCATTACATGTTACTGTAATACCCCATATTTTTATGCTTTATAAATTTGGGGATTTATTAAATTTGATGTGAGTTATTAATTTAATATAAATTCGGAAAGTAATTATTTTATAATTATTAACGTGATGTGAGTTAGTAATTATGGAAAACTTGTTGAATATTACAAATGAGTAAAGTAATATAATATTAGTTCTATGAAATGTCACGAGTGAATAAAATGACAATTTTGGAAATTTGAGTCGGGACGCGCCCGTGTCGCGTCGGGACTAAATATTGATTAATAAAAGTGAATATATTATAAGTCACTCGTATGGTCATTTTGAGTGCGTCAAAGTGTCCGAAAGGATCGAGATAGTCAGAAAAGTGTACTCGGGGGTTTAGTTTGGGTCTCAGGGCGTTTTTAGGTCTATTTAGCACCTCGGGAGGGCATTTCGGACATTTTACAAATTTGGGTAATTAAACCCACAAAAATTATTAGGCTATATCATCCATTTAGAAGAGTCCTTTAGGGTTATCAGACTCAAAACTTTAGAACGGCCATAGGAGAGGGAAGGAGAAGGCCTTCCAAGCAAACCAAGGCCAAAAAGTCATCTGATTGCACCGCCACCACCACCAACGCGTAGATCACGCGACGGGGAACGTAACCACACCAAAATCATCAGAAAACCAGAATTTTGAAATTTCCAGGCAAGTATTTACCTTGCTTACTTTCGTTAATGCATCATTCATGTTCTAGGGTGATTAGGATGAGTTTGGTAGAAGAAAATCCATGTTGGAGATAGGAAAATCGCATGTAGTAATAATTTGAATGATAACCTGGAAACCCCTTCATATGTAGAGGCTTAACAACGAATTTATGATGAATTAGGAGTAGAAATTTTTGGAAAAAGACTGATTAGAACCATGTTTAAGAAATTCTAGGGTTCTTGAGTTTTATATGAGTTTTGGCCCATTAATCTATGGTTATTCATGGAAAATCGCATACTTTACGTGGAAGATGTATAATATGGGTGTATACTGATTGTAGTACGAATTTTTGGGCGATTGGGAATGAAAAATATGGATTTGGATGAGGTTGTATGTTAGAACCCGTAACTGGTTTCCTGTAGAATTCGTCATACCTGCTTGATCGATAGATCGAGCCAAGAGCTTCGATCGATCGAAGGTTCGATCAATTGAGCCCCAACCCTCGATCGATCGACCCCTTCTGGCAGACTTATATTTCCCTCTTTTTAAATAGTTGAACTAATTATAAATGAAGAATACTCCTTAGACATCCTTATTAAAATATTTTTGGGAGATAAAGATGACCAGTAGGAATTATTAATGATTATGAGACCATTAATGTAAGGTGAGATTTACATTTTGGGGTGTTTATATATAAGAGACGATGGAATTTTATATTAAAGGGAGAGACGCGTAAGGTAGTTACAATGAAAAATAAATGAGTACCTACTGAATTCTACACTTGGGAGGATAGAGTCCATGAGTGGTACGTAGTAAGTTGGATTAATCCCTCAATTAAAGTTAGAGACGAACCGTTATACGTGATAATTAATAATGGGAAAATAAGGATAAATGTCGTAATTATGGGTTATGAGATGAACCTAAATTGATATGATAAAAGTAGTATATTTATATGACTGTGTGTATGCATATATTATATACGTGTGAAAATCATGCCCGCGCTACTTGCTATCCCTGAGGTTACCGCACTGGGATAGTCTTATCTCGATGGGACATTTACGGGGGATATTGAATTGTACCCAAGAAGATAGGAATCCTAGGTACGAGCTATCAGATCGATAGTCGGACGGTCCTAAGAGACGTGAGGGTATGTACTGACCTCTTGGACTTGGAAAATATGCTTCGCCTCAATATTGTTTTGTTTTGTTTTGTTAAATATAGTTCGAGAGTGATTCCGAACTTGTATTTCCCTTAGTACGAGTGATACGGGGATTAGATAGCAGAGTATGGTCGCACCATAATTATTATATGGGGTGCCGTTAGAAAATTTATATTATATGAGTATTTAATATATATATTAAATTCTGGAATTTGGGAACTACCTACTGTGTTGATAGTAAGTAAGAAATGAATTATTATTACAATCGAGAAATTGTGTTTTAAAAGTATAACAGGCTACGGAGAAACTTTACTAGCGATTAAGGTTTAATGAGAACTTTGTTGTCATGTGAAATTACCCTCTTAAAATAGTTGAATTGTTCAGTTTAAATCTTCGAGTAAACTAAGATAAGATAAGTTAAACCATTGGTAAGGTTAGTTCGATAGGTGTGCACATTATAAGAGAGGTGAGAACTTCTCAAGGGAGTGTCGCACTAATATGTTGTTGCATTGGCCTGTAAACATTTTAAATACTTGCTAAACTAATTTTAAATCATTTACACTATCGGGCTCTGACCCGTTTCCATTTTCTTTTCTCTCTTGTATATATATGTATATATTACAGGTGCCCAACCACAGGGGCGTCTTGCATAGGATCCTTTGGAAGGAACGAGCTGCAGCTTAGGTGGGAGTTGCATGCCTCTTGCTTAGACGACCTCATTCATTTGATTCTACTCTTAGCATTATTTATTACAGTTGGGCATGTGTCTCCCTTTCCATTATTCAATTTTTATTGGATATTGTAATCCATTTATTTCCAATATTTGCACTTTGGGAGTTTTATTGTCAGGATGTTTTGCATTTAAGTATTAATTGTTGGATTCAATTAATTGATTGTTTGGTTATTCGGATTGTATGTTGCAGGATAGTTATGGTGTGACTATTAAATTGTGACTTATGCAAAGTTTTAAATGTTGGTTTATTAAATAAAATTTGGAAAGTAACGTCTAAAATGGTTTTGACACTTAGCTTAATTATTTTGGGTGTTTAAATTGGAAAAATTATTTTTATGACAGTGATGCTAAGAATGATCCAAAAGTTCACCTTGATTTTAATTTAATAAAGGAGTGATCGCCTGATATTTAATTAGGCGGGGTGTCATAGGTGGTGTCAGAGCATCAGGTTCTAGTGTCCTTCGGATCTGTAAGGCTTATTTCTCTTTCAGCTTAGCATTTTTGCTATAGAGACCTATTTTAGGATTGTTGTATTCTTGCTTTTACGATTACGTCTTCAGCTATTTGAGATTTGGTAATAACTGTAGACTAATAAATTTCTTCACGTTTCAGATGCCTACGAGACGTGCACCAAAGGATAGGCGTGCCCAAGCCGAGCAGCCAGCAACTCCGGCTCAGGGGACAATGAATGCTAATGAGGTAGCCGCTATTGTTGCTCAGGCGGTGAATGCAGCGCTAGCGGTGGTACAGCAGGCTCCACTCCAGATTCGGGCAGTGGCGCCAGTACCTGCACAGCTTCCATCAGCATGGGAGCGGGTTAGGGATGCCTTTCAGGAGGCGCATCCCCCTGAGTTCTCGGGTAGTTCAGATATCATCATCGTCAGCCAATGGAAGAAAGATATACAGCGGCATCTTCGTATGTATGAGTGCAAAGACGTGCAGAGACAGTTGTTGGCTTCCTTTAAGCTTGTGGGGGCCGCTTTGCAGTGGTGAGAATCCACCACCACCTTGGAGGAGAGGGATACTATCCCGATTCAGTCGTTCTGGGAGCAGTTTGACCGCAAGTATTTTCCACCCGCCGTGCAAACTGAGATGAGGTATAAATTACTGAATTTGAAACAGGAAAATCCTACCATTGCTGAGTATGTGGAGGAGTTCACGAGACTTCTCACCATAGTGCCAGATGAGGCACCTACTAAGGGTAAGAAGATAATGTTGTTTGTGGACGGGTTAGCTTGGAGGATCCGTCAGAATCTTATAGGGAATTTGTCTCTGAGTACCTTCACAGATGTACTCAATGCTGCCTTACTACACTGCCAGGATCACCGCTTCCATCTGCAGGGAAGCAAGCGAGCAGGAGAGTCCGGCCATCAGGGCAGGACAGGGGGTAGTGGAGCTAGTGGAGCACCGACATCCTAGGGACAGACTCGTCAGCATGAGCAGAGTTCCCACCAGGGGGACCCTGCTAAGCGCTTCCGATCAGGTGATTCCAGGAAGGGATTTGGGGGTTATAGGCAGGGTCAGCAGGGCCAGCCTAATCATCAAGGCCAACAAGGCCAACACCGACAGCAGCAGGGTCAGCCGCAGGGCCAACAGGGCCAACATCGTTTTCATCATGGCCAACAGGGCCAGTGGCGGGGTGGTAACGCCCAGCAGGGCCGTGGTCAGCAGGGTTAGAGGGGAGGTAGCTTCAGAGGCCAATGTTTTGTGTGCGGCAAGCATGGCCATAAGCGCCAGGATTGCCCAGAGGGTGATCGGGCCCCACAACAGCAGAGTGCCCGTAATGAGCCACAGAGGCCACTTTTTCCAGCAGTCCTCCTCGCACCAGCCCAGGTACCAGCCATTCCAGCAGCTCCAGTGCAGCAGGGGCAGTTACAGTATGGACGTGTCTATAACATCCACCAGGCAGTATCTCCACAGGCACCACCCGCGATTGAGGGTACGTTTCCTATTCATGGTACTATGGGTCGAGTTTTATTTGATACTGGGGCGACGCACTGTTTTTATAGCTACTCATTTTGCGAAGGCCTTAGGGTTCTTAGCCACAGCAGAGAGCACTGTGACATGTGTAGACTCACCACTGAGAAATGGTTCGCTTATTTTCTTTATATGTCGGGGTGTGGGGGTAGACATTGGTAGCTTGGTATTACCTGCAGATATGTTAGTCTTAGATATGCATGAGCATGACGTTATTATCAGTATAATTTGGCTCGCGGCTTACAGAGCCATGATAGATTGTTTCGGTGGCAGTATTGTCTTTGCCATTCCGAGGAAAGAGATGTTTGTAGTGGCGATGCCTCGCCCAGAGGGAGGCTCGACTGCTCATTTGTATTACATAGAAGAGGATACCTCTAAGGAGGTTGTGATTCCCTTAGACTCGATCCCAGTTGTTCGTGAGTATTCTGATGTATTTCAGGAGATACCAGGCCTACCCCCAGTCGAGAGATAGACTTTGTCATAGATTTATTACCGGATACTAGACCTATTGCACGCGCTCCATACCGTATGGCTCCGGCGGAGATGCGAGAGTTACGAGATCAGATAGAACATCTGTTAGGTCAGGGTTTCATTCGCAGGAGTACCTCACCTTGGGGCGCTCCAGTCTTGTTTGTGAAGAAGAGAGCTGGTTCACTTAGGCTATGTGTGGACTACCGGGAGTTGAACAAGGTCACAATACGGAACAAGTATCCGTTGCCTCGAATCGATGATCTGTTCGACCAGCTGAGGGGAGAAACTTTCTTTTCAAAGATAGATATGAGGTCGGGGTACCATCAGCTACGTATCAGGGAGCAGGATGTTTCAAAGACTGCTTTCTTGACGAGATATGGATCCTATGAGTTCAGAGTGATGCCATTCGGACTCACAAATGCTCCAGCCGTGTTCATGGACTTAATGAACCGAGTGTTCAGAGAGTTCTTGGATCAGTTTGTCATCGTCTTTATAGATGACATTCTGATATTTTCACACTCTGAGGAGGAGCATGCTGAGCACTTGAGGCAGGTTCTTCATACTCTACGAGAGCATCAGCTATATGCTAAGTATGAGAAATGCCGGTTCTGGTTGCGGGAAGTACTGTTCTTGGGGCATGTTGTTTCTGAGCAGGGGATAGCAGTCGACCCGAGTAAAGTGTTAGCGGTGAGGGAGTGGGGACAGCCCACGACACCGATGGAAGTACATAGTTTCTTGGGATTAGCGGGATACTACAGGAGATTCATTCGAGGTTTCTCCAAGATAGCGGGTCCATTGACGAACCTGACTCGCAAGGGAGTACCATATATTTGGGATGATGCTTGTCAATTGGCTTTTGACGAGATGAAAGACAAGCTTACTTTCGGCACCAGTCCTTGCTTTACCTAAACCGGTCGTGGAGTACCTGGTTTACACCGATGCCTCTTTACGGGGACTTGGGGGAGTACTTTAGCAGGAGGAGAAGGCTATAGCTTTTGCCTCCCGCAAGCTTAAGACGCATGAGAAGAATTACCCCACCCACGACCTGGAGTTAGCAGCGGTCGTTTTTGCATTGAGGATATGGAGGCACTATTTATTGGGGAGAAATTTCGCTTGTTCACAGACCACAAGTCACTGCAGTACCTGTTCACTCAGCGAGAGCTAAATATGCGTCAGCGCAGATGGTTAGAGTTTGTGAAGGACTACCAATTCGACATACAATACCATCCGGGGAAGGCCAATGTAGTTGGTGATGCGTTGAGTCGTAGACCGGTAGAAGATGTAGCGGACGTCTGGAAAGCAAAGTGGAAAGAGTTGGGTCACCAGGACGCAGTAGCCCGTTCTTTCGTATCTATCATGACAGTGACACCCGAGGTTGTTACGAGGGTGATACAGGCACAGACTGCAGACCCATTTTGCCAGGAGCAGATTGTGCGACTTTTAGCCGAGGGTGCTGAGTCTTATTCTGTTAGTTCTGATGGGGGTTTGAGGTTTAATGGGAGATTGGTGGCTCCAGAAGGAACAGAATTATGTCATGCAGTGATGACCCAGTCTCACGGGTCCCAATTTGCGGTACATCCTAGAGGAGATAAGATGTACCAGGATATGAGGCGGCAATACTGGTGTAGTGGTATGAAGAAGGACATTACTGAGTTTGTGTCCAAGTGTGCTACCTGCCAGCTGGTAATGGTGGACCATCAGAAATCGTCAGGGTTGCTTCAGCCATTGGAAATACCCGCGTGGAAGTGGGAGAGTATTTCCATGGATTTTATTACAGTGTTGCCTACATCACAGCGGGGCCACGACTCTATCTGGGTAATTGTAGACCGTTTGACCAAGGTGGCTCATTTTCTGCCGGTGCGAACAGACTATGCCACGGTTCAGTATGCTCAGTTGTTCATTATTGAGATTGTCAGATTACATGGAGTGCCCCTGAATATTGTGTCGGATAGAGACAAGATTTTCGTATCGCGTTTCTGGGAGAGCTTTCAGGAGGCTATGGGTACAGAGTTGAGGTTGAGTTCAGCTTATCAACCACAGACAGATGGACAAATAGAGCGTACTAATCAGACACTGGAGGATATGCTACGCATGTGTGTCCTTGATTTTAGAGGAGGTTGGGAGACACATCTTCCACTGGTAGAGTTCGCTTATAATAACTCTTATCAGTTCACGATTGGCATGGCTCCATTCGAGGCTTTATATGGCAGACCTTGTCGTTACCCAACTTGTTGGCTAGATGTGGGGGATAACAAGTTGCTAGGACCAGAGGTGATTTAGGAAACCTCTGCGAGGATTGAGATGATCAGAAGTCGCATTCGAGTAGCCCAGGACAGGCAAAAGAGCTACGCCGATGCGAAACGGTTCTTCCGAGAGTTTAATATGGGGGACCAAGTATTACTGCGAGTATCTCCTATGAAAGGAGTGATGAGGTTCGGGAAGAAAGGGAAATTGGCCCTGAGGTATGTGGGACCATTTCCCATTATCGAGAGGATTGGGCCGGTAGCATACAAATTGGGACTTCCAGAGCATTTACATCGCATTCATGATGTATTCCACATCTCGTCGTTGAGACGATATCTTCAGTATGACATGGCTCAGACCCACATCGCGATAGATGAGATACACTTACAACTTGACAGCTCTTACGAGGAGAGACCGGTGGCTATCCTAGACCATAGAGAGAGGAGATTGAGGTCGAAGGTAGTTCCACTTGTACGGGTCCAGTGGGAACATCATAATGTGGAGGAATCCACTTGGGAGCGCGAGGCAGATATGCGCGAGAGATATCCAGATTTATTCTTACCAGGTATGCCTTTTTCCAAATTTCGGGACGAAATTCAGTTATTAGGAGGGAAGTATGTAATACCCCGTATTTTTATGCTTTATAAATTTGGGGATTTATTAAATTTGATGTGAGTTATTAATTTAATATAAATCCGGAAAGTAATTATTTTATAATTATTAACGTGATATGAGTTAGTAATTATGGGAAACTTATTGAATATTACAAATGAGTAAATTAATATAATATTAGTTCTATGAAATGTCACGAGTGAATAAAATGATAATTTTGGAAATTTGAGTCGGGACGCAGCCGTGTCGCGTCAGGACTAAATATTGATTAATAAAAGTGAATATATTATAAGTCGATCGTATGGTCGTTTTGAGTGCGCCAAAGTGTCCGGAAGGGTCGAGATAATTAGAAAAGTGTACTCGGGGGTTTAGTTTGGGTCTCAGGGCGTTTTTAGGCCTATTTAGAACCCCGGGAGGGCATTTCGGACATTTTACATTTTTGGGTAAGTAAACCCACGAAAATTATTAGGCTATATCAGCCATTTAGAAGATTCCTTTAGGGTTATCAGACTCAAAACTTTAGAACGGCTATAGGAGAGGGAAGGGGAAGGCTTTCCAAGCAAACCAAGGCTAAAAAGTCATCCGATTGCACCGCCACCACCACCAACGCGTAGATCACGCGACGGGGAACGTAAACACACCAAAATCATCAGCAAACAAGAATTCTGAAATTTCCAGGCAAGTATTTACCTTGCTTACTTTCGTTAATGCATCATTCATGTTAGTCTAGGGTGATTATGATGAGTTTGGTAGAAGAAAATCCATGTTGGAGATAGGAAAATCGCATGTAGTAATAATTTGAATGATAACCTAGAAACCCCTTCATATGTAGAGGCTTAACAACGAATTTATGATGAATTAGGAGTAGAAATTTCTGGGAAAAGACTGATTAGAACCATGTTTAAGAAATTCTAGGGTTCTTGAGTTTTATATGAGTTTTGGCCCATTAATCTATGGTTATTGATGGAAAATCGCATACTTTACGTGGAAGATGTGAGTGTATACTGATTGTAGTAAGAATTTTTGGGCGATTGGGAATGAAAAAGCTGGATTTTTATGAGGTTTTATGTTAGAACCCGTAACTGGTTTCCTGCAAATTTCGCCATACCTGCTTGATCGATCGATCGAGCCAAGAGCTTCGATCGATCGAAGGTTCGATCGATTGAGCCCCAGCCCTCGATCGATCGACCCCTTATGGCAGATTATATTTCCATCTTTTTAAATAGTTGAATTAATTCTAAATGAAGAATACTCCTTAGACATCCTTATTCAAATATTTTTAGGAGATAAAGATGACCAGTAGGAATTATTAATGATTATAAGACCTTTAATGTAAGGTGAGATTTACATTTTGGGGTGTTTATATATAAGAGACGATGGAACTTTATATCAAAGGGAGAGACGCGTAAGGTAGTTACAATGAAAAATAGATGAGTACCTACTGAATTCTACACTTGGGAGGATAGAGTCCATGAGTGGTACGTAGTAAGTTGGATTAATCCCTCAATTAAAGTTAGAGACGAACTGTTATACGTGATAATTATTAATGGGAAAATTAGGATAAATGTCGTAATTATGGGTTATGAGATGAACCTAAATTGATATGATAAAAGTAGTATATTTATATGACTGTGTGTATGCATATATTATATACGTGTGAAAATCATGTCCGCGCTACTTGCTATCCCTGAGGTTACCGCGCTGGAACAGTCTTATCTCGATGGGACCTTTACGGGGGATATTGACTTGTACCCAAGAAGATAGGAATCCTAGGTACGGGCTATCGGATCGATAGTCGGACGGTCCTAAGAGACGTGAGGGTATGTACTGACCTCTTGGACTTGGAAACTATTCTTCGCCTCAATATTGTTTTGTTTTGTTTTGTTAAATACAGTTCGAGAGTGATTCCGAACTTGTATTTCCCTTAGTACGAGTGATACGGGGATTGGATAGCAGAGTATGCTCGCACCATAATTATTATATGGGGTGCCGTTAGAAAATTTATATTATATGAGTATTTAATATATATATATTAAATTCTGTAATTTGGGAACTACCTACTGTGTTGATAGTAAGTAAGAAATGAATTATTATTACAATTGAGAAATTGTGTTTTAAAAGTATAACAGGCTACGGAGAAACTTTACTAGTGATTAAGGTTTAATGAGAACTTTTTTGTCAAGTGAAATTACCCTCTTAAAATAGTTGAATTGTTCAGTTTAAATCTTCGAGTAAACTAAGATAAGATAAGTTAAACCATTGGGAAGGTTAGTGCGATAGGTGTGCACATTAGAAGAGAGGTGAGAATTTCTCAAGGGAGTGTCGCACTAATATGTTGTTGCATTAGCCTGTAAAAATTTTAAATACTTGCTAAACGAATTTTGAATCATTTACACTATCGGGCTCTGACCCGTTTCCATTTTCTTTTCTCTCTTGTATATATATGTATATATTACAGGTGCCCAGCCACAGGGGCGTCTTGCATAGGATCCTTTGGAAGGAACGAGCTGCAGCTTAGGTGGGAGTTGTAGGCCTCTTGCTTAGACGACCTCATTCATTTGATTCTACTCTTAGCATTATTTATTTCAGTTGGGCATGTGTCGCCCTTTCCATTATTCAGTTTTTATTGGATATTGTAATCCATTTATTTCCAGTATTTGCACTTTGGGAGTTTTATTGTCAGGATGTTTTGCATTTAAGTATTAAATGTTGGATTCAATTAATTGAATGTTTGGTTATTCGGATTGTATGTTCCAGGATAGTTGTGGTTTGACTATTAAATTGTGACTTATGCAAAGTTTTAAAGGTTGGTTTATTAAATAAAATTTGGAAAGTAACGTCTAAAATGGTTTTGACACTTAGCTTAATTTTTTAGGGTGTTTAAATTGGAAAAATTATTTTTACGACAGTGATGCTAAGAATGATCCAACTGTTCGCCTTGATTTTAATTTAATAAAGGAATGATCGCCCGGTATTTAATTAGGCGGGGTGTCACAGTTACACGTGTACAAGTCCCCGAATAATTTACATTAAAGTTGTCAACCCTTCTCACGTCGTAATTTTAGGAACTTATTTCCTAACCCATAAATGTCATCCGGTTTACTATAAAATTCTAAGTTTCAATCCTCAACGTACTCCAATCTCACAACTATACCCACTAGTCAACAAGGGAAGGTTTACACTCAATTAAATAAGTCAAATGGAAGTTCTAAATAAAGTCAGGCCTAAAAAGGCCATTCTGTCAACTCGTTAGAAATCTCGTTCGAACGAGGTCGTTCGAACGAATGGCTTCGAATGAACTACCATAACCCTCTCTCTCTTTCTACTGTGTGTGTACAAGCAGAGTTTTAGCTAGGGCTACTGTTCATGGATCGATCCCTGTAGGGTTGTAGGTGACAAGTATATATAGGTCTTGGGGGGTGTAGTGTACCCCCCAAGTAAGCATGGTGCATGTGAATGATGATCTAACCAATTCCCTGTTGACACCTGTAGATGCCAAATGATGGCATAATATTCCCTCACGTGAGGGTGTGATCTGGTTATAACGGTCTGCCACGTGTCATATGAGCCTCACGCGCACTGTTCCACGCGTCTCCCAAACCACGCGCCGTCATGATATCACCCTCGGCCTATGAGCCGAGGCCGAGGGCAAAGTTTCTTCCGGTAGTGAGTCTGGCTTGATTCTGTCCTCGTACTGTCGTACCCTCGTAGGGTCGGCCCCTCGTAGGGTCGTCCGGAGCCTGAGGAAGGGTCAGCCCCTCGTAGGGTCGTCCGGAGCCTGAGGAAGGGTCGGCCCCTCGTAGGGTCGTCTGGAGCCTGATGGAGGGTCGTCCCCTCGTAGGGTCGTCTGGAGCATGATGGAGGGTCGTCCCCTCGTAGGGTCGTCTGGAGCCTGATGGAGGGTCGTCCCCTCGTAGGGTCTTCTGGAGCATGATGGAGGGTCGTCCCCTCGTAGGGTCGTCTAGAGCATGATGGAGGGTCGTCCCCTCGTAGGGTCGTCTGGAGCATGATGGAGGGTCGTCCCCTCGTAGGGTCGTCTGGAGCATGATGGAGGGTCGTCCCCTCGTAGGGTCGTCTGGACCTGGTGGTGGCCAGCCGGGGCCTGAGGAAGGGTCGGCCCCTCGTAGGGTTGTCCATATTGGAGGTAATCCTCATCCAGGCTGAGGGTATAAACGGGTATATCAATCACCCCCGGCCCTTAGCCATAGGTGTCATTCAGATGGCTGAGGAATATTTGCTGAAATTGAGACACGTGTGATCAGTTAGGTGAGTGACACCTGTGCAGATACTCATTGCTGTTCCAGTTTCCAAGGCAGGGCGGCTGCGCAGTGCTGTCTTCCATATTTAATTCTATTATGGTTTTTTCCTTGCTAATTTGCTTCTTCGTTGATGATGATGATACTAACCCTTCCCTCGTCTTTTTGAGGACCAATGTGGGGTCGTCCCCTCATCAGGCCTCATTATAGCCGAGGGTTCAAATAATCAAATTAATGATTTTTAACGAAGTCTACCCTCGTCTTTTTTGAGAACAGTGGAGGGGTCGTCTCCTCCACTGGTCCTCATTATAGCCGAGGGTTCAACTTACCAAATTAATGGTATTTATGTAGTCTACCCTCGTCTTTCCTGAGGGCAGTGGAGGGGTCGTCCCCTCCACTGGTCCTCATTATAGCCGAGGGTTTAACTTACCAAATTAATGGTTTTTAACAGTCTACCCTCGTCTTTTTTGAGGACTGTGGTGGGGTCGTCCCCTCCACTGATCCTCATTATAGCCGAGGGTTCAACTTACCAAATTAATGGCTTTTAACAAAGTCTACCCTCGTCTTTTTTGAGGACAGTGGTGGGGTCGTCCCCTCCACTGGTCCCCATTATAGCCGAGGGTTCAACTTACCAAATTAATGGATTTTAACAAAGTCTACCCTCGTCTTTCTTGGGGACAGTGGTGGGGTCGTCCCCTCCACTGGTCCTCATTATAGCCGAGGGTTCGACTTACCAAATTAATGGTTTTTAACAGTCTACCCTCGTCTTTTTTGAGGACTGTGGTGGGGTCATCCCCTCCACTGATCCTCATTATAGCCGAGGGTTCAACTTACCAAATTAATGGTTTTTAACAGTCTACCCTCGTCTTTTTTGAGGACTGTGGTGGGGTCATCCCCTCCACTGATCCTCATTATAGCCGAGGGTTCAACTTCTTTGCATGTATACTAGAACTGATAACCACTGGATGAGGGAAACACTGATACTTCTCATTAATCTTCAATGTGTTCTGTCGAAACAATGCTTATTACAACTATGGCTTATCAAGACCTTGCAACACTACTGGTAGTATTTTTTCAAATGATCTGCATTCCAGGGGTTTGAGAAAGGTTCCCCCTCCAGGTTTTCTAGCCTGTAGGTCCCAGGGATGACTTCATCGATG
Source organism: Sambucus nigra (assembly GCA_949130495.1). Lineage (NCBI taxonomy): Eukaryota > Viridiplantae > Streptophyta > Magnoliopsida > Dipsacales > Adoxaceae > Sambucus > Sambucus nigra. The sequence continues at coordinate 71,798,627 of OX422222.1, forward strand.
ACCCTATATGGGCCATGCCAATTAGGGTGAAGCTTGTTGGGCTTTTGCCAAGTCTTCTTGAGGACCAAGTCCCCCACTGCGATGGGCCTATGTTTCACCCTCTGATTGTAGAACCTTGCGGTCCTCTCTTGGTAGGAAGCCTGCCTTATCTCAGCATCCTCCCTTCTTTCCTCAATCAAGTCCAGGTCAAGTCTCCTCTCTTCTGTATTTCCCTGGGGGTCATACACTTGGACCCTATGAGTGGTAAACTCGACTTCGGTGGGGATGACTGCTTCTGATCCATAAGCTAACATGAATGGGGTCTCCCCAGTAGAGGTCCTTACTGTCGTCCTGTACGCCCACAACACTGCATATAACTCCTCGACCCATCTTCCTTTTGCCTCCTCAAGCCTCTTCTTAATCCCATCTAGGATTGTCCTGTTCGTAACTTCGGTTTGCCCATTGGCCTGAGGTCGGCCTGGGGTGGAGAAAAATTGTTTGATACTTACCCTCTCACAGTACTTCTGTAAAGAGGCATTCTTGAACTGGGTCCCGTTATCCGAGATGAGGGTGTTGGGTAGACCATATCTGCATATCACATTCTTCCAGATGAACTGGAAGGTCTTCTGCTTCGTGATCGTGACCATCGGTTCGGCCTCTACCCACTTTGAAAAGTAGTCAATTGCTACGATGAGGAACTGATAGTTATTGACTGCTCTTGGTAAGGGTCCTACCAGATCAATCCCCCATACTGCGAACGGCCATGGGGATGTAACAGAGGTGAGGGGCTGATGAGGTTGGTGAGGGATGGTAGCAAATCTTTGGCATTTATCACACTTTTTAACATATGCGGCAGCATCTTTTCCTAAGGTCGGCCACTAGTAGCCTTGGGTGATTACCCTCTTTGCCAAGGATCTACCCCCAATGTGGCTTGAGCACGACCCTTCATGCACGTCTTGCAAAATGGAAGGGACTTCTGAGGTATGCACACACCTGAGTAAGGGGAGTAGAAACCCCTTTTTGTACAGCGTGTCCCCGATGACAGCGAACTTTGCAGCCCTGTATCTCAGCTTCTTCCTCTCTTGGCTTGCTTCTGGTATCTCTCCCTCTTTAATGTATTTGATCAGAGGGTCCATCCATGAAGGTTCTTGAGAAACATTCATGCAAACACCAAGTGTTCCCCCGACGTCTTCGATAGCTGGCTGAAACAAAATTTCCACTGGGACCGTCTTCCTGATGTCTGTTCTTGTTGCCGAGGCCAGCCTAGCAAGGGCATCAGCGCGGCCATTATCAAGCCTAGGTACCCTCCTTAATTTTACTTCTCTGAAGCCCTTCAGTAATGATCTCACCTTCTCGAGGTACCTAGCCATCCTTTCGTCCTTAGCCTCGTAGGCTCCTAGTATCTGATTTACGACTAGCCTTGAATCAGTGTGGACCAAAATCTGGCCGGCACTAAGAGACTTGGCCAAGGAGAGGCCTGCTACTAAGGCCTCATATTCAGCCTCATTGTTGGAGGCTTTGAAGTTGAACCTCAGGGCGTATTCGACGTCTGTGCCATCGGGTGCTGATAGTATCAGTCCAGTACCACTTCCGCTATCACAGGAGGACCCGTCAACGAAGAGGCTCCACGGAGTTTTTCCTTCAGAGAAATTTCCCTCAGAGAGGGACCCCTGTCTAAAGATGTATCTTCCCTCTTCGTTTTCAGTCACTTTTCTTCTAGCGGTGCTCGTCTCAGCCGTATCTGTGGGTGTGTCTTCTGTATCCGTCTTCCCGAGGGTCTCACCCTCGGCCTCATCATCTTCCCAGGTGAACTCAGCCACGAAGTCTGCCAGTGCCTGTCCCTTAATGGCTGTCTTAGGCTGATACACAATGTCGAACTCCCCCAGCTCTATAGCCCAGGTCATTAGCCTTCCTGATTTTTCAGGCTTGTGTAGGACCTGCCTAAGAGGAGAGTCAGTAAGGATGACCATAGTATGGGACTGGAAGTACGGTTTCATCTTCCTTGAGGCATGGATCAAGGCATAGGCCAACTTCTCCATCCTCGGGTATCTCTGCTCTGCCCCCTGGAGTGCCTTGCTGTTGAAATATACGGGCTTCTGTATCCCGTCTTCGTCTCTTACGATTGCTGCACTGATAGCGGACTCTGAGACAGCAAGGTACACGTAAAGTCGTTCACCCTGCACGGGTCGTGACAGCAGCAAGGGAGACCCTAAGTATGATTTTAGCTCCTTGAAAGCCTCATCACACTCTTCGCTCCATTCGAAGGCCTTCCTGAGGATCTTGAAGAATGGTAGACACCTGTCTGTAGCCCTTGACACAAATCTGTTCAAGGCAGCCACTCTCCCTGTGAGCCTCTGAACGTCTATAATGGACTTGGGGGTCTTCATCTCAATAAGGGCCTTTATCTTTTCAGGATTGGCCTCGATGCCTCTTTGATTGACAATGAACCCCAAGAACTTCCCCGCTCCGACCCCGAAGACACACTTGGCAGGATTGAGCTTCATTTTGTATTTGTCCATTGTATTAAAGGTCCTTTCCAGGTCTGCCACATGATCCTCTGCCTTCAGACTCTTAGTCAGCATGTCATCTACGTAAACCTCCATAGACTTCCCAATTTGGTCTTCGAACATTTTGTTTACGAGGCGCTGGTACGTTGCCCCCGCATTTGTTAGGCCAAAGGGCATGACCCTATAACAGTATGTCCCCTTGTCAGTGATGAAGGCGATCCTCTCCGAGTCCTCAGGGTTCATGAAAATCTGGTTATACCCTGAGTAGGCATCCATGAAACTCATGAGCTCATGGCCTGCGGTAGCGTCCACCATCTGGTCGATGCGGGGGAGAGGGAAGCTGTCTTTGGGACAATGCTTGTTGAGGTCTGTGAAGTCCACGCACATTCTCCACTTGCCGTTGGCCTTTGGGACGATGACTGCATTGGACAGCCACTCAGGGTAGATGACCTCTCTGATAAATTCAGCGTCTTCTAATTTTTTAACCTCATCCCTGATGACCTCATACTTTTCTCTAGAGTAAATCCTCCTCTTCTGCTTTACCGGCTTCACTCCCTCTACCACATTGAGTTTGTGGCACATGATTTCAGGGTCGATCCCTAGCATATCTACATGACTCCACGCGAAGACGCTTCGCCTTCTCCTCAACAGTTTGATGAGGTCTTCCTTGATACTGGGCTTCAGAGATTTGCCAACTTGGACGGTTTTTCCCGGGTCATCCTCATCGAGGATGATGGGTTCTACCTCCTCAGCGGCCTCTCCTTTTTTGAGCTTCGTCTCGTCCCTGGGGTCTAGGGTATCAATGTTGTAAGTGGCTGTAGCCCTCTTGTGTGCCTCCCTTTCTTCAGCGGAGTTGTAGTAGCACTCTCTCGCTGTCGTCTGGTCTCCCTGAACTTCCCCCACCCCATAAGGGGTAGGGAACTTAACCATCTGGTGGACCGTGGACGGCACAGCTTCAAACCCCTTGAGGGCCACACGTCCCAGTATGATGTTGTATGCCGAAAACACATGCTCATCCAGCACAAAGAAACTGACCCTCTTGGTGAGCCATCTCGGCCACTCGTCCCCCATCCTGACATCAGCCTCATATATTCCTAGAGGGTGAACCTTCTCCCCACTGAACCCAATCAATGGATGATAGTATGGGACAAGTCTGGCACGACTGAGGCCCAAGGCCTTGAAGCATGGCCAAAACATCACATTTGCGGATGAGCCCCCATCCACCAGGATCCTCGGCACTTCGCACCCGTGCACCCTGGTGGTGATGACGAGAGGGTCATCATGCGGGGCCAATAGGCCCTTGAAGTCCATTCTTGAAAATCCCACAATCAAAGTGTCCATATCAACCTTCTTCCTTTTTTCTGACTTGACCTCTACGAAGGTTGAGTGCACCGTCTTCATCACTGCCTTAGCCTCAGCGACATGGGCCTTCCTGTCGGCGACCTCAGACCCTCCTCCTGCTAAACCCCCGGAGATCATTCCCACCCCGAGCGAGATCATATTGAGCCTCTTGACAGGGCCTTGGTCGTCTCTCGGCGGGAGGTCAGGGTCGTCCTCATCATCAGAGGGGTCGTCCCCTCTTTTTTGAGGACCTTCTCTGCAGGCATCGACTCGCTTCTTTCTGGGGTCGTCCCCTCGTCCCCTCTTGAAGTCGGCTTTGTCGACGTACTTTCTGAGCTTCCCTTGCTTCAGCATCTTCTCAATCTCATCTTTCAGAGCAAAGCATTTGTCTGTTACGTGGCCGTGGTCTTGGTGAAATTCACACCACAGGTTCTTATTCCTCTTGCCGGGGGCTGCCCTCAGCTTTTCAGGCCACTTCAGCGTCCGGTCACTCTTTATCTCATTGAGGATCTGTTCACAGCTGACCGTCAGAGGGGTGTACCCCGCGAACTTATCATCCATGGTCCTCTTCTTCCCCTCTTTGTTCTTCTTGGGGTATTTATTCCCACTTGCACCTCCTTTTTCGTCTTCATGTTTTGCGGCCATCGCCTCTTCGGCGTTCATCACCTTCCCTGCTGTTGACAACAGCTCAGCCATCGTCCTCGGAGGGTCTTCGGCAAGCTTCCATAATAGCTTCCCCTTCTGGAGTCCTCCAATCAGGGCTGTCATAGCTATGCTCTCCTCATAGTCTTCCACCTCCAGCTTCTCTTTATTGAATCAGGCTATGTAGTCTCTCAGAGTCTCGTTCTTTCCCTGCTTAACATAGAGCAGGTGTGTGGTCTTCTTCTGTGGCCTCACCCCAAAGCAGAAATTATGGATGAACAGGTCTGCCAACTGCTTAAAGTTTCCAATAGAATTTTTTGGAAGAGACGTGTACCAGACATGCGCAGCCCCTGTCAAGGTACCAGAGAAGGCACGACACCTCATCTCATATGAGATAGAGTATATGTCTGCCGCCGACTGATACATTTCCACGTGGTGGACAGGGTTGGTGCTCCCATCGTATCTTGGGGTGACCACGGGAGGCTTGAACTTCGATGGCGTGGGGAAGTTGACTATCTTTGCCACAAAGGGTGAGCCCATGGTGTATCCCCTCTGAAGAGGGTCCCGGCTCTTCAGTATGTCGCCAATCTTATCCTCTAACCTCTGGATTGAGTCATTCTAGGGCCTCACAGGGTCGGCCTGGCCGATGTTATCCCCTGCTGCCTCTCGGAGGTGGATGGAGGGCTCCGCTACGGCAGGCCTGTGTCGGCTATTTACTTCCCTTTGGCCGTCATCCCGTCTTTGGGGTCGGCCTTCTGCTTCTTTCCTAGATCTCGCTGCGCTTATTGACTTGGACAACTTGTCTCGCAGGTCATTCACTGGGCCCAGCCTCTCGAAGGCCGACCCCCTGCTCAAGCGGTCAAAAGCAGAGCCTCTTGGGCGATCATCAGGGTTTGGTCTCCCGCACTTTCCTCTACTGTCCTGGAGGGGTCGTACTGTATTGTTGGAGACCTCATATGGCTCCCAGCATTCTACTGGAGCCTCTTCTTCCTCCAGATCATCATACCTGTCCTCAGGGCAAGGGTTTCCTTGCCTCCCCAGGTGTAAACGCCGGGGGTCAGCAACATCCCTACGCCGCTGAGGGGGTGGCAGGTCTTTAAGTGGTGCCTGGGGTGGTCCCCTGGCCTCATGCTGTCCTGGAGCTGCTGCTGGAGTAATCATCTCAGGTGAGACCCCCGGTGGTCTCAGTATGTTCTGACTTAGAGCTGTGAACTGTTCCTGCATCATCCGCTGGCTGGCTGCCAGAGACTTTAGGGCTGCTGCCACATCAGCCATCTCAGACTGGGGCGGCGGCTGACTGGAACTGGGTCTTCCCCCCTCATCCGGCGGGGGAAGAGGTGGTGGTGGCATCTCAGGTGCCATGTGCTTGAGCTATGAAAAGTTGAACTAAAGAAATACTGGTGAGCTTGGGAACCTTAGTGGGTCTCTTTCAATGGTGAAACACCTCCTCTCAGGGGGAGTGTTGGTTCACCACCAGAGTGCCCAGTGAGGTCAAGCTGTACAAAGGAAGAGATGTCTTCTCGTTCCCACAGACGGCGCCAAACTGATGATGCTGAGATTTAGCACCACCAGATAAGTGTTAGTGAGCTCAAGCAGTAGCAACCATGGCAGCCATGGAGATGTATAAGTGTATAAGTAGGTAGAAGGGGATGAGTATAAGAGGAAGTAAGACAATGATGTATAGTGGTTCAGCCAATTTGGCCTACATCCACTGTGAGTGTGTGATCCACTAAGTATGGGCACTAATGGCCTTAGATACAATGCACATAACGCTCTCTCTCTTTCTACTGTGTGTGTACAAGCAGAGTTTTAGCTAGGGCTACTGTTCATGGATCGATCCCTGTAGGGTTGTAGGTGACAAGTATATATAGGTCTTGGGGGGTGTAGTGTACCCCCCAAGTAAGCATGGTGCATGTGAATGATGATCTAACCAATTCCCTGTTGACACTTGTAGATGCCAAATGATGGCATAATATTCCCTCACGTGAGGGTGTGATCTGGTTATAACGGTCTGCCACGTGTCATATGAGCCTCACGCGCACTGTTCCACGCGTCTCCCAAACCACGCGCCGTCATGATATCACCCTCGGCCTATGAGCCGAGGCCGAGGGCAAAGTTTCTTCCGGTAGTGAGTCTGGCTTGATTCTGTCCTCGTACTGTCGTACCCTCGTAGGGTCGGCCCCTCGTAGGGTCGTCCGGAGCCTGAGGAAGGGTCAGCCCCTCGTAGGGTCGTCCGGAGCCTGAGGAAGGGTCGGCCCCTCGTAGGGTCGTCTGGAGCCTGATGGAGGGTCATCCCCTCGTAGGGTCGTCTGGAGCATGATGGAGGGTCGTCCCCTCGTAGGGTCGTCTGGAGCATGATGGAGGGTCGTCCCCTCGTAGGGTCGTCTAGAGCATGATGGAGGGTCGTCCCCTCGTAGGGTCGTCTGGAGCATGATGGAGGGTCGTCCCCTCGTAGGGTCGTCTGGACCTGGTGGTGGCCATCCGGGGCCTGAGGAAGGGTCGGCCCCTCGTAGGGTCGTCCATATTGGAGGTAATCCTCATCCAGGCTGAGGGTATAAACGGGTATATCACGGTGCACACATACCCCGCTATCAAATCCCGATACATCATGTACATTAGGATCACGTATTCCAAATCACTCCGGAACCGTCTCAATAAGTAACAATCACACATAATGGAGGCGAACATAGTTCACATCACATGGGTCACGCACATTTCTACGCTCCCATGATCAGCTGACTTATTAACTCCCCAATAAGTCATTCTCTGACCTATGTCCTCGAGGTACCAATCTAAATCACCCCGTAGGCACACAAAGATTAGATGGTCCTGATCGAATGCCGACCTCCCGTGATAGCAAGTATGGTAGGTATGTTATACACAGATAAACACATATACTAAGCATTCACACATCTTAGATATCTTGTAATTTTACTAGAGTTATATAATCATATTCCTATACCGTCATTACATGTTACACGTGTACAAGTCCCCGAATAATTTACATTAAAGTTGTCAACCCTTCTCACGTCGTAATTTTAGGAACTTATTTCCTAACCCATAAATGTCATCCGGTTTACTATAAAATTCTAAGTTTCAATCCTCAACGTACTCCAATCTCACAACTATACCCACTAGTCAACAGGGGAAGGTTTACACTCAATTAAATAAGTCAAATGGAAGTTCTAAATAAAGTCAGGCCTAAAAAGGCCATTATGTCAACTCGTTAGAAATCTCGTTCGAACGAAATCGTTCGAACGAGTGTCGGTCGAACGAACTACCTACTCGTTAGAAGGGGTACTGTCATCTCGTTAAAAGCTCGTTCGAACAAGGTTGTTCGAACGACCTGGGCAGGTCTTCTAACGAGATGGCGGACTTCCCCCAGAAATTTTCCAACTCGTTTTTCTTCATTTTTCTCTTCTCCAAATCCATCCTACGATCATTCCAATCACGTTTTATTGTTTTAAAACTATTCTAAGTCATCCTAGATCACTCCTTAACATATTATTGGGGTCAAATCTTACTAATCTACATGTAATAATCATAAATTCTCAATTCTTGCTACGAACCCTATGAACATGAACCCAGAATTTTATTGTATCTAAATACCCATCATAAATCCGTTTTTTTAATTCATCAACGTTATGTTTTGGGATATCAATTTCATCGATAAACATTCTACATGCAATCACTATTCAAAATCATTAGTTTCACAACAATCCCATTAGGGTTTTCATCCAACTTTCAAGGGTTATACCATTTCTACACTAAACATGGAGGAAATATTCAATGCAATTAATAATATCAAATCACCTGCCTTAGGTTTTTTCTTTAGATTTGTTGTCGGTGACTATCGGGTGATTCTCTCCTCTTTCTGGTTGTAATTCCTTCCAAGATGATGGTGATGGGAGATGGTTTGGTTTGGAACCTCTCTTCTAACCTCTCAAAAACCTCCGTAGCCCACTCTCTCACTTTTGGCTGATAATGGCCTTAGTGGCCCTTTTAATAATATCTAAATTACCTCTAAAATTCGTGGGTTTTAGTCCCTTAATTTTTAAAATTACCAAAATACCCCTCTAGGTTGTCGGTTTGGCCTAAAAATGCCCCGGGACCCAAACTAAACCCCCGGCTACTGTTTTCTGACTATTTTGACCCTTACGGACGCGTCGGCGCACTCAAAATGATCATTCGGTTGATAAAATATAATTTACTTTTTAATTTAAATAAATTCATTCCTGACGCGACTGACACGCGCGTTTCAATTAAATTTCTCAAATTGTCGTATTTCTACCTCTTGACAATTTAAATATTTTCAATACCATATTTATAATCACAATTAAATACCAACACACATTTCATTAGTATTTATATCCGGATTAATTTCTAATTAATTCTCATTTAATTCAATTAACCCAATAAATAAAAATCAATAAAATTACGGGGTATTACATCTACTTTCCAAAACATCTTTAGAGATTCTTGAATACTACGAAAACTTTTGATTTCTTCTTCAAGAAATATACCCAGTTTTTCCTTAAAAAATATCAATGAGGAGAAGGAAATAATTTATTTTTCTAAGACATCTTGGATTTATTGAACCGTATACATCTATATGTATTAGCTTCATTGGATTCTTGGCTCTTCAGTCTAGTTCGTTTGCAAAGGTTTTTTGAAATTGCTTCTGAAATAAACATATTTCACACAATTAGTCAGGGTGATTGATGTAAGGTAAGACTCTAACCATCTGATTCTTGGATACTAATTTTTTGTCCTACAAAGTTGAGATGCCCAAATTGAAGATGCCAACGCTAGGATGCATTTTTGTAACAATCCTTGAGACACTTTGTAACATTGTTTTGAATATTCAAAGAAAACATTATATTCTTTGACATTTTCACCTTGGTAATTAAATTTCTTATATCATTTTTTATATAAAAAAAAACTACAATTTTTCATATGAATATCATGGACTTTTTCAAAGATAAAATGTTTCTTTTTATATTGGGCATATACTGGGCATATACTGGAAATTTAATATTAATTGGTGACTTCCATCTGTTATGCTGATATAGATGTTACCTTTTCCTTTAACCGGTATTTTGGAATCATATCCAAAAGAGACATCGTAGCTTATTGATTCATTGAGCTCTATGAACATACCTTTCATTCCATCCATGTGTTTGCTCACACTAGATTCAATACACTAAGTATTGTCTTAGCCTCCATTGTTGTCATTGTATGTAAGTAGAAAAGTACCATTCTCTTCTTTCTTTTCTTCCATATAATTGACTGTCTCATTGACTCTGTTCTTTGATGCTCTACATTCTTTAGAATAATGCCCAAACTTGTGATAATTATAGCATTCAACTTGAGACTTATCATACCTCAAGTTCGAATGTCGTCTCCCATGACTCCTTCTATAATTGTCTCCTCTCTTGTAGTTTTTAGTGGAATTGTAGTTATTATAATTATAACCCCATCCACGTTCGTAACATTATTCTCGGACACAATATCTTTCATATTGGCTTTTATCATTGTTAAAACTTTCTTTTACCTTTTTAAGATGGAGTTCCAACATGAGGAGTTGTTACAAAATATCTTGCTTTTTCTTCTTCTTCTTCTTCTTCTTCTTCTTCTTCTTCTTATTATTATTATTATTATTATTATTATTATTATTATTATTATTATTATTATTATTATTATTATTATTATTATTATTATTATTATTATTATTATTATTATTATTATTATTCTACTTTTTCATCTTCATTTTCTTCTCCTTCTCTTCATATGCTTGTAATGACCCCATTAATTTCTAGATGGTCAACTCATTCAAGTCTTTAGCTTATTTAATTTTCATAATGATGTACTCATTTAGAATCTAACGAGGGGAATATCTTTTCCATGATCATCACATCTTCTAAATTCTCTTCGTTTTATCTTAATTGATTGAAAATAACTAAAAATCTAAAAATCAGTCAAAAATAGACTCAGACACTTCCATATGTAGAGCTTCGAAATCACCTCTTAAATTTTGAAGGTGAGCTGTCTTCACTTGTTTAGCTTCTTTATGAGAGGTTTACAGCTTGTCCCATGCTTTCTTGGTGGAGATTGCACTTGAAATCTTCTCAAAATAATCATCATATAATGCTTTTTATATGAAATATAGAGCTTTTTTGTCTCTCCTTGTGAGTTTGGATTAAGGCTACTTCATTTTATGGCTCAGTATAGCCTCTCTCCACGACTTTCAAAACATCATGTGCACCCAAAAGATCCTTCATCTTGATACTCCAATTATAATAGTTGTTGTTGTTTAGTTTCCAGACTAAGAAGGATTCCATACCACTATTTTCTATAATTTTAATGAGAATTCGGAAATTTTAATTATCTGGATGGGTCCAAAACGCTAAAAAAAGTTAAGAAGAACTCGGACCAAAAAATGAAGTTTGGTCAAAGCCAACAGTTAACCTTTCACTCAACGATCGATGACTCAGTTAAGAGGTCCTAATAGTGCGGTCAACAGGCATCATGACTCGATCAACTCAGCTCTAACTCGGCCGATTTGACTGACTCGGTGAGTTGACTGACATTCTGGTGGTGTCGAAATCGTCTCATCAATAGATTTGATTTGATATGCTATAGTATATACTTTGAAAGAAATTTCCAATCATTCTCATACCACTTTGTTGGAAATAAGCACTCAAAGACACTCACAACTATCTTTTATTTACCACTTAAATACCCTTGCAAAGAAGTAAACGCTCTTACTTGTATATTTCCTTGAATATTCAGACTAGAATTACTTGAGATTGCCATGGTAATCTCTATTCAAATCTTTTACTCCTTAGCTTATTAATTTTTTGGGGAGCAACTTGTTAAAATTTTCGATAACACCTTGTTGAAATTTTCTTGGAGAACAACTTGATTTTTATTGAAGAACAACTTGTCTAATTTTTGAAAAAAATAATTCTGGACATAATCAAACCCTTTTGATCTACAATCTTGATACCATTATGTTGTGTGTTTTTGTATTTAGAACTAAAGACACAAGTTTTAATAATGACGGATATGATAATACACGCGGAATATGTATTCGGGAGAGAGAGAAAGCAAAGCTCCTAGTTGAATTCAATCTTATTTTTTTCTTTCTTACTTGAGACCTTACAACTCAAGCATACGTATATAATACATAATAATAGGAGCCTCCCATAAAGCAAGGGAACAACAGTCTGTGAAACATTTCACCGTAAAATATGGTTCTAAAGCATGCCATAAAATAAGGGTCTTTATCAAACTAAGTGGAACCCATGCATCAGATTAAGCAACAATATGTAACTAGTTTTTGTATGAGAAATAAGAGATAATTTGTAAATCCGAGAAGTTTGTGAAAATTTCAAATCATACATCCTTTTTTTAAAATATTGTTAAATTCCTATTTCAATTCTATGTTTTTTTACTTCATGTTACATTTATAAAAAAAATATGGGTGGATTTAATAGCTCGAGTTAAAGTTATTAGATATATTTGGCACACAAATTATATGCTTATAATGATAAAGGATCCATTGCACCATTAACCCAGAGTTACATCCTTGCACTAGATTTTTTTTTAATTATGTACGAAGGTTTTGACAATTACATGCAACTCGGATACATTGACAACTTTATTCCTACAAGATTTTTCTATTACAGAAAGATATAGCAGACTAACACTAAAGAATTGCAATTAGGTTGATTAATCCAAATAATGAACCCATTACAACTTGAAAATGAAAATAAATAGAATATAGAAGCTCGTTACAACTAAATCAAAACAAAACTAGAAAAAATAACACTTCTTTAAGTATTATCTTATTTTATGGAGGGATTATAGATGCTTGTAAGACTCCTTATTTTTAGAGTACCCATTGGGTTGTAGATTATTGACTCATCACAATGAGGTTTTTTAAATCCTTACTTCAAGATTGTATCGCAGATCTCAAAACCTGGTTAAGGAGTCGAACAAATACAAATCAGGAGAGAGATCTATCTTCTAGAGTCCTAGAATCAGACCCTATCATCTGTGCAGCTGGGGTGGGATATATACAAAAATCCCAACCATCATGGGTCACTTTCCTTCTTTCCTCCCCGCCAGGCCAAATTGATAGTTACATTTACATTCTCATATCTTATTCCTGGAATAATAAAAATTAATTGATGTCGCTACAAAAATTGGTTGTATTTGGCACAAAATTATACTACTTATTACTGTGAAAAATTATAATAAATCAGTTTCATCAATCCAAATAATAACACAATTAAGAGAGTCTTAAACTAGTGTATCAAAACTTTAAACATATAACACTACATAACACAATGCTTAACCTCAGGCACTTGAAACTCAGGAAACAACAATCCTTTTGCCCTCAAAGGTGCTGAACCATCACCTCTATCGCCCCACTCATAAGACAAAATCAGTCCCAATGTATGTAATTTTTTGAATTTGAACATACTCCAACCCCTGCATCTCCACACATTTTATTTGGATAAAAATTATAGCATCATCCACTTCCACAATAGGACTTTATCAATGAACCCATTTTGAACCTCAATATGCCATGATTTTGTAAAATCGACTTAAACTATTTGTAGTAGTCAAGGTACACCATCTCAACATGAGGATACTCCAAACTTAGCTCATTTAGCATCTGTCTAAGATGATCGTTATGGGGCTTCACCAAGATATTATGTCCTCCATAGAACTTGTGAGTTTTATCATTAATATTGCTATGATTGTCAAACAAACTCAAATAACTGGGGAAACACCGCATAAGTAAAGCTCCCAGGATTAACACGTGGTGTGCACCCGCCATTATAATTTCCTTTATTGTGTTTTTGATAGCTTCATTAAGTCGTGGTACATAACTAGAAACCTCTTAAATGGATTTCTCATGCAATAAAGCATACTTGTAGTAGTCTATTCTAATTTGATCAATAAAGAAAAATTCCCTTTAAAGTTGTTCCATGCAATCTTATTGTGACGAGTAGGTTGAGTCGATAAATAGTGAGAAATAAGAAATTAAAGACACTGACAACTATCTTTTATTTAACACTCAAATATTATTACAAAGAAAAAAACACTCCTATAACTAAACTCTAACAGCTACAATTAATAAGCTTGGCTTATTGCCTTCCTTGTTATTTTATGATGCTAAGAACTCAAGGATGATTGGTATTTATACAATAAGGAAATAAAATTCTACCATACAATGTGGTTAAATCTAAATTAATTCAAATACTCAGAAGCCAAACATTTAGTATCCAACTATCTAACCATTATCAACCCAGTAAAAATAATTAAACGCACCTTCAACAAGCTAACCTAACTTAGGGATCTTCTAGGAATTAGGTTAATAAATATAAAACTAGTTTATATTTCAACATCCCTTCTTAAACTTGTTTTGTGATGCAAAGAGAATTTCTTAATCTAACAAAGTCCTCATACTTCAGTGTCCTGGTAAAGATATTGGAAATTTGGTCTTGAGATTTTATGTAGCTTAGTTGCAAATATTTTATTATAATACATTCTCTTATGAAATGGTAGAGAGTATCGATGTGCTTGATTTGATCAAGGATTCTTTGTCAGGGCTAGACTTATTGTCATCACAAATCTTTGTTGTTTCCTCTTATGACAAACCTAGTTCCTTTAGAAAAATTTTGAGCCAAATTGCATGATAAACACATGATGCAGCGGCTACATATCCAACTTCACAGGTTAAGAGTGTGACAATTGGTTGATTCTTTAACATCCATGTGAAAACGGTATCTCCCATAAAGAACATGAATAACGTGGTGCTCTTCCTATTAAATGCATCTCAACGACAATCTCTATCTATATCAAACAATCATGTAATCATTGGAAGAAGCATACAATAGACCAAAGTCAATTGTACCTTTGAGATAGAGAAGAATTCTTTTTATAGACTTGAAATAAGAGGTTGCTGGGGATTCCATGTATTGACTCACAAGTCCAACTGCATAAAGGGTGTCAAGTTTTATATAAGTTATCTAGCTCAAACTTCCAACCAAACTTTTGAACAAAGTTGGATCTACTTTTTCACCTTCATCATTCTTTGATAGCTTAACTTTGCACCCCATCAGTGTGAAAATTGGCTTGTAGTCACTCATCTTGAACTTCTCAAGGATCTACTCTATGTATCTGTACTCTAAAATGAAAATTTTATCTTCTTGTTGTTTAAATTTGATGCCAATGTAGTATGCCATTAGCTTAATATATGTCATCTCGAACTCTTTCGTAATTTCTTTCTTGAAGTCAATGAATATATTTGGGTTTCTTCCAATAAAATCAAATCATCCACATATAGTCACTTGATCAAAATATCCCCAACTTTGATCTTAATATATAAAGAGATCTTATAGGTACATTTTCTACAACCATTCTCTTCAAAGTTATTGTCGACATGGCTATTCCAATCCCTTAGTGTTTGCCTTAACCTATGTAGAGATTTATTTAGCTTCAAGACTTTATCTTTATGTCCCTTCACTACATATCCCAATGGTTTCTCAATGAAATTTTTTTAGGTATTCCATTTAGAAATTCATACCGTACACCAATTGATGAATCTTCAACCTATTTTGAGTGCTAGGGAGATAATTAATCTAATAGTTTCCAAGGGAGCAACTCGAGCAAATACCTCATTATAGTCAATGCCAGTTATTTGACTATATCCTTTTCTGAATAGCCTCACTTTGTGCCTTTTTATTTATCCTATATCATTCCTCTCTATTTCATACACCTATTTGATAACAATAGCTTTTTAACCTTTTAGATGTCAAGAGTGTTTCTAAGTGTCATTCTTCTCAATGGCCCTAATTTTTTTATACATTACGGTTCTCTAATTCTTGTCTTATGTAACTTTTGGGAAGTTCACTAGTTATAATCGACAAGATGTAGAAGAGTGTAAGATTATCATATTTTTCTTTTACCTCATAGATATGAGTCTTTTACATGAAATAACTTTTTCATTTAAACTTCCACTTGGCAATTTTGATGAGTCTCCACGAGTGGTTGATGTTGGTGTTGTAAGAGGAGTAATGGTCACTTGTTGAACTTCTTTTACTTGCTCCATTATGGTTTATTCATTCCCTTCTACAAAGTCAGGGAATAAGTTGAAATCATCTATATTCGAGACGAAATTAAATTATCATTCTTCATCAAATATCACATCTTGACTAATTACAATATTCCCATTGTGAGGATTATACATATTATGACCTTTGGAGTTATTGTCATAGCCAATGAAGATGAACTTTTTTCGTTTATCACCAAGTTTGGTTCTTTTCTCGTCGGGTACATGTACATGGGCTATGCTCCCAAAAACTCCCAGGAGGGAGATATTGGGTTTTCTTCCACTCTATGATTCTTACAATGTCTTTACCCAAACATTTCTTGTTAGAGATAGGTTAGACAAGTAGAAATCATAGGCCAATATTTCTGACCAAAATTGCTTGGGAAGTTTATTTCTTTTGAGCATACTCCAAGTTATGTTGATTATTGTCCAATTCTTTTGTTCTACTATACCATTTTGCTAAGGGGATCCACGAACATTCATTTGTCGATGTATTATATTTTCTTTGCAGAACTCTTGAAATCCCTTAAAAGTAAATTCTCCTCCTCGTTCGGATCTTATTTCCTTGATCTTATGGCCACTCTACTTTCCAAAACATCTTTGAGCTTCTTGAATACTTCGAAAACTTTTGATTTCTTCTTTAACAAATATACCCAATTTTTTCTTAAAAAATCATCATTGGGGAGAAGGAAATAATTTATTTTACTAAGACAACTTGGATTTATTGAACCGTATACATTTATATATTAGCTTGAGTGGCTTCTTGGCTCTTCAGTCTAATTCGTTTGCAAAGGTTTTTATGAATTGCTTCCAAAATAAACATCTTTCACACAGTTAGTCGGGGTGATTGATGTAAGGGAAGCCTCTCACCATCTCATTCTTGGATACTAATTTTCTGTCCTTCAAAGTTGAGATTCCCAAATTGAAGATGCCAAAGCTAGGATGCATTTTTGTACCAAGCCTTGAGATACTTTGTAACATTGTTTTGAATATTCAAAGAAAACATTATATTCTTTGACATTTTCACCTTGATAATTAAATTTCTTGCATCGTTTTTTATATAAAAAACTTCAATTTTTCATATGAATATCGTAGACTTTTTCAAAGAGTTTACCCAAACATATAATGTTTCTTTTTATATTGGGCACATAGTGGACATTTAATATTAATCGGTTACTTCCATATTTTATGATGATATAGATGTTACCTTTTCCTTTCACCGGTATTTTGGAATCATATCCAAAAGGGACATTGTAGCTTACTGATTCATTGAGCGCTATGAACATATCTTTCATTCCATCCGTGTGTTAGCTCGCACTAGATTCAATACACTAAGTATTGTCTTGGCCTCCATTGTTGTCATTGTATGCAAGTAGAAAAGTACTATTCTCTTCTTTCTTTTCTTCCATATAATTGACTGTCTCATTGACTCTGTGCTTTGATGCTCTACATTCTTTAGAATAATGCCCAAACTTGTGACAATTATAGTATTCACCTTGAGATTTATCATACCTCTAGTTCGAATATCGTCTCCCATGACTCCTTCTAGAATTATCTTCTCTCTTGTAGTTGTTAGTGGAATTGTAGTTATTGGAATTGTAGTTATTATAATTATAACCCCATCCACGTTCATAACATTTTCCTCGGACACAATATCTTTCATGTTGGCTTTTATCATTGTTCAAACTTTCTTTTATCTTTTTAAGATGCAGTTCCAACATGAGGAGTTATTACAAAATATCTTGCTTCTTCTTCTTCTTCTTCTTCTTCTTCTTCTCCTTCTTCTTCTTCTTATGCTTGTAATGACCCCATTAATTTCTAGGTCAACTCATTCAAGTATTTAGTTTCTTTAATTTTCGTAGTGATGTACTCATTTTGAATCTAATGAGGGGAATATATTTTCCATGATCATCACATCTTCTAAATTCTCTTCGTTTTATCTTAATTGAGAAAATAACTAAAAATCTAGAAATTAGTCAAAAATAGACTCGGACACTTCCATATGTAGAGCTTCGAAATAACCTCTTAAATTTTGAAGATGAGCTTTCTTCACTTGTTTAGATTCTTTATGAGAGGTTTGAAGCTTGTCCCTTGCTTGATTGGTGGAGATTGCAGTTGAAATCTTCTCATAACAATCATCATATAATGCTTTATATATGAAATAGAGAGGTTTTTTGTCTCTCCTTGTGAGTTTGGTTTAAGGCGACTTCATTTTATGGCTCGCTATAGCCTCTCTCCACGACTTCCAAAACATCGTGTGCACCCAAAAGATCCTTCATATTGATACTCTAATTATAATATGTGTTGCTGTTTAGTTTCTAGACTAAGAAGGATTCCATACTACTATTTGCCATAATTCTAATGAGAATTCGAAAATTTTAATTATCCAGATGGGTCTGAAACGCCAAAAAAAGTTAGGAAGAACTTGGACCAAAAAATGAAGTTTGGTCAAAGCCAACAGTCAACCTTTTACTCAATGATTGATGACTCAGTTAAGAGGTCCATACAGCGCGGTCAGCAGGCTTCATGGCTCGATTAACTCAGCTCTATGTCGATCGATTTGACTGACTCGGTGAGTTGACTGGCTCTCTGGCCATGATGTTCTGGTGGTGTCGAATTCGTCTCATCAATAGATTTGATTTGATATGCTATAGTGTATACTTTGAAAGAAATTTCCAATCATTCTCATACCACTTTGTTGGAAATAAGACCTCAAAGACACTCACAACTATCTTTTATTTACCACTTAAATACCATTGCAAAGAAGTAAACACTCTTACAACTAAACTTCTTATAATTACAACTAATATGCTTTGCTTATTATCTTCCTTGTAATTTTATAATGCTAAGAACTAAAGGATGATGGATGTTTATAAATGAAGGAAATCAAATCCTACCACACAATATCGTTCAAACTAAAGTAATACAAATACTCATAAGCCACACATTTAGCATCCAACTATCTAACCATTATTAACCTACTAAAAATAATTAAACACACCTTCAACAAGCTTACTTAATATAGGAAGCTTCAAGGAATTAGGTTGATAAATATAAAACAAGTTTATATTTCGACATAAACATCATAAATGAATTAAACTCTTGGTAGTAGAAGGAGTGATTATGAGATCCAAAATTATATATGGAACTAAAGGGTGAACCTTTCACTTGAGCAGTATATGGAATAAATACAGAGCATAACACCAAACCCATCACCAAAACGCAAAGAAGAAATTCATTGGAAGTTAGAAATGAAACAATTAAAATCAGCGTGTGTCGTATATATAGGCCAAGTTAATGGCATACCAAGTTTATAAGAAGTATTAAAGAAACTTCATAATACATGATTAACTCGCAAATGTGAATTAAAATTGATTAAAGAGGTACTAAAAAGTGCTTGTTTTGGGGGTTTAATTACACTCTCCCCATATGAAGTTTACCCTTGTTTTTACTTTACCACCCTGACATTCATTTTTAATTTTTATACCCTCGAACTTTCGAAATGACCTCAACCCTAACCGCTAACACCATTATTTTTTGTTGGAAAAATGGGTCATGTGCATGGCACATGAGTGTATTTTTGTTTAAGATAATATAAAAGTTTTATAAAAATAAAAATTACAAAATAAGTCATTTAAAAAATATTCAAAAATCTAAAAATTATGGGAAAACGTTTATAACAAATGGAAATTAGAGATAATATTTTAAAAATAAAAAAATCATTAAATTAATTTAAAATACAAAAGACATTAAAAATCTAAAAAAATATTTCTTTTCAATGCAATTTGGAAATAACAGAAAAAACACTTCAAAATTTATAGAAAAACTTATAAAATAATTGGGAAAACAGTTACAAAGTATTATATGTATTGAAACCAAATCTTCAATAAATTCATTAATAATACAAAAAAATATTTACAATTATAGTGAAACTTGAAAAAAAAAGTACTGGACTCTCTTGTGACTATCAGGGGATGTGTAGTAGAATGCTAGGTTTGGACTCTCTTGTGACTTTCAAGTGTGAAGATGAATATTTTATACTTAAAGTACCAAATAATATTTGTTTTTAAATGATTAAAAGGTTAACAATTATCTTTTCTCTTAATGATTAAGAGGTAAATGTACCTTAGAAGTTTGAATGAATCTAAATACTATTATTCAGAGGTCCATTCAGACATAAATACACTCATATTTTTCAAATTCAGATTTCAGACTTTAGATTCAGACTTTAGATTTCAAATTTAGACTTCTGATTCAAAAGAAAAAACAAACGGATGCAATGTATGTATGTTTTACAAATCCAATTCATTACTTTAAAAAAAATTAAAATAAATAAATAATATATGCACAATTAATGTTTAGTCCCTGGATGTTGAGTAGATTTTTCACTTAGTCGACATTATATTTTAATGTTTCAAAAAGATTTTTCTCTGTTGTATTGACAAAATTTTCTTGATATCTACGATTAGAGAAGCTAGAGTGTTTGTGAATATTTTATATAGTGACGATTTTTATTAAAATGAATAAAAATATTTGAATTAAATGTTGTTTAAAGAAATGTTGAGGGACTTGTTGCCCATTATAAAATAACTAAAATCTAACAACCTAAAAAACTGATAAACAAAGTTGGGGTTATTTAACATATTTCCCCATTGAAGTTTGAGGTAGTCTAAATTGAGTCATTGATGTATTACTTTTACCAATCAATCCCCCAAAGTGCGAT
Source organism: Sambucus nigra (assembly GCA_949130495.1). Taxonomy (NCBI): domain Eukaryota; kingdom Viridiplantae; phylum Streptophyta; class Magnoliopsida; order Dipsacales; family Adoxaceae; genus Sambucus; species Sambucus nigra. The sequence goes on from OX422222.1 coordinate 71,818,947, forward strand.
GTTCTTACAATTTCGTCCAAAATTTAACGGATTGTTAAATCCGTTAATGGAAATTGACACGTCTTACTTATGTGAGGCATTACAATGATACTTAAATTAAACTTCACAGGTCATATATGTTTGTAGTACTAAATGAAATAATTTTATGATATTTTCTATTTTGTTGATGCATTTATTTTTAATCTATTTTGATTCTATATAAAATTAGGATAATTTTTATTTTTATTAATTTTTACTAACAAAATTCAATTAAATAATTATTATACAATATTTCTTCAAATCAAGTGGCAAAGGTAGGATTTTGGTTTTAATGGGTCATATAAACAAATTGCGTGTTTGGGAGTTCGAGAGTGGATGCCCCTCAGGCGAATTTATTTAGAGCTATTTTTTAGATGTTGCATAAATATTTTATTTTTTTTTATCAAAATTAACAAGTTGTAATGCATTATATTTTGAAAATTAAATAAATGACTATTTGATTGATAATTAATATTTACTTTGGTGAATTATTAAGTAATTTATAGGGTTTAATTGGTTTGGTTAAATAACCAATATTTAAAATGAGAATTTTATTTAATATGTGAATGACTCGTAAATTCAACTAATTCAATTTTCACTAATTTAAGATTTCGGGTGGAATAAGTAATCAATATTTTACATCGAACACCTTTCCAAAATCAACCTTTACTTCTGTAATGCCAGTAGATAATTTGTAGTAATAATAATATCATTAGCATGCACAAGTGAGATCAAACTCTTCCAATGTGAATCATGTTTGATGAAACAAGTATGCTTAGAGTGGCACTAAGTAAATATGAATCCAATAATAGCCCCACTGAATCTTGAGAACCAGGCTCATGGTGACTATTTTAACCCATACATATATTTTCAGACACGATAGACTTTCCAGCATACATCGCTCACCACGAAAGCCATATAAAGGACTCATATAAATGACGACATTAAGGTTGCCATGAAGTTGAGATTAGATTTACATAAAGTGATACAAGTAGGTTTACATTTATGACATCATGGTGGTGGAGAAGATAAGAGGACCAAGTATCCAAGGAGATCAATAAGCGAATAGTGTTGTGTTTCACAACTGGAGCATAAGTAGCACCAAATATTTTTCAAAAATTTAAGTAAATACCTTTGCTACAAGGCGACTCTTATACCAATCCACTATCTCGTTAACTAAGAACTTGGGTGTATAGACCTACTGACAACAAACTGTATTATCCCATTTAGGTAAAGGAACCATATCCCAAGTATGATTATGTTGTAAAACATACATCTCACATTACATAGCTTCAACCGAATGTGAAGCCTCCAAAGCTTCAGAAACAATCCTCAATATCTGAGTGGAGGAAGTAGCCATAACATAAACTTGATAAGGTCCTGACAAACCCTCATAAGAAATAAACTTTGAGATAAGATGTTTTTTAGAACAAGCATGACCACATCAAATAGACTTTCGATGCTCCTGAGGGGGTACCGAGGATCATCTTTATTATGAACAAAGAAATTGTAGCCAAACACTCGTGGAATGGCATCAAAAACAATTTTATTAAGATAAATAAGCTATAATGTGGCCTTATTCTGAATTATCCAACATGGGGTACGATTCAAAAGATAAGCTCACGTTAAGATAGATAAGTGCTATTAAGATCGAGGAACCTGCATCCCTTAGTAATAGATAATTAACCACTCCCATGAAACTTTCGTTCAGTAAGAATAGGTAAAAGGAAAAATGGGGTTATTGAAAGAAAAAACATACGTCTCATGGGAGTGGTTCGTTGTCTATTAAAAGGGTGCAGGTTCCTCAATCTTATTGACACATAGTTGTCTTAATGGGTGCTTATCTTCCGAATCGTACTCCATGAATGGTCATTCAGAATAAAGCCCCAATACTTATTTATCCTAATAAGATTTATTTCTATAATTTTCCACGTGTTTATCTTCATTTTATTTATTAAGAATAAATCTCATACTCGCAATAAGCCCTATGATACAGTAATTGTTTGCATTTTTATATGATATTCTAATATGTCCAATGGTGTCATTGTTATGATCCCGTTACACATCGTATGCATCATACTTTAAATGTCATGTTACATAAAGACATGTCCTTCTTTGGTGACTGTACTTTTGTGCATTCTTCTACCCCACATCACAAGGACTCACATATTATTTATTGTGTACTTGTGTTTGATTATACTAATCTCTTATCTCCCTCAAATCAACCTTTACAGGAATATTCTAGTCGCTCGTTCTCACATATATATCCTTTCATTATCCCGTCCTCCCAACGTAACAAATCTCATTTAATTGAACATGTTGTTGAGCCTTTTTTTTAGACTACTAATGATCTTGCAAATGATGACATTGTTGCTCCGGACCCTGAGCCTCGATACCCCCCCCCCTCCCGGCGGGAGCATTGAGGTACCCTTAAGTATGTCCATGCTTGTTTTATAAAACATAATATCTCATAGTTTGTTTCTTATGAGGGTTTTTTAGGTTCTTAATGCGCTTTTGTTATGGCCTCTTCCTCCACTCGGATCACGAGGACTGTTTTTGAAGCTTTCTAGGATTCACATTGGGTTGAATATATGCACTATGAGTAGGATGCTTAACAATATAATCATACATGTGATATAGTTCCATTACATAAAAGGGCTAAGCTAGTTGGTTGCATGTGGGTCTATACACTCAAATTATTATTTTAGGGGATAGTAGATAGGTATAAGGCTCGTCTTTTTGCTAAGGGATCGACTCAGATTCGAAGAAAATATTTGTTTTCTACCTTTGCTCCAGTTGCTAAACTCAATATTGTATGGTTACTGATCTCCTTGGTCACTTAGTCCTCTTGGGTGCTCAACAAACTTGATGTCACAAATGATTTTCTTCATGACTACCATGATGAGGTCATCCATATGGACCCTTCAATTCACTTTTGTAGTGAGGGGGAATATGCTCGGTACATCTGTCGACTCTGAAAATATCTATATGGATTGAAATAGTCTCCACGAGCCTAGTGCTCTAGATTCAGTGATGCTATCATTGGATTATAATTTATTAGATGTCATTCTGGCCATACTTTTTTCATCAGATGGGATTCGTATAGGATGAGTGTGATGTTACTTGTGCATGTTGATGATCTGACGCCCTATTTTCGAGTGTCAACGAGAAAAACTTTTTATTCTTTGATATCATTTAAGAAAAACCCCAGTTGTAAATAAACACTTCCTTTATTTGTTTGTGTCAAAAAATATATTTAATTTAACAATAAAATGATGACTAACTTATGAAATTCATGAGGACACTCAAAATAAAAGAGTTTTGCAGTTGCACTGAATAAATAGCCATTGAATAAAAAATTGCATTTGCCCATTATTATTACAATCAAACTTAAAGTCCTTGCTCTACAGTTATATGATAAAAACCATTGTTCGAAATAAATCACATAATTAAAATGAATAATGACATAACTCTAATTGTGTTGGAAACTCTCCTTTCATCTCTATTATCCTTATCGTTTCCTTTACCTAAAGTACTTGGGGTGGGTTGAAAATCGCGGGTATGTACGTGTGCCCATTAAGAGAAATAATAACAATGTAAAATATAAAAAGGAATATCTACATACATATACAATGTATTTTATCACTTATGAAATTACTAGCGGAATGCCCGTGCCTGAAGGCACGGTGAAAATTTTAAAAGCATGTAATTACAAAATGGTGAAAATTTTCAAGGTACGTTATTGCAAAACAACAAAAAAATCATTCCTCAACAACACAAAGTGTAATTTTAAAACAATTGACCATAATCTCCTTTCTTTATAGGATTATCCACCTTGCTTAACAAATAACAAATAATTATTATGTGCTTATTCGAATGAATTATTTGCAAATTTAGATATTTATGCAAACGATATATGCTTATTTTTAATTATGATTGCATCCCGTGCATAAATTATTTTTGACAGGGGAGCTTTGTCTTATTACTCTTTACATTTGGACTTTGTGAAAAATCTTTTTGATAATGACAAAGGATGAGAAATATTTATGATTCACTAATTGGACTCGATTTTATTAATTTTATGGATCATTGTGAATATTTGTTCGCCATCATAAAAAAGGGGAAGAATGTTAAAGAAACTGTTATTATCTCTTAATTATTTATTATCTTATTATAATTATAATAAATGAACATTTTCATTTAATATTATATATTGATTTTGATTATTACAAAAAAAAAATTCTAAATGTGTAGTTATATTCATAATAAATGAACATTTATAATAAATGAACATTTTTGTATAATAAATGAACATTTATAATAAAAATAATAAATGAACATTTTTGTATAACAACATATGAGTAAAGGATATATATTATGAATATTTGAGGTGTATATATATTCATAATATATATAAATCTATAAATTATACACCTCAAATATTCATAATATATATCCTTTACTCGTATATATATATATATATATATAAAGATTTTTTCTACTTTTATAAATCTATAAATTATACACTTCAAATATTTCCTTATTATTATTTGTGTTACATAGGTTTAATTCTTGTGCATATTCATTTCATATTAACATATACGGTATCATTTTATTCATAATATATATTTTTTATATGTATATAAGTTGTAATTGTTTCTTTTCTTGTGCCTCTCGTTGAGAAACGACTATACTACGACTAACGCAGGTAAGCAACTGCCAAACACATTATATTTTTTATATTTATTGACTTATTTGTTTACTTTGGGGCTCGCGTCCTTATCTTGGGAATAGACGTTTCTTTTTTTTAAACATCTTGGGCCTCACGCCAAGAGTTGGTAGACTGCCATGGACAGTTCGAGTCATTCATGACTTTTTATCACTGTTCTAAAAAACCCGCCTAGGCTCCGCCTAGCCACGCCTAGGCTTGAGGCTTGGGAGAAATGCCTCGCCTTAAGCTTTTCACGCCTTATTCTTGGTAAAACCCTTAAGGCGCACTTTTTTCTAAAAACAACAATGTTTTAGTGAAACGATAGCGACTTTTAAAGAATTTTTTTACTAATCAGGCCATTATCTCATCCAAAATAATCAAATAGTATTTTAATTTGCATATATACAGACATATTTTTATGATATATACAATTTTAGTGTTTTAATAGCCTTGTTATGGTTAAAAAAATATTAAATTATATTAAGAAGGCCTAAACGCCTTTTTACGCCTAAGGCCCGCCTAGGCTTCTAAGGCTCAAGGCTTGGCCTCCACGCCTCGATCACGCCCCGCATTTTTTCAAACCTTGCTTTTTATTGACCGGCTGACTGGACGCTATGTAAAGAACAAAAATCATTTTTATACTGAGAAAGTCTTTCATCATACCTTTTTTTCTTAAGCACGCGATGTTCTGTAAACACTCCTCACAAATCAGACCTTCTTAAATCTATTGGCACCGACAGTGCTGTATTGATTGATCCATAAAAATAATATTATATTTGTTATACCAATGATTCGTGCAACACAAAATCATGGACATAAATTATTTTATTTTTTTTAAACTTTTCTTTCTACCATATTTCGTGCACATAAATTATTTTTTACCAAGACTATACACCTCCAATTGAGATGTCTTTTCCATTACTTTGGGCAAATTTTGTTAGCATAAGAAGATATCATTTTTGGCTTCTTGATATTAGGCTAAATATCATTCTTGGCTTCTTTATACTTTCATCTTTTTACAAATATCTTTTAATGACTCAATATATTATATATATAGGCATGGAGAGGGAGAGAGAATGTCACGCTCATGTACACACTAAGTTTTCACATCTTATTATTAAAATAGTTAAAAAAAATATTAGTTTATTTTTTTTATATTTAATCATTTCAAAGAACCCATATAAAAAATTCAACTAAAAATTTTTTTTTTTACTATTTTAAAAAATTCGATCAAACTTCCACTGTTTCCAAGCAATTTAAAAGATACGAAAGTTTGATCGAGTTTTTAAAAATAACAAAAAAATAATTTTAGAACTTAATTTTTTTATATAGATCAGTTGAAATATTTAAATATCACATACAAAAATCAACCTTAACATATTTTTTTATTATTTTAAAAAAATTGATGTGCGCCACCACATGTGCAAACTTAGTGTACACATGAACCTGTCCCTCTCTCTCTATATATATATAGGGGATGTCCGTTCTTAAAGTCACGGTTGAATTTCTTTCAAAATTCAACACGAATCAAGTGTGCAAGCATATGATATGGGCAACAAATATGCCCAATGGACTTACCTATAGTAGGCACTCGTGAGGTTAAAAATTTCCAACACAAATAAATGCAATTCACTATCTCATTACAAATGATGACTAATAATGCTCTTAAAAGAAAAAAAAATTACAATTGATTCTCTATAAATAATAGACATACAAATTTAAAGACAATAATCTAATATGGGATCCACTATTTGAAAATAAGAGGGTTTCCTCACACCTATCCAATTTTAGACTTGCACATTACAAAAACAGATAGACACCGCACCACACAACACCACAACTCAACTAATTGGGCTAAGAAATTATGAGAGCCAACCAATTTGAACCTCCAACTTGTATTTATCCTCCTGCACAATAAAATCCAAGTTTGTTAATCATAACTGTAGAATCAAAATGAAATTGTGAATCAAATATCATAGCACTAAACATGGCATGTATAAAATAAACACGTAATTAGCATAAACAAATCAGACATTAGTCATACAACCCATATCCACATGTGCTCCCCTCGAATGCATATCTAGAGAATGACCGAAGTGCACTACCGTTTGTCACGTTGCCCATATAAATGCGAAAATACATTTATTCTGAAGTAACTTAAAATATATTTAAATATCCATCCAACATGAAAACATAAGTACTCCTTAATTTGTGTGTGGATCTCTAGTTGAATTATATTGAGAGTAATAAAATCTAGTGGATATATATCTCACATAGAATTTTAGAAAAGTATGTGTGGAGATATATATTGAACCTAAAGTACAGTGTGACAGTTTAAACAGTCAAACAGTTTTAAAATAACTGACACAAAAGTTAACATTGTGTTTATTGAATTATAAACCCTATTGGATTTACATATTAATTTGGTTGCAACTAAATACCACCATGATATTAAAAAATTAATGAATTAAGAAATCCAAATACATTTATAGGACACACTTCAAATATACAATGTACTCCACAAAACAATTTTTTAGGACGCAATCCAAATGTATGATTAAATTTAAATGATAACAGAATATCCCTCCAAGAAACAATCATCAAATGATAAGAAAAGTTACAGTTGTGCCAATTTCAGAGTTAAAACAAAATCATTAAAGGACTAATGAAAACCCTTTAATCCTTTAGTTATAAAGAAGCATGGGAAGCCATCTTTATAAAATCTTCACATCCGAAGATTATCTCACGTGTCCTCTACTTTAGTTTCCTCACCAAAAAGAAATAAAATCAAAAAGTGAAAGATCAAAACATTTAGAGAATGATTAAATAAAAACCCAACATTGAAGCTGAAACAATTTTTAAAAGGGATAAAAATGTAAAATGGGGTGCATTCACAAAAATCAAACATGAAATCAAATTAAATCTCACGATTTCAATTAAAAATAAAAAAATAAAATAAAAGAAGAGTGAGAGGAACCTTCTTCTTAAGACCTCCACCCAACTCATAAAAAAGAGCCGCCAAAAACCCCAAACTCCGACCCTGCTCGCCACATTAAAAAAGGTATTAAATCCTTTACCAGAACATAACTATGTATTTATCGAATTATCTAAAACAATAGAACCTTTAAAAAATGGTTACCATATCGACTGTAACAAAAGTTCTAAATAGATCTCCCAGATGTCATGTCAAGCCTAATCGCAATGCTCTGCAGGCAGCAAAGAAGAAAGATTTGAAAAGACCAACACAACAACAAATTGGGTTAAAAACATAACTCAAGAGACTGTCTTGCTGAGTTTAAAAAAAACATCATTAAATATCCACAACTCAGGACCATTTGCTAAAAAGGCACCTAAAACAACATAGCAATGTCTAATATCGAAGAAGATAATAAAAAAAAGGGTATATCATGTTTGTCTTCTTCTCTACACGTGTTTTTTTAACATTGTTCATTAGGAAACAAACACAACACATGCTCCACCATTCATATATATATATATATATATACTAGCGGATACCCGTGCCTGAAGGCACGACAAAAATTTCCAAAGTAAGTAATCGCGAAACGACAAAAAATTTAAAATTACGTAATCGCAATACGACGAAAATATAGTCCCTCGACAAAACATATCGTTCCCCACTGTATATAAGTGCATAATCGTTACACGTAAATTAATTCTTTTACACCATACATTTAATTGTGTGATACTTAATATAATTGTTAACATATATTATTAACTCTTTCACTCTCAATTTACAAAAATAAGAATGTGCATTAAAATTGAACTTAAAAATCACCATCTATTTTTACGGTGTTTTTAATCCAACACCACTCTTTATACACTCCAAAAATATTTTTTATACACTCCGAAACGATACGAAATCTTATTTTTTAACCTGGCATACAACACAGATTAAAGTCACATTACAACATAACACAAAATCTTTTTTTTTAATGAAACACGAACCCGATCCATAGAAAAGTGACATGACGCTACACGACAAAAGTGACACGACATGAAATAATATTTTTTTTCATATGTCGAACACGACCGAAGAAAAAGTGACACAACAGAAAATATTTTTTTAACTAAAAATGAACTCGCCCAAAATAAAAATGACACGACATAACATGAAAATAAAATAATATTTCATGTCGTGCCATTTTTATTTTTTTCAACTTCATTTTTTATTTAAAAAAATATTTTTTATGGTGCCATTTTTATTTGGGTCGTGTTCGAGATATGTAAAAAAATATTTTTTCAGATTGTGTGGTGTCGTGTCAATTTTATTTGGACTGTGTTCGCATTTTGTTTTTAAAAAAATTGTGTTGCATCATAATGTGGGGCATTTTTTTGAGTTGTTTTCATGTCAGGTGAAAAAAAATTACATGTCATTATGTGTCGTGTCTCGTAAAAAATAAAATTAGCCGTAAAACTAACAGTTTTTAGTTTTTAAGAATTTTTTTTTTTTTTGTAAAACAACTCGAGATTTAGATTTTCTACATAAAAGTAGAACAACACTCCTTGTGCTCGAGATTTAAATTCGCTACACAAAAGTAGAACCAACTCCCCAAGGAGAAATGGCATTAGAACTTACAAATGAAGATCAAGTCATACACAAAAGTAGAACCAACTCCCCTGAAGGCACGACCAAAATTTTCCAAAATACGTAATTGCGAAACGACGATAAGTTTTCAAAGTACATAATATCGAAACGCAACAAATTTCGAAGTGCGTAATTACAAAACCACAAAAATTTCGTTCCTCGACAAAACAAAGTGTAATTTTAAAAAAAATTGGTCATAATATCCTTTATTTATAGGACTATCCTGCATAACAGTAGTGTTCACAATTGGTAATAAATCTCATGTCATGTTTAATTTGATAAAGTTCGTTTTTGGTTAAAAAAAATAGGGTCGTGTTTGAGATAGGTAAACAATAATATTTCATGTCGTGTCGTGTTTATTTTGTCCGTAATTGCAAAACAAAAAGAACATAATTGCAAGAAAAAAAATTATAACCCGACAACAAAGTGAAATAAAAAAAAAAAATTGTTATTCAAAATTTTCTAAAGCATATAATACAACTTTCCTCAAGTGACTCACAGTACATACAATAACAAATTGTCCAACAGCATTCACATACAATATGAAAGAAAAGATATTCACTGCATTCACAAATCCATTGCATTGACATTGTGCCTCAAATAAACAAATTGTCCATTTAAAAAAAATTGGACAGAGCCTCCTTTGTTTATTGGACTATCCACCCTCTTAAAGGGTTACAACCAATCCAACAATATTCAATAATCTCAACAGTAAAATCTAACAAATATTTAAATCAAACAAATTTCGTAAAAATAATCACATATACATGAACTGAAGTCGTCCCGCATGTTCCACTAAAGCAATTGTCCGTAATTTTCAAAATGTGACCTGATACAAAACAAAAAATATAGTTAATCAAATAAAGTTGTTTATGGAAAAAAATTCAAAAAAAAATAATATTTACATTCTCAGTTATTTTTCTCAAAAAATATGCCAAAACAAACTACAACATATTTTTATATTTAACTCACCACATAATTGGAAGTTTCCGAAAACCCACCTGAAACGGTCCAAGTAAAAAATCGTTAGATGAACTGTGGTGTGTGTTCCAATATCTTAAAGAACACAACCCCAAATCCAAATACCCTAGATTACAAAAGATGAAATGACATTATTCTTGGGAGAAATTACCTGGGGTGGCTGCGTGGGAGGGGGGTGCATGGGAGGGTGCGTGGGAGAAATTACTTGAAGCGGCTGGGGCTGCTGCGTGGGAGGGGGGCTGCTGCGTGGGTGGGGGCTGCGTGGGAGGGGGCTTCTGCGTGGTGGGGGGGGCTACGTGGGAGGGGGCTGTTGCGTGGTGGGGGGGCTACGTGGGAGGGGGCTGCTGCCTGGTGGGGGGGGGGGGGGGGGCTGCGTGGGAGGGAGGGGCTGAAATCATCCTGATGGCAATTAGTTTTACTGCCAAACGTAACTTGAAACCAAATCTGCAAACACGAAAAGCTTACGGGTAAATCTAAAAAAAATCCGTGATGAAAATATAAATGGACAATATGTCAGAATGCATTCCCCCCATCTCTACATGTCAGAATGAATACCCCAAAATCAAAAAAAATTATGACATTAACCCAAATCGAGATCCTTATGTTTGAAACTTTTAAAATTGAAATACAATCTAAAACTAATGACATCACAAACATTAAAAATAGAGTCATGTAGTACTACATCTTTTCGGGTGTACCCATTCCTAAATTGTGTGCGCGTGTGTTCGTGTGTGAGTGGGGACGGGGGGAGGGGACGGGGCAGGGGGCGCGTGTGCGTGTATGCATATATGCAATCTGTATATGTGTAGCAGCATATTTCCTAAGTACGTAATCGCAAAACAGCGAAAATTTCCTAAGTACGTAATCACAATACGTCAAAAATTTTCTAAGTACGTAATCGCAATACGATAAAATAACTTGGTTCTTCTATTTATAAGATACCTGAGAGAGAGAAGACATTGGAAATGTGATTAAATATTTTGTATGAGAGAGAACCTTCTTCCATTGAACCTACACCCGTCAACATCATGTTTTGATATCATTCCACCATAGCATAACCCAATACCCAATTGAATCACCCACACAGCCATCTGCAATCCCATCGTATCTCCGATTGAATACCCGATTTCAAAATGGGTGGTGGAAGCATTTTAATTAAACATGTTCAATCCCACCAACAATTTAATTAAACCTGTTGAAGCCGCTACCTTTCTGACCACCGATTTTAATGGCAGCGATGATGGCAGCTATGATTTCCACTCTTAGGGAATCTCACCCAAGCCTCATGTTGAAAAGGATTTAAGGAGCGGTATTGAATGACAGAAAACCCACCCATTAGCTGGCCTAAATCAGATATGAGAAGACAAAAACACAAAATATTAATGGGGGATAACAAAAGGGCAAAGAAAAAATTATCGTATAACAATTTTTTAACCTTTAAATCTATTACATCATAAAAAAATTTAAAAACTCCAAACCCATATCTGTAATGAATAAATCCAAACCCAGATCTGTGATGAATAAAAAACTCCAAATCCATTTCTCACTAATGAAAAGCCGAAAATCCAAACTAAATCCAAAAAATAAAAAAAATGACGGTGATGAATAAATCCAATCTGTTTAACACGGATGATAAAAAACAAAAAAATCCAAACCAATTTCAAAGCATTTTTTTTTTAACTTAGAAAACTGAGGTTGTGTGTTTGAATAACCAAAATAAAAGCATAATATAACTAATGAGAAGAATACAAACCAAGGTTTCCAGAAATAGAGAGATGAAACACAGTTATAAGACTTGAACCAACCTTGAATCTGCACAAACCTTGAATCTACACAAACTTTAATCCCAAATAGGTATTGAATAAAATGTGAAAAATGAGTCATAGTAACCACATGCACCTATATTTATAATTTCATAACAGTGTGAATGAATGAAGTTCATTACGGCCATAATGAACAATTGAGATTTGCATCATGGGTTATTCCAAGCATTAAGGAACACACTACTACGTTAGTTCATCCCAAATTAGTACTAAGGATGGTCGTTCTACATGATTTATGCAATTATGTGGCAATGTATGTTTATGATATTGGGGAACAATGCAGAACCCAAAGATTTAGAGAAAATATCCCCGAACTTGGATCGATGAAAATACCCGTAGGAGGCATACACATATTCACTCTCATTGATACTTGGATAACAAAAATATAACTACAATAACAATACCGTCATGACAAATAAACGCAGGGAAAAAAGGAAGAAAATAGAGAAAGGGTACCATGGTGTGGAACTCACTTGAGGTTCCTAATAAATTAAGTGAGGGAGAATTCGCAGACTACAACATATATATATTAAGACCAAATATTGAAATATTTTTTCTCAAGTAATCGGGTGGGATTTCAAAATTTGAATCAGAAGCTGCAAACCAATAAACATGAGGACAATATGCATGCCATGTAAGCCCCCCACCCCCAAAAAAGCTGAAAGTGATTTAAAACATAGCAGAAAAAGTAAACACTACTCAACTCAACCATATAGTATAGGATTTCTCATCATGAGCATCAATCTGAATAGCTCTCAAGTATTAAAGTTTGTAGAAGTAAGGAGTGTTTACAATAGAAGACTTGGGACCTTTTATGACAACCTAGCAAAACATATAAAAGTAAAAAATAAACAATCAGTTGAAACTTTAAAAAATAGTAAAATTAAATGAATAATGGCATAAATTTACTATGATGGTGGGGGGATACAATCTTGATCTAATAGGAATACTTCCTTAAAGTTCCTATCATTCCAAGAATTTCACTTTAGTCAAATGCCAAATTCAGTCAATTCAGTCAAATGCCAGTGATTGGGGCTACATATGTAAATAACTAAAAAAGGGATTTTATTACATGGGCATAATGCATACCCAATACTTGATTGCATCCGTATGGGAATACAACTTACACCTTCACGTCAACCCCCACCACCACACTAATGCAACCAAATCATCCCCACTCATCACCATAATGGGAATAAAACTTGCATATACCAAAATAATAAGAACAAATATATAAAAATTACAAAATTATATGTACAAATATAAAAACACAATGTTCTTGATCTAATTTACATAATATAACAACATTAAGGATTAAAACCCCAAATTGTCAGTAAAAAAATGAACAAAAACCAACAAAAATTGTACCTTAGTTAGCTGTTAAGGCACGATTAAAACCCCAAATGTGCAGAATACCTCTTGAAGAATACCTGTTGAAGAACAAACAAAAAAAAAAGTCAGATCTGTATGTGCGTGTGTTTCTGTGTGTACGTGTGTGTGTTTCTGTGTGCGGGTGTGTGTGTGTTTCTGAGTGCGTGTGTGCGTGTGTGTTTCTGAGTGCGTGTGTGTGTGTTTCTGTGTGCGTGTGTGTGTTTGTGCCTATGTGCATGTGTGTGTTTGTGGGGAAGGGGGGAGAGGGGAGGGGGGTTTACCAGGGGCGGGGGAGTGGGGAAGGGGGGGGGGGGTTTAGAGGGGGTGGGAGGGGCGAGGAAGGGGGGAGGGCAGGGGCGGGTGAGTGGGGAAGGGGGAGGGGGGTTTAGAGGGGGCGGGAGGGGCGGGGAAGGGGGAGGGCAGGGGCAGGGGCGGGGGCGGGTGAGTGGGGAGGGGGTTTGGAGGGGGCGGGAGGGGCGGGGAAGGGGGGGTGGGGAGTTACCGGTGTGTGTGAGTTAGGGAGAGAGAGAGAATCGTCTGAGAGAGAGAGAGTGAGAGTGAGAGAGAGAGAACCGTGTGAGTTGGAATGGGGGGAGGGGAGATGAAATGAAATGTGGAGGGGAAATTAGAATTTTTAAATTTTGAATGAAATTTGAAGATTTAATCTAAGCCCTTCATTTTTAGTGGGAGATGTGGCAAGATCTGGACCGTTATTGTGCTTAGACAATTCAAAATCCATGCCATCTTATTATATGGATATATATATATATATATATATATATATATATATATATATATATATATATATATATATATATATATATATATATATATATATATATATATATATTACACATTAAAAGCAGTGAAGAAGGATGACCCACGCTGGGCTCCTACCAAAAAAAAGAACGAATGCCTAAAGAAAAGACAATAAAAGAAGACACTGAATGCCTAAAAAAGGTCCTCCAAAAATGGAGTTGACACAGGAACGAATACGGATTTAAAAAAAAATTAAAACTTAAAAGAAGACACTGAATGCCTAAAGAAAAGACAATAAAAAAAACTAATAATATTACCATTCATCTAGATCTACAAAAGACAGTCAAATATATTCCATCTAAAAATGGATTGTCAGGGGTGGATTTAGGCGGTATTTGAGGAGACACGCCACCATCCTCTAAATTTTCTTTTCAATTTTGTCAGGGGTGCGTCTGAGCACCAAAGTAATTTTTCTTCTATTACCAAAATACCCATTTTATTTGAATCCGAACTAAAAATTTATGGAAAAAAGTGAGAGAAAAAATATATTTTATTGGGTTAAAATTGTAAATACAGTATAGAAAATATAATGAGATGTGGTGAGTTTTAGTGCTTATGGTGTGTAGTATGATCTCACCCTCCATTTTTTTGTGTTGGTGGTGTAATCCTCACCTCTGATTGTCTTATCAATTTATGGAATAGTAAAATTATTCTACTCCTTATTATATAGATATTACATTTGATTAAGTGTTATAATGAAGGTTGTATCGTAACAATGCAATTGATGTTTTGACCATGGAGCCCGGGCGACAAGCACACTCATACTTAATCTTTATTTTAATACTACATATATCCCGTTAATTTAACCATTAATGTTATTTCACATTTTTCAATTTTTTTTACAAATTTTCCTTTACATTAATGAGCATCGTGCTCAAAATCATCTTTTAACTTTCTTAATTGAATTACCAATCCAAGAGTGTTATACTGCATTTCACCGATTTCCACCATGTCGGAATATGCTCTTGATCAGCTGTTTTGGGTCCAAGCACTAAGCCGTAACCTAGGGCTTTAGGCCCTCTTTAAATTTCCCTGTTAGCCCCGATATCCTTTTTACTTCTAAGTCATTGTAACCCTTTTTCCTTTATTTCTTTCTTCTCTATTGTTAAGATTTTTTTTCCTTTTATTTCCTTTTACAAGACGATGAGGCCAAATATCTGGGACGAGACAAGTCCCAACACACTTTATTTTCAAGCTTCGCACTTTATCAAAATTCTTCTCTCAATTACCTTAGAGTCGATATTTCATGTTTTGAAAACACCATTAATCACCAATTATTGTGAAACTTATTTTTGAAGTTCAAATACCCGTTTTATACACTTTAATGTGTTTTTCACTATTCTCGCAGAGTTGTAATCTTGTGATTTATACATTTTTCCAAAAATGATTATTTTCATATTTACTTTTCAAAGCATGACTTCTTGTGACATAAAATCTAACTCTTTAACTAGAGTGCTTTAGTTTAGTGAAAGCATTCTTAATTTCACATTTCGCGTAAAATGACACTTTTGTGCTAAAATATTTCCTTGTCATTTCTAGACTATGTGTTTCAAAACATTCACTTTGAATTTATCATTTCATATTGTTCCTTTAAAACTAATGTTCCAAAACAATTCTCATTTTTACAACTGTTATTACTTAATCCAAACTTTTCATAAAATTATTCATTTGGCCCCAAAACCATACTTTTGCTATTTTAAGAGTTATTGTACAAATTGATAACTTTACATTGTTATCCGTTTTCCCTTGTTTTACTCTGGACCTTAACTTTTTAATATTTCACATTTCAACACCCATGCTTTTATTACTTTTACACTTGGCACCCATTTACTTTATTTACTTAAAGTTTCTCAAACTTTGTTCACTTAAATTGTTTCATTTTATGTGATTAGTATTATGAAATTTTAGCATTTATCATTTCATGTTCAGAGACTTATTTTCATTTATTCCAACTATATGATTTATGTTATTAATGTAAGGCTTTATACCCAAAAAAAATATTTCTTCAATAAATTCAATATTATGATGATATCATGAAGTTTTACATGATTTATATACAAAATAATTTTCTTAAACATTCTGAAAATGATCATTCTTTAAATCTTTGGATTTCATCCATTTTTATCACAAATTCTTGAATATATATATATATATATATATATATATATATACATAAACTTGAAAATAAAGTATAGAACTCCTATAACTTAAAAAGATAATGAACTTTGAAGAAGATATTAAATAAGACCTAACTAGCTCCAAACATTCTGAAATATATTCTCCCAAATCCCTACTTCTAAACCCAAGAACACTCTTCTATAACACACTTAAACACTTGAAAATGGATTATAAAAAATGTATCATAGTTTTTGAGAATATAGGGAGGACAATCAAGCTTATGACTGAGTAAACAAGGTAATGAGAAATGGATTTTCGAATTTAGCTTAAGTGCAAAATTTCTCTCTACACAAATGGAGAATATGGGATTCGTGGCCCTCTTTACACCCTCTTAAAGACCATATAAGCCTTCATACATGTCCCCACCCTTATAGGAAGTCCTCCCCCATGCCAAGAATGATCAGAGGCTGAGAGAAATTAGGTCAAAACAAGAGAATTTTTTGGCATTTAAGATCTTATCTCACATAATCTTGATAGCTAAAAACATTCAATAATCACCTGCTATCAAGTCATCCGAAATTATATCAGATCGATCTAAAATTCGATTTTTTTCCTTTTTAAGTGTTGGGTCCATCCCAAGAACCAAGAAATTTTGTTTTTATTTTGAGTTTATCTTAACTTAATTTTACAACCTTGAAACCTCAAGTACTGCTAATTTTTCAAAAAAAATGGCTCTTTATTATTTAAACAGAACCGGGTGTTACAAATGATATTATTATTACTAGAAATGACTCTGCTAGATTTAAACAAGTTAGAGAAGATTTGGAAAAGGTGTTCGATGTGAAAGATATCGATCAAATTCAATATTTACTAAGCATTGAAGTATCCAAGTCTCATCATGGGATTTCTCTCTCACAAAGAACATGCGTTTTAGATCTTCTTATGGATACAAGGATGATTGGGTGAAAACCAACTTCTTCTCGTATGATTCCTAGTTTAAAGCCTGTGGGTGGAAGGGGTGATCCTTTGAGGGATCCATTAATTTATCAGTATTTGGTGGGTTGTCTAATTTATTTAGCAAATACCAAACCGGATATATCATTTGATATTGGGAGAGTTAGTCAGCTTATGCACAAAACTCTGTCAGACTCATTTGGATGAAGTATATCAACTTTTTTAGTATCTTAAGCCTTATCCTAGACATTGATTATTTTATACAGCAAGTCCTCAGACTAGAAGATTGCATAGCTACACGAGTTTAGATTATACAGGAGCTTGTGATGATCACTCTACTACTATTTTTTTAACTTCCATGTTAGTCATATTATCTCAAGTAAAAGAATAAGGAAATATCTCATTTTGAGTTCCTTTGTAGAAGCATAACACAGGGAGATGGCCTTGGGCGTGCGTGAGATTATATGGATTCGTTCTATTCTAGAGGTGTTTGGATTACCTAAGAAGACTTCTTTTATTCTGCACTGTGACAATTAGTCTACTATTCATCATGCTTCTAATTCAGTCCTCCAGGAGAGGACAACCCCCACTATGATAGACATTTATTTTCTTAGACATATGGTTTGTTATGATATCATCACTTTATCATTTGTTTTTTCAGTAGAACATGTTACATATGCTCTTACCAAACATATTAGTCTCTCTCTTCTTCACACTACTATTGGAAAGCTTGATTTGGTCGTTATCTACTTTCCATCTTGAGGGGGAGTGTTAGAATGTGTTATGTTATCTGAGTGTTAGGTATGTAATTGACCATAAGAGTAATTTGATCCCCTAGTGTATTTCATCCATGTTATAAATACAAGCTTCTAAACTAGTAGGGGCCATAATAGAATTATGTATTCTAGTCTGTCTAAAATTTAATATTTCTTACCATTTTGAATAAATGTGATTATTTCTGATGAATTCCTTATTGATATATCACCTAGTAATAAAATTACTTTGCCTTATGACAACTCATATGATCTTTGGCATAAAAGTTAGCATCGTATTTCTAAAGTACACATCAATCGTCTAATCAATGATAACATCCATCCTTCTCTTGATTTTGAAACACCTCTCACCTGTATTGATTGTGAGAAAGGAAAATAGAAAAAAACATAAATATAGGGTGGTTCTAAGGGCACCCCAGTTTTTTCTCCACAATATAACAAGATGTTTTTAGTTTTTTTTTTTTGCTTAGGGCCACCACATGGTGTATAGACTTTTTGCACACTCAAATTGGATCCAGAACCATTTTAGTTATCAAATCATTTTCTCTTTCAAACCATTTAGAAGATACTAACAATGCTTATGGCCACCTAACACTAATGAAAATAGTCATAATAATATGTTTGAAGTATTTTTTCAGAACATATACGTTTTTTAATGTAAAAAAAGCTTAACTCCAAAAATTGATTTTTACAATTATTTACCATCGGGCCCTCGAAGAACATGATGATTTTCAGGGGGATTATCCGGAATAAAAGTTAATTTTTGTTAAAGAAAAATGTTCGTTCATGCTGATTATTTCGAATGGAATGCATATATTAGGGGTGATTATGTCGAATGTAATGCATATGTTTGGGGTGATTATGCTGAATGGAATGCATATATATGTTTTCTATTGAAAAAGTCTCATTTGGGGGAATTATATCGAATGAAAGACATATACTCGGGGTAATTATACAAAATGAAAAGAATATACTCGGGGTAATTATATGAATGAAAGGCATATACTCGCGGTAATTATACCAAATGAAGTTTGAATTCCATTTTTTTTTAAATAATTAGCTTCAGGTATAGATAACGAAATATGAGGTTGATTCGGGATTGGGGTAGCGAAGGTACAATGTATGGTGTTAGTTTTTTAAAACACTCATGACTTGTCATGGGGTTCATTAAAATGATTTTGGGTTATTTTTTTGTGTTTTCAAAGGTTTATAAGTTATTAACATGTCTCATTCCATAAAATTTGTTAGAAAATATATGGAAATTAAAAATTTTACACAAATAAACATTCTAAACCCCAGATTAAAAGTACATTTAATGAGTACCATTGACATTTTTTGTAGTTAAATGATCTAAAGGTTAAAATTTGACTTGTTATAGTGTTGATCTTTGTAGTTATTGAGGTTTAAATGTTAAAAGGTTAAGAGCATTAGAGGTTTACTCGTATAGAGAAGTTTAGAGAGAAGGATGGAAAGTTGAAAGTGAAAATTTTAAACTCTAAATACTTGGGTCCCATTTGATAGTATTATGGAGTGTGAAATGAGTTTACGTAGTATTATAGGGTTATGTTGTGATGGTGATATTATATTGTAAAATATTGTTGCTCTTAGCGCCACCCTATATAATGTACAAGTAGTTCTAAAACCCTTGAAATCATCCACATCGATATTAGTGATTCCTTAGGCCATGGGATACCGTAAGTTTGTGGTCTTATGGTGTGAAAAGAGATCCTGAGTCACAATGGGGTTTGCTATATTTTCTCCCAGCGTGTAACATTCTTGGTACTCGGCTTTGGAAACTTACAAACATGGATCGTTAACCTTTATATATCTATTATAATACCTTTATAAATACTCTCTCATATTACACTTCAACCCACACAACTTCTTTATTCTTCACTCTAAATTAACCTCTTAACTCATAATACTCAATATTCTTATATTTTAATATATGGAGATTATTGCAAAATTCAAAAGAAGGTTTGCGAATAAAAAGGCCGAAACCCTCCCCGACAATCGAGACTATTCGGCACCACAAAGAGAAATGACGTATCTCGACCGATGGAATTTATTCACTGAGGAGCAACATGCCATTAGAGAAATTTTCGACATGACATCATCGCCAAATACTGATTCTATCAACATGTGCGGTAGTATTCATGGCACGTGGAAGATTTATTCCCAAATTCAAGGTGCGAAAAAGTTAAACAATTGATTGATATGTTTGAATTTTTATAATTTTTTTTCCAAGGGTTCCCTAATTCAGACAACAAATTTGTGGATCCCCTAGCATCTAAATAGTCCTCTGTGACCCATATGTTTCACATTCCATATGTTGAGGCTGGGATAACTCCATTCGATTTTGTTCATTTAATATGTGCGTATTTATTTAAAATACATTCATTTCTTTAATTAAATTTCATTTTGATTTACTATTTTTATAAATGAAATTACTTATCTTTTCTAGGAATTACAATCCGTCTCGGAGACACATTACCTCCCATTCCATCTAAATCCATCAAGACCGTCGACACGATGATTGGAACATATTTTCCTGGCATTAATAATTATAACATTAATGGAATAAATATGGATGCCATTTATGAAAGCATTATCTACAAGAATGGTGGATTACAAGGGACAATCACCCAACTATAACTTTATTAATATCTTGGATATTTATAATGTTCATCCTCAGCACGATATTCTCTCCTAATTCGAATACCATCAGTTTAATTGATTAGGCCGAGTACTTAGACGATTTACAAAATATACATATGTTGGATCGGGGCACTGCTATATTAGCACAAATATTTTATGCATTAGATGTTGCGTGTCGTCTAAAGGTCAAATAATTGAATTGCATGTGGAAATTATTGGAGGTAATAAATTTCAGCGTATTTTTTATACTTATTATTATAATTATGAGAAATTGTGTACTAATAATTAATTTATAATTTTTTAGTATTGGGCTTAGGAGTACTTACATACCGCTTCTCCACTCTGCTTAGTCGATGCCGAAGACATATGGCCTTGAATGAATCATTGGGGGATAGATCAGTGGGCGGTTGTTCCAGGGCAAATGAGATCCAAAGCAACCATAATGCAAGAGAAATTAGAGATTCGATCACCCGAGTCTATTACTTGGCAACCATATGAAGATATTGTACAAAATCAACATGGTTGGCTCCAATTGGCTAGAGATTTGTCCTTACACCGCTATATATTATTGGATCCAAAATTGGGAGGGACGTGATACTTAGGCAAAAGGTGTCATAAGCAATTGACATGTATCATCTCCATTCCACCGAATCCACCACAACTAATGTCCTACTTGGTGCGCTCACACTTTTTTTATTGAGACAACAATTGGGAAATTATTGGGGATGATTTAATCCCTACTAACCAAGCCTAGTGGAATAATTATTGGAGTATAGTCTCTCCCAGTTATATATTGCCTTCATTATTTTGATGGGTTAACCACGATGGGGTTGGATTTGCTACTATAACGCCTAATGACCTTAGAATTCTTACTTCACCTCCATCGACACTTGACAATGTCATTTATCAGACATAACTACAACGTCATCATCTCAACATTTAATTTCATTAAGGTGGGAAGTTGAACAGGTTGGTTATGATGGTAGGACAATGGTGGTGGAAATAGAGAAGATGGTGAACAGGATTGTTCACTTCTAGAAGATACATACATGAAGGAGTATTGGAGAACTATGTTTGTTGCGTGCAAAGATTATTGGAAAAGCATTCTGGAGCATTATGTTAAGAGGAAAAGAAAGCATATGGTTGAAATTAATAATCTGTGTAATCAATGACCACGCTAATGTTAATATTTTTGTCCAAATCATAACCTATGAGATGCTTTCATGTCACGAGATTTTACATCATCTTCATATGATCCTGACCCATAAAATTATGACGCGGTCACAAATTGGGGAATGTCAAAAAATTTCCAACTGGTCGAAGATCCTCGTTCATTTCTCAGTTTAAAAGATCGATGTATTTATTACACTTGTATAAAAACTGTGGATAATTGTATGAGATATTGATGTAATTGTTTCAATCATGGTAAAAGATTTTTTTGCACTCCTCATTGATTTTTTTCATTATCTATTACATTGTGGCTTTTTCTTCAAGAATAGTTAAATATTAATAACTCAAATTGTTACTGGATAACTACATTACACAACGAAAAGCACATTACACACAGCAAAGCATAACCTAAAAATTACAACATAATAGTATTGGCGTACGAAATGCAATTCCATGATGTGCGATGTATAACATATTGCTTTTCTATTTCTGACCAATCTAAGGGGGATGTATGATTCATTCTTAGCATAGTCATTATATAATGCATTGAATTTTCAACGACTGGTTTGTAGTCATTCTCATCAACTTTCGGATCGTTGTAATCAAACATATAATGTTCAGAATATGTAAAGTCGGATAGTTCACAGTCAGATTGTAAGGCCTCATCATAATATATTTCCAACTACTTCTCCCTAACATTGTTTGATCTTCTTTTGGTTAATTGGGCATCATGGTATCTTTGGAGTCTCTTTTCCATTAGCCAAATATCTTCATCTAGTAAATCAATTGCGTCATCATCATCATTATGGGGTGATATAATGAAAATTTAGCAGCACGCTCTCTTGGTACATGTATGTGATGATATCGGCACAAGACCTCAAGATTGCATTGTTCGTAATATTTCTTGGGCCACCTTAAACCATAACATGACTTGATCTCGTATGAGCATGAATAATGAGTGCTGGTGTATGTAAAAAATATGACCACATTGGTGTTCAAACCTATTTGATGTCTTAATTGGCTCCTTATTAAAAAATTCATTTCCTCATATACCAAACATTACGAATGTGGCCTTGGTAAAAAAATTGTGTCCATATATGAGAGAAGACATTATTTTCTTCATCTCAACAAAACTTATAGGGGTTATTTATATACATTTGTTGTAGAAGTACACATAGGAAACATTTCCACTTATGTCCAATGACTAAAAAAGTGCAGGCGAGAAACATTTTTACTTTTGTCACACGTCAATTCAAAAAAGGTGCACAAGGTAAACATATAAATTTGTGCCACACGTCAAATCATAATGTTGAAGAAGAGAAACATTATAAATAAGAACTGAATGCAACTCATTCATTTACTACCATTATCAAATCGATTAGCTGCCATGGTTAATAAATGAAGACTTCCAGGTACTTAACTACATAACCAACTCAAATTTACTTTCACTCCACACTTTTGTGTGTCATCAATCACTTTCATAATGATCGAGAAACATTGGATGACACCACCTAATGAAAGTAGAGGATATACAACAAACGAGATCCATGCACATTGGTTCATGCACAGATTAAAGGTTAACTTGTACGAGAAAGATTTAAGTGTTAGTCATTGTTGTGTAATACCCCGTACTTTTATCGATATTCATTTACGGGATTAATTAAATTATATGTGAATTAATTGAGAATTAATCCGGATATAATACTAACGAGATGTGAGTTGGTATTTAATTAGTCGGGGTGAGGACAACCTTCAACCTTCAACATCAAATTCAGAAGAACAATTTAAGACAAGTGGTTTAGTTACGTTAATTTCAAGCGAATGTTTCTTCCATGCTTAGAATTGAAATAATTGCATCATATTGGGTGTTTGATGAAAACCAATGAAATTGGAGATAGAAATTCATGATATGTTATAGGGATTGCATGTAGAATATTATTGGATGATTGTCCTATACGAAATACAACTTTTGATGATGTAAAAATGGATTTATAAAGGGAAATTGAAGACATTAAATTTCTGGGTTCATACTCATAGAGTTTGGGGCAAAATTGGGGATTTATGATAATTATATATTGTTTATGAAGATTGGACCCCAAAAATATGTTAACATACGACCTAAGAAGGTTTAGTGATGTTTAAAAACCATAAAAAAAACTTTTGGGATGATCTTAGGATGAGTTTGAAGAAGAGAAAAATTGAGAAAAATGAAGTAGAAATTTTTGGGTTCGAAACTGCCATCTCGTTAGAAGTTCTGCCCAGGTCGTTCGAACGACCTCGTTCGAGAGTGCTTCTAACGAGGTGACAGTATGCCTTCTAACGAGTAGGTAGTTCATTCAAAGCCTTTCGTTCGAATGAACTCTCATTCGAACGACCTCGTTCGAACAAGACTTCTAACGAGTTGACAGACTGGCTTTTTGGTCTATTTTCATTTCAAATGTTCCGTAGACTCGTCTAATTGGACAATTAACCTTACCTTGTTGATCTGTGCGTATAATTTTGAGAATTAGGGCACGTTGAGGAGTAAGACTTAATACCTCATAATGAAATTGGATGTCATTAGTGGAATCGTAAATGAGTACCTAATTACGACGTGAGAAGGGTCGATAATTTGAATATATAAATTGGGAACTTGAAATCGTATAACATTTAAGTGACGGTATAAGAACGAGAAATATACCTATATTAAGATTACGAGATAACTAATATGTGTGAATGCTTAGTATATGTGAATTTATGTGTATGACATACCTACCATACTTGCTATCATGGGAGGTTTGCGTTCGATTAGGGCCATCTAATCTTTGTGTGCCTACGGGAAGGATATAGATTGGTACCTCGAGGACATAGGTCAAAGAAGGACTTATTGAGAAGTTAATAAGTCTGCTGATCATGGGAGCGTAGGTATGTGCGTGGCCCATGTGATGTGAACTATGTTCGCCTCCATTGTTTGTGATTGCTATTATCTGAGAGCGATTCCTGAGAGATTTGGAATGCGTGGTCCTTATGTACGTGATGTACCGGGATTGGATAGCAGAGTATGTGTGCACCGCAGCTTAGTCTCGGCGTGCTAGTACTGTATATATACGATGTGAATAATATACGGTTATTTGAAAAGAATTTTCATGTTTAATTGTGAGTATGATTACAGTAACGATCCGTAAAGATAAAGCGGAATAATCTCTAGTAAATTATTTTGATAATAATTGGGAATTCGAGAATTAACGTAAAGTTCTCTATTTAATTGATGATGTTGGAATTAAAGCGCGAACCGAGTAGGAATGATAGAATTTATTTTGGACTAGATATATATGTTAATCACTAGAATGGGTACGGGTACGTTAGGAGTGCACAACTAGTAGAGAGGTGAGTATTTCATGTGAGAACACGTCCTACATGTATTTTGCATTCATTGATTTAATGTCATTAAATCACTTGCTATTTTTAAATTATTTTCCACAATCGGGCTTTGACCCGTTTTCTTTCAAATATATTTTCCTGTAAAAACCTTTTAGGTGCCCAGCCACAAGGACACCATGCATAGGAGTTCTATTCAGGTGACGTGATGTAGCTGTTGTGGGAGTTACAGGACTTTGACAGTAGACGCCTCCATTTCTGATTTTGACTCTACCAGTTTTTATCATCTGTTGGGCATGTCGTCCATTCCTTTTAGAGACATCTTAATTATTCAGTTATTTCAGATTTTGGGATGTAATTAATCTTAGTGACTGCAGACTTGTTTTATTTATTCGGACTTTGGTTTGTTGAGAGGAGTTTTCCTCTAGACTCTTATTTATTGGTTGGTTATTCTATGGTTACTCTATTGAGACTTTATTGCGAATGGTTATGTTAACTTTTTATAAATTCATTTATCGCATGTTAATCAGATTTAATTTAAAATTTGACAACTCACTTTTTAAATACTAGGTGGTTAGTAATTATTAGAATGTTTTCGACAGTGATGCTATTAATTGAACCAATTTAGCATTTTGTATTAATTTAATAAAGGAGTAGCTACCCGGTATTTAATTAGTCGGGGTGTCACAGGTGGTATCAGAGCATCAGGTTCTAGTGTCCTTAGGATCTGTACGGCTTGTTATGTTTCCGCTGAGCTTTCTTTGATGTGGAGCCCTATATTTTAGGACTGTTGTATTCTTTTGTATATGCTTCGCTCTTCAACTATTTTGAGTTAATACCTGAGAACTTATAAGACTTTACTCTCATTTCAGATACCTCCACGACGTGCGCAACAAGTTCCTAGGGATGCACAGCCAGAACCACAATCTGCACCAGTTCAGGGCACCATGAATGCCGCTGAGGTTGCAGCTATTGTTGCCCAAGCGGTAAATGCCGCCCTAGCCGTTGTACAGCAGGCACCACCCCAGGCGCCGGTAGCCGCGCCAATTCAGGCTCATGCATTCCCGTCTGCTTGGAAATGCGTCCGCGATGCTTTTCAGAAAGCACACCCTCCGGAGTTTGCAGGTAGCTCCGATGTTGTGGTATCCAGTCAGTGGAGGAAGGATATTTAGAGGGACTTAAGGATGTACGAGTGCACCGATGTTAAGAAGTAGATACTAGCTACTTTCAAGCTAGTAGGATCTGCATTGCAGTTGTGGGAGTCCATTACCATCACAAAGGAAAGGGACACTCTCACTATACAAGAGTTCTGGGTGCGATTCGACCGCAAATATTTTCCGTTAGTTGTTCACACGGAGATGAGGAGGAAATTGATGAACCTCAAGCAAGAGGGAAGGACCGTGGCCGAGTATGAGGCTGAGTTCATTAATCTCTTGAACATTGTTCCGGAAGAGATACCGATTGAGGAGAAGAAGATTCAGAAGATCACAGATGGATTGACTTGGAGGATCCGTCAACATTTATTAGGGAATCTCTCGTTAGCCACTTATTCTGATGTGGTTAACGCTGCATTGCTTCACTGCCAGGATCATCGCTTCCACATGTCTGAGAGCAAGAAATCAGGAGAGTCCAGCCATCAGGGCAGGACCGGGGGAAATGGTGCCAGCGGGGCACAATCTGCTTAGGGACAGTACAGGCAGGGTGACCAGGGTTCCCAACAGGGGGATCATAAGAGATTCAGATCTGGGGGTTTCAGAAGTGGACAGGGAGGTTTCAGGCAGGGCCAGCAGGGTCAGAATGGTCAACAACAACAGTTTTAGCAGGGCCAGCATGGCTAGGGGAGGAATGGTAACGATCACCAGAGCCGAGGACAGCAGGGACAGCGAGGGGGAAACTTCTCAGGGAAGTGTTATGTTTGTGGCAAGACTGGCCACAGATGCCAGGATCATCCTGATAGGGGCAAGACCCCATCGCAGCAGCAGCAGGGTGCTCGACATAAGCCACAAAGACCTATGTTTCTCGCCGCCCTCCCAGCACCACCACAGATGGCAGCACTACCACCCATTCTAGCGGTCCCAGTTCAGCAGGGACAGCTTCAGTATGGGAGAGTGTATCAGCTCCAGCATGCCGCAACCCCACAGGATCCACCGGCCATTGAGGGTATGTTCTCTATTCAAGGGACAATGGGGCGTATTTTATTTGACACGGGGGCCACACATTGTTTCATTGCCATGAGATTTGCACGCACCATTGGATTGTTAGGCACCACAGAGAGCACGGTCACTTGTGTAGATTCACCATTGAGTAGGGGTTCCGTGATTTCCCTTATATGTAGAGGTGTGGGTATAGAGATCGGGAGGTTTACTTTACCTACTAATATGTTAGTGTTAGAGATGATTGAGTATGATGCCATTATTGGTATGGATTGGCTAGTTGCGTACCGAGCCATGATTGACTATTTCAGTAGGAGTATTATCTTTGCCATTCCCGGACAGGAGATGTTTTTAGTGGCTATGCCTCGCCCTGAGGGAGGATCGTCCACTCATTTGTATTATATAGAGGAGGAAACCTCTAAGGAAGTGGTGATACCACTTGATGCGATTCCAGTTGTTAGAGAGTTTGTCGACATATTCCAGGATATACCTGGGTTACCTCCGAGTAGGGAGATAGATTTTGTGATCGATTTAACGCCGGGCACTCGGCCTATTGCCCGCGCACCTTACCGTATGGATCCAGCTGAGATGAGAGAGTTATGGGATCCTATTGAGCAGTTGTTGGGTCAGGGGTTTATCCGGAGGAGTACTTCACCGTGGGGTGCCCCTGTGTTGTTCGTAAAGAAGAGGGATGGATCGTTGAGGTTGTGTGTAGATTACCGAGAGTTGAATAAGGTCATGATACGAAATAAGTATCCGTTGCCCCGAATCGATGACTTATTCGATCAACTGAGAGGAGCTTATTTCTTCTCAAAGATTAATTTGCGATCGGGATACCATCAGTTGCATATCAGGGAACAAGATGTCTCGAAGACTGCTTTCTTAACGAGATATGGTTCCTACGAGTTTCGAGTTATGCCTTTTGGCTTGACCAATGCTCCAGTCGTGTTTATGGACTTGATGAATAGGGTGTTCAAAGAGTTCCTAGACCATCTCGTTATTATCTTTATTGATGACATTCTAGTCTACTCCCAGACAGAAGAGGAGCACCCCGAGCATTTGAGGCAGGTTTTGCAGACACTACATCAGAACGAGCTGTATGCAAAGTATGAGAAGTGTGGGTTTTGGCTAAAGAAGGTTCAGTTTTTGGGGCATATCATTTCAGACCGGGGGATATCGGTAGATCCGGGGAAGGTATCCGCGGTGAGGGAGTGGGGACAACCCACGACACCGACTGAGATCCATATTTTCTTGGGCCTAGTAGGATACTACAAGAGGTTTATTCGGGGTTTCTCAAAGATAGCGGGTCCTTTGACACATCTGACTCGTAAGGGTGTGCCATTCATTTGGAGCGATGCCTGTCAGTTGGCATTCGATGAGTTGAAGGACAAGTTGACCTCAGCACCTGTGTTAGCATTGCCTAGACTGGGAGTTGAGTATCTAGTCTACACCGATGCGTCCTTACAAGGACTTGGAGGTGTATTGCAGCAGGAGAGTCAGGCCATAGCTTATGCTTCCCGTAAGCTTAAGCCTCACGAGAAGAATTACCCCACCCATGACTTGGAGTTAGCGGCAGTTGTATTTGCACTTCGAATTTGGAGACACTATCTCCTGGGGGAGAAGTTACGGTTGTTCACGGACCATAAATCTCTACAGTACCTATTCACGCCGAAGGAGTTGAACATGCGGCAACGGAGGTGGCTTGAGTTTGTGAAGGATTATCAGTTTGATATCCAATATCACCCGGGGAAGGCTAACGTGGTAGCAGACGCATTGAGCCGTAGGCCAGTAGATGAGGTAGCCGAGGTGTGGAAGGCTAAGTGGAAGAAGTTGGGACACCAGGATGCAGTGGCCCGATCGTTCATGTCTGTGATGACTGTTACACCGCAGATTGTCACGAGGGTGGTAAAGGCACAGGCAAATGACTCGTTCTGTCAGGAGCAGATAGTTTGATTGCTAGCAGAAGGAGCAGAGTCCTATACCGTTAACTCAGTCGGGGGATTACGCTTCAATGGGAGACTAGTCATTCCGGAAGGGGAAGACTTGCGACACGAGGTGATGGCAGAGTCGCACGGCTCACAGTTTGCGGTACACCCCGGTGGGGATAAAATGTACCAAGACATGATATGTCAATATTGGTGGAGCGGGATGAAGAGAGACATTGCCGTGTTTGTTTCTAAATGCGCCACTTGTCAGTTGGTAAAAGTGGATCATCAGAGATCGGTAGGACTTATACAACCATTAGAGGTTCCGATGTGGATATGGGAGAGCATATCCATGGACTTTATCACGGGGTTACCTACGTCACAGAGGGGTCACGACTCCATTTGGATAATTATGGATCGGTTAACCAAAGTTGATCATTTTCTACCTGTAAAGACAGACTACACTACGGGACAGTATGCTCAGATTTTTATTGCGGAAATTGTGAGACTTCACGGTGTGCCCCTAAATATCGTGTCTGACCGAGACAAGATATTTGTTTCACAGTTTTGGGAGAGTTTTCAGGAGGCTATGGGCACTGAATTTTGGTTGAGTACGACTTATCACCCGCAGATTGATGGCCAGACCGAGCGTACAAATTAGATGTTGGAGGACATGTTGCGTATGTGCATCATAGACTTTGGGGGTGGATTGGAGCAGTACCTTCCACTGGTGGAGTTTGCTTACAATAACTCCTATCAGTTCACCATTGGCATGGCTCCATTTGAGGCTTTGTATGGTAGACCTTGTCGTTCCCCAGCATGTTGGTTAAAAGTGGGGGACAACAAACTACTTGGGCTAGAAGTAATTCAGGATACTTCGGCAAGGATAGATTTGATACGGAGTCGCATTCGGGTAGCTCAGGATCGGCAGAAGAGCTATGCTGATGCGAAGAGGTTCTTCAGAGAATTCAAAGTGGGGGACCAGGTTTTACTCAGAGTATCTCCTATGAAGGGGATTATGTATTTTGGGAAGAATGGGAAACTGGAACCGAGATATGTGGGGCCATTTCCTATCATCGAGCGAATTGGGTTCGTTGCATATAGACTTGGGTTATCGAAGCATTTGCATTGGATTCATGATGTGTTTCATATTTCCTCGCTAAGGAAATATCTTAGGGACGATTTGGCCCATACTCACATTGCTTTGGAGGACATTGATCTCCATCCCGATAGTTCATACAAGGAGGGGCTAATTGCTATTTTGGACTGAAGCGAGAGGAAATTGCGGTCAAAGATAGTACCATTGGTACGTGTTCAATGGCGGCATCATAATGCTGAGGAATCCACATGGGAGCGCGAGTATGAGATGCGCGAATGTTATCCAGAGTTGTTTTTACCAGGTACTTTCTAGTTCCGAATTTCGGGACGAAATTCTGTTATTAGGGGGGAAGTATGTAATACCCCGTACTTTTATCGATATTTATTTACGGGATTAATTAAATTATATGTGAATTAATTGAGAATTAATTCGGATATAATACTAACGAGATGTGAGTTGGTATTTGATTATAATGTGTATATATGGCAATATATGAATATTGAAAATATTGAAATTGTCGCGAGAGTGAAATATGGCAATTTGGGAAATTTAGTTGGGACGTGCATGCCAGTCGCGTCAAAAATGAAAATATTTGAATTAAAAAGGTGAATTTTATTTTTATCAACTGAATGGTAATTTTGAGTGCACCAAAGAGACCGGAAGGGTAGAAATAGTCAGAAAACACTAGCCGGGGGTTTAGTTTGGGTCTCGGGGCATTTTTAGGCTAAACCGGCAACTTAAAAGGGCATTTTGGTAATTTTGAAATTTTGGGAATATTAACCAACGAATTTTGGGAGTCAATTATAGGTTATTTAGTAACCCACTTAACCTATTACCAGCACTTGATGACTTAGAGGGCTACGGGAGTTATAGGAAAAGTTGGAAGAGGTTCCCAAAGAGAAAACCCATAACCACCAGCTTCAACCTTCAACCTTGGGAGAAATCTGTAGAGAGGGAAGAGGACAACCTTAAACCTTCAACATCAAATTCAGAAGAACAATTTTAAGGAAAGTGGTTTAGTTACGTTAATTTCAAGCGAATGTTTCTTCCATGCTTAGAATTGAAATAATTGCATCATATTGGGTGTTTGATGAAAACCAATGAAATTAGAGATAGAAATTCATGATATGTTATAGGGATTGCATGCAGAATGTTATTGGATGATTTTCCTATATGAAATACAACTTTTGATGATGTAAAAATGGATTTATAAAGGGAAATTGAAGACATTAAATTTCTGGGTTCATACTCATAGGGTTTGGGGCAAAATTGGGGATTTATGATAATTATATGTTGTTTATGAAGATTGGACCCCAAAAATATGTTAAGATACGACTTAAGAAGGTTTAGTGATGTTTAAGAACCATAAAAATACTTTTGTGATGATCTTAGGATGAGTTTGAAGAAGAGAAAAATTGAGAAAAACGAAGTAGAAATTTCTGGGTTCGAAACTGCCATCTCGTTAGAAGTTCTGCCCAGGTCGTTCGAACGACCTCGTTCGAACGAGCTTCTAACGAGGTGATAGTATGCCTTCTAAATAGTTGGTAGTTCGTTCGAATCCTTTCGTTCGAACGAACTCTCGTTCGAACGACCTCGTTCGAACGAGACTTCTAACGAGTTGATAGAATGGATTTTTGGTCTGTTTTATTTTCAAATGTTTCGTAGACTCGTCTAATTGGAGTATTAACCTTCCCTTGTTGATCTGTGAGTATAATTGTGAGAATTAGGGCACGTTGAGGAGTAATACTTAATACCTCATAATGAAATTGGATGTCATTTGAGGAATCGGAAACGAGTACCTAATTACGACGTGAGAAGGGTCGATAATTTGAATATATAAATTGGGAACTTGAAATCGTATAACATTTAAGTGACGGTATAAGAACGAGAAATATACCTATATTAAGATTACGAGATAACTAAGATGTGTGAATGCTTAGTATATGTGAATTTATATGTATGACATACCTACCATACTTGCTATCATGGGAGGTTTGCGTTCGATTAGGGCCATCTAATCTTTGTGTGCCTACGGGGGGGGGGGGCGGATATAGATTGGTACCTCGAGGACATAGGTCAAAGAAGGACTTATTGAGAAGTTAATAAGTCTGCTGATCATGGGAGCGTAGGTATGTGCGTGGCCCATGTGATGTGAACGATGTTCTCCTCCATTGTTTGTGATTGCTATTATCTGAGAACGATTCCTGAGAGATTCGAAATTCGTGGTCCTTATGTACGTGATGTACTGGGATTGGATAACAGAGTATGTGTGCACCGAAGCTTAGTTTCGGGGTGCTAGTACTGTATATATACGATGTGAATAATATACGGTTATTTGAAAAGAATTTTCATGTTTAATTGTGAGTATGATTACAGTAACGAACCGTAAAGATAAAGGGGAATAATCTCTAGTAAATTATTTTGATAATAATTGGGAATTCGAGAATAAACATAAAGTCCTCTATTTAATTGATGATGTTGGAATTAAAGCGCGAACCGAGTAGGAATGATAGAATTTATTTTGGAGTAGATATATATGTTAATCACTAGAATGGGTACGGGTACGTTAGGAGTGCACAACTAGTCGAGAGGTGAGTATTTCATGTGAGAGCACGCCCTAACATGTATTTTGCATTCATTGATTTAATGTCATTAAATCACTTGCTATTTTTAAATTATTTTCCACAATCGGGCTCTGACCCGTTTTCTTTCAAATATATTTTCCTATAAAAACCTTTTTGGTGCCTAGCCACAAGGACACCATGCATAGGAGTTCTATTCAGGTGACGTGATGTAGCTGTTGTGGGAGTTACAGGACTTTGACAGTAGAAGCCTCCATTTCTGATTTTGACTCTACCAGTTTTTATCATCTGTTGGGCATGTCGTCCATTCCTTTTAGAGACATCTTAATTATTCAGTTATTTCAGATTTTGGGATGTAATTAATCTTAGTGATTGCAGACTTGTTTTATTTATTCGGACTTTGGTTTGTTGTGAGGAGTTTTCCTCCAGACTATTATTTATTGGTTGGTTATTCTATGGTTACTCTATTGAGACTTTATTGTGAATGGTTATGTTAACTTTTTATAAATTCATTTATCGCATGTTAATCAGATTTAATTTAAAATTTGACAACTCACTTTTTAAATACTAGGTGGTTAGTAATTATTAAAATGTTTTCGACAGTGATGCTATTAACTGAACCAACTTGGCATTTTGTATTAATTTAATAAAGGAGTAGCTACCCAGTATTTAATTAGTCGGGGTGTCACATGTTGGTGGGATGAAGAAACCTACACGTTGGTCATTAATGATGAAGATGAGTCGGAAAGGTTTTGTATCTATCATCCAAGTTGTCGGGTATTATACCATGAACCTTGTTACCTATTCCATTTCTTTCGATAGATAATTTATGATGCTTAAAATATTTAGTGTTTCATTAGTTTCTTTTATGTCACGCTTTTATTTATTTATGATAAACTAACGTATACACGTGAATGCTTGAATACTCTCATACACTTTATTGGATTGAAAATGGATTCCTCATAGAAAAAATGCTAAATACACCACTTTTAAAACTCACAAACATTTTAGATAGTCCGACGTAGGTACAACGCTCTCCTAAATTCATTAAATAGATATGAAGTCTCTTTATGTATATGCCTACACTGTGAGACTTTCTCACACAACCATTCCCATGCCTTGTCATTATGCATAATGAGTGTGAAGTTTGATGCATTCCACCCACATCCATCAGTTGTTATCGCAAATTGGTAAGGGTCCACTATAGACTTTAACATGTGCTAACGCTGTTGAAATTTTACTAAATGATGAAAATGGGGACTAAATGCCATGTTATTCCTCCAACCCCCTCATATGGTTCATATTACATTAGGGGTAGCCAATCCAGTTTCCTTGTCACACTATCTGTCTTTTAATTCAGTGAGGAAATAATAATCCTCGGTAGTTGACCATTGTGGGTGATTCATTATGTGAAGGCTAAGAATATTTTCTATATAGACTATCGCTAATGGGTTTGCATGGAACGATTTCAAAAACCTTTATTTCTTGACTGCATTTCCACAAAATTCAATACTATATAGACGAAAAATATTTTCACTTGTAGCAAATGTCATTTCATAAATGTCCAGTCAGGAAACATTTTTACTTTTGGCAAATGGAATTTTATAATGGTGGAGACATAAATCATTTCCACTTTTGACAAAGGTCATTTCAACATTATGCAGACGTGAAACATTTCCACTTCTGGAAAATATCATTTCCTAATTGTCCAGGTGAGAAACCACTACTATGTAAACTATACCAAGGATACGTTGTGCATCCATTTATGCAATTCCTCAAAAATCAAGAATCTAGTTATACAACCACCAAACTATATAAAGAGTGTTCAAATATTTAATTCTTGAAAAATGTCGAACGATACACTAGACAAATATTTAGTGGTCGTAGCTTCATCAATTAACCAATGTGTACAAACACATGTTAAAAGTGTCGTTGCAAATATGCATTACCAAATAAGTAGTTCCATATTGAAAAAAATTAAATAATATATAATAAATATCAAAATGAAGAATTATATACCAGGATAGGGAGGCTTCTCACAACTGTATATGGCCGAATTAATTTACTCGAAATGGTATATACACTCTACAACAATTCCATCATCAACTCAAAATCCATCACCTATTCCTTTTACGAATAATGCAAACCGTTGAACAAAAGTAAGATTACTTTGTTAAAAAAATGCGATGCCCTAAGTCAAAAATGCCTAAGTTGTCTCCAAAAATGTTGCGCTGGAATGTCCATGTTGGCATGTAGTTGTGTCGCTAACATGATGAATGAATATATAGGTATTAGTGAAACAACTGAAATTAAGTTGGTGAAGATGTTTGCATACGCAATTGTTCAGTGTTACGAAAGAGAATATTGTCGATCCTTTACTGCAGAAGGTCTTGTCAGGGATTTTCTAGAATGATAAGAAGCATTGACTGGATGCACAGGGAATGACACAATTGTCAACATGCTTGGAAGGGACAATATAGTGGTGATGATGGAGGTGCAACTATAATCCTTGAGGTAGTAGCATAGTATGATTCATGGATTTGGCATTCTTTCTTTGGTCTACCTATTGCATGTAATAACTTAAATATTTTGGCTAAATCAACAGTATTTGATGAATTATTAGAAAGCAACCCAACTCCA
Organism: Sambucus nigra; assembly: GCA_949130495.1. NCBI lineage: Eukaryota > Viridiplantae > Streptophyta > Magnoliopsida > Dipsacales > Adoxaceae > Sambucus > Sambucus nigra. The sequence continues at coordinate 71,854,705 of OX422222.1, forward strand.
ATCTAATAACAAATAAATTGGAACACTTATGACATGGGCTATTACATAGCCAATGGTATATACCCACCATTAGAAACCATTGTTTAGAGTTTTAAATGACCAGAAACTCAAAAACAAAGTGTGTTTGCCAAATTTTAAGAAGGGCCATGAAAAGATGTTGAGTGCGCATTTGGAATACGAGAAGTTCCATTTCATAAAGAGCCCGACTAGGTTCTATCAACATAATGATATAAAGGTAATTATGAAAGCATGTATAATATTTCATAACCTGATATCGGAGGATGAATGAGGGATCTTAATTGGCTTATTGAGTTTGATCCTACAACTCCAATGCCACCAATCAGTCGAGACAGTCTCACTAATGCCTATCAGTATATAGTCGATGAGGCAAAGATGTAGAACAAAGAAAAACACAATCAACTAAGGGATGGCACTATGGAATTTGCACACAAATGTAAATCTCGACGAGTAGCCCAAGATGCCATATTACATTATCGTTGTTCTAGTGTCTGTTATTGAAAAATCTATGTTTCCATATAAATAATAGTGTAATTCAGTTTCATATAATTATTATGAATATTTCTTAAGAGCTCGTAGAAAATTTTCATTAAATGGAATTAAAAAAATTAGAAAAAGGAAATACAATAATAATAATTAACTAAATATAACCAACAATACAATAATAATAATTAATTGCCTTTAGATGACTACTTTTGATGATTTTCTACATGTCTCCTCCCAAATAACTGATTTGTTTGCATTTCATGAATCTATAATTGAATTGGGGAGAAGTGAGAGGTCTTCATGAAAATGATCGCATTCTCATCCCTAATAAGTTGGGATGGGATTTTATATTTTCTTAGTACAATTAACTCATCCAACTTCATATTAATCTTATCTCAGCTATATTGTGCTTCTAGAGAAAATTCTTTGTACGATTCAGTAAAACTCTTTGAATTCTCAATTAGTACGGTGTGATCTTATATACTGGTAGAAAATTCCTTACATTTAGTTCTCTATTTTTCAGCCTTACATCCCGATGGTCATTCTAATAGGGTATGCATTGCTTCAAAGTCCTCAGTCAAATCAACATCGTCTCCACATATTGATGGGCCTAAATCTTCATCCATCAACTGAGTGGATGTGTTTGTTAAATGAAATATTTGGACATTCTAAAAAATTTGAAATCAATGATCATACGCAAACCCCCAGTGTAATTTTTAAAGTCACCGAGTGAACTATGAATCAGATCATAAATAAATTTGGAAGGTGGAAAATACATTATTACCATAGGATGTAAAAAATAAGAGTACTAATTTAAAATTTATGTATTAATAATGTCGAAACATTATGATTTAGCCATACCCAGTAAACGTGTGATGTTTCACTCCCATAAAGCAAGAGTCATCTTCTCAGCGTCCAACATATAATCATGATTAATGGCTTGCCACTTGTGTTGCATGACTTTATTGATCGATGATACAACACGCCTTCAGTATTGTTGAACTCGCGTTATATGTTTTCCCACATCATTCCCCCTCTTTGGTTTGTGCCCATTTTTCCATCTATTGAAAATTTACAATATGGATGACACAATGTAATTTCATCAACCTCACTTAAATTGAGAAGTCTTATAGTTCGAGAGGGAGAAGACATTAACGAATTTTTTGTATTGTACAAAATGAAAATGATAGAGAAGGGAAAAAATATTGTGAACTACTTAGGGGTCAAAATACAATATTTATAGAAAAAGAAATAATGTAGTAGTTCTAAAATGGTTGGAAGGGATTGGTTACAAGTTTAACGTCTGTAACAAACTTGGGGTAGTTCAATGTCTATCCCTCCAGATGTGTAACTGTTACAAATTTCTAGTCTTGTCCCCTAATCTATAGGATCCTTTAACCCTCCCATAAATATAATGGGTGACTAACGTATTCTCTCCACAATCTATAGAATTTTGTACCCATTGTGACTCACTTTTACTCATTCTAAAATATCCATAATGGGTTTACCTCCCCCACTGTGGATGGATTTGGATATAACCATTTATGGGAACAAATTTCTTATTACATTTATCAATGACTTCTCTCATTATGGCTATCTTTGCCCAATTTGTAAAAAATCGTCTACTCTTGAAAAATCCAAAATCTCTAAAACTATGGTAGAGAAAAAATTGGGGAAGCCTATCAAAATTGTAAGGTCTGATTACGGGGTGAGTGCTTTGGAAAAACAGTGGTCCGTTTGCTATATATCTTGATTAGTATGGGATAATTGTACAATATACCATGCCAGGTAATCCTTAACAAAATAATGTGGTTGAAAGGCGAAATCACATCTTGCATAATATACCATGACAATTAATTTAGGTTTGTTGGAGGAATGTGAAACACCCCCTGTTTTTATTAACTAATTTATTTAATTAATTGGAATATTTAAAAAAAATAAATTTTGGATTTGATGGTCTTTAATAATTAAACATGTTTATTTTTATATTTGAGTAGTAAAATTTCAACCGAAATTAAATCAGAGTTAAAATAAAATGTTAGAATGGTTTATAAAATGTTTTAACAAGCAGGTAAGTTTTGTTGAGTTAAAGAATTTTTTTTCTAAGTGTAAAGGCGGGGTTTTAAACAGCTGGATGTTGGGGTCGTTCAAACGACAGCGTATGTCGTTCGAAGGACATAGCATCTCGTTCGAACGATGACTTATGTCATTCGAGCGACATGAGGGGGTTGATTGATTAGAGTGCTTCTTATTTTCTAACTTCTGAACACTTTAAATACCAAACTGATTCGGGGCTTGGACTTTTAAAACAATTTTCCCTCAAACTCTTCTCTAGTAAGCTTCTCCAAATATATTTTCTTTGATTTTCAACCTTAGCCCCAACTTGTAATAAGTCTTAACTCATGAATTGAAGATTCAATTAGTGTTTTCTCAAGAGGAGTCCAACCAGATTTATAACCAACTAATTCCAGACATGAATACTCAATTCCTTTCCTCTAGTATTATACGTTTTACGCGTCTCCTGAATCCTTAATTACGTGTTTTTTTTATTAAAAATCAATTAGCAACCTAATCATAGAAAGTGGACATTAAGTTTTGGGGTTGTTTTGATAAAACTTTTTAATGTGATTTAATTCTTAAAACCCTTGGGAGCATAATTTAGATTATTGGGTTTTTATGGTTTTGGGGGTGTAGGTTTGCATGTAGAAGTTATGGGATTATTTATATGTTATGTGGGATGCGAAAACACTTATAAAAATACGAAGATTTATACAGAAGAACGTTTATGCCATATTTGCTATCATCGCATGTTAAATGCATTCATATTATTAAACAAAATGAATTATGTTGAAAACAAAGGCGGTGTTATTAATTTAATAAAATTAAATTTGGGGCCTTTATGATTATTTTCTCATGTTGTGTTTATGATTTATGATATGGTGTGGAATATTATTATTCACTTTTTCCATCACGGGGACGAGAGGATTTTGGGTGGTATATTGCTCACCTTTATTATAGGATGCTTACTAGGTATGGGACTACTGGGTAGGCCTTGGTTATAATTTATGCTTTCTACATATGGGACTAGTTAGTGAAAATTCGTGGGAATTTTATATTCTGGGGGTGGGCTAATTTTTAGATTTTACCATCGTCACACTAGCCTAGGCATGAGACTAGGACAAGTAAATGTTAGAAATTCATCTTATACATAGGATATGACGTGTATGTACTTTGCGGACCCTTAGGTATGGGACTAAGGGGTATTTTAAGTATCTCACGTCGATAAATAGGGTGGGGTAATTTTGATAATTGAGAAATTGAGAATTTAATACCTAAGAAAATAAAACCGATATTAAAATATATTGGCGACATAATCAGCGACGACCAACAGTTTAAACAGGTCCGTCGGCGTTTTTGTAATACCCCTTATTTTTGAGTAATTATTTTTATATAAATTTTCCATGCGGGTTAATTATATAAAATGAAAGAAGTTGGAGTAAATATTATTTTAAGTGATTTAAGAGATAATATTTACTGAGTTTTGCTTAATTATTGTTAAGCGAATGTAAATAACATCATATTGTGTTTTATTGCGTCGCTGTGCTTTAAGCGACCGGTATGGCTTATATTCCAATTGAATCATTATTGATAAATTAAAATGATGTCGGGACATGAAATGATTTATTTTATCCCGGATGCCAATTTAGAGGACACGGTTAGTCCGGAAATAGTCGAAATAGTCAAAATAAGTACCATGTTGTATTTTTGGGTTCCGGGTACTTTTGACCGGTTATGACTTAATTATATTGTTGCAAATCATTTTAATTGTGTAGTAGCATTTAAAGTTAGATTTAGTGTTATTGGGCATTTAAGTCTTCCAAGAACATTTATTCTCATTTATGTGTTCTAAACCTAGAGAGAGAGAGAGAAAAAGAGAGAGAGAGAGAGAGAGAGAGAGAGAGGGAGAGAAAATGAAGAGAATTGAAGATTTGAGCTTAGAATTTGTTGCTACCAGAAGATAATCCGAGACTACAACCCTAAGGCAAGTTTTTAACTTGCAAATGTATGATTTAGTGTGTATAATTTGCATTGATAGTTATGTTTTTGAAGATTTAAGACAATTACGGGTTTTGATGAATTTTTGGTGTTTAAACCCTTAAACATTGATTTAGATAGGAATTTTGTTGGTTATTTTAGTTAGTGGTTATGTAGGATTGATTTGGTGAGATTATTGATGGGTGGGGTTGGCAAAAGGGAAGAAAAATGAGTTTTGGGGTATTTAGGGTTCTTATGACCCATAGTCGAAATTGGGATATCTGACCCAGGCGAATAGATTCATTAAAATGGTAGGCTACAGGTCTGTATTTGGCGAATGAATTCGGACTATCCGAATCGATTCGGCAAACAGGAAGAAAGATTGGTCTTCTTGACCGAATCGATTCGTCCAGGATGAATCAATGCACTTCCAAGACCGAATCGATTCGGCCAGGGCGAATCGATTCGAAAATCCTATTGTTTTAGTATAATTTTCTAACTTAGTTTGTAGCCCTTTTCTTATAGGTTTAAAACCTAGGAACCTTCTCTTATGAAGTAAAATAGAGTACTAGAGTATCGTATTAGGGTAATGAATACCTGGGAATAGAAATGGGGTAAGTGGGCTTATTTTAGGGGTCATTTAGTAAGAGTAGTGTAGTTTTTCTTCTAGCAAGCTAGCCTAGGACTAAAATAAAGTTAGGTGGTATTGTTTTGGGAATCATAGAGACTAAAATGAGGAAAATTACACTTGGTAGCCCTTAGTGTTGTTAAACTCTCGGAGCTTAGTATGGGGGAAAATTAAACTTGGTAACTTATGTCTATAGACACGCATGGTTCCGGATGTAATGAAATGTAATTTTAATTGGCATATCTTGTGAATTATGACTTTCATACATACCTCTCTAAATGCTATCATAAGGGAAGTTATGCGAATGAGGTGAAGTCACTTGGCTAGTGCACGCATGGTGAATATAATCCTCGGCCATAGGAACGGTGGTTATATTGTGATGTTATTTTATTCAAAGTGAGGTAATTCTGGGTATGGTTATGACTCACTGTCGAAGGTATATGGTCGCTTTCCACGCGACGCGATTTAGGATGACCATGTGGTTTTTTTTATAGGCCCCGGAAGATGATAGCTATTTAGGGGTGCATCAAGTGGGGCTACTCCCAGAAGGATGGTCTTATAATCGTTATATATTGTGATTATAACTATTCTCACAAACGTAACATTTTATACATGGCTAAAGCATTTTATAAATCAACTATTTGGAATAAATTTCTTAATGAGGAATGGACTTGTGAAGTTCTATTGTGCACAACTGAAATGTACGTTTATTAAACTGGAATCGAGTTATTTCTCTTGCATTGATAAATAGTTAATATTATAGATGCCATTGCGCTAGGTTGTATATTTAGATGAGAGGTGAGGATTATTCTTATTGTGAAGAGAGAGTTAAGCTTGTTTATGACGTTAGAAATTTATAACTATCATGCATTTTATTCACATGAATATCATATCAAATCAGGCCCTGACCCATTTATATCTCTTTGTTTTGTATGGATCTCTTTTATGCCTAGGTGCTCCGCCGCAAGGACGCCCGTGTTGATCCTTCCTTCCTAGTGTTCAGGGGCTATGGAATTTTTGCGGATGTTATTGGACTTTTGTGATAGACGAATCAATCTTTTTTACACTCTAGTTATGATCAGTCTGGACATTCGATCGTGTTGCCCAAATTTTGCACTTGCTTATATACTGTGATATTTCTTTGTAATACACGGTGTAACCTACTTGTACCAGTCTGTTAATCGACAGCTTATTCGGTTATTATGTTGTGAATGATTGTTGAACTGTTATCTATCTTAATTTATCCACCTTCTTTTAAAATTGGATTGTCTAAACGGTTTTATTTAAACTTACAAATTAATTTTGACATCCGTTTTCTAAAATAATTGGTGGTTATCTCGTATTATTATTTTCACGACAGTGATGCTAAGAATGGACCATCTATGATTTCTATATTTATTGGATTATCGGGTTGGCCACCTCTTATTTTAATAAGTGGGGTGTCACAGTTTTATATCGTGTAGTGTGTGGAACCTCATCATGTATCAGGGGTTGACAAATTTAAACGGACCAGCTGACATTTTGGCGAGGAGATGTTTATTTTAATGAAGAAATCACGCGAGGCGGGAGGACCGCTATTCTTAAGTGAAATAAATTAAGAAATGATAATTTGAGTTAATTTAATTAAATTAACGCTTTTGGGTTGTGGGATAATTAAAATGATATTGGTGTGTTTTTATAAAGAATCTTTGGTGGTGCTTAGTAATTTGCCCTTCTTGCATTTAATTATCTCATATTAATTAAAATACTCTATTGTGATATTTATTGCGTATAATGGCACTGTCTGGGTTCATGGACCCTATTTGAGGAAAGTAGTGTGTATTCATGCTCGGGGCTCTTACCTCATGCGTTGACTAACTTTTTCAAATTTTAATGCTGGAGTAGTTGCATAAGATTAATTGGATATCGTTTGGAGGTGCAGATGGAGTTTATTCCTATATCGCTTTATTTAGTTAGAATTTCTTTTCAGTCGTATTTCATTATGAGACATCATTTAGGTTTTATTGGGCCATTCGGATCCAAATTTGTTAAATAATTTCAGTTAGATTATTCAGAGTTGATTATTAATTAGTTTTAATTAAATCATTTTTGGAGATTGGATTTATTCAAAGTTTTAACATGTGATGGATTTTGTATTGCTCAGTTGTTATTGTCATTTGGGATTGATTCAAATATTTATCTTATGGATTGATTTTATTATATCATATTTGTCTCATGCTAAAAATGGTATTTTATTTACTCGCGCTCGGTATAGTTTTTGTGGCAGCCGATGCCAGAATTACGCGGGGTATCAGAGCATGTTCTTAGGTCTAATAGGATATCAGTCCATTTTAGTTTCCGTGTTGGTTATCTTTGATTCCATTTTGATTGTTTGTACTTTTAGTCATTCCTAGTCTGATGTTGTTTTGTTCCTATCTTTTCAGATAGCGAACACAAGGAGAGCTGGGAATAGGAGAGAGGAGTCCATTTCTGATCCTGCGACTCAGGAGAGGCAACGTCAGATTGTTTTGGAGGTCGAGGAGTTAGCGACTATCATTCATGAGGCCACAAATATCGGTGTGGATATGGGGAGAAAGATATGGGTGACTCTAGAGGCACAGCAGTAGGGTACACCCGTTTCAGCTTGGGATAGGGTGAGAACCAGCTTCCTTAAGGGTAATCCTCCCCCCTTCATAGTGGGATCTGGCCCAACGGTTGCTCACCAATGGAGGAGAGATATGGAGATGCACTTGAGGATGGTGGACTGCACGAACGTGCAGAAGAAGATGTTAGCGACATTTAAGATAAATGGGGATGCATTATAGTGGTAGGAGAGTGCCACCACATCGGAGGATAGAGATCAGTTGGGTTACGCATATTTTCTATGAAGTTTAACATTAAGTATTTTTCGTATGCAATTAGGAACGCAAAGAAGCGAGAATTTATGGACGTGTATCAAGGTTCAAAGTCGATTGTCGAGTATGAACATGGGTTCACAAATTTATCTATGTCTGTACTAGAGGATGTTAGGACTGAGGTGAAGAAAATGGAGTGTTTCGTAAAGGGATTGTCCTGGTCGATTAGGCAGATGGTGTTGGGAAATCCATCGTACACTACTTATGCTCAGGTGGTGGATGTGGCAATGTTTCTATGGCAAGAGAAATATAATTATCAAAAGAAGTTGGGAAATAGACAAGAGTCTAATGGACAAGGAAGTGAGAATAAGGGTTGTAATGACCATGCTTGGAAGAAACAAAGATTAAATCAAGGACATCAGAGTGAACAAAATCGGGGGATGAATTCAGGAGCTATTAAGGGTGAATGTTTTGTCTGTGGAAAAATAGGACATCGAGCGACTCAGTGTAACAAGAGAGAGGGCCAATAAGACCAAGCGGCATAGGCCCAATAGGGTCGAGTCACACAAGTGCAACAAGGTCAAGGGGTATAAGGACAGCGAGGATTGAGGCCTCCAATTCTAGTAGCAGCAGGTGTTCAGGGAGCACCGGCAGCACCAACAGCGTCATGTGGACCAGGAGTAGCTGCAGTGCCAACCAATACCGGTTATGGGAGGTGCTATGTGTCTCGTCCTCACGTAGAGTAAGATATATTGCGTGGCTAGTAGAGTATCGCGGTACGTAATATTTTCTTAAATACTTACATATGTAGACGTTATATATATTGTATTTTTGTTACGAATTATGTTCGAATAGGTTAGGTGTATGAGCGCCTAATTGTGGTACTTTATGGGTAGACATATGTGAGCCTTATTTTATTGTTCGTGATTATGAATTGCAGAATTTCGAGGACAAGATTCCTTTGCTAGTGGGGAAGTATGTAACACCCCTTATTTTTATTAACTAATTTAATTAATTAATTGGAATATTTGGGAAAAATAAAATTTCGGATTTGATGGTCTTTAATAATTGAACATGTTTATTTTTATGTTTGAGTAGTACAATTTCAATCGAAACTAAATCGGAGTAAAAATAAAATGTTAGAACGGTTTTTAAAATGTTTTAACAAGCATGTACGTTTTGTTGAATTAAAAAAAAAATTCTAAGTGTAAAGGCGGCATTTTAAACAACTTTGTTTGGTTGCTGGGGTCGTTTAAACGACAGCCTATGTCGTTCGAACGACATAGCATCTTGTTCGAACGACGGCGTTCCAGCGACATGAGGCAGTGGATAGATTAGAGTCCTTATTGTTTTCTAACTCTCAAAACCCTTAAAATACCAAACTGATTCAGGGCTGGGATGTAATACCCCGCCTAATTAAATACCGAGTGATCAGTCCTTTATTAAATTAAAATCCAGGTGAACGGTTGGTTCATTCTCGATATCACTATCGAAAAATAATATTTCCAATTTGAACACCCTAAATAATTAAGCTAAGTGTCAAAACCATTTAAAGTCTTATCTACATTTATTTAAATGCCAATATGAAAACCTTTTTAATAACAACAGTTTAAGAGTCACATAAATAATACGGATGACAATTACCACACAAGATTTAAACCATCTAGATAAACCAAACCAAGTTATGAACTATAAATGAAATCCTCCTGACAAGTGTTAACTCCTAAAGAGTACCAAATAATGGAAATAACATAAACATAAATCACTGACAAATCCAAATGGGATAGGGAATCGGGCGATACATGCCCTATTTATGAAAACTAATATAGAATCTGAATCAATGAAGAGGTCGTCTAAGCAAGAGCCAGCAACTTCCACATAAGCTACAGCACGTTCAAACCAAAGAACCTATGCAAGATGCCCTGTGGCCGGCCACCTGTAATACATATAAAAATCTACAAGAGATAAAGAAATGACAGAAAACGGGTTAGAGCCCGATTGTAAAATAGTTTAGCAAGTATTTGAAATGCTTACCGGCTAATATCACAACCATGTCAGTATGAGACACTCTCTTGAGAATCCTCAACTCTCATCTAGTGTGCACTCCTACCATTCTACTAATCTCATAAGTCTATCTAACTTATTTTCTGTAAAGTTTTATCCCGAGATGTACTAAGGCCATAATATTTAGTTTTAGAAAATCATTCTCTTCCATATTCTTATGTTACTTAGAACCACTTAGTACCGTTACGAAAATTCATGAACATTTATTATAAAGTTGAAGCATTTATTCATTACTTAACTACTTATACACACAGTAGAAAGTTTCCATATATATATATATATATATATATATACTATCAACACCCCCACATAAAACTATGGTGCTAGCATACTCTGCTATCAAGTCCCCGTATCACTCACACAAAGGGAAATACTAGTTCGAAATCACTCTTGAACTGTATTAACACAATACACATACAAATGGAGGTGAAGAATAGTTCCAGGTCTTAAGAGGTCATCACATACCCTTATGTCTCTTATAACATCTGACTATCATTTTCAGATAGCCTATATCGAGGATACTATCTTCTAGGGTACGAGTCAATATCCCCCCATAAAGGTCCAATCGAGATAAGACTGTCCCGGCGCAAAAACCTCCGTGATAGCAAGTATCCCGGGTATGATTTTTACACAGATACATAATATATGCACAGTCACACAGTCATATATATAAATATTCACATTTTCCAAATTAGGTTCGCCCACGACCGATAATTATTGTCATCCGTGCTTAGCACAAATTTTACTTAATTATTTCACATAACGGATTTGTCTCTTTTATTCTCATTTATTATTTATTTCTTACTTACTTCTCATCTCACAAAGTATTCTCTCTCACTAAGTATAAATTTCAGTAGGTATACTCTCACTTACCTTCTAGTCTAAATCTTTCACGAGTCTCAATCTTTTAGTAAACGTACGCACAATTTCCAATGTATGAATAACTCCCCCTTAAACCACAATTTCATCTCATATTAATTTCACTCAACGGAGTCTACTTAGACCCTATTGGTCATCTTCATAACCCATTATACTCCAAAAATAATAATTAGGGGTTCCTACGTATCTTAACCGGATTAAACAAAAAGGAGAAAAATATGCACTTTTTCAGGAGGGATCGATCGATCGCGGAATGGGGTCGATCGATCAATGCTCTTGGTCGATCGTCGATCAATTGATGCTCTTGGTCGATCGATCGATCAAGCAGTTCTTGCTCAGTTTTCTGCAATTTTCAACCTACGTGTTCAACCATTCTAACCCCTCCAAACCTCTAAAATTTCATCCTAAAATCCCATCAAAGTTATCCATATGTATAAGCATGGTATATAAACAAGTTCTAATGTAACAACATCAATAAATCCTCAACGAATCAATCAAAAAGGGGTTTAATCTCAGATTTATTTATAAAACCAAATTTTGCATGAATAATCACAAACCTCTATTTTAATCCAGATTTTCTTCCCAAATAACATAATAAATTCGTGGGTAATCCTCTACATATGATCAAGATTTCAGACTACATGGATTCTCCCTACAACATATATAAATTCTCTTCCAAAACATATAATTCTTCAATTAAAACATATGATTGTCATTCCTAGACTAACATGGAAGGTATATTAACTTGGAAATCAGCAAGATAGATACTTTCCTGGGATTCAAGGATCTGATTTATTGATGAAAAATATATGGTTGCATTCATCGTTGTGCGATCTACGTTTTGGTGGTGGTGGCGATGCAATCGGGTGAGTTCTAGGCCTTGAATTGCTTGGAAACTCTTCACCCTCTTCTCAAATCTCTTCACATTCTTCTATAATCTCTTCACCTTCTTCTCTAATGGTTGGACTTAGGTTTTTTGTTTGTTAACCCTAAGAGACAACTCCAAATGGCTAATATATACTAAGAAAATTCGTGGGTTTAATTACCCAAAAATACAAAATGTCTAAAATACCCTCCCGGGATGTCAATTAGGCCTCAAAATACCCCGAGACCCAAACTAAACCCTCGAGTAAACTTTTCTGACTATCTCGACCCTTAAGTACCCTTTGACGCACTCACAATGACCGTACGGACGACTGATAGTATATTCACTTTTATAATAATAATAATCTAGTCCTGAGACGACAGAGGCGCGTCCGACTTAAATTTCCATAATTACCATTTTATTCACTCGTGATAACTTTAATAAAATCAATCTCATATATTACTTTACTCATCCAGTAATATTAAACAAATTTCAAGTAATTACTAACTCACGTCATGCTAGTAAATATTAAAAATAATTTCCGGATTAATATTAAATTAATATCTCAAATTAAATTTAATAAATCCTCAATTTTAAAAGGCATAAAAATACGGAGTATTACATACTTCACCCCTAATAACGGAATTTTGTCCTGAAATTCAGAAAAATAAAGCGTAACTTATAAGGACAACTCCGGGTGTTAATCTTACATCTCATGTAATCTCCGTCGTACCACCCATACAGTACATTACTGAATACACCCACTAATGTTATACTCCAAGCCTTACCATTTAGTTTAAACTATCTCGAGTTAAACTTTACCCAATCCTTCCTATTCCATTCTCATGGGAAAATTTGGGGAGATACAATCATAAGCCATCAAACAACTCAATCTGGAAGTCACAACTTCTACTTTCATTAACCTCAAGAATACTTACTGTGTCACAAATATGGAAAATACTACAATCAAACCATCCAGGGCGCCCATACACCCATTGTGTGTACATTCCATCATAAGGTGTAAATGAATGTGATTCCTCTGTAAGGTTACCCTTAATTAACCTAGTTTATAATCCGTATTTCTATGATTTCCACATTCTCATTTGGGGATTCTATCTGCCTCAAATCATGCTACAACTCATAACTCTCTGATTATATATATATATATATATATATATATATATATATATATATATATATATATATATATATATATATATATATATATATATAATGGAAAAGGTTATAAACTCATATTCTAAAGATCTAACTTACTTCGACTCCCAACGTTCTTTAGTTTCATGCGTGGGGAGTCTCGCAGAGCGAAATCCAAACAAGGAACCCCCCCGATATACTGCTACCTAAAATAATCGGTCATCAAAACTCCTCAGGTACTTAGTCTATAGTATATAACATCCCAACAGGGTTTATCTATTCATTTAAAAGTCTACTTATTCACTCTCTTTCGAAAGACAATACGCTAGTTATAACAATCAATCTTGGTCTCGTATACAACAAGTCAATCCATGCCGATAATCACATCATGCTCGGACATGTCTAAAATAAGTAAGTCCTCGATAAAATTACACTCACGTTATGATATATAAAATAATAATAGGCATCCCACTACCCATCGGTGAGTCTACATAAATAATAGTGCCAATGGCCATGTCTAGTAACCCTATGGCCCAAGCAATTCTAATAGCTACAAATGAATGTGAGGTCCAAATTACAATCATCATGCGCCCCATAACTCCATAGATAGAAAACGTACTCTCATTCGCGGGCGGTGGTTATTAAATTTCAGTATGCTGGACATTGTACACACATTAGTATTGTTTCTGCCCCTACTGCTGGGGTATTGTACCCTTATCTGGGCAATCCTGCCTCCTATGACCCATCCTTCACAATTGAAGCATCTACCTCTAAATTGTTTCATTTTACGGCCCTATTGATTTTGGTCCGGTTGTCCAGTTTCACCTTTTCCTTGGTCTTGTTGGCCTTGCTGAGCATCTTGATGAAAAACTACATCAGGTTGAGGACAGTCCCTCCACTTGTGACCCGTTTGTACACACTTATAGTAGAGTCCTGAAAATTCTTACTGGTCGGGTCGGAGTTCCTTTCCTGTCTGATCCGAACAAGTTCGACGTTCATGACCGTCTTTTCCACATTTAAAACACCTCTTTGTGACTTCACTTCGACCACGACTTTGTTGGCCCTGACGCTTTTAGGTTTCCATACATAATTTGTTACCTTTATGGCTTTTACGGTCTTGAGAATCATGTTGTTGCGATTTTGGTGGCTTCGCACAATTGCTAATTCTAGTCATGTCAGATTGACTATTCTCTCTAGATCTTTTGCCTTCTATAAGCTGCATGCTGCGATCTTGGTACTGTAAGACCGCAGTGGTAACTGCCTGTGCCATAATACCTGCTAATTTGGAGATTGACATCGTCTCCGGAGACACCTGAGGTGTGAGATGACCTTGCTCATTGACTCCCCCAACGACATTAGCTTGTTCTTCTTGTTGAGTCATCTGAAAATTTAAATAATTTGGATGAGTTCATCATTCACATAAACAAATCGCAGAAGCACGAATTCCCAACGCATAAAAATGAATACAACATTCCTAATATTAGGTCTCTAAGTCAAAGACGCTGAGATGGAAGCATAGTAAGCCGTACAGAACCTAAAGGACACTGGAACCTGATGCTCTGATACCACCTGTAACACCCCGACTAATTACACACCGGGTCATAGGTCCTTTATTAAATTAAAATCTAGGTGGACGGTTGGTTCATTCTCAGGATCACTGTCGCAAAATAATATTTCCAATTTGAACCCCCTAAATAATTAACCTAAGTGTCAAAACCATTTAAAGTATTATCTACGTTTATTTAAATTCCAATACGAAAACCTTTTTAATAACAACAGTTTAAGAGTCACAAAAATAATAAGGATGACAATTACCACACAAGAATTAAACCATCTAGATAAACAAAATCATGTTATGAACTATAAATGAAATCCTCCTGACAAGTGTTAACTCCTAAAGAGTATCAAATACTGGAAATAACATAAACATAAATCTCTGACAAATCCAAATGGGATAGTGAATCGGGCGACACATGCCCTATTTATGAAAACTAATATAAAAACTGAATCAATAAAGAGATTGTCTAAGCAAGAGCCAGTAACTTCCATATAAGCTACAGCATGTCCAAACCAAAGAACATATACAAGATGCCCCTGTGGCTGGGCACCTGTAATACATACATATATATACAAGAGAGAAAGAAATAACAGAAAATGGGTCAGAGCCCGATTGTAAAATAGTTTCAAAAATAGTTTAACAAGTATTTAAAATGCTTACCGGCTAATATCACAACCATATTAGTAAGCGACACTCCCTTGAGAATCCTCACCTCTCATCTAGTGTGCACTCCTACCGTACTACTGATCACATAAGTCTATCTAACTTATCCTCCCATAAAGTTCTATCCAGATAAGTACTAAGGCCATAATATTTTGTTTTAGAAAATCATTCTCTTCCATATTCTTATGTTACTTAGAACGACTTAGTACTATTACAAAATTCACGAACACTTGTTATAAAACTTAAGCATTTATTCATTACTTAACTACTTATACACACAGTAGAAAGTTTCCATATATAAGCATATATATATATATATATATACTATAGGCACCCCACATAAAACTATGGTGTTGGAAAACTCTGCTATCAAGTCCCCGTATCACTTACACTAAGGAAAATACTAGTTCCCAATCACTCTCGAACTGTATTAACACAATATACATACAAATGGAGGCGAAGCATAGTTCCAGGTCCTAAGAGGTCAGCACATACCCTCACGTCTCTTAGAGCATCTGACTATCATTTTCAGATAGCCTGTATCGAGGATACTATCTTCTAGGTACGAGTCAATTGATAGAATTAACTTTTCGGTGTATATTTGTCGTTCTTTTGAAAAGCTCCTCTAATCAAAACCTCAAATACCTACAAAATAAAACAATCTCAAGTGTAGAGGTAAGTAAGGGTATCAATCCACATCAAGGGGGTAAGCTAGAGACAAACTTAATTGTAATTTATTTTTTATTTTCTTTTTGGGCTTTTGCTTTTTCTATTTTTTTTAGCTTTTTCAAATATTAAAACAATTAGGTGAGGTGAGGTGAAATAACAATAAACTATATGGAAGATGAAAACAACTAACTAGAAAGTGACTAAAAGTGAAAAATAAAGTCTAACACTAAAATATGAGATAAAATGAGGCAAGTAATTGTGAGAACAATCAAGGAGTGGGATTACACCACAAATTTTAGCTATTCTAATTAATTAATTGAATTCTCCAAAATTAATATCAAAATTACAAATCAACTCTCGTTGCAAATGCAATTTTAATAGTAACCTTTTAGAAAATTAAGTTTAACCCCCCACAACTCTAGAAAAATAGATCTACACTCCTTTTAATTAATCACCCGCTAGGATCGATCAATTAAAATTTATGTAAATGTTAGAAAATAAATTTAGAGTTGAAATTCAAGTTATAATACCCAACTTAACAAACCCCTATCTCTAGTTCGAATCTAAAATGAGTATTATAACTAGAATTTCAATTTTCTCTCGAAAATCATTTACCCTCTCTCGAGGCATAAATTTAAGGGCGAGGGATCAAAATTAATATTCAAAGGGAATTTTCAAGTAATCAAACTAATTAAACTAAAATAACATCAAATAAGGGTTTACCCCCACCCCTTGAAAGGGGATTTAGCATAACATAATACAAAGCACGATAATCAAATAATCAATAGGCATTTAATATAAAAGAGGAAATAGAAGAAAAACCAAACCAATCTCTTGAAGGACTCCAATCCTCCAATTTGAAATTTACATCCCTCTTAATTGAGCATCTAAGTAGTTTGCAATAATACCCACTCAATTAAATCTCATACAAAATTTCTCCTCACAAATCTCTAATAAAAATAAAAATAAAACTATTTACAAAATGTTTCTCTACCTAATTTTCTACTATAACTATCTCTCTCTATTTTCTATGATATATCTCTCTCTTAAATGGGGTCTTGAGTCTTCTTTTATAGTAGATGCGTGTCACACATGGGCTAAGGGGTATTTTTTGTAATGGGCTAGGGTGAACATGTGGTAGAGGTGTGAGCACGTTTGCGTGGGGTGTGAGGTGTGAGGATTGTTAGGGTGAGCGTGAATGAGGAAATATGGTGTAGGTAAGATGTGTGGTGGTTATGGCATGAGTGGAGTTTAGTTTAAGTGTGTGTGTGGTTAATTTGTACCCAACTAAAATAATAAAAAGGCTCAACTAAAATTAATAAAAATATAAAAAAATAAAAATAAAATCTAACTAAAAATAAAAAAAATAAAAACAATAAAAATTAAAAATATTAGAACTTAAAAAAATAAAATCCTAAGCTATATAAAAACTAAAAATCCTAAATAAATCAAAAATAAATCCAAAAAATAAAAATGACTCAAACTAAGAATATAAAAAATATTAAAAAGGGAAAAATTAGACACACACGGGGCTCGGGGTAGGCTTAGTCTCGGTTTAGGGTAGGCTAGGATACGGGGGAGAGAGTTAGCTCCATTCAACACGCATTTGCCTCGATATATAGCTTTTGACACTGCAAACGGACGTTTGACCTACATGATAGACAATAAAGCGCATAAGACACAAATTTTCGAGAATTAACAACTAAAATACGTCTATTCGGGATATAAATTGTACAGTTTTGGGTGCTTATCATCAATATCCCCCATAAAGGTCCAATCGAGATAAGACTGTCCCGGCGCGGAAACCTCCGTGATAGCAAGTAACTCGGGTATGTTTTTTACACAGATACATAATATATGCACAGTCACACAGTCATATATATAAATATTCACATTTTCCAAATTAGGTTCACCCACGACCCATAATTATTGTCATCCGTGCTTAGCACAAATTTTACTTAATTATTTCACATAACGGATTTGTCTCTTTTATTCTCATTTATTATTTATTTCTTACTTACTTCTCATCTCACGAAGTATTCTCTCTCACTAAGTATAAATTTCAGTAGGTATACCCTCACTTACCTTCTAGTCTAAAGCTTTCACGAGTCTCAATCTTTTAGTAAACGTACGCACAATTTCCAATGTATGAATAACTCCCCCTTAAACCACAATTTCATCTCATATTAATTTCACTCAACGGAGTCTACTTAGACCCTATTGGTCATCTTCATAACCCATTATACTCCAAAAATAATAATCAAGGGTTCCTACGTATCATAACCGGATTAAACAAAGAGGAAAAAAATATGCACTTTTCCAGGAGGGATCGATCGATCGTGGAATGGGGTCGATCGATCGATCAAGTAGTTCTTGCCCAGTTTTCTACCATTTTCAACCTACGGGTTCAACCATTCAAACCCCTCCAAACCTCTAAAATTTCATCCCAAACTCCCATCAAAGTTATCCAAATGTATAAGCAGTGTATATAAACAAGTTCTAACGTAACAACATCAATAATTCCCCAACGAATCAATCAAAAAGGGGTTCAATCTCATATTTATTTATAAAACCAAATTTTACATGAAGAATCACAAACCTCTATTTTAATCCAGATTTTCTTACCAAATAACATAATAAATTCGTGGGTAATCCTCTACATATGATCAAGATTTCAAACTACATGGATTCTCCCTACAACATATATAAATTCTCTTCCAAAACATATAATTCTTCAATTAAAACATATGATTTTCACTCCTAGACTAACATGGAAGGTATATTAACATGGAAATCAGCAAGATAGATACTTGCCTGGGAATCAAGGATCTGATTTGTTGATGAAAAATATATGGTTGCATTCCTCATCGTGCAATCTACGTTTGGTGGTGGTGGAGATGCAATCAGGGCGAGTTCTAGGCCTTGAATTGCTTGGAAACTCTTCACCTTCTTCTCAAATCTCTTCACCCTCTTCTCTAATCTCTTCACCTTCTTCTCTAATGATTGGGCTTAGGTTTTGTTTTTGTTAACCTTAAGAAACAACTCCAAATAGCTAATATATACTAAGAAAATTCGTGGGTTTAATTACCCAAAAATACAAAATGTCTAAAATACCCTCTCGGGATGTCAATTAGGCCTAAAAACGCCCTGAGACCCAAACTAAACCCCCGGTACACTTTTTTGACTATCTCCACCCTTCCGAACATTTTAACGCACTCAAAATGACCATACGGGTGACTTATAATATATTCACTTTTATAATAATAATAATTTAGTCGTGCACGTCGGACTTAAATTTCCATAATTGCCATTTTATTCACTCGTGACAACTTTAATAAAATCAATCTCATATATTACTTTACTCATCCATTAATATTCAACAAATTTCAGTAATTACTAACTCACGTCATGCTAGTAAATATTAAAAATAATTTTCGAATTAATATTAAATTAATATCTCAAATTAAATTTAATAAATCCTCAATTTTGAAAGTCATAAAAATACGGGGTATTACATGGGACTTTAAAACACTTTTCCCTCAAACTCTTCTCGAGTAAGCTTCTCCAAATATATTTTCTCTCATCTTCAACCCTAGCCCCCAACTTGTAACCAGTTTTAACTCAAGAATTGAAGATTAAAATGGTATTTTCTCAAGAGGAGTCCAACCAGATTTTTATCCAATTAATTTTCGTTCCTTTAGTATTATGCGTTTTAAGTGTCGCCAAAATCCTTAATCTCGTGTTTTTGACTAAAAATCATTTAGCAACATAATCATAGAAAATGGACAATAGGTTTTGGGGTTGTTTTGATAAAACTTTTTAATGTGATTTAATTCTTAAAACCCTTGGGAGCGTAAGTCGGATTATTGGTTTTTTATTGTTTTGGGGTGTAGGTTCGTATTCAGAAGTTATGGGATTATTTATATGTTATGTGGGACTCGAAAACACTTATAAAAATTTGAATATTTGTACAGGAGAACGATTATGCCATATTGAATATCATCGCATGTTAAATGAATTTATATTATTAAATAGAATTAATTATGTTGAAAACAACGAAGGTGTTGTTAATTGAATAAAATTAAATTTGGGACCTTTATGATTATTTTGTCATGTTGTGTTTATGATTTATGATATGGTGTGGATTATTATTATTATTATTCACTTTTTCCATCGCGTGGGTGAGGGGCTTTTGGGTTGTTTATTGCTCACCTTGATTGTAGGATGCTTACTAGGTATGGAACTAGTGGGTAGGTAGGCCTTGGTTATAATTTATGATTTCTAGGTATGGGACTAGTTAGTGTAAAATCACGGGGATTTTATATTCCAGGGGGGCTGATTTTTAGATTTTACCGCCATTACGCTATCCTAGGCATGAGAATAGGACGAGTAAATGTCGGAAATTCATCTTATACGTAGGATAAGACGTATATGTACTTTGGAAAATCTTAGGTATGGGACTAAGGGGTATTTTGAGGATCTCACATCGAGAAATAGGGTGGGGTAATTTTGATAATTATGAAATTGAGAATTTAATACCTAGAAAATAAAACGGGAATTAAAATATACTGGCAATATAATCAGTGAGGGTCGACAGTTTAAACGGGTCAGCCGACATTTTATGCCGTGTCATGTGTGTAACCTCGTCATTTACAAGGTTCGATAGTTTAAACGGATCAGCTGGCATTTTGACGAGGGGATGTGTATTTGGGTGGAGAAATCATCCGAGGCGGGATGACCGTTATTCTTAAGTGAAATAAATTAAGAAATGAGAATTTGGGTTAATTTAATTAAATTAATGCTTTGGGGCTCTGGGATAATTCAAATGATGTTGGTGTGTTTTTCTAAAGAATCTTTGGGGTGGGTAGTAATTTACCCTTCTTGCGTTTAATTATCTCATATTAATTAAAATACTCTATTATGATATTTATTGCGTATAATGGTACTGTCTGGGTTCACGGACACTATTTGAGGGGAGTACTGTATATACATGCTCGAGGCTCTGACTTCGTGCGTTGACTAACTTTTTTAGGTTTTAGCGCTGGAGTAGCTGCATAGGATTTATTGGATATTGTTAGGAGGTGCAACTGGAGTTTATTCTTTTATCGCTTTATTTAGTTAGACTTTCTTTTCAGTCGCATTTAATTATAAGGCTTCATTTGGGTTTTGTTGGGCCATTGGATTCCAAAGTTGTTAAAGGATTTTAGTTGGATTATTCACAGTTGATTATTACTCAGTTTTAATTAAATCATTTTTGGAGATTGGATTTATTCGAAGTTTTATCATGTGATGGATCTTTTATCGTTCAGTTGTTATTATCACTTGGGATTGATTCAAATATTTATGTTATGGATTGATTTAATTATGTTTCATAACTATCTCATGCTAAGAATGGTATTTTATTTACTCGCACCCGATAGAGTTTTGGTGGCGACCGATTCCAGAATTACGCGGGGTGTGAGAGAATGTATAAAGAAATGCGTGGGTACCCAAAATTAAGATCATGGGCCTGGACGAGTAGCCCAATTCTGGCGGCCCAAAGTCCAGGCCCCCCATCTCTTATTTGATTACCCGGTCTCTTCCCACGTTCTCACGAAGGGAGGATATAGGGAGAGATGGAAGATGTGGGGGAATCCAACACTCCCACTTACCTAAATGTGCATGTATATATTGAACCCTAGGTTCGGGGCAAAAGGAAAAGTTATATTCTCTGTAACCATTTTCCGGAGTATATAGAAATAATACTGACTCCACCACCGTGGATGTAGGCACATCTTTGCTGAACCACGTACATCCTTTATTGTGTGATTGTCATTTTATGTTTCTTATTCTTCCTTGGTAATTGCCCCTTTTGTATTTATTTGTGTTGCATAATAATTGCCACCATAATTGGGGCCGACTATGGGAAGCGTTCATCTTTCCCTGAGAAGAGCCCACACCAAGAAAGGAGTTTAAAATGTCTGGTCACAGTAGCAATGCCCCCCAGGCAGGGGATATTCAAGAACCACCTTCTCCTCGCAGGATTAGGTCTGAAGTTCGACGTTTAGATCAAAGGGCTCGCTTAGAAAGGCCAGCCTCAAAAGAAATCAAGGACCAGCGAGGTCCACGCAAATATCCAGACAGATTGATGCATACGAGGCAAGGCTCCACGAGCAAAGGGAGTCTTCTCGCGAACACGAGGCTGAGAATGCTCACCTGAAAAGAAGACTGGAAAGACTGGAGAGAGAGCTTCATCATGATAACAGAAGACGTCCATACCGCACTCCTAGTCCTCAGGCGAGCAAATCTCGCAGCCGAGGAAGGAGCCCTAGGCGAGGATCTCAAAAGGTGGAAGGAGACGAGTAAGACGACGACCTCCGTGAGCAACTGCAAAAAGCTCGGTATTACCAGAGCCCTACTCGCAGCAACGAGAACATACAACATCTAGTTCGCAGGGAGATAGACCAACATCCTCCCCACCACGGTACCATATCGACTAGAGAACTCGCTAGGTGAGCTCTCAAAACCCAGATGAAGTCACCCTTCACGAGGGAAATTGAAGAGGAAGAAGCGCCCAAGAAATTTTCCATTCTAAGGTTCAAGATTTATGACGGTAAGACTGATCCCATCGGTCACGTCAGGCAATATCGACAGAACATAACCCTCTGGAATCACCGGAATGCATTGATGTGCCGTATTTTCCCCTTGAGCCTACATGATGTGGCGCAGAAATGGTTCGAAAGACTCACCCACTGGTCCATCAGAAGTTTTAAATCCCTGGTCGGTCTCTTTATGGCCGGGTTCATTACTAGCAGCTCCGATCCCAAAAGGATGGATGCTTTGCTGACAATGAAGAAAATGCCTCAGGAGACCCTCCGAGACTACGCGAAAAGGTACTGGGAGTTATTCAATGAGGCCGAGGATTGCTCGGAGCAAGTGCAGTGGCCTCTTTTAAAATCGGGATACCCATTTCTTCCCTTCTATACCAGTCCCTGACGAAGAAGGAAGCCATAACCATCGATGACCTAATGGCTCGCATCGAGAAGTATGCCAAGGTGGAAGATGTGACCTGCCTCAGCACAGAGGAAAATGGTTGAACCAAGCTCGCTGCCAATAGCAGTGGCAAAGTTGAGAGCCAGAAGAAAGGAGGAAAGAATGGGGGCAAGAATGGATCCAAAGACAAAGGCGGTAACGATGTGGCGAAAGCATTTTAGGCGGTTAACACCGTTTTTCGAGAGCCAATTTACAAGATTCTCGCAAAAATCAAAGACGAGCCATTCATCAAATGGCCTAGGAAAATAGCAGGAGATCCCTCGAAGAGTTACAATGCGCTGAGATGCACTTTTCAGAAAGAGGGAGGACACAAGACTGAGCACTGCAAAGCTCTCAAGTCTCACCTCGAGGAGCTGGACCAGTCCGGGCATTTGAACCAGTTTGTGGAGAAAAAGGCAGAGAAGGTAGCTGCCAATAAAGAAGCAAGACCTGACAACGTGCTCAAAGATGATGCTGGACATGAGTTCGCGGTAATTCATGGGGCATCTGATGCCAAGCAGATCCAAGGAAACTCAGCTCGAATGGAGGTGAAGAAACTTATGGTGGTAATGCAAGTCTTTCAGATCGATCCAGCAAAGTCACAATCAGGAAAGCGTCGACGAGCAGACGACATCAACTACAATAAGCATATTGTTTTCACATATGAAGATCTGGTGGGGGTGAGAACCCCACATCACGATGCCTTGATCATTACCCTCAAAATAGCTAACTTTGGCGTCGAAAAATTGCTCGTCGACCAAGGAAGCTCGTCTGATGTAATGTATCTCGACATGTTCAGAAAGTTGAATTTAAGCATCGCCGACCTAAAGGAAGCTACTGTCCCTTTGGTTGGCTTCGTTGGAAAAATAAATATGCCCCTGGGAAAGATTGTACTACCGGTGCACACCGAAAATGTCTCCAAAATGATCGATTTTTTGATAGTTGACATCGACTCGCCATACCAGGCCATCCTCGGCAGGGGATGGCTTCATGCAATGAAGGCAGTCTCCTCGACCTACCATCAGAAACCCAAGTACGTAACCGAGTGAGGAGTAATGGAGATCCACGACGACCAAGCAATGGCAAGAAGGTGCTTCATAGTAGCCATCCGACCAAAGCCAAAAAAGAAGGTCGATCAACCTAGCGAGGAAGTTGAAGAAGGACTAACACCTTCTAAATAGCAATTAAAGTACGGAAGACCTGGAGTAGAGGAGACCAGGCTCCTCCCCTCCGAGCGGGTCGTCGAGGACCTGGTAGAAGTTACGGCTGGAGATGGCGACAGTAATAGAGTCTTCTTGATTGGAGCATCTCTCACTGGCCAGGAACAGAAGGAATTGATAACTCTGCTGAGACGCAACGTAGATGTTTTCGCATGGGAACCATACGAGCTGCCTAAAATCGATCCTAGCATGGTTTGCCATCAGCTGCACGTCGATCCTGCCTGCAAACCAGTCACGACGAACTGCACCTGAGAAGGCTAAAGCGGTAGAAAAAGAAGTTGAAAAACTACTGGATGCAGGATCCATACGGGAAGTACAATTCCCCAAGTTGTTATCCAACCCAGTAGTAGTTCCAAAAAACAATGGGAAGTGGAGGGTTTTCATCGACTTCACTGACCTCAACAAAGCGTGCCCTAAAGATAGTTTCCCCCTCCCAAAAATAGACCAACTAGTAGACGCCACTGCAGCTCATGAACGGATGAGTTTTCTGGACGCATACTCAGGGTACCACCAGATCCCCTCATATGCCTCGGACCAGGACAAAACGGCATTCATCACGATAATTGGGCTATACTGCTACAAGGTCATGCCCTTTGAGCTCAAGAATGCAGGGGCAACCTATCAGCGGCTGGTCACCAAGATGTTCAAGGACCAGATGGGAAACACCATGGAGGTCTACATCGATGATATGCTCGTAAAAAGTAAGAAGAAAGAAAATCACCTCTCAGACCTGTCAAACACCTTCGAAATCCTCAGGAAGTACCGAGTGAAACTGAATGCTAGCAAGTGTTCTTTCGGTGCCCAGTCAGGAATATTTCTCGGGTACATGGTCAGTAAGAGAGGCATAGAGGCTAACCCAGACCAAATTGATGCAATTAACAGGGTACAACCTCCTCGAACAATTCAGGACGTACAGCAGCTCACTGGTATGCTCGCCGCCTTGAATCGCTTCATCTCCAAATCCTCCGAGAAATGCAAGCCTTTCTTCAACCTTTTAAAGGGGAATAAGACGGTAGAATGGAGCCCAGATTGATCGCGAGCATTGGACGAGATCAAAGCTTACTTAAGCTCTCCACCACTGCTCATCATACCACGACAAACATATTCTTTGTACCTGTACCTCTCCGTTTCCAACCACACTGTCAGCTTTGTGTTAATATGCGAGGTTGCAGGAATCCAGCACCCTGTTTATTACGCGAGCAAGACCCTACTTGACTCCGAGCAGAGGTACCTACCTCTTGAGAAGCTCGCCTTCACACTAGTAGTGACCTTGAGGAAGCTGAAGCACTATTTTGAAGCCCACACTATCATCGTCCTTACATCGCACCCCCTTAAGGTGGTCCTGAGGAAAGCGGATTTATTAGGCAGACTCTCTAAATGGTCTTTCGAGCTCAAGCGATTTGACATCCAATTTCAACCAAGTACCGCGATCAAGGGACAGATCCTTGCTGATTTCATAGCCGAATTCACGGGCGAGGAACCCTCCAACCAACCTCAACCACCCACTCAAAAGGAGAACCAAGCGACAGTGGAAACCTAGAGACTATTTGTTGATGGAGCCTCCAATTCCAAGGGGGCAGGAGTAGGCATTGTCCTCATTACCCCAGAGAACACAATCCTTGAACAAGGAATCAGGCTTGGATTTCCAGCCTCCAACAACGAAGCAGAATACGAAGCCTTAATAGCCGGCCTCCAGAAGGCGTACACTTTGGGAGCAAGACATTTAAAGGTATTCGTCGATTCCTAGTTAGTCTCCAATCAGATAAGTGGAGACCATAATGCAAAAGATGACAGGATAGCAGCTTACCTCACCTTAGTAAAAAAACTAATGGCGAGCTTCGAAGAGGTCCAGGTCCAGCAGTTTCCCAGGGGGCAAAATAGCCATGCTGACGCCCTAGCAGCCCTGAGCTCGGCAGTCGACTCCGACCTAAAAAGAACCATACCCATCGATTTCCTCACTTGTTCGAGCATTAACCGCAATAGCAAGCCACCAAACACGGAGCAGGTACTCCAGGTGAGATCATCTCCCAGCTGGATGGACCCCTTAAGGGACTACTTGAAGGATGGCACGCTCCCGAATGATAAAAATACTGCCCACCAGATAAGAGTCAAAGTTGCTCGCTTTCACTTATCCCCAGAGGGAAACTTGTATAAGAGATCCTTCTCCGATCCCTACCTAAAATGCGTTCACCCAGGAGATGTCGAGCAAGTGCTACGCGAGCTACACAAGGGAGTCTGTGGAAGCCATATCGGAGGAAGGTCTCTAGCTTTTCGAGCAATGAAGGAGGGCTATTGGTGTCCATATATGCAAAGGGACTCTGTGACGTATGTCCGTAAATACCTGAAATGCCAACTTCACGCTCCTATGGTCCACCAACCCGCCAGCGACCTAAAATCACTATCCAGCCCATGGCTATTCGCCCAATGGGGAATTAACATCGTGGGACCACTACCTACCACCATCGACAATCGTAAATATCAGTTGGTTGCAACTGACTACTTCACCAAATAGATCGAGGTAGAACCCCTAGCGAACATCAGAGATGCCGATATGATAAGGTTCATATGGAGAAATATAATCACTCACTTTGGCATCCCCAGAACCATCATCACCGACAATGGAACACAATTCCAAAGCGGATCCTTTTAGAGTTTCTGTAACGAACACGGTATCAGACACCATTTCAGTTCGGTAGCCTACCCTCAGAGCAATGGCCAAGCTGAGGCTTCCAACAGAACTGTGATCGACGGATTAAAGAAATGATTGGAGCGAGCCAAAGGCACATGGGTAAACGAATTACCACATATTTTATGGGCATACCGAACCACTCCTCTGCGAGTAATAGGAGAAACCCCATTTTTACTGACATATAGCATGGAAGCAGTGATCCCGCTAGAAGCCGGTTTGTCGACAATGAGATCCAACCTTGTCGACTAGGGTCGTAATGATGCAGCATTACTTGCTGAACTCGACCTAGCTGACGAGCACCGAGAGCTAGCCCTAGTAAAATTAGCGAGCTATCAGCAACAGATCGCGAGGCATTACAACAAAAGGGTTAACCCAAGGACATTCTAAGTTGGGGACTACGTTCTAAAGAAAGTCCAGGACAGCGCAGTAAAACCATCTGACGACAAGCTAGGCCCAAACTGGGAAGGACCCTTCAAGATAATAAGAGATGATCTGCAAGGCACTTATCACTTGGAAACGATGAAGGGAAGAGAAATACCACGAGCATGGAACGCAGCCAATCTCAAGAGATTCTATTTTTAGATCCTTTTTTATACTTTCGTTATGTAACTAGAAGTTCATTTCCCTTGTCATTAGTGAAAGTTATTTAAACGGTTGCATTCTACTAAGTAACAGCTATATGAGCTTTATCGCACATCTTTTCCAAATGACAGGCACATTGATCACTACGCCATAGCAGGGGAGCATCCCTCCTCAGGTCATCATTATGAAACACGAGGGACCTCTTAGCATTGCCCCTCGCAATATATGAAGCCCTACAGGAGATCCTTAGGCAATATGGCCAAATTTTATACTGGTCGTCAAACCTTCTTTGGTTGAATAAAATCCTGATCGGATAAAGCATCCAACACCAGGTGTGTCCTCGCCAATTGCCACACTTATGCCTAAGGAAGTGTGATGACACGACCTAAATGGTAAAGTGGTGCACAGTGGTATCTCGATATTACACTGGACTGGGAGGACACTTGCATGATAACACAAATTTAGAAGATCATAAAGCAGCAAGAATATGAAGAATATGATACACTTGTTTAGTCGACAAATTTGCCCAAAACACAAACTTTTCATTAATTCATCATATTTACAACAATGGTGATACATGTTTAGTCGGCGATCTCGCCCAAAGCATTTACACTATCAAAAATACAAAAAGCAACAACTGGCAAAATCTCAATGGGGGTAAGGCCTCTGAGCGAGATAGTCAGCCACTCGAGCTCTTCGCCCGTCATCAGGAGAAGGAGCTAACTCTTCCTCAACCTCATTCGCATCCGACTCCAATAATTGCCGAGGGATGGCATCGATGGGGATCCATCGATTATCCCTACGGAAGGGGTTAGGCATTAGGGTAGAGGGAGAAATCTCGTGGAGGTACCAGAGCATCGAGTTCCTCGGGACTTGTAGCTCCTTCAAGGCACTCAGCCACCCCTGATAATAGAAAGTTCTTTGAACTCTGACAACCTTGTTGGAGCATCTGACCAACCCTGGTCGTAGCCATCAGCCCACACTCACCGAGGACCTTTTTTGAATAGGTGCCGCAGCGGAGTAACATCCCTTTGAAGCCCAGCAGTAATCATATATGCTCGCTGGACATCACCACGAAGCTCTTCCATTTCCCTATCCCGAAGTTCTTCCACTCCCTATTTCGGCTCCTGGTGCTCCTGCCCGCTCGCGAAACGGATGGAACAGTGGGACCCCGCAGCACAGGAGGAATATCATTCTGACCAGCTCAAGCTCGCGATGACGAGGAACCCTGTAATACTGTTGAAGCAGTGCTCAGCGCATGCTCCCTAAGTCGTGAGACCTCTCTCCTCAGAGCCTCGTTCTCCTACTGGAGAACCTACCCAACTTGGTTGATCTCAGAGGTCGATATTAGCTTCGTTCTCAGCGCATTGACCTCCTCTTGGACTGAGGCACCAATGTCCTCCATCTCTTAAAGCATGTCCTTCAGCTTGGCGATGATCTATGTTTGCTCTATAAAGCGCTTGTTCCTCAATCGCAGAGACTTGCAGATCCTCACAAAAGTGTGATGAACTTTGGAGCTCACATTGGGCCCCAACATCCTTCCCAATTGGGAAGTATCAGGAATGTAATCATCCACATCAACTAACTACAAGCAATAAAGGGGCAAGGGAGAGAGAAAGACAAATCAGTGCACTAAGAAAAAGAAGACTTTTCATTAATAATAGTTGAAATTACATCGAACAGCAAAAAGAAAGTTTACAGACAGAAAAAGCAAAAATATAAAGTAATCCTAGAAGATGACTAATTAGCAACCTCAGGTTGCCTAGATGTCGATGGCTGTTTCCCTTTGTCAGCATCAGCAGGAGCACCGCCCTCAGCAGGGGTAATCTCTGTCGCCACAATAAGGGAAATGTCAGCAGGGGTCGACTGGGGGACAGAATCAGCAGCTTCAATAGCGGGGGCAGGGACTTCATCCATGGTGGGCTTCGGACTCGGGTCATGCTTGTTGAACAGAGGGGAGTCGATATCAACACCGGCAGCCAATAGGGCCTTGTTCCAGCCCTTGTTGAAGTTCAGACGGCTAATATAGCCTATCTGACCCTCAGCATCCTCATATGCTGTAGCCCAGCCAGAATTGTATGATTCCTCCTTGGCAGTGACAGCCTCACACTCCTTTTTCTTCAGCCCCTCAGTCAACACCATGTTCTCTTCCACGACAGCCAGCTTGCTCGAGAAAACCAAAGAAATGCAGGAACAATATTAAAATAGCCAAAGAAATGCAAGAACAAATCGTTGGGAGGGAAAGTGAGTCCCCCTTGGGAAAGCAACAAAACATGGATCTAGTGGGCATCATCTATCTCTCTAACATTTATAGGAGGGGAAGCGCAACACTCAATATCTACCCACTCAGGGATGTTATAAAACTTCCTAAATTCAGAGACCGACCTATTCCCAATCTTCGCCATTGAAAAACCCTAGAAAAGCTACAAACTCAAAGAGAAAGTACAAAGAAAAGGCACAGGAAACTTACAAAATAGAAGATCGATGTGAACGATGAAGACGCACGAGCCCAAACAACTAGGAAGCGATGAGAATGGAGATTGAGAGAAGAAGGTACGAAGTGCTAGATCTCACAAAGAATGGAAGAGTGCTGGAAAGATTAAAGCGACGGTCGAAAAGTGACTATTCTAGAAAATCTTTAAACTTTGCTAATCATAGTGCACAAAATACGAAGCGGGTGCCGCCAACATCAGCTTCACAGCTTTCGAAGAATTACACAATGTACAAAAAAGTCATTATGGCTAATCATTTAAATTTATTAAGTCTAAGACGTGGCCCAACAAACTTAGGGGAAATTGTGGGTACCGACAATTAAGATCATGGGCCTGGACGAGTAGCCCAATTCTGGCGGTCCAAAGTCCAGGCCCCCCATCTCTTATTTGATTACCCGGTCTCTTCCCACGTTCCCACGAAGGGAGGATACAGGGAGAGATGGAAGATGTGGGGGAATACAACACCCCCACTTACCTAAATGTGCATGTATATATTGAACCCTAGGTCCAGGGCAAAAGGACAAGCTGTATTCTCTGTAACCACTCTCCGGAGTATATAGAAATAATACCGACTGCACCACAGTGGACGTAGGCACATCTTTGCTGAACCACGTACATCCTTTGTTGTGTGATTGTCATTTTATGTTCCTTATTATTCCTTGGTAACTGCCTCTTTTGTATTTATTTGTGTTGCATAATAATTGTCACCACAAAATGGTTGTTACTTTATTCTCTTGTTCAGGTCCCAAGAAATTTTGGATTAAAAATATTGGCTTCTTGTGGTATAGAGTTAAAATAATTTGCCAAGAATGTAATTGTCATCCTTAATATGGATGTGATGTAATATCATTTCTTTGAGTACATGTAGATTTCTTCGAGTAAAAACTTTATCCTTTTTATTTTATTTTTTACTTATTGTATGTTTACCATTAAGACCCCATCTGGTTTATACATTTAGTCATAACAATGCAAATTCAAAAGAAACGTAACAAATTTTTACCTCTTAAAAACAAGTTTAGGATTACAAGGAAGATAACAGAATAACACCTATAAATTATTTAGGTATAAAATGTTAACTTCGTACTAAGTCATTCATTTTTCCCATTTAGTAAGGCCCTATTTGGTTGCATAAATTGCTTGATTATGTAAATTGGTTCATTGTAATGTAGTGAATTGTAAATGACTCGATATGAAATAAGTTTAAATTCAATTTTATGCAATGTGTTGTAATTTGAAATTGATGTTAAGGTTCTATGAAAAATAAGATAAGAACAAATAAAGGGAGGGGGGAGGAAAAGACAGACATGAGCAGTAACTTTATGTGGCTTCTATTTCGAATGAATGCATTTCAAGTTTTTTATGAAATGATCCAATTTTATATTTCACACATGAGACAAAACGAGGCAATTGATGAATCATTTCATTAGTGAAACCAAATAGAATTTTATAAATGAATGGATTTATAATGAGTTAATTTATAATTTTGGGACAAAATGGGGTCAAAGCGTGTCACTTGATTTAGGCTACATGGAGAAGCAAATATATCAAGATGTTTTACTTTTGTATGTATTAACTTCTTTATGAAATCCCTAAAATAACAATGCAAGCAATCAAACCTCGCTTGGTAGTCCCAAAATTGTAAATTTTTCCATTTATAAATTATTCCATATATAAATTTTCTCTTTAGTTGTTTTTGGTTTTCTTATTGAAATAATGCATTAATTGATCCATTTTAGCTAATGTGTAAAATCTAAAATGGAGCATTTCATAAAAAACGTTAAATGCATTTGTAGTTCACTAATTCACGATAAGTCAGTTTAAAATTTTAAATAATTTACGCAACCAAACTAAACTTCACATGATTAACATGCATTCATAGAGACAACTAATGTTCGTAGTGAAGGATGTTTTTGCTCAATTACTACGTAATTATATCCTCACTCTGCATTTGTTTGATTTCAATATATTGGATTTTATTTTTTACAACAATGAATAGGATCATTATTCTAATTTTTTCTGAGGGTGCACAATGCGAACTTAATGGATTGATTTATATATTTAAATACTCCAAGCACATAAATCCATTTTTTACCAACTTTTTTAATCTTTGATTAAATTAGGTTTGCATATGATAGTCATTTCAATCACAGAAAATAAACTAAGCATGTAATCACATACCGTAAGTAAGGAAAAATCCATTTTCAGGGAAAAAACTATATTCAACACTTTAGAACATTTTTGAAGATAGTCGACTTAAAGACTACTTAGACCGACTAAGTATAATGTACAATCTTCAATAAACTTCTAAAGAAAATGACTCAGTCCAGAGTCGTGCACAGGTGGCGGTCCACCCTCGGTATCCACTAATTCATCCTTCGTCCTTCTTCAGCCGTGATCACTCGAGTCACGAGATCATCCATAGAGAACCCCTCCACAAAGTGGATGAAAGATATGACACATCTAGGGTTTCAAAAATAATCAAAAATACATTTGGGGATGATGATTTGTGAATCAAAATTGTTTCGTAAACATAAACGATGAAATTTTTTGGCAAAGATATTATGTTAAAAAAAATTCCAAAGCCCTAGTGAAAATGGTTTCAAAATTTGTATTTATAAGCTTCACATAAATTTCGAGGCAGGAAACAAAAATTGAATTCGTTCGAATAAGAATAGCATCTCGTTTGAATGACAACCTCAGTTCGTTCAAACGAGACTGCAATCTCATTTGAACCAACTTATATTGAGCTTCTAACGAAGTAAGACACATTATGCAGTGGATTCTCATTCGAAGTTCATTTGAAGCAAAGATCTAATGAGATAAAAATGAAAAGATAATTTTGTTTTAACAAGATTCTAGACTATTTTGAATGAGGTCCAAAAAAATTTCTTTTTAAAACAAAAAAAATCCAGCCTGTTTTTTTCCTAGAAAACATATTCCCAATATAAATGTGGAAAAAAGAACTCCTTAAATATTTATACCTCCGTTAGATATAGACTAGTTTTGAACTTGGAGATCTTGGATTCAGTTCGATGTGTTGGTGCGTGTTGGTCTGTAACGGGATACTTCAAATATGCCAAAGTGCAAATAAATATAAATAAAAAGCCTATGCTCACATATTTGCTCTTATAAATCTCCACCTTTGGATATTCAAGTATAAAACTTATCGAAACCCAAATTATAAAAATTACCCCTCTATGACAAAAAATTATAATACCCTTCCCAAACCCAATAAATGGAATGGCATAGTAAAACTTTTTATTTAATCTCATCATGTCCTTTCCTTGGGCAACTTTGTCTTCATGGGGTGCAATATGTTCTTCCTCTTAAATAACTACACACATGAAGCAAAGAAAAATACCCATGATGCATAGAGTTTGAAATAGAAAACAAAACTCATAATGCGTTCTCCCTCATAAATCGAATTCCCCCTTAATTTGTTCTCCCTCTTTTTATCTGAAATAGACAAAGGAGTAGAATCTAAACATGAAGAATAAAGCATCATAGATAGAAGGGAAGATATAATCACAAAGAGATAGAAATAACACAAGTGTAATGATAATTTCTGATGCTTGATGAATTATTTTTCAAAATTTTAAAATTTTTCAATGATGATTTTACAAATAAAACACACCATGAATTAACATAAAAATACCTGAATCATGAAAGAGAAATATCGGGGTGTGATCATATTCCATTGGTTAATCAGCATAGACAGTCTCAACACACATGAAAGAAGGATTGACATACCATGAACGAAAGATCTCAAAGTCTATCTTGGGTATACAAATTATGAACTCGAGTGAAATTGACATAACATAATCAGCAAATTAAGAATGTAAGTTATTTTCACACCGATGATGCCCAAAACTATATAATGTTTTTCAAAATTTATATACTTTGTGCAAACCCATTTATTTTTAACTTAACTCCCTCAAAATCTTGCATAAGAAATAATACTCACAATTATTTTTTATGAAATTAATGATCATGTATAGAGAAGCATCAATGTTCAAACAAATTGGCCTGTCACTTATGTTTTTATGTGCCTCTCATATTTTTAGGCCCTTTTCATTGCAAATGGTGGCTTTTAACACAAAGACTTTTATCTTTCGTAACCCCTTCCCGTTGCTTAATATTTAACAAATTTTTCAAAAAAATGATTTAGATCAGGGAAA
Source organism: Sambucus nigra (assembly GCA_949130495.1). NCBI lineage: Eukaryota > Viridiplantae > Streptophyta > Magnoliopsida > Dipsacales > Adoxaceae > Sambucus > Sambucus nigra. The sequence goes on from OX422222.1 coordinate 71,888,731, forward strand.
TGGTTCTTGAATGCACAAGTTTTTAACTCAATTTTTATAAATTTGGTTCGTTTTAAAGCAAAATTAAGATGAAAACACTATGATCGACAAGTGACAAGTAAGTGCAATATTCAAATAAGCTCATGATCGTGTACATTAAAGGAGACAAATAGTCAAGCAAGTAGCAAGTAATCATCAAATCACAATGTAATGACTCGACAAATTATTAAGCATATATGTGAAATGATGTCATGTCTCAAAACACTACAACATAGTCACGTGGATATGGAATGAGGGGGTGATCTGGACATCTAAAATTTTTCCATAAAAGGTGTAAAAAAATACAAAACTCTTTTTGTCTTTTTCAAAATATTTTTTTTTTGCCCTTTTCAATTTTTTCTTAAAAACTGAAAATCTTTTTATATTATAAAAAAAAACTCTTTTTGGATTGTTCTAAAAATATCAAGATGAAAAATATAGACATACAATGATAGTACAATCTAGCAATAGGGATGTAAAACATGAGCATGAAAATTATCCAATTACATAAAACAAATCTCAACCTCAATCATTAGGCCCGGATGAGCTCTCAACAGGAGATTACATCCTAAGAAATTCCTCCATAAAATTTTCTGAAGTCTTGATTAAATGCTCTACTTGCTCTCAAAAAATCTCGAAATCTCTCAAGTGATGTGTGGGAGCAAGCAGAGTAACATGTGTGGGAATTCATGCAAAAACTCAAGCGGGAACTCGTGTGCGAGAATACTAGAGAACATACCTATAAGGCACTCTCCCTACCTTGAAATAATAATCTTTATGGTGACCTATTTGTTTGAAATGGGTACAAACATAAATAGGCTTGGGTCCACCTTCCTCAAAACCTTTAGAACGAGCTCTCACAGTATGTTTAGGTCGAGGTCCATAAGGATCCATCTTAAATTCAGGAACCCAATCGGTTACGGCATGGAAAATGGATGCACCATTATAACCTATTCCATTCATCTCAATGTTACTTAACGCGGGCCACGGAGGTGGATTGAATTGTATCCCAAGAAGTTACTTTCACATTATTACACTACAGAGAGCATCGTTTCTAGCTGATAGGGAGCAAAAGAACAAGGGAACCTAGCCAGTTTGGCAGGTCAGGAAGCAACAGTAGTAGTGGAACGTCTAAGCAGCAGCGACAGGTTCCTAGAGGTCGTCGGGGCTAAGAGAGTGATGGAAGTGCCCAAGGGAGTCAAGGCCACCGGAATCAACATGGCCAAAAAATAGGATACTTCAAAGGAAGGTGTTATAAATGAAGAGGGCATGGCCACATACATCGACTATGTTCATAATAAGTTAAGGAGAATCTCGATCGGATCAACAGGGTCATCCTCAAGAGGACCATCAGGGTGAGAGGATGAAAGAATTTTTAGGTCGTTGATTCATTTGTGGACAGATGGGATATAAGAGGAAAGATTATCTACAACAGAGTGCCCGAAAACGGAAGTAGATGCAATTACCCCTACAGCACCAGCTCTGAAATAGTCGGGGTAACCACGGCACATATATGCCTATAATGTATGATAAAATGTGATATCGTAGGCTTCGCAGGTCCCACTAGTATTTGGAGGTACGTTTCCTATTCACGGGCATGAGAGTGGGATTCTATTTGACACTGGGGCATCACATTCTTTTCTAGGGACTAGATTTGCACGAGCTTCCGACCTATTAGAGATATCGAGTAGTTTCCTTATGTGTGTTGAGTTAGGTATTAAGTTTCTTATACACTCAATTTGTAGAGGTGTGGACATCAATGTGGGTAGAATATGTTTAGCCGCCGACCGTCTTGTGTTAGATATGGAGCGGTATGACATTATTTTTTGTATAGATTGGTTAGCTGGATACCGGGCAATGGTGGATTATTTTGGGAGGACTATTGTGTTCTCAATTCTAGGACTGGAGATGTTCTTAATGGAGATACCTCTTCCGAAAGGAGGATCGAGCACACATCTATACTACATTGAGGATGACATGTCACTGGACGTGATTGTTTCATTATACTCGATTCTAGTAGTGAGGGAGTTTGAGGATGTATTCTAGGAGATACATGGGTTATCGCCTAGCCGAGAAACTAAGTTCATGATTAACCTAGTGCCAGGTATGAGGCCTATAGCCCAAGCACCTTATCACATGACCCCATCTGAGATGCGAGAGTTGAGAGAGAAGATTCATCCGCTCTTGGGGAAAAGTTTTATCACACGGAGTACTTCACCATCGAGTGCATCGATCTTGTTCTTCAAGAAGAGGGATGTATCACTTCAGTTGTATATTGATTATAAAAAGTTGAACAATGTCACTATCCTTAATAAGTAACCACTGCCCTGGATTGATGATCTGTTCAACCAGTTGAGGGCAGCAGTTTACTTCTTCATGATAGATCTGAGGTCTGGTTATCATCAGTTGTGTGTCAGAGCGGAGGACGTTCCTAAGACTTCTTTTATGACACGATATATGCCGTACGAGTTTAGGGTGATGTCATTGAGGCTCGCCAACGCACAAGCAGTATTCATGGTATTTATGGACCAGCTCTATAGAGAGTTGCTTGAGAAGTTTATGATTGTGTTCATCGACGATATTTTGGTCTACTCTCACTCTGAGGATGATCATGTCGAGCATCGACGAATGGTTTCAAAGACACTACGGGATCCCCAGTTATATGCCAAATTTGAGAAATGTGGGTTTTGGTTTTAGGAGGTGAAGTTTTTGGTCCACAATTTGTCTGACATGGGTATAACAGTTGATTTGAGTAATGTATCGGTGATAAGGGAATGGAGATAGCCCACGACACCGATCAAGGTTAGTAACTTTTTTGGGTTAGCTAAATATTATAGACAATTCATTTGAGGCTTCTCGGAGATTTTGGGTCTATTAACGAATCTGACTCGTAAAGGAGTGCCATTTTTTTGGAACGACCATTGTTAGTTAGCTTTCGATGTGCTGAAGGACAAATTGACTTTAGCACCTATACTTTCATTGCCAAGGGGAGGAGTGGAGTACCATGTCTACTCTGATGCACCCTTGTAAGGACTTAGAGGTGTATTATAGAAGGAGGTGAGGGATATATCTTATTCATCTCGCAATCTTAAACCCCATGAGAGGAATTACCCTAGCATGACTTGGAGTTAGCCATGGTTATGTTTTCCTTTAGGGTTTGGAGGCACTATTTATTGGGGGAGCAATTTACTTTATTCACGGATCAAAAACCACCTATGTATCTATGCACGTAGAATGATCTGAACATGAGGTGGTTAGAGATTTTGAAGGATTACCAATTTGATATTCGAGATCATCCTGGTAAGGCTAACGTGGTGGTAAAATCATCGATTCGATGACCTGCAGGGAGATAGTGGATGCTTGGAATGGAAATGGAGAGAGCTTCGGCACGATGATGATATTTTCAGGTCCTGTTTGTCCATATTAGCTATCACTCCTGAGATTATTAATATAGTGGTGAAAGCACAGACAAGGGACCAGTATTTCCATAACAAGATTCATTTGATGTTAGCTAATAGGGAAAAGTCATACTCGATCAGTTTTGAGGGTGGCTTGCATTTTAATGGTAGATTCATGGTTCCATAGGATGAAGATTTAAGACATGAAGTGATGTCAGAGGCTCATAGTTCTAGATTTTTGAAATATCCTGGTGGGGATAAGATGTACCAGGATATGCGCAAGAAGTATTAGTGGTCGGGGATGAAGAAGGACATAGTGGAGTTTGTCTCGAAGTGTGCTACCTACCAACTAGTGAAGGTAGATCAACATAGACCGACAAGGATGTTACATCCACTCGAGATTCCCAAGTGGAAGTGGGAGAATATCTCCATGGGTTTCATTACTAGGTTACTGTTATCGTAGAGGGCTCACAACTCCATATAGGTGATAGTGGATCGATTGACTAAGGCAGACCATTTTCTTCCCGTTCGCACTGATTTTGAGACGAGGTAGTATGCACAGTTGTTCATTACTGAGATAGTATGGCTACTCGGGGTTTCGATTAATATTGTGTATGATTGGGACAAGATCTTTGTGTCAAATTTCTAGAAGATCTTTCAGGAGGTGATGGGCACGGATTTACGATTGAGTACAACTTATCACCCACAGACATATGAGCAGACATAGAGGGTGAATCAGATGCTTGAGGATATTTTGTGGATGTGCATATTTGACTTCGGGGGAGAATGGGAGTAGGGCCTTCCTTTGGTGGAGTTTGCGTATAACAACTCCTACCAGTTCACCATCGACATGGCACTATTTGAGGTACTGAATGGTCGGCCTTGTCGTTATCTCGCTTACTGGATAGAGGTGGGGGACAACAAGTTATTAGCGCCAGAAATGCTTCAGGACACCACTGTCAAGATTGAGTTGATTCAAAGGCACATCCTCATAGCTCAAGACAGGCAAAAGAGTTATGCCGATGTAGATAAAAGGTATATAGAACTTGAGGTTAGAGACCAAGTGTTAATGCGGCTGTCTCCTATAAAGGGGATCATGAGGTTCGACAAAAAGGGGAAGTTAGCTCTGAGATATGTTGGACCGTTTTTTTATTATTGAGAGGGTGGGACCAGTATCATATAGGCTAATATTACCGGAGCACCTATAGTGAAGCCACCATGTGTTCCACATGTCATCGCTGAAGAGGTACCAGAGAAGTGAGAGGGACTTCTGGAATATTCCCATGTAGTGTTGGGTTTTTTATTTGAAGAAAATTAATGATATTCTTGGGATTTAATGAATAAAACTCATGAATTGGGATAGGATTGCATATAGAATGATTCCACGCATGTAGAGGGCACGAAATCAGAATATATATATGATTTTTGTTATTATGGATATATGGATAAATAATTGATTATGCATGAAGAACACCATAATTAGGGTTTGTATAGAAACCTTGAAGAAATCTTGAGATTTATGGATTTAATGATATTTTAACGTTAGAGATTCGTTAGAAATGCTATGTATACTCTTATATGATGTTGGGATACATTATATTAGAGTTTGATAATGTTTTTATTGTTAAAAATGGTGAAAAGTGCAACAACATAATGATGAAGAAGAACTGACACTTTTTGAAATGATTCGGCCCCTGGGGTGAATCGATTCTGTTTGCCCAGAATTGTGAAATTTTCCTTTTAAGCCTTGGATTTTTGAATAATTAACGGGGATACTATTGGGATATTTCTTAATTATAATTAGGGTTATATTGAATTACAGTAGGCCTAGTGTGGGGTTGAGTCTTATCCATAACGAAATAATATAGGCGAATATCTATTAGTTATGAATTGAGAAAATAATGAGGTCGACGGAATGAGAACGGATCATGGAGAGTATGAGTGAAACTATGATTCCATCCAGTAGTGTATGGGTGCATTAACTATTTAAATTAATAGAGGGGTTAGTAGGACCATTCGTCTAGTGGGTGATACTAAAAAAAATAACAGATTATAGTGGTAATTGATGGTACGTTGAATATGCGAAAGATAGATACTACGTACGGGCTCATATAATGGGTTTTGTGTATACCTACTAAACATATATAAATATAGGTTATGTGAATACCTTATGTTGTGATTTGACTATGTATGTGAACATACCTAAGCTACCATCTATCAGGAGGTTTCCACGCAGAGGGTAATCCCGCCTTGGCGATCCCAGGGAGGTCCAGATTTGTGGCCTAGAACATAGAACTTAGGGCAACCACTACATGTTGTGTATTAGTGGGCTTGGCAGGTCATTTGGGTGCACTAGGTATGTGCGTATTCAAAAGGCTTAGTATATTGTTTGCCTCCAATGTGTTTTGATTTATTTTGGGTTCGAGGAGAAATACCAAACCAATAGTCCTTCATTTGTACGAGAGGTACATGGACTCGATAGTAGAGTATGTCAGCATCACGAGGATCCATTTCGGGGATGCTATAGCTGTATATATTATATGTGTTTTAGATATATATAAGTGCAATATATCTATTTATGTGTGATAGTAGAACGGATAGATTGTGTGTATCTAAAAATAATTTGATTAAAGAGACTTAAATAATTGACTCAATAATAATACGTGGGAAATATTAATTATTGATATTGTTTTGGCGCATCGTATGTGTCATACGAGGGAGTAAGGCCTATTGTGGATAGTCAACTACTTTATCTAGTTGGGTTGGGTAGCATAGGTTGGTAGGAAACGTTAGGCGTGCACATTAGTTGAGAGGTATGGAACTAAAGGGAGTGTACATTGAATTAACATGTGTATCTAAAAACTGATTTATTTGTGATTTAAACATTTGAAAAATACATTCAAACTGTTTTCTTGGGATCTGATACGTGTCAAAATATTTTCAAAACCTTTTAGGCGTCTAGCCATAGGTATTTCAAGCTTGATGATTCTATCCAGGGATACGTAGCTGCAACATATGTGGAAGCTTGCATGAATTTCTTTTGATGCTTCAGCTCATTCATTTCTAGATTGGAGTTTATTCAGTATTTCATTTGGGGTGTTGCCATTCAGACTATTTAGTTATTATGTTCATTTAGCACAATTGTTTCAGATTTTAGTTATATTTTACTTCAGATTTTAGTTGGAATATTTGTTTTGGGAACCGATGGATTATTCGGTATTATTCATTTATATATCTATTGCGTGATTGTTCAGACTATATTTTTCTGGATGGTTTGGCGAATTTAAATTATTTCCGCATGTTGGTATAATAGTGAAAGATCAAATTTAACACCAGATTATTTTAATATAGGTGATTAGTAATTAATAAGTTTTTCCAACAGTGGTGCTAAGAATGAACTGAATGAGATTTCTATTTATTTTAATGAAGAACTGATCACCCGTGGTTAGACTAGAAATTTTTTTATATAATTTTTTGTGACATAAAAAATGATATAAAAAAAATTTCACAAAAAAAGAGCACATGGTATTTTTGTATAATTGACTCTAATATCAATTTATGAGAATAAGAATCAGTAAAACTCTTTAAAAAATTAGGATCACACGATAGAGTAGTGCAACCCACTCTGGTACCAATTTGAGAGTATTCGTATCAGCAAAAATAAAAACTCCTCAGAAACATCAGGATCACACTATATATTAGTGCATCCCTCTCTGATACCAACTTGAGAGTACACAATGCAAACTTAATGGATTAATTAATATAATTAAATTTTCAAACACAAAAATTCAATTTTTATCAAATTTTTATCTTCGATTATATTAGGTTTGCCTAAGATAATCGTTCCAATCAGACGAAATAAACTAAGCTTACAATCACACACACCAAATAAGGAAAAATCCCTATTCATGGAAAAATCTATATTCAGCCTTTATAATGTTTTACAAAACAGTCGACTTACAGGCTACTTAGACTGACTAAGTACAACATGCAATCTAAACAAAACTTTTAAAGAAAACGACTCAACCCTGAGTTGTCCATAGGTGGCGATTTACCCTCGGTATCCCCTAATTCAGCCTTCAGCCTTCTTTCGTCGTGATCACTTGAGTCACAAAATCAGTTATAGAGAATCCTCTCCATAAAGTGTATGCAAGATACGAAACTTCTAGGGTTTCAATATGATTCACAAGTATATTTTGGGACGATGATTAATGAATCAAAAGTGTTTTGTAAACATAAAAGATGAAAAACTTTGTCATAGATATTATATTCACATTTTTTCCAAAGCTCCAATGAAAATGACTTCAAAATAGGTATTTATAAGTCTGATGCGAATTTCGAGGCATCGAATCATTCGAACAAAAATTGAAGTCTTTCGAACGAGAATAGCATCTCATTTGAACGAAAACCTGACTCTGTTTGAACGAGACTATAATCTCATTTGAACCAACTTCTAACGAGCTTCTAACGAAGTAAGACATGTTATGCAATAGATTCTCGTTCAAAGTTCGTTTGAAGAAAATATCTAACGAGCTAAAAATGAAAAGACCATTTTGTTCGAACGAAATTCCTTACTCGTTTAAATGAGGTCTAACAAGATTTATTTTTAAAACACCAAAAATCCAACCTCGTTTTTTTTATTAAAAAAGCACATCCCTAATATAAATATGAAAAATTAAACGAAACTAAAAGATTTATAACTTCATGACATGTAGAGGAGTATTGAACTTGGAGATGTTGGATTTCGATTCTGTAATACCCCTTACTTTTGTGTATTTATTTTTTTATATTAAATTAGGGTTTAAAATAAATATTGATTTGGGTTGAATTGTTAATATTTATGAGAATTGCGCATTTACTAGAATGATATGGTAAATATAATCTTATTTTAGGTAATTTAGTCGTATATATGTGTATTAGCAACGGGAATCAGTTCTTTCTCAACCGTGGTATGTGTTGTGAATTATATGAGACGGGAAGATGGTTTTTATATTTCGAGTTTCAAATGAATATGCGGAGGGCACGGTTGATTTCGGAAGGGCCGCAAAAGTCAAAATGACTTCCCTGGGGTTTTTATTAGAGTTCTGGAATCTTCTTGACTAGTTTGACTCGATTTGGGGTACACTAGTTATTTTATGTGTGTATTATCATTTAAGAATTGGATTTCTAATAATAAGAGGTTGTTAGGTTTAAGAGGGTTAAGTAATCTCAATTAACAGAAAACCCAATTTGAGAGAGAGAACGTGAGAAGAAGAGAAAGAAGGAGAAGATTAAGAATCTTCAAAATCTTGTAGAATTCTTGACTTTGAGGAAAAATCAGACCCTGTAATCTTTGAGGCAAGTGGATTAACTTGCTAAATGTTTAATTGTGTGACCTATTTCATAATTTGTGGTATGAAGTTGGTAACATTAAAGATATAGGTGTTAAACCCTAGAATCTACTATATAAGATTATTCCTTATGTGTGTATATGGGTTCAAAGGTATAGACATGGTGGGACTCATATTTTGGGTGGACTATGAAGTGAATCATTGTAGAAGGAGGGTTTTTGGAGAATTGGTAAAATTTCAGAGGATACAAACCGGGTAATCCGGGCCGGTTCATTTTTTTAGGATATCGGATCGCTCCGGAGGTTAAAGTTACTGTAAAGATTTAAGGAACCGTACCGGTTCATTTTTAAGGGCACCGGATCGGTCCAGAGGTTGAAAGTTTCTGCAAAGATTTAGGGAACAAAACTGGTTCGTTTTTAAGGGGAACTGAATCGGTCCGATTACTGTAATTGTGAACTTTAATCCTATTCCTCTATAAATGATTTGAATACTTAGGAATCCCCTTTATGTTATTGTGTAAACATGTTTATGGGACATAATGTGGGTATGTTATGACTCAATGGAGGGGTTATATTGGGGACATTATAGAGGCATATTTGGGAGGGTATTATCTTTCTTCCTTTATGCAAATCCTCTAATGAATATGAATTCTTTCGAGGAGAGTTATGGGCTCATGAGTGAGAGTTAATAGGTCCTTAAAAAGAAAAAAAATTGAGGTATAATCATAGGTGTGATTGGTTATCATTAATTAAGAAAAAGAGTAAATTACGTAATGAACTTGAGATAATTGTGTGGATCACTAACTAGCATGTGGTGCGATATTTACATATAGCTAGGATTAGAAATATATGTATGTACATTCTTGTAACACCCTGTGCGCCCGGGGAGAGCGAACGGAGCGCCACTATCGATAAAACTAACCAAATCCGCAAATAGCAAGGTATAGAGCATCTAAAAGAATCCCACATTAATATAAATCCACTAATCTCAATACTCAAATTAATACAACAAAATTCTCTCGAATAAATATAACTAATGTATATCTCCAATGCTCTATACATCAAAATAAATAAATACAAGTCTTATCATCTTGTATTAAAAATTCTTCCCAAATAATTCACGCTAAAAATCATCCCAATTAGTCCATAGCGTCCCAATCCACGCTAACCTGCCAACTAAAGAAAATATAGGGAAGTACATAATACGACAGGAAAGATGCTCAATAAATATATTAGCGGTGAATAAAGCCTAACAACACGAGTATGAATATTCAAATCAAATGCAAATCTCAAAGAATGTATCAATAAATTTCTCAACAACACATTAACCGGGTCACCAGGCCTCACCCCATCCGCACATGCTTTATCATGACATAGCTCGAAAAGAAAAAAATTTGGCGGGTGCCCAACCTCCGTGCCATATTAAAATCTCATGACAATGCTCTCAAGAACAATATAATGATGCCATATGAATCAAAATAATTCAACAATTATTCCTCCAGATTTGAAAGAATTTAACAATTCAAATATGGGTTCAATTAAACATGAAATCAACGGAATAAACTCTCGAGAGATTTAAAGGAGAATATTGTGTAAAATCCCATACCTCAAAATCATTGCATGAATCGCCACATAAATTCAGCCTCGAAATTTTATCGCACCATCACGTTCCTCTCGTGAAAATAATCAAATCATGTTCTAGCCCCAACACGAGATATCCCAAAATAGTCCTATTTTAAAGATCCACAAAAATTAGATCCAAACATTATTCGAATCGCTGATCCGACTTCAGATTTGGATTATAGATGAAAAGTTAAGTCAGGCATGTGTTTTGAGTTTTTCTTAAATCTCATCCAAATGTACTCAAAAAGAAGATCTAAACATTCCAAATTGGCTGTTCTCATTGCACTCATTTTTGCCTCTTTGGATATCGTTTTTGACCTCTCTTTTTCATTTTCCTTATAATCACCCATAATATTCCTTATATAGTCTCTCCCTCAAACCCTAGCTTGGTGCCTAAGCTAACATATATTACTATATTGCCCTTTAATATAAAATTGTTAACTTTACATATTTAAACCATTACAAAATGTCCAAAAGCCAATTAAATTTGAATTTAAATATTCGATTCATTTGAAATAAAAATAAATATAATATTAAAATTATATACCATATTAATAAATAAAACCCTCAAAATTACGGGGTATTACAATTCTAAAGTGTGATATTTTTTATATATGATGTGAATGTATATTGAATGTGGGATATATACTATATGGTTCATACCCCTTTAGTGCTATCATGGGAAGTTGCGCGATGTGGGAAACTCCTCTGGCTCGAGGAGAAGGGAGAGTACGGTCCCCAGGTCATAGCGTCCAAGATTTTACGACGTGTGAGGCAGGGATAAGATGTCTTGGGAATGATTCTTCTTACCTTTAGGTGAGGAACTATGGCCTCTTCACATACAATTGTGAATAGGTTTTATACCAAGTCTGTGTGAGAGTCCAACCGCTGGTAACCCAGGATGATAAGTGAGTAATTCCCTAGAAGATGATAGAATTATAGAGACTACTAGTATACATGTATGATGTGTGTTATGTATGGCCCTACTTATATGATAATGTGAGATATGTATTACCCCTTTTTAGCACGAGATTGAATATGTATGCCTTGTTGTTTATAGTCTGGAATTTAGAAGTATGTTTTAGGGCCTGAGGATCGAATGGATTCTCGCCACTAACCATGTTAGGTAGTAATGTATTAGGGGGGTTCCTTATTTGAATTTCGCTTGCGAGATGTCCCACGCATGAAACCCATCGCTATGTTGGAAGTGGGAAAATGTTTGGTCAGCATTACATGGGGTATTTGAATTTATATAGTTATAGGAAATCGTCATCTATCTGATAGTAGGTTTTAGTTCCGCATGTGGGAGTTATGCTTAAGCTTGAGGGGCTATTGTTCGTAGTTTTATTGGGGTAGCTTAACTATATAGTTGTGTTCGTTTAAGTGCGCGTTGTAGCTGAGAGGTGAGGTTGAGTCTCAAGGGAGTGTGACTCCGCATAATTATGAAATATTGTATTTTTTAATTATTATGCATTTAATTCACTTGCTATAAATATTTTCAAACCTAGGGCTCTGACCCGTTTATATTTTCCGTTACTATATGTATATTGTGTCTGTTATAGGTGTTCCTCCGCCAGGGCGCCCATGATGGTTATCTGTTCCATATTTTTTGGGAGTTGTAACATGTGTCGGATGTTACAGGATTTTTGTTTTAAACGCATCTCTTTTTGCAATCTAGTTAAGAACTCATAGTTGTAAATCGGGTGGTTGAACTCACAGGTCTTATATGTTTATCTCTTATATAATTGTCTTTTGATTGTTGTATGGTCTGTTTCCCGATAACATATTCGGGAATATTCTTTTGTATGTATACTTTTAGCATGTTAAGGATTTAGTCTGTTAATTGTCTATTGTTGTTCATGCTCTGTTGTATGTGATTGATTTTTGTATACGCTTTAAAATGAAAAAAAAATTGGCAACTATTTATTTATATATATAGGGTGGTTACCGGTTGTATTTATATTCAATAGTTGGTGCTAAGAATGATACACTTGAGATTCGTGTTGTATTTTAGTATAGGGATGGCCACCCCTATATTTGAATAGGCGGTGTGTCACATGTTCGACGTGTCGATGCGGGGCATTTTTTTAACTTGATACGCCAAATACGCCAAAGTGAAAATAAATACAAATAAAATGCCTAAGCTAAAATATTTGCGCTTACATTGTCGTTTTCAAAACCTAGGGTTGTTAGACGTAACTTTTTTTGGGTTTTTTTTATCGCAGATGATTTAATGTGCGACCGTAATTAAATGACATATCTTTTTGGTTAAAGATGTATAATAAAAAGGTGTGTCGCTTTCATGGAAAAAAGACACAACTCTTGGATCAAAAGTTGGGTCCTCTCTCTATCTATAAAAAGCACACACCATTCCCATTAAAGGTAGGAAGAATCATAATTTTTGCATAGAATATAAAACACATTAAAGTGTAAGGAAATTATCAAAAGGGTCAAAAAAGAGAAACACCAATTTTTATGAGTACAAAATTTAGTACACATTTAAAAATACTACAGTGGATCTAGGGATGCTTTCGTTTATTACCTATTATAATTTTTTGAGAGAAACACAATAATTCAATATTGATAGTTTAGTATTTGATATACACATTAAAATTAACATAGGCATCATATATTTTTTTAAAGTTAATAACAAATTTTGGTCCAACCAAAGCTTTTAAACTGAACTTCCTCACTATTTTTCACAATATTAAGATGGAGGATTAGGAAAGTGGGAGGCATCTTTATATTCTTTATCTTTATCTTTATCTTTATCATTATCTTTATATTTATATACTATAAAATGCTCTACAAGGAGCTTTAATGCACTTTCACCATATTGTACCACGTGTCATCTTAATTCACTTTCATCATATTTATCACTTATAAGCATTCTTGAGACGCTTTTCTCATTCTTTCCTGCTCCTTCGGTTTCTCCACCCATTTATTTCCTCTTCAAAACTATTGTTTTTTATAAATTACGTTCAGTATTTTTTTTAAATTAAGCACAGTATTTTTAACAACATATGCATAATTGTTTTATTGTTTTTATAAATTACATAAAATATTTTTTTAAATAAAAAACAACTTTTTAATTTTAAAAAAAATCTCTTAATTAAAAAAAATCAGTTTAAGTGTTTTATAAAAAAAAGTTATTTTTTTAACAAAAATAAAAACTGTTAACCATGAAAATTAGGGGTGAAAATTCCTGTATTTGGGTCATGTTTCGGGCCGTCACGACAAGGATTTTTTGGACACGAACACGACCCAAATAAAAACGACATAACACGACACGGCACGAATAATCCGATTCTTTAAAATTTCACTCTTAATTAAACACAAATAGACACGATAACTATAATAAAAACTCGATTAACATGACAAGACACGATAACACGACTCATAATTTTGACACGAACACACACAATACGACTTCGTGTAAAAAAAACACGACACGAACACGACATGTTGTGTGAATTTTGGGTCAATTTCGTTTCGTTACGTATCGTGTTTTCGTGTCGTTTCTAAAATTGTCACTACCATATTATACCACGTGACATCTTAATTCACTTTCATCATATCTATCACTTATAAGCCTTCTTGGGAGGATTTTCTCATTCTTTCATACTCCTTCGATTTCTCCACCCGTTTATTTCCTCTTCAAAACTATTGTTTTTAATAAATTATGTTCAATATTTTTCTAAATAACTCACGTACACTATTTTTTAAATTACGCTCAGTATTTTTAACAACATATACATAATTGTTTTATTGTTTTTATAAATGACATAAAATATTTTTAAATAAAAAACAACCCTTTAATTTAAAAAAAAATATTTTTCTTAATTAAAAAAAATCATTTTAAGTGTTTCTTAAAAAAAGTTATTTTTTAACAGAAATAAAAACTGTTAACTATGAAAATTAGATGTGAAAATTCGTGTATTTGGGTCATGTTTTGAGCCGAGACGATAAGAATTTTTTGGACACGAACACGACCCAAATAAAAACAACATAACACGACATGGCATGAATAATCCGATTTTTTAAAATTTCACACTAAATTAAACATAAATAGACACGATAATCCGAATAAAAACATGATTAACATGACAAGACACGATAACACGACTCATAATTTTGACACGACACGACTTCGTGTCAAAAAAACACGACACGAACACGACATATTGTGTCAATTTTGGGTCAATTTTGTTTCGTTTTGTTAGGTGTCGTGTTTTCGTGTCGTTTCTAAAATTGTCACCGCTAATGAAAATAAATTGTTTTACACTGTTAAAAAATATTTTTAACTGTTTAAAAACTATTTTTTTTATAAAGAAACTATTTTTTAAAGATTTTTTTAATACATAAAAGAAATGGTTTTAATGATTTTTTAACTTTGGAACTAAAAAAATATTTTAAAATAACTATTTTTACCTTTTCTAATTGTTTTATGAAATTAAGAAATTGTTTCAAAGTTAAAGAAAAATATTTAACTCTATAATATAAGAAAAATAAATTAATATAAAATTATTTGATTGTTCCTTTTTAATAAAATAAGTACAATATATCTTATATAAAAATAGTTTTTTTTTTTGTTTTTTAAAAACTGTTCTTTTTATATAAAAAAATGTTATAACTATTTTATAAAAAAAATTATTTTTTAAATAAAAATAAAAACTTTGCTCTATTTTTGCAGGCTATTTTATAGTTATATTTTTTTTACATAACTTGCGATCACAGATACTCTGAAGGTTTTAATCAGTTTTCTATTTTTACTTAGCATCCCTTCATGTATTGACAATTTCATAAATGTTTATCGTACGCTAAATGTATAACTCGCGCATGCGCGATTTCCAACTAGTCTTTATATCTCTATCTCTATATACTATAAAATGCAAAACAAGGCATTTATGCGCATTTAAGACTACTCCTCATTGAGAGTGTCCACGTGGCAACCCTTTAATTATGCTAAACATTGGACCTGCCCATCTCTTATATACGAAGGAAAGAGAGCATCGTGGATATCCTTTTCTCCATATTTGTAATGACAAGTCCATCCATTAAAAAACTGACTCTTCGTATGGCAAAAAAAATTGAAAAGTCTTCGCCATCACACAAACAGACACATTAAACTCATCCTACCAGAAACCACCTGCTCCTACATTTTCCATATATATATATATATGATAAAGCAATCCAAAGCAGCGCATCATAATCCAACCCTAAAGTGAACCAAAGCCTCGTTTGGCCTCCCATGCTATGTGTACCCATCAATCATCACATTCCAACACACAACATCTCTCTCCTCCATTTCATCGAACAACACCTGTGCCTCATCTAGGTCCCCGTGTTTGGCATAGCCAGAGATCATGGATGTCATGGATACCAAACTATTTTCAGGCATAGTATCAAACAATTGGCGTGCAGATACCACATCAACCCCTCTGGCGTAAACATCAATAAGATCAGTTTTAACGTAAGTATGGGAGTCAAAGTTGAGTTTGAGGGTATGGGGGTGTGGAGGGTTTTATCGAGTTGGAGTGGGGAAGACTTTAAAAGTGCGGAGAATGTGAAAGCATTGGGTTGGACATTGTAGGTAAGCATTTGGATGTAGAAATTAAGGGATTGGTGGGGAAGATTGTTGGCGGAGTGGGCGTGGATGATGGAAGTGTAGAAGAAGACATTGGGGCTATGGGTACGGTGGAAAAGGGTGGAGGAGGAGTTGAGGCGGCCCAGAGAAGAAGAGTGCTGGAGTTTGAAGTTGAGAAGGTGGTGGGTTTCGAGGCCCTAGCGGATAAATTATGCGTGAATTTGGACGAGTTGGCGGATGGATTTGGAGGACTTGGAACATGGACTCTTTTTCCCTCTTCAAGAGCTCGCTGTCCAAGGCAAATTTGTAAAAGGGCTGAATATTTAAATATTTTTCGAATATGAAGACTTTGCTTCAAATGGAATTGGCAACAAGAACTGATGGTCTTTTCAAGATAAAATGAATACATAGGATGATGAATAATGGGTATGAATTTTGTTAAAAGATATGCTTGCTTTAGTCTCATGAATGGTGAAAGAAAATAGAACATGGTCACCATGGAAAGAGGAACAAGCATTCAACAAACAAAATTCAATACCAATGTATGGTGGGGCTGATCATTCAGAGCAAAAAAAAATTGTAGTCTTCTCTTTTATATAATAATCCTTTATCACTCTAACTCTTCAATTTTTTTTACAAGAAAAAAAATAGGATTGTTTTTACTAAATTATATTTCTTGGTTCATAAAATTTATATGTTTTTTTTTCTATTTGAACATGATGAAAAATTAATAATTTTATATTTTAAGGTTTTGAATTTTTGTATCGAAAAAAATTATTGACACCTTTTGCCGAAAAAGTAATTTTATGATATATATATATATATATATATATATATATATATATATATATATGTTGCCTCGGAATAAGGCGGAGGGGAAAAGTGGTGCAAGATTATTTTCCAACCTTACTCAAGGGAGGTACTAAGTTGTGACCGTTTATATATATTTTTAAAATGATATTTTCCTAACATGAAACTTTGACGCATGACGCAATAGACGTTGGTTACATTTTTATAGAGGAACACACGTATAGTATTGTTTTTAATTTGTTTTTTAGTATTGTTCATATGGATACTAACTTTTACTTCCCATTTGATGAGACTTTATTCTTAAACATCAAATCTCATTTCTTATTTTCCTTCTAAACTAGTTATATTTCAATTTTAGTTTCATTAGGAAAATGCAAACTTTACTTATTGGATATAGTTTTTTGGATCATTTGATGAAAAGTTTCTTGACATGTTTTTAATAACAACCCACATTTCATGAAATTAAGTATATATATTGAAAATTTATTATAATTTAAGAGTATGCGACCTTTCCATTGAAATGGTAATTTATTTTTCAAAAACATGTATATTTTTAACAACGCGTACATAATCGTCTCGTCCGCACATCGTGCGGGTTTACAACTAGTATACTCTAAAATGCTATAGAAGTATTAAATACACCTCTTGTTTTAAGCAGTCCACGTGTCATTTAACTTTTAAACCCTAAAACTATCCTCTCTCTCGTCTAAAACGGAAACCCAACTAAACTCGCCTCAACCCTTCGTCCATTCGTTCCCCTCTATCCTCTATTTTCTTCACGTTAGTTGTCCTTCCATATTCCTCACCCCGTCTTTCCATCTCCAAGCATTACCCAATTCGTAATTGTAAGCCTTTAACCCCATTAATTTCAGGTCACTTCAATAGCCTCAAAAAGAGAGTATCTATACGCCGACGCTTATTTCACATCCGTATGTTTTAGGCACTTGCGGATTCACAGTTCCTATATGCTCAAAGATGTGTGACGATCTGTAATGGTAGGCTTCCGGGTAAGCATCAAAATATACATTCAACTGTTGGGGTTTGATTCAGCAAGTTCTTTTTTCCTTGGCATATTACAATTAAGAACTGATCGGCCTCCTCTTCCAGTCATCTCCGAGATGATTTCTGGCTCTTTCCGCCTATTTGGGGCTTCTTACTCTTACGGCCTGTTTGGGAGTTTTTTAATGGAAGGAAAGGAAAGGAAAATTTTATTAGGAGAGAAAAGGAAAGAAAGGAAAATTTATAAGAGAGAAAAGAAAGGAAGAGAAGAGAAAGGATTTAAGAAGGAAGATAAAATATTTAGAAAACTTTCTTTTCTCTCCCTTTCTTTCCGATTTGGAAGGAAAGTTTTGGAAAGCAAGGAAGGGAATTTTTTTTTAAAAATTTCCTTTCTTTTCTCTCATTTTAAACTCCCAAACGACAAAAAATGACAAAACAACACTTTCTCTTCTATGTAAACTCCCAAACGACGGAAAGGAAACATAATTTCCCTTCCTTTCCTTTCTTTTCTCTCCAAAATAAAACTCCCAAACAGGCTCTTGAAGGGTGCTTCAGTAGAAACTGTAAGGGCTACGTCAAATTGGTGTTTTTTTTTTGTTTTGCTTTTGTCATATTACAATTAAGTTATTTGTGTTATTGGAAATCATACATGTAGTCAGTAAAAAGTTTCTCCTCATAGATTTTCTTCTTTTAGGAATGCCCTTGCCACATTTGTGGGGGAATCTAAAACGTTTAAATTGGAGAATAACACAAAATGGATGATTCTACAACTTCGTTAAGTCAATTACGAGAATTTCTTATTCGTTACTTTGCGATGGACCAAATTATATTACAGGTCATTATGTGGTTTAAATAGACATTTAATTTCATGTATATTCTCATTTGGTTTGCATTTCATTGTCAGATTTTGTTGTTTCATAATTCCTTTGGGATGCAACTATGGGTACCACTAAGGTCTATATAGCGTAAGTTAATCCAACTTTCTACCTCTCTTTCCAAACATGCGCGTATAAGTGATTTCAATGTGAATAAAAATTTTATGAAAACATGATTTTTAATATGATCAGTGCTCAAATTAGATTTTATTCAACTATAATAGCATTTGGTACATTAATTTTAGGAATTACTTCCCATTTGATGCACCGATAAAAAGGTTGGGATATGATAAGACTTATCCTAAATAGTCATGCTTTTGATTGAGTTTATTCTTACAAAATCGCCATTTTCAAATAGCGACAATTAATTCGGGACAAAGGTAATAGTTGGGATGGTTCCCCAACTAAAGATTAGAGGATTATTTTAGGTAATATATCGCTCCTTAAATCTTATCTCATCCAACATCACATATATAGGATGGGGTACCATTATCCTATCATGCTCACCAAAATAGTGAAGTAACTAAAAAAATTGAAACGCCCCCAAAAAGGAAAGAGTGATCCTCAATTTGAGACTTGTTATATTCCCAATGCCCCCAAACAAACAAGTGATTGTTGATTAGTGAAGCTCATTGTTACTGCATTTATTACTTCTTGCATGCACACGTGGAGGATATGGCACGAGAAGTAAAACGAGAATCCAATGATGTTCGTGGTGTTGAAGCAACACTTTGGCAGGTACTTCTTCAATTCTGAAACGCGAACGCGAACGCGCGCGCACACACACACACACACACACACACACACACACACACATATATATATATATATATATATATATATATATATATATATATATATATATATATATATATATATATATATATATATATATATAGAGAGAGAGAGAGAGAGAGAGAGAGAGAGAGAGAGAGAGAGGCAGGCTCTCATGCACACTGATTTTTTAAAATAGTAAAAAAAGTAATTCTGAGTTGAATATTTTTATTTGGAATTTAATCGTTTCAATGGGCCCATATAAAAAATATCAACTCAAAATAACGTCTTTTGCTATTTAAAAAAATCGGACAAAGTTTTGCACCTTTTAAAACACTCTAAAAGCTGTGAAAGTTTGAGTGATTTTTTAAAAATAGCAAATGAAGTTATTTTGAGCTGATTTTTTATATGTGTCTATTGAAATGTTTAAATGCCATATAACAAAATTCAAATCAATTTTTTTTAATATTTTAAAAAAATAGAAAAAAATCAGTGTGCAAACTTGGTGTGCATGAGAGGTATGTATGTGTGTGAGGATGGTTACTTATCAATATCAATAACGCAAAACATCGCAAATCTAACCACAGGGTGCTAGAAAAAGCTCGAGATCGATAACAACCATAAATTGTGAGTTTTTTTTTAACTCTCAGTCGTTTATTTTGTAAAAATGTGATTTTTTAATCTGATATGTTCCTTTTTTTTCGTAAATTAGTTTAATTTTTGTTTAACAATCGATGTTTAATTGTAATCTTATTAAAGTATTGTTTTGGTATTGAAGTGAACTAGAATTAATAAGTCGATTAGCTCGTGAATGTAGTCCATTTTTACATGAATGGATAACATTTAATTTAAATTACAGTGGGTGAAATTAGAACCCATCTTTTCAGATAGAAGATGAATGGCTGTTATAAGATGTCTTCACCATTAAGTAATTCGTTAATTTTTTATTCCTTATTTAATTTATTGTTGGTTATTGAAAATAGCTTACGGTCGTTCACTGTGTTTTAAGAACCCCAGATGGATTTGTTTCTTGATGCTAACAATGCTCTATCCGATGGTTTGATAGTCCGAGTTCTCATGGAGTCGACTTATCCAATTAGTGTCAAGCACAATAAAATTTCAAGCATGGTCCAACTTTAATCTTATTTGTTTTATTTTTGGTTTAAGTTTCTTTTTTTGCCTAACATCAATAGATTAGATGATTTGTGTTGCGATATTATAATTAAATGATCTGAGTTTTGTGGTGATAGAAATGAAAATTTCCCTTTTTGGGGGTTGGGTGAATTTTTTGTTGTTTTAGGAGGATCTTGGTGTGAATCTAGTTGGCAATGTATTTTTGTTTGTTGGAACATCATACGGATTTGAAATGAATTATTACAATTTATCTTCCTCTTTGATATTTATGAATCATGATATATGTATATTTACTAATGTTTGAAGCTAGTTTAGATGGCCCAATGAAAGTGTGAAACATTCCCATGGACATTGTTTAAATGGTTGTGCATATTGATTAGTTCAATTTTTAAATTCTTAGTGTTGTGATCTTATTTAACTTGTATTTTTTTAAAATTTTATTTTTACCTAATTTATGTTCCGATTTTC
The DNA here is from genome assembly GCA_949130495.1 of Sambucus nigra. Taxonomy (NCBI): domain Eukaryota; kingdom Viridiplantae; phylum Streptophyta; class Magnoliopsida; order Dipsacales; family Adoxaceae; genus Sambucus; species Sambucus nigra. The sequence continues at coordinate 71,909,746 of OX422222.1, forward strand.
TCAAATTTGTATTGGGCAAATCTTATATTGATTAGACATTTTATTTTAAAATGTTCCTTAATAATTAAAACTATATAAATTTTTAGTATATTAAAGTAAAGATTTTTTTCAAACATAGTGACAGGATTGTAATCAACATTGTTATATACAAGAATATCAAAGACAAAAAGTATACACGTGTGTATCGACTATCAAAATCTCCTAGTCGGTGCATCGCGCGGGGTTTGACCTAGTATATACAAAAGTTCCTCTTCAAGTCTAAACTCAAATGTATTAAATTTTATTGGTTATGGGTTATCTCATAAGACGACTGTTATGTTACGATTTTTAACCACTAACCTATATAAACTGGTTTTTTTGTCAAAGTCAGACTTCAATGTGATCTCACTCCAACAACTTAACCATCAAGAAATTTGGAAGATACCTTTGTTTTAAATGAAGAATATATGCCAAACAGGTTTCAATTAGAGACCACTAATATTGAAGCCTCCTTAATAATAATAATAATAATAAAGGAGTTGAAATAACGATAAATAGTTAAGCTTTCTGAATAGTGGAAAAATTCTTCATTGTGAGTTGAACCCAAAAATATTTGATTTTAGAACAGGAAGAATATTTGGAGGACGTCAAAATGGAGCAAATAAAAATTGAGTGCTCAGAACATTGCACTCACAATTTTTTGATAAAAAATGCATATCCTAATCTACCTAATTATATTTTTTAATATTGAAAATCTATTATCTATATTATACCTCTAATATAATAGTATTAGAGATTTTAATAGCAACAAATACATAATTATAATTGATGCAATTCACCTTTTTTTAGACAGTCACTTAGTATCTCACACATAATTGAAAGGATATCCTTTTGAAATTGAATGGGCTCTGAAAATTCGTCCCACCTCTATTGCAAGACATCTACCCCCCCCCCCCCCCCCCCCAAAAAAAAAAAAAGATGCTCGGATTATTGCTCACAAAACATATGGAAATCCTCCAACCAGGTAATTCTAATACCCATCCCTTTCCCTTTCCCTTGAAAATTTATTTAACTTGAAATATATGCAGCAAGCGATTCCAATGGCGGTAACAAGAACATTGAAACCTTGCTCCAAGAATTGGCCTCATTTGAGATATAAAGACCACACCAAAAAGTTAGATTCTCTCGACCTCTCCTGATTCAGTGTTTAAGCATAGGGCTTTTACAAATCTTTTGCATATTCTTTTTCTCATGTCTCAAGGAAAAAGAGCCAACCGAGTGTCTCTGTTTTTGGGTATTTCTATTCAAACCCATATTTTCTTTTACCAGCCCCAGCATTTATAAAACCCACTTAAATGGGCAAAAACATTAGTTAACCACCCCGCGTTTGGGGTTTAGATAAAGGTTTCACAAGCCTCTTTCTGAAATAACGAAGCCTACTAAACCTCCACTTTTTGTCTCTTACAAATAAGACACTTTGACCTAAGCTCAAATGAATAAATCATCCAGGAGTTAGGTTGCGTTTGTTTTTCCATCTGAATCTGAAATCTGAAGACCGAATCGAAAGTCTCAAATTTGAATCTGAAAAATATGTTTGTTTTTATGTCTGAATGGACATCCGAATGGATGTATTTAGATGATTCAGAATTCAGAGGTTCATTTACCTCTTAATGATTCAGAGGCAAAAATAGTCGTTAGCCTTTTAATCATTTTAAAAAAAATACTATTTGGTACCTCTTAAGTCTGAATAGTTTAGATTCAGACTTAAGAGGTAAAAAGAAACAACACCTTAGTTTCCATATATTTGCAGAATGGGAAATTTTAAAAATAATTATATGCTCTCTTTAAATTCACTAATATTTATCAACAGAGAATTGTAGTTATATATTTTGTTAGATTAGGCAACCAGTGAGGAAGATTTGGAATAGAATAATGTAAGGATATTTTTGTCCATTGTCAAAATGTATGTCGTACGCCGTTACACCGTTGAAGAAACTCAAGATCGCATCTACATCAACGGATCCGAATACCAAAGCGTCTTCAACATCATAACCTCTGCGAGAATGAACTTGGTAAAGTTTTGTTTTTAAGTTCCTTAAAGTTCATACTTAGTATTGGGAAATTTTTATAAAAATAAGAAGTAAGTTTTTTCAAGCAAAATGAGGCTTTTAAAAGATTTTAATTTTTCTGGATAACCGGACCGGTCCGCCCATAATTTAAATGAACCGATCCTCCTCCGGACCGGTCCGCCTACCTACCGGACCGATCCACTTTGCACCAGTATACCACGGACCGATTGCAAACCGAAGAATCCTAATTAGAAAAAGAACCGATCCGACCTCGGACCGATCCGCCTCCAAGTCGGACCGGTCCGCCTGGGATAAACTCGATCAGATCCGTGTGATATTTTTCCACCTATTCATATTTCCTATATATATAACTATTTCGGTGGTATATTTTTTAAGTCTTTGAGAAAATGTTTATAAGAGTACAAACACAACAAGACTTCAGTTTTTGATGTGTCAAACATCTTTTTGATTCACACACAAAAATCCCAATTACTTTTGTGAATCTTTTTGAACCCTAGAACACAAGCTTTGATATTGTTCAACATTTGTGGGGAGATCTTTGCAACCGAGGGCTGTGTGTCATTGCTGAGGGATTCTCTACAAAGTGTTATGGCGGCGTGTCATTGAGGAGAGCTGCGGTTCTTCCTTTGTTGTTTGGGCTGCGAGTCCTTGGAGGGTGCTGTGTGTATTCTCTTGCTGAGTTCAAGACTGCGTGTCTTTGTGGGTTGGCTGCGCGTTGATCCATTGCAGATTTCTCTATGTAATTGTAAATTGCGATTTATATATTCATAGTGAAATAAAGGTTTTACCCGAAAGGGATTTTTTCCTGAAATCTGTGTCTCAGCATATTTATTGTATCACATGCTTTATTTATATATGGGTTGATAAATGCACCTTAGATGCATGTTTAGGGACTCTAATTAAATAAGGGGTTCTTGAAAACTTGCGAACTTAATTTAATCAATTATCACACAGTAGCACACTTTTCAAATAAAGGTTTTCTAGATTTAACTGAAAAAGAAATAAAAACAAGTGAGATAAGAGCATACTATTGTGATGAAGGTTATGAAGAGAACAAATCCAATTTAATTATCATCTAGGATAACTAGGAAATTTAACATAAAGTATTTATTTTAGTTGATTCTTTTCTGGGAATGGTTCCACGTGCTTGTGTTGATATTTCTCTAAATTTATATAAGAAAAAAACAACAACAGTTGATGGTGGTGGAATTCGAATTTCAGCATTGTTTGTTACGTTTTTTTGTACGGAGTTACGTTGTTAACTTAAAGGGAGTGTTTCACCAAGCCTCTTGGCCCAGTGTTATAATGCTCCCATTGGGACGGTCTTGGGGTGGATTGGGTTTGATTCTCGGTTCGCTTGGTCAACGAAAGCTACTAACTGTGAACGTGAATTAGTCGAGGTGTGCTTAAAGCTGCTCGAACACCACGTGATATGATACAAAAAATGGGTGTTTAAATTGGAAAGAATTGTTTTTTTACTAATTTAAACTTTTATAATTATAAACCTATTTGCGGGGTATGGAGAAAGAAAAATAGGGTTAAAATAAAAACACCCGTTATGAGATTGAGATTTTATAAACGATTTTTAGTATAACATATAGATTTTTACTAGCTATCATTTAAAAAACTATTTTTAAAAATCCGAACTCTCTAATCTTTTAATCTTAAAAAACTTTTCTAAGATATTTTGATCTAAAGTTTTTTTTACAAATCAGGAGATATCAATTTATGATTGTTTAAGCTTAAACTTTGAGTACTATATTTGAGAGTGATTTGTAAAATATCTCAGTTTTGACTCGATCATAATTTTTTGAGTAATTTGTAAAACCCAAACTCTAAAATTTTAGTTACGTTTGGTACAAAAAATGACAAATATTGCCACGGCAACCTTTGAAATGGTTAATCTGTCATGACAACAATTGTCAAGACAAATGTTATTTTTCTCACATTAGGCTATTAAACAACAAAATGAGGTAAAACAACTTTTTAGGATAAATATTTTTATAATATATTCAAAACAGTTTAAAATTGTTTAAAACAATTTTTATACTATATTCGAAACAATTTTTAAAAATGTTTTAGACCATTTTTACAATATTTTTATAAAACGATTTTTTTTTAAATTGTAAAAAAATTTCTTAATGATTTTTTATAATATTTAAAATTGTTTTTACAACATTAGAAAACATATTTTTTAATATTGAAAACAGTTTTTCAAATATTTAAAATGGTTTTTAATTTTTTTAAAAACATTAACACAGTGTTTATAATATATTCAAAATAGTTCTTAAAAAGGTTTAAAACAACTTTTATAATATTTTTATAATACAGTTTTTAAAAAAAAATTATAACACATTTTATTAACATTTTTTTATAATATTAACAACAGTTTTGAAAACATTACAAAACAGTTTTCTAAGTATTGAAAACATTATTTCTAAGTATGTAAAATGTGTTTTAAAACTATTTTTACAAACATTAAAGCAGTTTTATACTATATTCAAAACAGTTTTTTTAAATGTTTAAAACAGTTTTTACAATATTTTTATAATACATTTTTTAAAAATAAATTGTAACACATTTTCTTAACAATTTTTCATAATAGAGTAAACACATTTTTTTAAACATTACAAAACAGTTTTCTAAATATTGAAAACAATTTTTCTAAATATTTAAAAAGGTTTGTAAAATTGTTTTTTAAACCATAAAAACAGTTTCTATAATATATTCAAAACAATTTTTAAAACTGTTTAAAAAACAATTTTTCTAAATATATTAAATTATTTTAAAATTATTTTTTAAAAATGTAAGGACATTTTTCACATGTCCGAAATGTTTCATTTATTTATGTCGTACGCCGCTACATTTGGCACGTCTCCTCACAATCTCACATGACGGCCTCTATCCGAATTCCGGGAATCAAGCATGCATTATCTCCACTAATATGTCCCACATCTGCCTCAATGACTTCACGTTCCAAGATTTTAGGGACTTAATGCAAGTGGTACGCAAGGGAAGTCAAAACAGTGAAAAAAAGGCACAATAGGAGAGTTCAAGGGCATTTTCGTAATTTCACATCCATAGTTCGGAGGTCTGGTCAACTAGAAAGTTGAAGAGCTCGCCGCAACGAAGATACTGGAAAAAACGGCACCTCAATCTGAGCTACGGTGAAGGAGTTATGACCTTTTGAAGATAGAGAAAATTCCTTAAAGAATGCTGTTTTTTTTGTACGCTGGATAGAATTTTAGAGTTTTAAGAACGTGGGACTCTTCATATTTTTTCCTATAAATACCAACTTCGGGGGAGTTGTTTTGCAAGACTTTAGGAGACGAATTTGAGAGTCCAAATACATCTAGTCTTCATATTTTTGAGTTCCAAGATTCATGTTTTGATTCACACATCATTGCCAAACCTTTGTGAATCCTTTTGCAACCCAAGAACACAACTTTGGTTTGTTCAACCCTTGTGGAGGAGACCGTTCTTCTTCTTCATTGCAGCCCTACTGGAAAGGGATAATTCCAGCCGCGACTACAGAATCCGATACCCGAGGGTAATTCTTAGTCAACTTGTATTTTCATTGTAATCCGATTGTAAGCCGTTTTCTTACAAATTATAGTGAAAATAAATGGTTTTGCCCCTGGGGGGGATTTTTCCTTAATTGCATGTGTTTGAATGTTCTTGCGTAGATTATCTATTTATTCAATCACATACTGCTGCATGTTTAGGGTTTGTTTGTGTTAAAAGGGTTTTATATATGGTTTGATCATTTGAACGCGAGCACACACGTTTCTCAAATTGGTATCAGAGCAGGTTACGCTAATCTATCGCGTATTCCTTTTTTTTCGCAAAATTTTTCTAAGATATCAATTTTCTGAAAAAATTGATTTTTGAAAAAGTGCGTGTTCAAATGGAGAAGTCATATTATAAAATGCCTATTTTTGACGGGACAAATTATGCTTATTGGAAAGCCCGTATGAGGTCGGCTTTAAAAGCCATTGATGAACGTGTCTGGATTTTGGTTGAACGAGGGTGGACTCCTCCCACCGTGACTGTTGATAATGTGACCAACTTGAAACCTGACATTTCTTGGTCTGATGAAGAAATTAAATGGTCATCTTTTAATTCTAAGGGTCTAAGTGCTATTTCTGGGTCTATCACACCTGATGAGTTCAAACGCATAATGACGTGTACCACCTCAAAAGAGGCATGGGATGTTTTACAACTCACCCATGAAGGAACTAATGCCGTGAAAGAGTCTAAGTTGCAAAACTTGACAACTCAATTTGAAACAATCACCATGCATGATTCTGAATGCTTTGATGAATTTTATGCTAGACTTTCTGACATTGTGAATACTAGTTTTAATCTTGGTGAACATATTCCGAATGCTAGAGTTGTTAAAAAGATTCTTCGTTCTTTGCCTAAGCGTTTTATCCCTAAAGCCACTGTGCTAAATTCTATGGGTAATTTAAATACGCTAAAATTGGAAGAACTTGTAGGAGATTTGCAAACTTATGAAATTGATATGTTCCCTAAAAATTCTAAATCTAAAGATAAGGGAATTGCTCTTAAAGCCCAAGAGAGAAGGAGTGAGGGGTCAGCTAGAAAGAGGGTAGAGTCATCTAGAAAGAGAGAGACTGACACGTCAGATTCTGAGTGCGATTTTGACTTAGATGATTTGGCTCTTTTCGCAAAAAATTTCAAGAGGATTCTCAAATTTAAGAAAAATGGCAATTTTAAAGATAAAAAGAAATTTGAGAAAAATAAGTTTGAAAAGAAAAATGAAAAAGTTTCCAAAAATCCTTCTCTGAAAGAAAGTGAGAGATGTTTTGAGTGTGATGGTAGGGGTCATAGAGCTTTTGAGTGTGCCAATCGTCTGAATAGAGAGAAAGGGAAAGCTGTCATTAATGCTACCCTTAGTGACGACAGTGAGGTCGAGACGGTGGATTCTGGAGATGAGTCACCGCATGAGTGTAACTTCACCGCATTCATGGCCAGCCAAGTGAGCACTCCTAGTTCTCCTCACGACGATGAGGATGATGCTTCACAGGGACACCTCGACAGTGAGATCGATGTGAGTGAGGGGGAGGATGACACAAGTGAGAGCGAGAGTGATATACAACGCGCCTACGCTGAGTTATATTCTGAGTCTTTTAAAACTAAAAAGCGTAACAAAGCGTTAGTTCTTAAGATCACTTGCCTAGAGGAAGATTTAAGGAAAGCGAGAGAAAGAGAGTTCTCCACCTGCACCGCCCTGAGAGAGAGAGAATCTACCTGTGTCGAGAATGAGAATTTGTTTAGAGAGAGAGAGAGTACTCTAGAGAAAGAGAGAGGGGACTTGATCAAGAAAGTGGCTAGTCTTACGAGTCAACTCCATTCCTCCGTGGAGACTCGGAAGAAACTTGAAGCCCTTGTTGCCCAGCTGACTCATGATCTTGAGAAAGCACGGGAAGTCAAGGTACAAATCGAGGACAGATCTGGGAAGATGGGAAAGATGCTCCTCGGCCCCGCTTTAGGTTTTGGTGATCGTCAAGGAATTGGATATGATGGTGCCTCCACGTCCCAAATTACACCTGGACCAGTTCCTGAGTTTACTACAACTCCTTATGGTCACCGTAAAAAACCTCGAAGGAGAGTTCGACCAAGAAAAGCAAACCAAGGTCCGCCTTTGACTGAGCTCTTTTGTACTTATTGCAAAAGAAAAGTCCACCTTAGGGAAACTTGCTATAGCATGGGTCGGACACGACGTACTACTGCTCCTCCATGACATACTGATGAGTTTTCTAGTCTGAGAGAGAGAGTTGAGTTCTTAGCTGCCACGACTCAGAGTTTGATGAAAGAATTCCGACGGATGTCTTCGCCGTTAGTGAATGCTTCTTACATTCCAGCTAAAACCAACAAAGGCAAACAAAAGGTCATCTCTGCTTAGGTGCCTAAGAAAGATAAAAAGGCCTTTGTTGTTCATGTTGCTCTCAAAGCACATAATACCTCACAGTGGTATTTTGATAGTGGGTGCTCCAGACACATGACAGGTGATGCCTCATTTTTTACTACTCTTGAGGATTATCAAGATGGCAGAGTCACCTTTGGAGATGGGAGTAAGTCTAGCATTATAGGACGAGGTACTATCGAGTTACCTGGTTTTCCTAAGCTATAAAATGTTTTGTACGTCAAAGGTTTGAAAGCAAACCTTCTCAGCATTAGCCAGCTGTGCGACACTAACTTTGCAGTAAAGTTTGACCGGGACGCGTGTAAAGTCTACAATCAAGCCGGTAAAGTTTTGATGCAAGGGGTGAGGACCGAGGATAATTGCTATGGGACTGAGCCCACATCCTCACTTGTCTGCAGCAGCGCCACGATCACTCCTATGGATCTGTGGCACCAACGTCTAGGTCACGTGAACGTTAGAGATCTCAATCGTTTATCTAAAAAGGACCTAGTACGTGGCTTACCATCTCTTGGAAAGTCAACTTCGACCGTTTGTGGACCCTGTCAGTTGGGAAAACAAATTCGTAGTTCTCATAGGAAGTTACATTCCATTACCACCTCTCGTGTTCTGGAGTTGATTCACATGGATCTTATGGGTCCCACTCGTACTGAGAGTCTAGGTGGTAAGAGGTACATCCTCGTGATGGTAGATGATTTCTCCAGATACTCCATTGTAGGTTTTCTGAGAGAGAAATCCGATGTTGTAGATTTCTTAACGACCAAGTGCTGTGTCCTGCAAAATCAACACGGTGTCACTATTAACAGAATACGTAGTGACAACGGCACTGAATTCAAGGAAGCAAAGGTTGATTTGTACTGTGATAGCCTTGGGATCAAACATGAGTTTTCTGCTGTGAGAACTCCTCAGCAAAATGGGATTGTTGAGAGAAAGAATAGAACGATCCAAGAGATGGCTAGATCTATGCTTCTAGGTCGTAAAGTTTCTAGGAGATTTTGGGCAGAGGCAGTGTCTACTGCATGCCACACGGTGAATAGGGTGTATCTGCGTCCACACACACTTCACACTCCTTATGAGTTGTGGACTGGCAAGAAGCCCAACCTGGCATATTTCCGTGTCTTTGGGAGTAAATGCTACATCCTACGGGATAAAGAGCAATTAGGAAAGTTTGACTCCCGAAGCGACGAGGGAATATTTCTAGGATATTCATCGAATAGCAGAGCGTACCGGGTTTTTAACCTGAAGAGCTCTAAGATTATGGAATCAATAAACGTCACCGTGCAAGATGACGAACCTCCGACGGTTATTGATCCTAACCTTCAGTGTGAGGATGAGGATTGTTCTGACAGTGATTTACCTGTTCCTCTCTCACACTCTGTGGACCCTACTCCTGTGTTAGGGGACACACCTGCTTGGGTTCGCAAGAGTCATGACCCTTCTGCCATTGTTGGTGATCCCACTCTAGGGGTCAAGACTCGTGCTCAGCTAGAGAACGTTGTTAGCCATCTTTGCTACACGTCCAAAGTCGAGCCCAAGAACCATAAAGAAGCACTCAAGGATGAACACTGGATATCTGCTATGCAGGATGAGTTGCTTCAGTTTAAAAAGAATGATGTCTGGGAACTTGTCCCCCAACCTAGTGGGATTAATGTGATAGGTACCCGGTGGACTTTTAAGAACAAAATGGATGAAAATGGTACCATAATTCTAAATAAGGCTAGGTTGGTCGCTCAAGGCTACACACAGATAGAGGGTGTAGACTTTGGGGAGACATTTGCTCCTGTTGCGAGGCTTGAGTCCGTCCGTCTTCTGCTCGCCATCGCATGTCATCTGCGCTTCAAGGTGTATCAGATGGATGTCAAGAGTGCCTTTTTTAATGGCATTCTACAGGAGGAGGTTTATGTGGAACAACCAAAAGGGTTTGAAGACCCTCAGCACCCTGAGCACGTCTACTATCTGAGGAAAGCATTGTATGGTTTGAAGCAAGCACCCCGTGCTTGGTACGAGAGGCTTACTTCTTATCTCTTAGCTCGTGGCTTCAAGAGAGGGGGAGTAGATATGACGTTGTTTGTCAGGAGAGATGACGGTGCTATTTTGGTTGCCCAGGTCTATGTGGACGACATAGTCTTTGGATCCACATGCTCCCAGCATGCTCACCACTTTGAGGAGGATATGAAAAGTGAGTTTGAGATGAGCATGGTTGGTGAGCTTACATTCTTTCTTGGTTTCCAGGTTCGTCAGCTAGAGGATGGGATGTTCATCTCCCAATCCAAGTATGCTAGAGACCTAGTGAAGAAATTTGGTTTAGACTCCGCTAAGCATGCACGTACACCTATGAGTACCACTACCAAGCTTTGTAAGGACACTTCAGGCAAGGACGTAGAGCAAACCTTATATCGGAGTATGATAGGTAGTCTCCTCTACTTGACTGCCAGTCGTCCCGACATCGCCTTTAGTGTTGGAGTCTGTGCGCGTTATCAGGCATCCCCAAAAGAGTCACATTTACTTGCTCTAAAACGTATTATTAAATACGTAAGTGAGACTCTCTCATACGGGATTTGGTATTCCTTTGATACCGATGACCGTCTGTCCGCCTACTCGGATGCCGATTGGGCTGGGGATGTAGATGGATGTAGGAGCACTTCTGGTGGGTGTTTCTATTTTGGTTCTGCTCTTGTCTCCTGGCTGAGCAAGAAGCAAAATTCCATCTCTTTGTCCACTGCGGAGGTTGAGTACATAGCCGCCGGGAGTTGTTGCACACAACTCTTGTGGATGAAGCAAATGCTGGAGGATTATGGGATATCACAGGACACCATGACCATTTCCTGTGATTACACGAGCGCGATACACATATCCCGCAATCCAGTTCAGCATTCGCGCACAAAACACATCAGGATACGTGAGCACTTTATTCGTCAGTTAGTTGAAGAGAAAGTCGTATCCCTGAGTTTTGTTCCTACCGACCGTTAGTTAGCCGATATTTTCACGAAACCTTTAGATGCCCTTAGATTTGAGAGTCTTAGGAAATCTTTAGGGATTTGCACAGTTGACTGAGGGGTTGGTCTATGTCTAGAATAGGATGCTTCTTCATGTTCATATCATATGCTTCTTATTGCTAGTCTGTTTTATATATACCATTACTTTGTTGTACAGCTTTGTTTTATTCCTTTTGCTTTTTATATTTCTTTTGAAAAAAATACAAAAAGATTTTCCTTTAAGAAAAATTTTGAGAAAAGCACAAAAAGATTTTATTTCTTTTTTTTTCCAAATTTTTGAAAAAATCCAAAAAGATTTTTGTATTTTGCTTCTTTTATGGATGAGCATGTAAGATAGCCAAGTCACAACTTCATTCCATTTATCCATGTGACTGTTTGATAGAGATTTGAGAGGCTACATCATTTCATCCATGTGCTTTACATTGATTGGAGTCTTTGAGATGTAATTAGTGATATCTTCCTACATGTTTGACTCCTATATCCTTTATTGCACACATGCACGGCTATATTTGATTATTGCACTTGTCTATCTCATGTTGGCTTGCGTGTTTTCATCTCAATCATGTCTATACAATGTACAATATGCGATAAAACTTGACAAGATTGGAATGCATGTAAAAACCGTTTTGGTGAGACTGTGTGTTTTTGTATAACGGGGAGGGGCTGCGAAAGGTAATCATCCATCCTTTGCGCAAAAGCCACCGTTAAAAAGGACCTAAAAAATGGAGGAATTTTAATATCCGAGGTCCAAAGAGGTTAAAAGAGCCCGAAAAAATTTAAAGGCAATAAAAAGCAATTCATGCCAAATATGGGCCACTTAGGTTTCACCATCAATTCTCCAAAGTTTGAGAATTTAGAACGCCTCTATTCAATACAATATCTGAGGGAGTTTGGTTGGAGAATCTAAACGGGTTTGCACTTCCTAGAAAGTCCTGAAAAAGCATAAAATCATTTTGGACGTTATTGGTGTGAAAATCATTTTGAGCTTTAATTTGTTGATTTGATTGAGTCAATATCTTATATTGTCACTTTTTTACACCAAAGGAAGCATTTGAGTTCATTCGCTAGGAATATCCAATATTCATCGTGCACATATGTCATGTTTGTATGCATTGATTTTCCTATCGAATTTGATCACACCACTTCATTTACGCTATCATTGACTTGGTTGCTTTCTGTTTATTCATGGTGTGTTTTTATCCTAGTGACACCCCGCACTTGCTTATTTGATTTATTTCTCTAATTTGTCCATTTGGGGACATCATAAAAAGGGGGAGAAAGAATTATCATATTATGGGGGAGTTTGAATTCTAGGGGAGTTTTTGAGATGTTGCTTATATTTTTATCATATATTGATATCCATGTTATCTCATTTCAAACTCGATATGTCACGTGGTATTTGCTTTGTCTCATGTGTGTAGGTATGAAGATTGCAAATCTATATGTTGCACACCCTGATGAGAAAAGTTTTGAGATTCCTGAAGAATTAAAGAACAAACGATGAAGACTATTCATTTGTACCTTTTCCAGTTTTGGGTTCATGGGAGGGTAGATTTGTATAGGCAATTTCATATTTGATAATTCGGATTTTTTATGTATGTACCGGCATAGACATAGGGGGAGATTTGTAAGGACATTTTTCACATGTCCGAAATGTTTCATTTATTTATGTCGTACGCCGCTACATTTGGCACGTCTCCTCACGATCTCACATGACGGCCTCTATCCGAATTCCGGGAATCAAGCATGCATTATCTCCACTAATATGTCCCACATCTGCCTCAATGACTTCACGTTCCAAGATTTTAGGGACTTAATGCAAGTGGTACGCAAGGGAAGTCAAAACAGTGAAAAAAAGGCACAATAGGAGAGTTCAAGGGCATTTTCGTAATTTCACATCCATAGTTCGGAGGTCTGGTCAACTAGAAAGTTGAAGAGCTCGCCGCAACGAAGATACTGGAAAAAACGGCACCTCAATCCGAGCTACGGTGAAGGAGTTATGACCTTTTGAAGATAGAGAAAATTCCTTAAAGAATGCTGTTTTTTTTGTACGCTCGATAGAATTTTAGAGTTTTAAGAACGTGGGACTCTTCATATTTTTTCCTATAAATACCAACTTCGGGGGAGTTGTTTTGCAAGACTTTAGGAGACGAATTTGAGAGTCCAAATACATCTAGTCTTCATATTTTTGAGTTCCAAGACTCATGTTTTGATTCACACATCATTGTCAAACCTTTGTGAATCCTTTTGCAACCCAAGAACACAACTTTGGTTTGTTCAACCCTTGTGGAGGAGACCGTTCTTCTTCTTCATTGCAGCCCTACTGGAAAGGGATAATTCCAGCCGCGACTACAGAATCCGATACCCGAGGGTAATTCTTAGTCAACTTGTATTTTCATTGTAATCCGATTGTAAGCGGTTTTCTTACAAATTATAGTGAAAATAAATGGTTTTGCCCCTGAGGGGGATTTTTCCTTAATTGCATGTGTTTGAATGTTCTTGCGTAGATTATCTATTTATTCAATCACATACTGCTGCATGTTTAGGGTTTGTTTGTGTTAAAAGGGTTTTATATATGGTTTGATCATTTGAACGCGAGCACACACGTTTCTCAAAAAATATTAAAACTGTTTTTATAATATATTCAAAATATTTTTTTAAAAGGTTTAAAGCAGTTTTTACAAGAGTTTTATAATACGGTTTTAAAAAAAATTGTAAAACATTTTCATAACAAATTTTTAAAGTATTAAAAATAGTTTTTAGAACATTACAAAACAATTTTCTAAATATTTAAAATAGTTTTCTAATTATTTAAAACATTTTTTTAAATTGTTTTTTAATTTGTCTTAGCGGATTTTTATTTTGCTCTTGAGGTATAGAGGTCTCCTAAGGGTTTATTCCCTAATTTTTTTTCCTGTCTAAATTTCATGAGGGTTTATTATTTTCAAGTCGTACACAAAACAAAAACCCGATGATGTGTGAAACATGTACTGTGTAACATGAACAAAACCCAATTTAATTACCAACCAATTGAAACACGTTGACATGGCGTGTCACGATTAGTTGGTGCCGCTGGCACGCCCACGTCCATAAGATAAAAAATTGTGTTTTGTCATGTTTAAATTGAGTTTGTGTTACGTAAAAATGTATAATTTCATGTTGTGTCACGTTATATTTGGGCCATGTTTGTGTTAATTAAAAAAATATGAGGCCTTAATTGACTATATATGTTTTATGTAAAAAAAAAATAAGATTTCGTGTCATGTTGTTTTAATTTGAGTTGTATTCGTGTAAGGAAAAAAATAGTGTCATGTAGCATTTTAATTAAATGTATTCTTTTATGATTAAAAAAATGTCGAATTTTCGTGTCGCTTTTAAGGGTTTTCTGACCAAAAAATATCTATATTTATTTGTGACATTAAAGGTAAAGTAATTTGAATATCAATAATAAATGTATTTTTGTACGATGGAGAGTATAATTAACAAAATAATATTTTTAATGAAAGACGTGTTTATTTTTATATAATGAAAATTATTAAAATAAATTTGTATTGTATATTTGATCATATATATAGAAATATATATATATATTATATTATGTATGTGGCCCGCACGTCGTGCGGGTTACATGCTCGTTTGTTGTAATAGTGCTACCAATATTTAGAATGAAGCCCTGTTATATACTATGAATGGAAATATGTGTCTTACATTCTTTTAGTCTAGTTTTTAAGTCGTCGCGACTCATAAACAAGTGTTATAGTCTTGTTTTTCAATCATGCTGAGTGTGGAAGTTCCATACATTTTCCCTCTTTATTTGAAATCTGGGACAAACTAAAGGAAAAGCGAGAGGAATCCTGGATATCTTATAAAAACTCCAAATAACTAACAAGTAAACTAACAAGTATGATATTGGTAAACTCAGAAAAAAACAGAGCAGGTATTTGATAACGGGAAGTGGGAGGAAGGAGACTAGAATAAAATGAAATGGAAACAAACACATAATAAATTTGAACTAATATTGTACTGCGATTTGCTTCTTAAAGGAACATTACCGGATACTTTATGGTTCGATTTCAATCTAGTAGAAAGGGTGAAACAGATTATACATAGATTGACATGTCATTCTACAGAAACATACACTGTCTTTATAGATTATTATCTCATATTCGTATAACACAAGTCTTAGTGCATATAGAGGCATAAACATACATAGTCTCATCTCATTTATCATAAAGTTGAGAACTAAATATAACATGATCTACTAATGGTTCACTTGTTTTTCAATTTCTATATCTATCAACTTAATGCTCTATAGCATAATGTTGTTTGCCTCCTACAAGTGGTGATTTTAACACTACTTGAGGGACAATCATAAAAGTTCCAATATTTACTTGATTTGAATACCTTTTTAAGAATCTGCTTAATGACAATACTAATTATGTGGA
Source organism: Sambucus nigra (assembly GCA_949130495.1). Taxonomy (NCBI): domain Eukaryota; kingdom Viridiplantae; phylum Streptophyta; class Magnoliopsida; order Dipsacales; family Adoxaceae; genus Sambucus; species Sambucus nigra. Next base: position 71,925,203 of record OX422222.1, read on the forward strand.
TAAAAAGTGTTTCTGATATCCAAATGTGTTGGCTAATTTTGGCTAGCTTGGAGAATGCAGAAGAAAGCAAGGATTCTTACTAAGGGTTATTCCCTTAGAGGAATCATGTAGAACATAGAGCATTGAGTTTGGTACATGGAATAGTACGAGGTTTAAAGTAAACCTCACCGGGCCTCCATCAATGAAGTTGTCAAACCATTTATTGAAACATTTTCGACATCGCCTCTACCTGAGCTTGCACTTGAGACAGCTTTTTCAACTATAAAAGCAGGTCGTTTTGGGGACACTAGTGTCATGTGTTCATTGCCAAATATAGCAAGTATGTCAGACACGGTGGGCCTATCAGAGGGACTTTCTTGTACGCACAATAGACCAACAGTAATGTACCGCAGTGGCATCGAAGAGGAAGAAGGGATTTCCAAAATTGGATCAATTAGCTCAAGCACCCTGTCATTTTCCCATAAATTCCATGCCTGAAAATGAAACCATATTGTTTTACTTCATATTATTTTGTAAAAAGATTTTGAAAATATAAATAAATAGTGCAAATTAGCAACTCACGTATCCGAGAAGACTGAGGCAGTCCAAATTATGAAAGCCAGTGTTCTTTTTCCCACTCAAGATCTCTAATAACAATACTCCAAAGGCAAACACATCAGATTTTATAGAAAAACGTCCTTCCATGGCATACTCTGGGGACATATAACCGCTGGTGTTTTGACATCAAAATGATTCGACTGGTTAGAAAACAAGTTACAATATGCATCTATTTGTACTATCAAGTGTTGTTTATGTAAAGGCCCACTCACTAAGTACCAACAATTCGTTTCGTATTCGCTTGCAACTCATTTCCTCCAAAAATTCTAGCCATGCCAAAATCCGATATCTTTGGATTCATGTCACAATCTAACAATATGTTACTCGCTTTCAGGTCTCTGTGTACTATCCGTAATCTAGAGTATTGATGGAGATAAAGGAGTCCTTGGGCAATTCCTTCAATTATTTGAACACGTATTTTCCAATTCAGTTGCTCTCGCTTTTTGGGATCTGGTTTAGGGTATGTTAGACATTCAGTAATTAGTATATTCAAGTATGGACTACAGCTAAGGGAAAAATTGAATATGTCAAATAGTATATATGATTACGCACCAAAAAGAAAAGAATCCAAGCTTTTATTGGGCATGTACTCATAGATTAATATCTTTTCATCATGTTCAATGCAACATCCCAAGAGCCTAACAAGATTTCTGTGCTGGAGTTTGGCAATAAGTATGGTTTCATTCCTTAACTCTTCGAATCCTTGTCCAGACCCTTTTGAGAGTCGTTTCACAGCTACCAACTCTCCATTAAGTAAGTTTCCCTGATAATTGAGAACTATCAGATTGTTAAAATTTCAATTTATTGAAGCCTATTTATATAGAATATCCTTGTTCTATTAAGATCAGTACCTTGTGAACTGGTCCAAAACCACCTTCTCCAAGTTTATTTGCGTCAGAGAAATTGCTAGTTGCAGCTGATATGCTTGAAAAGCTGAACATTGGCAAATCGAGAACCTTCTTCTCTCCTCCTAATTTGCTTTCTCTGGTGATAATATTGGTTCTTGGTTTGCTGCTAATATCCAAATTAAGTAAAAGCAAATTGTGGTTTGTTTCATCGGCCTCTGTCAGGATTGGGATAGGAAAGAAGACATCAGTCACTCCACAAGTATGGCATGTATAGTGAGAATGAAAATTATAACATAAGATTTCATAATAGCATGTGGTGAAATCAGATTTTGGCATTCGATATAATAGGATATTTAAGTGGAGCAATGAAAAATTAATCTTACTTTACCTTTTCGCTTAACTCTTCTTCTCCTGATGAAAAAACAACACAAGATAGAACCAAAAACTAAAAGTGAAAGAGTAATGGAAACTGGAATAGCTATATGTGAATCTCCTTTACTCCCTGATTTGAAATCTGAAAAAATTATTCAATCAAGTAGTTAGACGAGAATAGTTGTAATCAAAAGAAAGAACTGTGCATCGTATAATACCTGTAGTTTTCTCACTTTCATCAGGAAGCTCAAAATCATTAACTTTGAGACGAAGAGTGTCTCCAGAACTATAATCTGATGATTGTTGTAGATCCAACAGATCCCCGGTCCATAATAAACACCCCCGACTACTGCCATATGAATAAGCACTGCATGAACAGTTTATCGAGCATGCGTATCTACATATTTCATCCGTTGCAACTCCCAATGATTGTGAATATGCAGGAGATTGTGAATATGCAGGCAACCTAATGTTAGTTAATTCTAAAAATCTTTCCTTGTCAATGTTACACTGTAGTGGATATGTTCTCACACATCCACCAGAAAAAAGAAGCAATTCCCAATCTCTTGGCAAACGAGGCTGGAAACCTCTCAAACAGCTACAGATTGGACTGTTATTGATGTCACATGGTGCAAAAGCCCCACATGTTTCGTATTCCTCACACTGCTGGCTTGGATATGATAAATACAAATTCCATTCATTGGTGCGCACCGACCATACAAAAAAATTAATCATCCCCGAACTATTGAGGATAACTCTAACAATCTGATATTCACCAAACCCAGTGAATGTAAAATAACTACTGTCCTCATCTGACACATAACTGAAATTAAATTGGGCCTTGACACCCATATTGGGCACAGAAGTGAAATTCCTGCCATTCCAAACCCCACTCCTCCACTCTTTTCTGGTTTCATTCCATATGAAGAGCTCAAGCGAACCACCACTTGGATCCATTCCTAACGAAAAGTTCCCTGAAGATGGATCAGCTGAATTTCTCCAAGAAGTGAGGTGAATTATTCTGTTAGTGGTCTTATCAAACCCAATCTTACCACCAGGCAACCATGTGTCTGTTGGATAATCAAAGCTCTCCCATTGTATTATCCCCAACCCATCTCTCAAAACAAAATTTCCAGTGTCAAGAAGTGTTGCATCGGTGGCAGTCATGGTGGAATTTGTCGCCCAAACGATAGTTGTCAACTCATTATAGATGTATACAACACCGTTAAAGAGTACTAGTCTAGAAGTATTAAGGGATGCCCGAGGGATGGGGCTATCCCTATTTGCTACCCAAACTATCGTTTGAACAGGAATGTTTTTATAACGTATGCCAACGTAATAGCTAGAATTATCTGGAGAGAAGAAACCCAGTTCAAACGTTCCTCCATCAGAGACTAAAGTCTGGTTTGAGAAGAGCGATTGGCCTCGTGAGATGTTATTTAATGATCCAATGGAGCATGTAATAGTGCAAAACATGTAGAAAACCATGAAATGTGACTGCAGCAGTCGTGTCATTCTTCTGCCTACTCGAATTATCATCTTAATGATGTGTAGCATAGAGGTCAGAAATCCCAAGTTGTGAGTGATAAAAGATCATCATAAAGGATACAGGCATGAATGTATAGGTCTTAGACACAGAAGACTAGCAACAAAGATAAGCATTGACTAACTTTTTTTTGTCAATTTTATGGGAAAACACATGGGGAATGGTGGGATCCATTCAAAACATGGCCACACAAAATCAATGGACGAGCCTTTTACTTTTCCGTCTTTGAAATAATAATTTTTGACTATATAATCACCCAATAAGTTTTAAATTATTAGGGGATAAAAATATGTGACTATTTTTGTTTTTTGGAATATCTCACTATATTTTATAAATAAAAGGATCCTCATATAGTTTCGTACAATAATTACACCTAATATTACTGAGAAATAAAATATTTCCTCTGTATCAATTCTCTGTCCTTTATTTACAACAAGGTCCAATATATAAAATCAATTGCGAACAAAATCCATCAAAACCCTATTCTTCATTAACAAAGTGAACCCTAGTTATCAAAGTTACACTTATCGGTTACACTTCCAAATAAAATGTATCTTAATCATGTTTGTTACTTTTTTCATATTTTTTTCTTTTGTAAATCCTAAATAGATCAACTTTTTTCTTCATTTTCATTTAATTTCTCACTCAAATGTAAAATAAAACCGTACAAAAATGATTTCATGATGTATTTTGTGTAATTTATTGTGTATTGAATGTAATAATTTTGTTCTTGAGTTTATACCACAAACTTTCCTATATTATGTACATTTTGTGTCCTTTGCTTTGTATTTCTCTTATCACGTGTTTGTCATTGTATTTTGAGTCATTTGTTATGTATTTCATGCACTATTTTTTGTGTTTTTAAATTTTATATAACTTTTTCTTTATTTTACGTATTTTTTTCTCATATGTATAAATTTGTAGACATTATTTTGTGTCCTTAGTTTCTACATATGTTGCCTTATTTAAAAGAAAAATCCGCATTTTGCATGTTGAGTGTATATATGTGTTCTTTATCTTTAATACCTCCTATATTATTGTTGTCCATGCCAGTAGCATTTGTTGAAGAATATGATTGAGTTATATTGTGTAATAGAGATATGTTTAATAATGCACAAACATCTTACAATTCATTACTTTTGGGAATCAAATTATTAAGTATGTATGGAGTGATGAAATCATATTATCTTGTTTTTTATGTGAAGATTCAATATGCGTCTAGCTTCTACATTTTTTGCTCTTGTTTAAGAAAAATAAATTTTGCATGTTCAGTGTATATATGCGCTCTCTATGTTTAATATATCTTATATTATTATGGTCCGCAACAGTGACATTTGTTGAGGAATATGATTGAGTTATAGTGTAATGTAAATAAGTTTAACAATGTACATGCATCTTACAATAAAAAAGTACACTCACATTTTTAATGATATTACAATGTTTGCGTCACTACAACATAATGGCTATTTTGCAACTAATAGACTACTTAATTTGTAAGTTTTTATAACACTTACAAAATTAACAACAGTTTTTGACACGTACAAAATTTACAAGTGTTTGAAACTATTACTATATTTATGATTTTATTACCATCAAAACCAAAAAGTGTGATGTACCGCAAAAAAGTGTAAATCAACTTGGGCGCTTTTCACAAAAATGTAAACATTTCCCTCCCACATCTTTCGTCTCAATACTTTCTCCCTCGCAAACCTAGGCTTCGTCCTCTTTCACAGACCCTTTTCAAAAAACTGCAACATCGATCGCATACTCATCTTCTCCTCTTTCAGAGACCTGTAATGGTATGTTATATGTTTTTTTTTCAATGGCAATGTTTTTTTTTCAATCTTTAACGTGATAGTTATATATTTTCTAATCTTTATTTTTTTTTACATCAGTCACAAACCTAGAGCTCAATCTTTAATTTCGTCATCTTCTTCTCCTCTTTCACGGACCTAGGGCACAAACCCGTGACGGTATGTGATACGTTTTTTTTCAATCTTAAAAATTATGGTTATATGTTTTGTAAACTTAAATATTTGCTTAGCATCACATGAAAAATACCTTTTTATTACGCTCGAAAAAATAATTCAAAGACATTTATTACAAAAATGTCATTTAAAGGTTAAAGCTATTATTAATGTGACATTTCTAATATAAAACGTCATTTTATACATATTAGTATAATTTTCCATGACACTTTAAATATAAGAATCATATTTTATTATATATATTATGGCATGTTTTAAGAGTTTTTAACATACGTGTATATATTATGACTTTTTTTTTCATCCCCAAAATTTAGAAGCGGGGTTTTTCCCCCTAATTTTTTTGGATTATTCTTTTGGAGTACTCCCGCGTGCTCAACCCTCTCTCTCTCTCTCTCTCTCTCTCTCTCTCTCTCTCTCACGCATCTTCTTGTCTCATCTCTCACTTTCCTACCTTCCATGCCGGCCAGATATTTGAGGTAACACTCAAACCAGAGTTATATATATACAATGTTGACCTTTCTCTTGTTTTTATATATATTTCTCGGGTTGTAAATATATATTTAGTCATTTTTACCATTGGAACTACTCGGTTCTTGATTTTGACTACCTTTCACCTTTATATTTCAACAATGTGAAATTTCTAGGGTTTAGATTAATCAACAGTGTTAATTTTATTAGATTGATTTGTTTTGTTTTTTAAAGGATAGATACAAATATTTATATATATGTTGATGTTAAAATCTTACAGTTATATCTATTGTGTCAATCAGGCACAAAACCAAGATTTCAAATTGGAGGGTGCCAAGCAGCTCAGTGGTTGGATTGAGAGCAGAAAGGTCATAGATAACTGATATTTATTAGTTTTTGTTCAACTTTATTTTATATGTGTGTTTGTATGTTGGATTGAAAACTAACAAAAGAGCTTGACTGAAGAATTTAATTACCCGAAAAATAAAATAAAAAATAGAGTAATTTGAAAACAAAATAGATCAATATTTTGAATTCATGGATAATAGAATCCAAATAATAAAGTGCAATGATTCAAGGACCAACTAAAAAGACTAAAGTGATTTTTTTTCATTATTTTCTACTTTAAATAGACCCCACACGCCTATATCATGATAGGCTTTTCACATTATATAAGTTTGTCATTTTAGGCGATCCTCTAGAACTTCTCTATCAGCCACTCCTTATCCATTCCACACTTGGGGGTTTGACCTGGTAGAGGCAATACACCCTTCGTCAAGAGGAAATATCTGGATTTTTGTGGCGACAGAGTGCTTCACAAAGTGGGCTGAAGCGATACCACTTAGAAGAGAAACGGCTGGTGTGGTAGCTAATTTTATCAAAGAGTACATACTCTTTCGTTTTGGGATCCCAAAAGTCATCCTCTTTGATAACGGAACCCCTTTGATCAATAAAGAGGTAATGATGCTCACCTACAGATACTCCATTGCCCATCATACCTCAGCGGTGGCATACCCCAAGGGAAACGGCCAAGCTGTTGAATTTCAATATATGTAGTATATATATAGTAAAGGCATGTGTCGGCATTATAGTCTTCGTAGTCTTCGCGAATGCATGATTTGTTTTATTTTTATTTTGGACTTTTTTCTACTTGATCCTTACTCTTTAATACGTCATTTGACTTAACCCTCTTTACTAATCCCTTTAATTTAACCTCCAATTTTTTAACACCATTATGCATTTTCTTGGAAAGATCAAATTGTGCATGGTAATAAGCTTTGAGATATTAGAGAATGTAAATTAAAGGGTACTTTTGTCTTAAAAGTTTGAGGAGCTATGTCTAATAATGCATTAATGGTTTTTAACGAATTTAGGTTGCCATCTGAAAAAAAGGGTATTAAGTTAAAGGGATTAATAAAGTGAGGGTTAAGTTAAATAATTAAGTGAAAAAAATTTGTTTTTTTAAAAGAAATGATTGCTTTTAGAATTTTTAGAGCGATATTTGGAATTAAATAGATCTAGAATCACAAAATAGTGCACGAAAAAATCATATTCACTTTGTAAGAAAATAAGTCTGATTATAAGTACTTTTGTGGACTTTCTTTTTCATTAATTATTTTGTGTCATCTTTGTCTAAAAAGAGTATGGTATAAACTTTAAAATGAAAGATGCCTGGGTACTTAATCAATGATTCATCAATACAGTGCTAACCATTTGAAATTCTTGGGGGTAGCCACAGTCCCCCTTGGCCATGCCTTAATTTCATCACTGGTGTTAATTATATTTTAGGTATTGGTAACTGATTTGATTAAATTGATTATGGTTTGTTTGTTAATAAATACAAACTAACAAATACATATTATATACACAAAATAAATACAAAAGAAATTCAAAATAAATTAACAGATACATATTATGAACACACATACATTATCTTTATTTTTCAATTTTTGATCTTTGTGTTCAAGTACAGACTGTTAGGTGATAAGTCACAATGTCAATTTTTTTATTCACACTCGAATTAAACCCTATGTATATATAACATATGCATTTGAGGTGTCAATTTATCAGTAGTTGGATTAAGTTGATCAATATGGTATATGAGTTCTTTATTAGCAAGTTAAATTTTTAGTATTTTAGGAGAATTTATGTTTTTTTAATATTGATTAGAGCCCTAAATTTCCTTATGTCTTTTGGTGCCTTGAAGAAAAATAGTGGTTCTGATTCATTTTGTGCAACATCGACGTGCCGTGCCTGTAGATGTTAGTGTAGTGCACAAAAGAGTGAGAGTAAGGGTGTTAAAGAATTTCACCTTGGCATTGCCTTTTGTTTTATTTGGAATGTTTTGAGTAAAAATTATTACTTATTTTTGTGTGTAATACATGTGATTATGCACCTCGGGAGCTTGAGTTAACATGTATTCATTATGTCATTTATCTTTGGTAAAGAAGTTAATGTGTGTCGGCGGTGTTAGTATTACATCATTAATAATATTATTAGTACATCATTAATAATATTATTATTGACTTAAACTAAGATGAATCGTCTAAAACACATGCATACTTTTCAAATTAGATTTTTTTTTTTATGATTAAGACCAACCTGATCCTAAATACTCAATCGTTCTTGTGACTCCACAAAGGGTTTATAGCTACGGGTGTGATGATGATGACTACACTGCTGGATGTGCCGAAAATCATGTCGCCACCAACGGATTGCCAAATGTTGAGTTGATTAATGAAAGTGAAGATTTGTGTGCACGTGTAGATTGTGAGGGTAATTGAATTGATAATAAAAAAATAAATATAGTGATAGTTGTCTTTTGATTCTCGTTAGAGTTATCTATACTTTTTAAAGAGTTATTTATGTTTAGTCTACATTTTATAATTTATATTTTAATGATTGATGGTGATGATCGTTTATGGTGAATATGCTTTGGTATACATAGGCGATGAATTGACTTATTATCAAATTTGTGATCACCATCACTCTTAATTTTTTTGTGGACAAGCAGAGATTTGATTTTTAATAAAATCAAGAAAATGTTTTGAAGTGAATAATTACTTCAGACTTTCTATGAATAGGAAAAATCCATGTGGAACGGAATAATGGTCCTCGATAAACAAGACATAACAATGGTAGACTTGAACATAAGCAATGGTAGATAAGTTTGAACTTATTTGTGTTTTAAACCCTATGATACCATGAAATGATTATTTAGATTTGTTCTTTGTATTTATATACTAGACTACATATGGTTCAATCTAGCTCACGATCCCACATCATAAAGTATGTACAAAAATCATATATATATATATATATATGTTTATATATATATATATATATATATATATATATATATATATATATATATATATATCGTATTAACAGGTTTGTGTAAATATTAAAAGACCAAATTGGTAAGTTTAATTTATATACCATCCTAATAGTTTGTAATTAAAGCACATTGAAGTACTACTGATCAATTTACTATCACACTATATACAAGAAGCTCTGCAGTTGGTTTTTTATTGTTATTGGGTATCGTATGAGTCATGTTAATAGCGAGTTATTTCTTTTACTCGTTAGAATGGGACTTCGTTGAACCCTAGCCCTGATTTGCACTGATGCTAGGAGGTACTCCTAGAATGATTTTAACTATGTGAATAAAATATTATACACTCAATGATTAACCAGAGAATTGCACAAGTTGGGGGTGATAGGATTAGGGATTGTATTAGAAACATATATTATTGATGGCGAATGAGTTGATGCTACAATTGAGGGTGATAATTGTATATATATCCTCACATCAGGGTTGTTACAATTCGGTTACAAATCGACGGTCGGAGATGAATTTCATATGCTAGTCGTGTCTATTTTGCCAATAAGAAAATATCACAAACTTATTTAAATCATAACTAATTTTAGAATTGTAATCAACTAAACATTTCCTAGGCAAACTAGAGGAGTGCCCCAATCGTTGGTGAAGAATGGAACTCTCTACTAGAGGTGACAATTTATATCAAATTTAGGATTGAAATGCATATGTTTCTTACATTTAACACCTATTTTAACTAGTTCTTTATAATGAATGCAACTCAGTTTTAGTTGTTTTACAAGTATTTATATTTATTACTTGTACGTAATAGTAGACCGATCCTTAATTAGATAATTCATCAAACAACGACAAATTTTGTGGTAAAAATCTAGATTCATATCGATGTTTGATTATCATTATTGTGGTAGAAACATGTAAATGAGATACTACATGTGCATTACTTATTCCAGATTAGTGTTGTTAGTTTGTTCATTATTGTATTCTAGTTCAACTAAATTGAAAAATACACTCGATCACACAAAATAATTGAAATAGTATGAGGATAATAAAGAAGAGCAACTTGATCACACAAAATAATTGAAATAATAGAAGGAGAATACAGAGGAGCAACTACGAAAGGATGTTTAATTGTGCCAAGCCAAGGTTCTCTTTCGATTTTTATATTATTTGATACGAAATGAATCATATATTACAAAATAATAACTTGATATTGTATATGAAAGCTTCTTAAGGAATATTTGTATTTTATTAGTTGTAGCTTTTTTATTTTGGTTTATTTTGGTCTATTTTCCTTAACTTAGAGTCATTAGGGTTGGATGAGGGTGATATTATTTTGGAAAGTTTTAGTGTCCTACTCCCACTATCTTTTACCCATTTGCCTTACTACCCCAACCTTTCATACATATGCAGGTCCACATACTTTTGAAAGTTATTTAGACCCTCCCACTTTTGAAAATTACATTTCAAAGAAATTCAACTAAAGGAAGTTCATAACACATGGTCATTGCTTTACATTGCAGTGAGTCTCATGTACTCTCAATTCAGGTATGTACTCTCAATTCCAAAATGATCATGTACTCTCTATTCATGTACTCCAAATTATGTTTACCAAAAATAAACTAGGCTTTTACTACATCACTACATATTCTAAAATTATGTATTAATACAGAGTGTCCAAAATTCTTATTTATTGGAAATAAACTAGGCTTCCTCCACGTCACTCTATATTCTCAAACCATGTTATGCTCATGTTGTTTAGGTTTGTTTGAGTCATAATTTATTCTCAGTAAATATTATTATAGCTTTGAGGTCTCTATGTTTAATAGTGTGAAATTGAACTAAAACACGTCTCAATAAATTTCCCCAGTTTTTTATTCTTTATTTTCTTATTTCATCGATTCGTAGATTGACAATAAGTTATAGCATTATGAAGATTAATGAGAGCCAGTTCTCGAATGTGGTATTGAAATCTGATCCACCGGTTCCAGTTGAATTCATTGCCACTTGGTGCAGTCCTTGTCGTTTGGTATCTCCCCCCATCGACTGGCTTTCACAGGTCTTAACATTAACTTCTCTCTCCTCCTTCATTTTATCTCACGCATGCTTCTCAAATTTTACTTCATTTAACAACTAGTAAACAATATTCTAGTAAGGAAGCTGTTTGATATGAGGGACGAGTTCCCTTAAATAGCTTGTGCAATTTCTCATTTATTCATAATTTGATCACTTGTAGACAACGGCATCTAACCTCAGAATTCAGCACCAAAAGCATCATGATCCAATTATTCTCCCTCCAAAGGTATAATTTCCCGCGTTAAGAAAATATTTTAGCTCTTCTTGACACCCATATAAAGAAAATTTCTCCATTAATCTATTGTGTCTTCTATAATGTAGACTCGTACGATTCCCCAACAGATGCTCGTGATAACACGTCATAAGTATGTTTTTTGGATTTTGCTATGTTATTTTTTCCTTGGTTTTCCACTGTATGACTGTTGTACCTACTCACTAACCTGTAATTGAGGTATTCTTCCCCAAAAATATATGGAATGAAACAATTCACAATGTCACAGATTGGATCTTTCTCCCATGAGGCCATTGCTAGTGTTTTGAAAAAAAAATCTAGGAAAAGAAAAATAGGGAAAGTATCGACCTTAACTATGCTCACCAGATATTTATTGTGCCTTTTATCAAAATCATCACAATAACTTTACATTTGGTTATTATTGTCATACTATTAATTAATTTTTTAATATCTAAACGTTAGCCTGGTGCGAGTTTGATACTTGCACATACTATTCTTCTTAACTTCTTTTGGTATCTTATGAAATCCACTATTATATAGGCTTAAGAGAGTTATAGTAATGTGTTTAGGTGACTACCTTAGAAGATCCATTAACTTTTTTTGATTCATTTGTGGTTAAGCCATGTCTTAAACTCTTGTTGGTGCATTATATGCCATTTTTTCATTTATTCTTCTCATTTGACCAAGACCAACAACTTACCATTTGTTATTGTTGGCAAATGAATAGAGTAGTTGTCAATAATATCCTAATTATCCAAATAATGGAATCCTAGAGATTCAATAGGTGCACTAATTTCAGAGATTGGCATATGCATGTTTGTTTTGTAGTGATACTTAATACATATGTGTGCTCTCTATATGTTTCAAAAACTTAGTTGCGTCAAAATACATTTAGAATTGCCCAAGAGCACTTGAGTGTTTCTTCAGAAGGCAGGGTGTACTGTATGACCATGCTAAAAATGTCATTAGCAATTAAAGAATAATAGAGAAAAGAAGAAGATACAATTAAGAAAAAAATGTGATAACTGAATTACGTACGGGCCTTACTTTTTCATTTTTTTGTATTGCTTTGAGTCATGGCCTTCAACCACAATTTCTTATGCTTCTTATTGATATTTATTCCCAATCTTATATTATTATATGGCCAGGCTTCTAATTGGTAGTTCATTTCTCATTTTATTCATTGTTTACTCAAGATTTGCAAGACTAATGAGATTCTTTGTGATTCTAGTCCAACAATGCACCTTAAGGTTCGTCAAGCAACAATAATTCCAAAGATAGAAATGGGAACCAGAAAATTAATAAGGGAAATAGACAGAATATAATTTCTAATGCTGAACTGGCAATAACATCCTCATTATATTGTATTTCGCACAATCTTGGGTCTTAAAGCATAGGGTTTATGAATTGGACCTCTAAATCTCACTTGGAGAAGATTTAGGTAACCCACTTCATCGTTATTTTTTACTCCTACTTATTTTGCAATTCTCAACTGTTGTGCCTTTTCTTTTCCAAAAATGACTTCAATTAAAATTTGGCTACACTTTCAACTATATCATTCGTTTACAATTTATTTACTTTGAAACTAGCGAGGAAAACCTTTTGTATCTCAAGTATGATCCAAAATTTATTTGGGTCTATATCGAGGTTCGTATTGAACAGGGGCCTGTGCTAGAAGTGACATGTCTTCCTTTGTATTTGTACCCTTTTATCAACACAACAAGCAAGTCTAGGCCTTTTTGAATACCTAAGACTTACTAGTTTAGGTGTCATTGGTGCCCTATTGAAGGTTGGTGATACAGAAGTAATAAGTCTCCTGTTGTCAACATAAATAATTCTCCTGCCTGCAAACAATCGATATGGGAAGTTAATTGTCAAAAATAGTTGCCACATTTATAGTTCGAAAAATCGGGACCCTCTTCCTTACATCCATATTTCCCTCACGGCTCCATCCATAATTCACTCACTGCATCGTATATCCTCATCCCTTTCATTCGAACACTCGTCGGTATTGAGGAACTGCTCAAAACACTTTTCAGCATTGACATCTGAACATCCATTTTGAAGGAATTAAAAAATGTTAGTAATGCTATTATTGTGTTTGTAATCGTTTCCTTATTTTGTTTGGTTATTCCTTTTGCCTTGTGGCAGTGGAGATGTTGTAGAGGGTTATTTATTACTGCCTTATTTTGTTTTCTTCCTAGTGTGTACAGAGAGTTAAAGTTTGGTTAGTGTTTCTTATTTACAAGTCTTCATTTTGGACTGGGTTTCGGGTTGATTTGTTATTTTTATTATGGGTTTGCCTCGCCCTAATTTTAGGGGGTTTAGTTTGTTCTATTGCGTTTCTTTTCCATGTTCACGGGCTTTATTTTGAGTCATTTAGGTTGGACCTGTTATGGATTTTATTGGTTTGTTGCTATTGGTTTTTGGTTTTTGAGAAAAGTCCCATGATAATGATAATTATGATGTGAAAATAATTTTGTTATGTCAAATAAATAGAGGTGGTTTAAAGTGTGATCATTCCAGTCAATTGCTATTGAATTTTTGGTCTACATATTGTCCCATCTCATAATACAACACATCAGTAATTCATCAGTTATACCAGAACCTGAATGAGGCAGCCTGTTTTCACTTGGTTCACTAGAGGAGTAGATGTACAGTTAATTAGATAATTATTTTGATTCATGCATAACTTCTATACTTTGAATCTATGAGTTGGTTTCTCTCATTTGTTCAATAGTCTAAAATGTCATATATGTATGATTCCGTCCGAGATGCAAGATGATTAATAATATTATTTTTTTCTGGTATTCAAAACGACATTGTAGAGAATCGTTTATAATGTGCCATGAACTATGTTACATACAAGAGTTTAGATGAAACTTTACATTAAAAGATTATGCCACACCTTGCGATGCTTGAGAACTAAATCAACCTGCTACTTATTTGATTGGCAAGTAGAGGTAAAAGAAAGTGTCTCTACAAAGATCATTTCACAGTGTGTGCTAAAAAACAACATAAGGATCTTCTCACAAATAATCACTGTAACTACCTTTCAATGCATGAATCTCACCTCAACCCCGTCAATCTTTGAGTACTGCAATAAATCAAAGAAAAGAGATCTAAGCTTTAGAGAACCTATTCAGTTCCCTTAGTCAAACAAACCACTTGTCCCTAATTTTCCTTGTTGCAACACTTCTGGCGCTGCTCTTCTAACAAATTTGGACTCTTCGTTATTCTTCCCATATGTCTGTCTTGATCGTGTTGAGCAGGAAAAGTAGGGATGATGTCTTTGGATTTTGGAAGAGTAACTTTGTAGAACCACTCATGTCTAACAACGGATTCAACTGTTATCCTCTTTTCAGAGTCATAAGTAAGAAGTTTTCTCAATAAGTCGAATCCAGCATCTTAAAGAACTGGTGATCGGGATCCTTTCTGGCTGCTGCTGGTATCATCGCTCAAGAAGTTACTCGTGATGTCTGGATAACTGATATTCAAGCTAATAAATTTAAGCATTGGATTTCCATCAAGTCAAATGGTATCTTTCTTTACTATGAGATCGTAGATGACTCACTAAAGAGATACAAGGGAAAGGTAAATGAAAATGAGTACCTCATCAACCTAATTGATTCTCTCGAGCCGTTCTTCGTATTACTGATAGTGCACTAGTTGTGATGTTAAAAAAAATCAAATTCACTTCAAGTTTTCATTTGATTTGCTTCTATTCAAATTCTAATTATGTTCATGAATTTTGTAGAAGTACGATGAAGAGTGTTGATTCTGAGATTTTTGTGTTGTGGAATTCGAAATTAAGTGATTCTACGAGTTTGATAATTAAAGATAATTTTTCTCATGAGCTCAAGCTTAAGGTGATCATAATTTCATCCTTTTATGTTTATATGTATTGAATATAAAGTTTTTATTATGAATCTTTCCTTATCAGTTTATTAACTGTGTTGGATTGAATTTGTCTTATATTTTGCTGAAATTGAGTTTGAATTAGATCGTAATGAAACTGGAGCTAAATTTTACATTTCCATTGTGTTTGATTTAAATTTATAGTTCGGTTATGAGTTTGTGCTTATGTTAAATTGTTGATAAAGCTAAATTTCATTGAATTTACATGTCTATGACCAATCAAGCGTTTTGAAAAAAGAATAAGAGGGAGAAAAAATTCCTTTCATCGCAGCAGGTGATAAAAATAATGTTGTCCAATACAATCCATGGCTAGGAAGATTCAACTAGCCTATTCATTTCACATTTATCATTGGCCTCCTAGGCTCTTTAAAAAGTTTGGGTAAAAGATCAATAACTTCATTTGGTTTTGATATATAGAATTTTGAAATTTTCTCAATCTGTCTTGGGAAACTTTATGTCTTTCTTGTGACGATAGAGGAATCAATTTGATAAGTTCCATGGTGGAAAAGATCTAATACTGGTGAATTTTCCCCCGAGAGTATCTATGATGTTTACCGACCCCGAGAGTAGCTATGATGTTTTTTGATCATATTGTGCCAATTATGATATTAATAATTGTTTAACTGTTCCATCTATATTCAACTGTAGTAATTAAGAAGTGTTGATCCACCATTGTCTTTCATGTCTTTGATATAAGGTTCTTTTTATCTCTGAAATTACAAAAGATGAGTGGATGATATATGTCTCGAATGGAACTAACACTACACCAGTTGCTATTCAAACGAAGGGAGGGTTAGTTCTTATGCTTTTTTATTGTTTTTACACGGAGACTTTCATATTGAATAGGCTCGAAGGTGATGTATGTTGCCAGGGCACAAAAGAAAGCCGCGCGTGAATTTTTTTTGCATTTGTAGATTTTGGGGACCAAAGAAAGGAGCAAATCTTAAAATACCAGGTACTATAATTTCCCACTTTCCTCCTCATAGCTTTTTAAATTCTACTTATATTTCATTTTTCTTATTTTAGAAAATGATTATTCATTATTTAACTTTCAGTGTAGGCCTTAAACATCTAAGCCAAGAACATTGTTGATGATGTTACTGACCACGTTGTTTCGTTGTCATTGGGATTAGTGATTGCTGGAACACTCATTAGCACTGTTTCGTTGTCATTATGGTTGGTGATTGTTGTGGATGAGAAAGAGCTCGTTGATTGAGCAGTGGTGCAGAGCGATAGAGGACTATACCATCCCAAGTCCCAATCGCCGTCCACGAAAGCGAGGATTTGGTAGGTGTACTAGGTCGGTGGTTGGAGCTTTTGAGGTGTCGACACAATTTCACAAAAGTCAAACGAAGACCAACACATTTATGCATGCTTTTTGGATGTACATTTTTTTGGAGACACTTTTTTTTGAATGATGTACATAGTGGGTATACCTAGCTATGATACATGTAGTAGGTCATTGTTTTTTTTTGTGGATAATTAATGCAGATGGTGTGTATATCTATTTGTGCCTGACTATTTTTTTTATAAAGATAAATGACTGGGTTTGGTGCATTTTAGGTGTACGTGACTTAATATACCAAAAGTTTTAAGATTGTTTTTATGTTATTGTAAATTTTCATTTGTGTTTAGATTTATTTGTCGACTATGACATTAATATTGGTTATTAATTTTTTTATTATATGTTTATTTTATGACAATTTATATTAAACCCTCATGTGATGAAATTTTTTAGGACCTTTTTAAAAATTTGAAAACTGTTTACCATGACGCTTTTTTTTTTTGATAAGTAAATGATATTATAGATCCATCGCTAAGGGAGCGAACCCGTATACAGGAAGTATACAAAGACAGAAATGCAGAAACAAAAAAAACAAAGTTAATCTCCCGGACAACAATAAACCCATACTACCAAATCGGGTGAAGCTCCTCAACAAACTCAAGAAACTCCTGATTCGTGACAATGAGTCTCTCCTTGTACCAAGTAAGCAGGGTGCTCAAAAACAGATACCGTAGCCTCGATGGCGCCGTCTCGATGTCCTGAAACATCTCGCATTCCTCTCCTTCCACACAGTCCAAAAAATGCAATGAGGCACTAAACGCCACACCCTCCTGTTGCCCATCCACCCCCACGGGGGTCTCCACCCCTCTAAGAGAACCCTCACAGAGGCGGGCATCACCCAAGCGGTCCTAGTGAGAGCAAAGAAAATATCCCACAGGCCTCTTGTCACCTTGCAATGAAGAAGAAGGTGATTAGTCTTCTCCTCCTTCTCCTTACATAACCAACATAGACTCGTGATACGGCGGAAATATTGCGTATTTCACCCGTTAACCTACGCGTTATTAGCCCCCTCGGGTATCTTATTCCCTATATTTATGCTCGTTAACCAGACAACCCTCGGATTTCTATGTTAACATGTTTTGCAGGGGTTAATTGAGTTTTTGTAGGTATTTGGATGCTTAGTGTGAACTTCGGATGCGTTTCGCTCTATTTCCGTACACAACCGCACGCGCAAGGGCATTTTAGTCTTTTGACAGCTTGGGTACCTGGCCCGACATCTACATGGAAGTTGTAGCTCTCCTCGCTAGCTTCGCGTGGCCGCGAACGGTGCACGATTCCGATGCATAACGACAAAGTTACGTCGATTTGAGCGACGTTGGATTGTATGCCAAAACAGGGGATTCTGCATACTGCCTGCTTGATCGATCGATCGACCATAAGGGTCGATCGATCGACCCTTCTTATTTTTGCCACGAATTACACTGTCGATCGATCGACCAAAGGGGTCGATCGATCGATCCCCTGTTTTCCCCTGCAGATATTTTCTTTTATTTCTTTCTTCTTTTCTTTTATTACAACTTACTATATAAGTTGGTTTTTGTTGTAATAGATATATACATAGATATACTTAGAGAGATTCAGATTAGATAGTTTAGTTATGGTTTGGTGTGGAGATTTCCTTTCTTCTTCTTCTTGGATTGACAACCCATGGGTTTGTAAGATTGAACTATTCACTTCTTCTCCATTAATCTAGTTTGTTCTTCTTCTTCTTCCATTGCCTTGTAATTTAGTTTCAATGCTTTCTAACTAGTTTACATGTTTTAATTCTTGCTTTCTTAGTCTAATTAGCATAATTTAGTTTAACTCACCATGCA
The DNA here is from genome assembly GCA_949130495.1 of Sambucus nigra. Classification (NCBI taxonomy): domain Eukaryota; kingdom Viridiplantae; phylum Streptophyta; class Magnoliopsida; order Dipsacales; family Adoxaceae; genus Sambucus; species Sambucus nigra. Next base: position 71,943,744 of record OX422222.1, read on the forward strand.
CCCTTAGATAAATAGGGTCGGGATTTCATTTCCGCCATTTTCGGGGCCCGAGCTCTGAAAACTAGGTTTAGTGCAAAATCGCGTTTAATTGAAACCTCGCGTATTAAAGTCGGATTATTATGCGTTTAACTTTCTTTGTCATTCAACGTTAGTGTTTATAGCGACAATCCGAATTTAATCCGCGTGTGATCAATTTTCAGTTAAATGTTTAATCTCGCAACTTTGGGTTAAATTCCTTCTTGCGTGATGTTTATGTTTAATTGAAAATGCTTGATTAGATTGCTTTCGAGCCTTAACTCTAGTTAGTAGTTGTTTCGATCCGTTTGGTAGAATGCGATCCCGATCCTCGCTTTCCTTTAATTTAGCGTTAACTTCTCTTTTCTTTTGTCACCATAACCACACATCACCTTTTACACTTTTATTCTTGAAGTAATTAAACAATTAACATCTAAAATTTAATAACTCCCTGTGGATTCTCGATACCCGACTTACCGCTGTACTTGCTTGTCAAGTGTAGCTGTAGCTTAGGTTTATTCTTTTGCATGTCGAGTGGGAGCCGAAATTAACGATAGTGTCCCTACACGAACACTCGGTTTCCCTCAGTGAAAACGTTACAGGCATTGCTAATCTCTTTATTCTTTCATTGACCGTTCATTAATTGAGTTCATACTTGAAATGTGTTACTTGAGCATGATTTTCATATGTTGTTTTGACTCGCGAATTGCGTATACTTTGTGAAATGATCATAGGCCCTCTTTGATATATCACCCATATGACCTTGACCTCACCTTTATATGTTCCCTAGTCAACCCACTTGAGCCTATATACTAGCCTTTCTTTTCACTACCCAAAATCCCATAACCAACTCCAAATTGGAGTTTTATACCATATATATTACCTTACATACCCTTGTTTGGATTGTTGCTTGGAATTGAATGTTATTATTGTTGTGTGGTTGCAATTTGAGTATGAAAAGAGTAAGAAGTGTCAGAAAAAGAAAGAAAAAGTGATGAAAAAGAGAAAGCAAAAAGCAAAGAAAACAAAAGAAAAAGTGAGAAAAAGGAAGAAAATAAAAAGAAAGAGAAAGTTATAAATATTGTTTGTAGTGTTTCAATAAGCTTTGATTACTCTCTCGATTGTTATATCTATGCGCGTTTGGACATTCTTGTCCAACTTTTGATATTGCCCACTTTTTCACATTATTCTGAGTTTCATCCCCAAACACTTTGAATCCGTATATACATTCCTTCATTTCGTACCTTAACCTAGCCATACATTATAACCCTATTAAAGTCCTATGTGATCTTAGGTTGATGTAATTCAAAAGTCATAATAGTTTTGATAATCTGTGAAAATGCATTTCGCCTCTTTTAGTGTGCGGTATCCTTTCATTGAGATTACAGTTTTTTAGTTTATATATAGCCTTCTTCTTTTGTGACATGTGCGCGGCCTAGTTTCCATTTACATTTACTCCTTATGCCCACATGTTCCGTGTATTACCTCCCTTTTCATAGTGAATTCATTTGTTGAGCGTAATGCCCGTGAGGATTGAATTTATGCATGCTTTGATATTTAGTATCCGAGTTATTTAAGTTTTTCGCCAAATCATGCCTTGCATATGCTCACTCCCCTTCCACATGTTAGAGTTTCGATTCATTGAGGTGCATTCGATAATGTTAATAACTACGGACTTCTCATGCGAATTTGTATGCTATGCTAATAACATGTTGAAATCTTGTTCGCACTGATGAGTTTGTCTTACTTGATTGGGCATATTTTGAGGAAACTTTATGATGTTTGTGGGTTTCATCCCTGAAAACTCTCACGAGACGACACTCGTCCACTAGGGTAACCTAGGGGTTTAACGGCTTATTGCATACGCTAAATGCAATCGAATCGCCCGCAAAAGTGGCTTTATCTTTTTATTGCTTTTATACCATAATTTTGTACTCTCTCCTGTGTTGGTTTACTAGTTCTTCTTGTTGCATCTTATTTCATTGCTAGGGACTAGCAATGTGTAAGTTAGGGGGTGTGATACAGCGGAAATATTGCGTATTTCACCCGTTAACCTACGCGTTATTAGCCCCCTCGGGTATCTTATTCCCTATATTTATGCTCGTTAACCAGACAACCCTCGGATTTCTATGTTAACATGTTTTGCAGGGGTTAATTGAGTTTTAGTAGGTATTTGGATGCTTAGTGTGAACTTCGGATGCGTTTCGCTCGATTTCCGTACACAACCGCACGCGCAAGGGCATTTTAGTCTTTTGACAGCTTGGGTACCTGGCCCGACATCTACACGGAAGTTGTAGCTCTCCTCGCTAGCTTCGCGTGGCCACGAACGGTGCTCGATTCCGATGCATAACGACAAAGTTACGTCGATTTGAGCGACGTTGGATTGTATGCCAAAACAGGGGATTCTGCATACTGCCTGCTTGATCGATCGATCGACCATAAGGGTCGATCGATCGACCCTTCTTATTTTTGCCACGAATTACACTGTCGATCGATCGACCAAAGGGGTCGATCGATCGATCCCCTGTTTTCCCCTGCAGATATTTTCCTTTATTTCTTTCTTCTTTTCTTTTATTACAACTTACTATATAAGTTGGTTTTTGTTGTAATAGATATATACATAGATATACTTAGAGAGATTCATATTAGATAGTTTAGTTAGGGTTTGGTGTGGAGATTTCCTTTCTTCTTCTTCTTGGATTGACAACCCATGGGTTTGTAAGATTGAACTATTCACTTCCTCTCCATTAATCTAGTTTGTTCTTCTTCTTCCCTTGCCTTGTAATTTAGTTTCAATGCTTTCTAACTAGTTTACATGTTTTAATTCTTGCTTTCTTAGTCTAATTAGCATAATTTAGTTTAACTCACCATGCACCCTTAGATAAATAGGGTCGGGATTTCATTTCCGCCATTTTCGGGGCCCGAGCTTCGAAAACTAGGTTTAGTGCAAAATCGCGTTTAATTGAAACCTCGCGTATTAAAGTCGGATTATTATGCGTTTAACTTTCTTTGTCATGCAACGTTAGTGTTTATAGCGACAATCCGAATTTAATCCGCGTGTGATCAATTTTCAGTTAAATGTTTAATCTCGCAACTCTGGGTTAAATTCCTTCTTGCGTGATGTTTATGCTTAATTGAAAATGCTCGATTAGATTGCTTTCGAGCCTTAACTCTAGTTAGTAGTTGTTTCGATCCGTTTGGTAGAATGCGATCCCGATCCTCGCTTTCCTTTAATTTAGCGTTAACTTCTCTTTTCTTTTGTCACCATAACCACACATCACCTTTTACACTTTTATTCTTGAAGTAATTAAACAATTAACATCTAAAATTTAATAACTCCCTGTGGATTCTCGATACCCGACTTACTGCTGTACTTGCTTGTCAAGTGTAGCTGTAGCTTAGGTTTATTCTTTTGCATGTCGAGCGGGAGCCGAAATCAACGATAGTGTCCCTACACGAACACTCGGTTTCCTTCGCATCAACTCGCTAGACGAATACCTCTCTTCTGAAGCCCCTCGAGAGTCAGAATAGCCTGTCTAGCCGCAGTCCACACAAAGAATTTGACTTTCGGCGGCGCTTTAACCTTCCAAATATTCTTCCAAAGGAAGCAAGAACTGGTCAACCCACTCCCACTCAATATCGAATAGTAGCTCCTCACCGAGAAAACCCCAGTCCCCTCCCCCTTCCACCACAAGGAATCCTCACTAGCCGTAGGTCGGGGGGCCACCGCCAACCACTCATAAAACATATCTTCCTCCTCCCGCTCCCAATCCCATAGTCTTCTTCTGAACTGAGGACTCCAAACCACCCCCTCCGCGCTAATAGTCACATGCCTAGCCACCAACCCATCCTGGTCCCTTCCAAGGTTGTACATTCCTGGGAAAAGCTCCTGTAAGGTCCCTTGGACTCCCCACTTATCCTTCCAAAACTTGATCCTGTCACCCTTCCCCAACTTAAAATCCATGTGCCTTGAGAAATCCCCCCACCCCCTCGCAATATGCTTCCACAAACCTCTGCCATGTGCTAAATTACCTTCCATCGGTTCCCACCCCTGCTGAAAGATTCCCCCCTTGCCCCTACAACTCTCCTCCATAGCCTAAACTCCTCCCGAGAAAACCTCCACAACCACTTCCCTAATAATGCTTTATTAAAGAGTGCCAGATTTCTCACTCCCGCCCCCCCATCCTCAATTGGGTTGCACACATTCTCCCATCCCACCAGACAGTACTTAAAGCTAACCTCAGCTCCTCTCCATAGGAAATCTCTCATAAGATTCTCCATCTTCATACGGATCGCACATGGCAAAGGAAGGATGGACATGAAGTAAGTTGGCAGGCTAGACAAAGTGCTCTTGATGAGAGTCAATCTCCCCCCTTTCGATAGATAACCACTCTTCCAACCCGCCAGACGCCTACGCATACGCTCCAAAACTGGATCCCAACTAGAGGTAGACTTATACTTTGCTCCAAGCGGAAGCCCAAGATAAGTATTAGGAAGAGTCCCGGTGCACCCTCCCAAAATGCTGGCTAAATCATCCACACCGCCCTCCCCTCCAATGGAGATCAACTCGCACTTCCTCGCTTTGATCCGTAGACCCGACACCGCCTCAAACCAAACTAGGAGACAACTCAGCGCCCTAACTTGCCTCCGATCAGCATCACAGAAGACAATCGCATCATCCGCAAACAGAAGGTGAGAAACAGAAACCCTATTTGGACCCGAAGTCCCAACGGTGAACCCCCTGATCCACCCCGTATCGACCACCTTCCCCATCATTCGACTGAGCGCCTCCATGACCAAAATGAACAAAAAGGTTGATAACGGGTCACCTTGCCGAAGACCGCGAGTACTCGGAAAAAATCCATCGGGCACCCCATTAACTAGAACTGAGAATCGAGCCGTGGACACACACCTCCTTATCCACCTACACCACCTCTCACCGAAGCCCATCCTTCTCAAAAGGTACAGGAGAAAGTTCCAGTTCACATGATCATACGCCTTCTCAATGTCGAGTTTACACACCAACCCTGGAGATCCACTCCTCACCCTAGATTCCACGCATTCATTGGCCACCAAGACTGCGTCAAGAATTTGTCTACCCCCAACAAAAGCATTCTGAGACTCAGAGATCAAAGGGTCCATAACCTTCCTTAGCCTAACCGATAAAACCTTTGCGAGCAACTTGTACATACTCCCAATCAGACTGATTGGTCTGAAATCTTTGATATCATATGAACCGCCCTTTTTCGAAATTAAGGTAATAAAAGATGCATTCAATCTAGGAACACAATAACCCCTATCATGGAATTCATGGAAGAAATCCATCACATCACCCCTGACAATGGACCAACAATGCTGAAAGAAGGCCAACGAGAAGCCATCAGGCCCCGGAGCCTTATCACCACTCATCGACTTCAGAACCAGCACCACCTCCTCCTCGGTAAAGGAGGCTTCAATACCCTCTGCTTCGGACGCTGAGATGCTGCCAAAGTCTGCCCCATCAAGAGAAGGCCGTCACACCTCCTCTTCCCTAAAAAGTTCCTCATAAAACTGGGTAATAGCCCTCCTCACCTCTCTAACATCATCGAAGACCACTCCCCCCACCTCTATTTTCCCAATATGGTTACCGCGCCTATGGGAACTGGCAACCGAGTGGAAAAACTTGGTATTTGAATCACCCTCTCTCAACCACAACGCCCTAGATTTCTGTCGCCAACTAATCTCTTCCTGGATGAGCCTAACCCCAATCTCCCCTTTCTTACACTCCCTAACAATCTTTTCCCCCTTTGAAAGACCTAAAATCCCTTCCTTTTCGTTAAGCTTCCTGACCTCCTCCATAAGGCTAGTGGTAACCAAGCGAACATTCCCAAACACCTCTTTATTCCACTGTTTGATATCTTCCTTAAGAAGACTCAACTTAGTGGCCAACCTATAACTGGCATTACCCTCAACCACATAGCCAGACCACCAAATACCCACTTTATCCACAAAGTCTTGCTCCTTAAGCCACATATTCTCAAATTTAAAAGGGCAAACGCCATCCCTCCGCCCCCCACACTCTAATAGAATAGGGCAGTGATCCGAGGTAACCCTAGGCATACAAGATTGAACCGTCCCGGGAAAGTACTCAACCCACTCATTAGAAACCAGAAATCGATCCAGCTGAGACATAGACGACCTATCTCTAAAATTGGACCAGGTGAACTGACCCCCCTCCAACGGTAGATCCAACAACTCCATCTCGTCAATGAAATTCGAAAACTCTCTCATAAACCTGTTCACCCTACCTCCGCCGCTTCTCTCCCCAGCGAAGCGCACCACATTGAAATCCCCCCCCCCCAGACAGACCGGGACATCCCATACCCTACTCACACGAGCCAGCTCCTCCCACAACTCCCACCTACTATGATCCTCTACAGGCCCATAAATCCCCGAAAACCCCCAGGTAAACCCATCCTCCCTATTACTGAACATGCAGGAGAGGGACCATACACCCTTCAAACTCTCAATCAAGTCAACCACAACCGAGTTCCACAATATCACCACCCCTCCCGACGCACCCTCAGCATCCAGACTCGCCCATTTAATCCACCGATCATCCCAAATGGATCTAATACAACCGTCGTCCATGTTGCCCATCTTAGTCTCCTGAAGGCATAAAATATCGGGCTTCCATCTCGCAATGGCCCCCCCAACTACCCCCCTTTTGGAAATATCGTTCAACCCCCTAACGTTCCACGAGATAATACGTAATTTCATGAGATTAGTAGATTTAAAACTCCCCTCCCTCACACTCCTTTACCCCAGCCCCCACCAACCTACGCCTATCTATCCTCTCAATCAAGCCCCGAGCCTCTCTCTCGAGCGCTTCATAACCGACCCCCGAGTCTTTGCTAATAGCTTCTAACATCTCCTCCCTCCAACCCACCGGGTCTTCTACCCACCTCTCTACCTCGCACCCCCTCGCATTCCCTTCTTGATTCGGAATTCCAATATCCACCCAAAGCCTGGAATTATTCAATTCCTCATAATTTGAAGCCCCTCCCCCAGTGGGCCCACTAGTTGTTGCACCGGCATCACTGAAAGAGCAACACCCCTCACTACTCGAGGATATAGTTTCACTCGCCACCACCACACCCTTGCATTGATCTCCAAACTCCTTAGTCTTACCCCTCCCAACATTGCCCTCCGCCTTACGACTCGTTTTTGACGAAAATAACCCACTCTTCCCCCCCCCCACTCTTACCCATCATCTTTCCTTTGTTGCTGTTTTTATTCAAATTTCTAAGAGTTTTCATATTTTTAAGCCCTAACATGGCACTTCCGAGAAATACGTCTTTTTTTTTTTTGCTTAACATTCGCATACCGAGACCGATGACGCTTTTTAAATGAAATATGACATCTTATCGAGTATATTATGACCCTTTTTTTGTACCAGATATGACAGCTTTGAAAAAAAAGTCTTATATATTTGTTAGCTAACATGACACTTTTTATCGGTATCAATTATGACACCCAAACTTATAACGCTTTTTATTGAAAAATAAAGCGTCGTAAAATGCGTTTTATGACACTTAAAAAACGCCATAAAAGGCTTTTTTTCTTGTAGTGTAGGCTTTCGATATAGTGAAATATTCTTCAAACTATTATGATATTGAATTTAGTCATAATTTTAATTTTGAAGCCATAATTAATTTTTTTTACGTTTGTACCATCCTGGTGTATTTAAGATATGGGGTTCGATTGAAAAGTGAATTTAACATATGATTCAACACATAGGTTACAAACACAAAAGATTTGAAATGTGGACTACACAAATAAAACTATAACTTTATTTTAAAATTCAATTGTTTAGTTCAATCTTGAAATTCATTTAGAATTTTAAAAGAATTTTAAATACACTGTTTGTGTTTGTTGTGGATTATGGAATTGTGATTGCATAGTGCGTTTATGAATCTTCTCCAAGGGACAATGTTGATCACAGTCAATGTAGGTAAGTTTCCTCTCAACGCCAACAAGAGAGGTGGTTGAAGAACTTTCAACATCTACTGACTTGAATAAATGGAACATAAATTTGGTAAAATAAGTGATTTAGGGGTGATAGGTTTTCCCATTTATATATCATGTAATAGATTATAACAGGAAAATATGTATTCCTGTTGAAAGTGCAATTCAATAAGATATAATCAGAAATGAATTAAATGGACAATTTAGAATATCACTTATTATATATAGAAGTAAAGGAAAAAAACTCACTTTTTCGAAAGCCCATGATGAAGAGATGACACTTACCTTCAACTCCAGTGATTTTCTTATTAATTGATAATCATAAGATGCTAACACTATTGCTGTGACAATCACTGAATGTCTATGATGCATCAAGTTACCCATATAACAAAAAAACCATATTTGTAAATAAGTCTAAGTAAGTGTACAAGTTTTAATTATTGAGGTTACATTTATTTATAGATAAAATGAGTTTATGGCTTTGGAAACCAACTCTTCAAATCTAGCGTCACTACCAAACTTTGTTATGAAATAGTCGAGACTTGCCGGCTTATTATTAAGGGCTATTTATCTAGTCACATATCTTACATAAACAAAGTTGCTTCACACGTGATAGTAATTTTGACTCATGTGAACACATAATATTTTCTTCTTGTAACCATAAATTCTTAGTGGTGTCAATTATGAAAATATTGAGTTGGTATTAATATGATCTGGACTCTGATTGCAATGAACACATGGGCCTATATGGAGTTGCAAAGTCATAGTGAAAAATGATATGTGATCATTTAATATACTATGTTAAATGTTTTTCCCCGTCAGAATTTCCGAATTCCTTCTTATTATGTTTTTTTTATCTAGGGATCTCTAAAACAACAAGTTGACTGGACCAATCCCACCTCAAATTTGTCATTTAAGGCATCTTTCAATACTGTATGATCCTTTACTTCTTATAGATCTGTATTGGTCATATCCATTCCTCGTGTATTTACCTTGTTCATGTTGGTTCCCATTACTTTTCAAATATTCTTTTAGTTTCATGAATAAACATTTTACGACCAACTATGAATAGGGCAATGATAAATTGCAATGATGAAGTCACGAATCTGACACAATGGACTTTATAATACCTTTTTTTTATATAGTTTAACATGCATTGTTTTCCATCTAAAAAGAAAAAAAATCATATTTCAATCTTTGGGTAAAGAAAACCAGGAAGGTGTAGTTCAGGACAATTAGTCTAGGAAAGATAGAGAAAGAAATAACTACTAGTGACTACTACTGTTATCAGTTTCATATCTGAAATGCATATATTATAAAATATTAATTTATTTATTTGATTAGTAGGTGGTGTTGGATACGATATTGGAGTTTGTGAAGGTGGCGAATGGGGTGGGGGGGATGTTTCACTTTGCTATTTAGCATAAGTTCATCCATAAAATTATAAGATATATTTAGTTTAGCTTATTGATTTATGTTGGGTTTGGGGATATTGTTGTTGAACATTAATTTGGTTTTCATTTATTGCTTTAGGTTCACTCCACATTGGAGGTTGATTTTTTTTGGACTTGCTATCATCTAAGTATTTCAAGTAGATTACTGTTCGGTATGATCAAGTAATTACCTATTCTTCTGTATATTAAAAGTGTTCATTGGTTGTTGTTTCAAGATAACTTGTTATAATTTTAAAACCAGAAAATAAAGTATTCTACATATTGAATATATGTTTGTCTCTACTATCAAGTGTTTGATCCATTGATGGCATCTCCCATAGGCCATAGTTTTCCCTCATATTGGAGAGTATATAAAATAACTAAATTCGATGAGTTGGTCCAGTCACTCATCGACATCGCCATTTCTTCACAATCAAAAGAAACTGAGTGAGTAATATTCAACATGCTATGTAACTATGTTATTGTAATTGACATTGTGTGGTACAATATTAACAACTGATGAGAATTATGAGACTTTATATGTGAATTTACTTACCAAAGATTGCAACTACGTAGGCCCAAGTGTCTGGGTCATTTCTCTCCCTCTTTGCCATTTAAAGAAGACCAAACACTCCCTTTCACACACAAATAGACACCCAATTTACTCTCTCTAAGAAAAATATAATATAATATCATAATCATTCTTGCGGATGCGAGTTGGTTCCTGATTGATTAATCTTCACCTACATCTCATTAAAAGTTGGGTGAACAATTAGGTTTTTACCCTTGGGAAAATGAGAAATAGTAGGATAGATAGTTATAAAGAAAGCTAGTGTGTAATTATGCGAACACCTTGCGACGTTTGAGAGGGTGCTGCTACGATTATCTTTTGCGCTACTAACGAAGCTGTTCTTTGTCGTTCCTACTATGAAAAGGTGCATATGTGTAATAAGCTTGCTAATCGACATGCACGGGTTGGGCTTAGTGCCCCAAATGATGTTCCACGTTATGACATATGTGAAAATGCACCTGCTTTCTTTTATTGTGAGATCGGTGGAAGCTCTCTATGTCTGCAATGCGATATGATTTTTCATGTTGGATGTAAAAGAAAACATGGAAGATATCTCCTGTTGATGTAGAGTGTCAATTTTTCAAGGGATAAAACTGGTTGTTGTGATGAACTAGGATTGCAACTCATTGACCCAGGTGAAGCAAGGAGGGAACCAAATAATCCATCTAAGCCTACAATGACAGAGATTCATCAAAGTCACCGAATATCTCTTGTTGCAATACAGGATAATAACACTGGTGGTAGTGGCAGGATGGACACCAAAATGATTGATCTTAACTCCAGAACTCAATGGATACATGAGCAAACTTTAAATAACCAGGAACATGGAATGGATGGTCTAAGTGGATGTCATCATGAACATGTCAGTGTGGTTCCAGTTGGGTCCTTCAAAAGAGAACCCAATAAGTGATTAAGGTGTAGGCTGTATAACAATTGCTCCTAATAGCCTATTTTCTTATTTCTCAATCTCCTGTTATGTGAGGCTATTATGCTCTCCACAATGTCTGGAAACATTTTTTAATAAATTTGAAACGAATTGTTCATACCAATTTGAAACTGAATTGTTCATACTAATTGTTGAATGTTATTAGTCACTTTTGTTCTAGAGCACAAAAAAAAGAAAAAGATTGCATTTACAACACTTGAAGCAAGCACCACTTAAAATACTATGGACAGAAAAATAAAATAATTGAGTAATTTTGTCTTCGGTACCTCATATTACATAATTATCCTTAGGAATCTTAATGAATTTTTATAGACTTCGTCAACTTTTTATTGGATCTTGTTGTTCATTTAGCAAAGAAAAAGATACCCAAAAATTTAAAATGTACAAAAGATCAATAATCATAAATTTCCATCATGTGCAACATACAAACATGCCATATGCTTATATTGGTAATTTCATTCCTTTAGCATACATATCAGAAGTTGGACAATGATATTGATTTCGAACTATTTCTTCGGATGAATATAAGCTTACATTCAAATATATTTCCTTGTAAACATAGTGTGATGTTTGTTTATTCATTTTTTTTTAATTTTCTATTTGTTTGGTTGATTCTCAGTAAACTTAGACACCATTCTAACTTTTCTACTTTTCATCCGTAGGAGGATGCGAAAGAGAATAGTGAATGTTTTTTCCCTACAAGCTAGGGTACTTTTATTCGAATTTAACAGGTAAATTATTATTTTTATTATTTGTTATATTTGTTCATTTATGTTATATCTTTGCCAAAAGTTGTTTATATTCTTCAAATATGTCTACTTGTTCGATGATAGGTCTAAAAATCATGAATAATTGATATTCCAATACATTATGATGCTCCCATTGTATCTTATCTTTGGTATTTCAACCATGTGTATGCTCACTAGCTCTTCTCGATATTCATGTGCTAAATCTTCTGAAATAGTCCCTAGTAACCTCTTGAAAAAACCCTATGTGATCCACAACCGATATAACCTTCTCACTAGGATTTCAAAATCTCTTGGGAAGAGGCCTAAATAAAGAAAGAAAGGCTTTATGTGAGTTGGAAGATCATTGTAACATAGTGTTAAGATATTTGAAAAACTCCATAATTTCCTAAACACACTATTCCATTCATCGTAGCTGGAATTTTTCATAAATAGCAAACTGATGATCGTCACAGTAATCAGGGGCATTATTTTATACTTTTCCATAACTTCTTCCATTAGATTACACATAAAAACCATTAGGATTTATGACATGTTCTACAATATGTGCCTTTGTTAGGAAAAGTTTCCATGTATCTTTCGTATCTAGAGGCTCTAGGAAAAAAATTACAGGTGCCTTTGTTGTAAATGTAACAACCCTCGCATTTGAGAACATATTTTATATTTACTTACTCTGTGATGTAATTATATATAAAATGTTGGAATGTGGAGTAAGTATTAATATAATGAAGAAGAGTTAATATTTACTAAGATGTTGCATATTTACCATATGTGTAGGTAAATATCCCCATGTTGTGTTCTATTGTGTCATAAGATTTAAAATGACATTATGGTTTAAAATGAAATCGGAACTTGAAATGAGTTATAAAATCTTCAAATGATAATTTGGAGGGCGTAGTTAGTCCCGAAATGTGCGAGATAGTCAAAATAAGTGCCATATTGTATTTTGAGGTTTCAGGCACTTTTGACTGGTTATAGCTTAAATGTGTAGTTGCGAGTCATTTTATCGCGGTATTAATCATTTTAAGCTGGAATTTAGACTTAAGCTACGATTTTTAAGTCTTGCATTTCATTTATTTCTCTTAAGAGCATTTAGTGACCTAGAGAGAAAGAGAGAAGAAGTGAACTTTGGAGAAAGAGAGGAAAAAGGAAGAAATTGAAGATTGGAGTTTTGATCTTGCATTCACCTTCCAAAATCTGAGATCCCTACACCAAGGCAAGTTTTCTACTTGCTATTAGGTGATTTAAGATGAATAATTAGTATTGATAGTTGTGGATTAGTTATGGTTTAACAAAGTTAGGGTTTTTATGGATTTATGGGTTTTGAATCCTTGGAGGTTGATTTGGATGGATATTGGTCTAAATCATTGTTGTTTGATGCATTAATAATCAGTTGGTGACAATAAATGAGATTAGTTTGGGTTGATTGGAGTTGGGGAAATTTAGGAGTCCAAGACTCAATAGCCAAACTTGGCAAATTCTCAAGGCCGAATCAATTTGGCCATGTCCGAATCGATTCGCCCAAGGGGAATTTTTTAGGTCTTCTTGGACCGAATAGATTCGTCCAAGACGAATCGATTCGGTAGTTTACAGATCCCAGGTTTTCTTGTCCGAACCAATTCGCTTTTTGGGCGAATCGATTCGATTTCCTGCTGTTTTTAAGTTATTTTTATAACTCAATTTTTAACCTTTTTCTTTAGGTTTAGGACCTAGGAAACTTCTTGCATGAAGAAAATTTAGAGTCCTAGAGTTTTAGTTGAGTTTAGTCATTACCCTACGTTAGGAATGGGTTAAACGGGGCTTGTTCTTGAGGTGTACCAATTTGAGATTAGGACATTTCTTTCCCTTAATATATTATTAGGAGTTTAGGAGTTGTAAGCCCATACATGGAGACCTTAGGGGCTCATTGGAGGTACATAAGACCTTTGGACTTGTAGAATTTATTGTGATCACTTGGAGAATAATTCGGGACTTAAAATATGAGGAATATTAATGAGAATATTCAATGATGATGGTTTCGAATAAAATGGACCAAACATATGGATAATGGAAATTAAAATGAGATTTAAATGGTAAATGCTAATTTACCTAAACACACCTATCTAAATGCTATCATAAGGGAAGCTCGCGCATGAGGTGATGTCCCCTGACTAGTGAATGCAGGGAGACTATAGTCCTCGGCCATATGCGGGATTGTTATATGTTTTATTCTGCGCTAGTGAGGTAATTTCGGGTGTGGTTATGACTCACTCGCAGGTATATGGCCACTTCCCGACGTGCGTTAGGTGCCCAGGTTGTCTTGTTTGATAGGCCCTAGACGATGATAGTCATTTAGGTGCGCGCCCAGTGGGGAAACTCAGAGGGGCGGTCTTAGAATCGTAATATGTATAAGAATATAACCATTCTGAATTCAAGTGGGACTTGAAATATGTGAAATGCCATAAGAATATATGATGGTAATTATATTCCTGTTAAGGAATGAAAACCGAAATGGAATAATGGTTAATGATGGAGACTTTTAATCAATGAGGTTTAATTATATTTTCTCACTTAATTGAACGAAAGTTATAATCATTTATATTGTACTCTTATGCTTAAAATTATGTTGTTAGATTCTCATCTTCATCATTCATGTATAACTGTTCATACCTATCATGCTTCTTATTCATCTGGTAATCATATAAAATCGGGCCCTGATCCGTTCATTTTCCTTATTGTGCATGATATTGTATCCGCTCAGGTGCTCCGCCGCAAGGGCGCCCGTTTTGATAATCCCCTCCAATGCTTTTGAGGAGCTGTAAGATTTTGCGGATATTACAGGATGTTTTGTTAGACGCTTTCATTTCTTTGTATTCTAAATATGATCGGGTCTTTCAGTCGGGCGTGTTGCCCAAACTTTTGTAATTGTTTAATGAATGTATTATGTAAATTATTAAACTGTTGTATTACATTGTATGTAACTGTTGACCGACAGCATATTGGGTCCTCTTTTTGTATATTTGTTATGGTTGTAACAGAAACTCTTTTGGAATTCCACTTTCTCTTCAGATTGGGTTGTTTAAATTATTTTCTTAACTTTTAATAAAACTAAATTTAAAATTTTTGGCAACCCGTTTTCTGAATTATTGGGTGGTTTTCCCGTATACTTATTTTATTGTTGTGATGCTGAGAATGATTTCCATCCATGATTCTGTTATATTGGAGTATCGGGATGGCCACCCCTTATTTCGGATCACGGGTTGTCACAAATGGTATCAGAGCATCAGGTTCTAGAGTCTTTAGGATCTATGCGGACTTGTCACGTTCTACCGTAGCGTTCTTTGATATAGAGCCTAATGTTAGGACTGCTTTGTTACTTATGTTTGCGTTTTTCTGCAAGATATATTATTTTGAAAAGTATTCTAACTCTACTGTTTCTTCATCGCAGATGCCGCCTAAGAGAGTTCGCCCACCGAGACGTAATAGGGCTGTAGAAGAGGATGTTGGTCCTCCACCACCGCCACAGGGAATAATTAATGTTGCGAATGTATCAAACATTGTGGCTCATGTGATTAATGCGGCTATGACCGCAGTGGCTCAGCAAATGCCACAAGCTCAACAACGAGCGCATGATGCACAAGCTCCTACGGGACCTTCTCCATGGGAGAGAGTTAGAGAGTCCTTTTTAAAGGGCCATCTCCCGGAGTTTGACGGAGATTCTAATGTTATTAGAGCAAATCAGTGGAAAAAGGATATGCAACGACATCTACGAATGGTGGAATGTAGTGAGGAGAAGAAACAAATCCTTGCTACTTTTAAACCTGTTGGGGCCGCATTGCATTGGTGGGAGTCGATGACTGCACCCGAACGGAGAGATACCATGACTATCACTGACTTCTGGGTTTTGTTTGACCAAAAGTATTTCCCTCCCGTAGTTCAAAGGGAGATAAGAAGGAGGCTTCAGGATGTGGTGCAAGGTGAGAGATCCGTGGCGGAATATGAAGAGGAGTTAACCCGGTTAGCAAGTTTTGTATCGGATGAGGTGACTCTGAAAGAGAGGAAGGTTTTAAAGTTTAAGGGAGGTTTAAACTGGAGAATCCGGAAACATTTGTTGGGTAATCCCGGCTTGCAAACTTTTGTTGAGGTAATGAATGAAGCATTGCTCCATTGCCAAGAACATAAGCTGTACATGTAGAGTAGCAAGAAAGCTATAGTGATGGGGCAAGCAGGAAAACCTGGAGGCAATGGGACTGGAGGAGGAGCATTTTCCTCATCCCAATCTTCGGGTAATAATCTGCGTGAAAGGGATCCCCAGCAAGGGGACTTGTCAAAAAGGCAACGCTCTGGTGGGTTTAACGTGGGTGGTAATAATAATTGTCATGGTTAACCAGGTTAGAAATAACCGGGGCCATCCGGGCCAAGGTGTTAACCAGTTTAGAAAAAATCGGGGCCGAAATGTGGAGATTATGAAGGGACGGTGTTTCCAATGCGGAGAGGCGGGTCATTATAAGAAGGAGTGTCCTCAGTTGTTAGGGGGTCGGCTTCCTAGAGTTCCTCAGTAGCCACAGGTTCATCTACCACCACAGGTACCTAACCTAGTTGCCCCTCCACAGCAGGGTCAACTATAGTATGGGAGAGTTTATCATATCCAGGATGCTATACTTCCTCCGGCTCTGCCGACGCCGCCAGCTATTGAGGTTAAGTTCCTTATTAAGGGGCACATGGGTCGTGTTTTGTTTGATACTGGTGCGACACACTCATTCATTTCTAGAAGTTTTGCTCAGTCTACAAAGTTGATTAAATGTGTTGAGAGTACTTTCACTAGCGTTGAGTCCTCTTTGGGTGATGGTTCGCTCATTTTCTTTATTTGTAAACAAATAGGAATTACTCTTGGTAATTTCTACTTTAAGGCCGATTTGCTCGTCCTTGACATGGTCGGGTATGATGTGATATTGGGTATGGATTGGCTAGTGAAGTATCATGCGATAGTTAATTGTTACGGGAAGAGTATAGTCTTTGCCGTTCCGGGACAAGAAATCTTCTTGGTAGTTATGCCTCGTTTAGAAGGAGATACTAATACTTATTTGTATTGTATCTCATAGGAGACTTCTCGGGATGTAGTTGTTCCCTTGAATTCTATTCTGGTTGTTAGAGATTTTGAGGATGTTTTCCGGGAAATACCGGGTTTGACTTCGAGTCGGGAGATCGAGTTTATGATCGATTTAGCACCGAAAATGAGACCAATTGCGAGAGCTCCATATCGCATGTCTCCAGTGGAAATGAGGGAGTTAAGAGATCAAATCCAGTAGTTGTTAGAGAAGGGATTCATTAGACGTAACACGTCGTCGTGGGGTGCTTCGGTGTTGTTTGTGAAAAAAAAAGGACGGTTCTATCCGGTTATGTGTTGATTACAGAGAGTTTAATAAAGTCACCATCCGGAATAAATACCCTTTGCCTCATATCGATGGCTTGTTTGATCAACTTAGGGGAGCGTCGTACTTCTCAAAAATCGATTTAAGGACGGGGTATCACCAGTTGAGGATACGGGAGAAGGATGTATCCAAGACCGCTTTTTTGTCGAGATATAGATCCTATGAATTTTTGGTTATGCCCTTTGGACTAACCAATGCCCCCGCTGTATTTATGGATCTCATGAATAGGGTATTTCGGGACTTCCTGGACCAATTTGTTATTGTATTTATCGATGACATCTTAGTCTATTCTCGAATGGAATCTGATCATGCTATTCATTTGAGGTTGGTCCTTCAAAGATTGAGCGATCACCAATTGTATGCTAAGTTCGAGAAGTGCGGCTTTTGGTTGTAAGAGGTACAGTTTTTGGGACATATTGTGACATCCCAGGGTATATCGGTGGATCCGAACAAAGTGGTTGCGGTGAGGGAGTGGGGTCAACCCACGACGCCTATCGAGATTCGTAGTTTTTTTTAGGTTTGGCGGGTTATTATCGCCGGTTTATCAAGGGTTTCTCCAAAATTTCTATCCCTCTGATAAATCTAACCCAGAAAGGGGTGCAGTTTGTATGGGATGATTCTTGTCATGATGCGTTTGACGAGCTCAAAGGAAGGTTGACTTCGGCTCCAGTTCTTGCATTGCCAAAGCCGGGGTTGGAATATCTAGTCTTCACCGATGCATCTCACCAAGGATTAGGAGGTGTACTTCAAAAGGAGCGACGGGCTTTTGCTTATGCTTCCCGCAAGCTCAAGCCAAATAAAAGAAATTATCTGGTGCATGACTTAGAGCATGTCGCGGTTGTCTTTTCCTTGAAGATTTGGAGGCATTATCTCCTAGGGGAGAAATTTAGTCTTTTCACGGACCATAAATCGCTGAAGTATTTATTTTCCCAAAAGGATTTAAATATGCGACAACGTCGATGGCTAGAGTTCGTAAAATATTATCAATTCTACATTCACTACCACCCGGGCAAGGCGAATGTGGTAGCGGATGCTTTGAGCAGAAAGACCGAAGGGGAGATGGCGAAAGTATGGAAAGCAAAATGGAAGGCGCTTGGCCAACATGATGAAGCTGCTAGGGCGTTTATGTCTGTAATGACTGTTACGCCTACTATTGTGACAAGAGTGGTTGATGACCAAAGGAGGGACAAAGATTATCAAGACCACATACACAAGTTGTTGACCGAGGGAGAAGAATCCTACTCTATTGGCTCTGAGGGTGGGGTGCGTTTCCACGGGAGACTCATTGTCTCGAATGAAGGGGACTTAAGAATGGCCGTAATGGCGAAATCTCGCGGTTCCAAATTTGCAGTGAATCTGAGTAACAACAAAATGTATGAAGACATGCGCCATCAGTATTGGTGGCCAGGCATGAAGAGGGATATTTCTGAGTTCGTGTCCCAATGCACCACTTGTCAATTGGTCAAGATTGATCATCAACGACCGATCGGTTTGTTGCAACCGTTGGAGATCGCAGTATGGAAATGGGAGAGCATATTAATGGACTTTATTACGGGGTTGCCAATGTCACAAAAGGGTCATGATTCTATTTGGGTTATCATTGATCGCTTGACGAAGTCGGCACACTTCCTACCGGTCTGCACCGATTACAACACCGCTCGTTATGCCCGGTTGTTCATTGAGGAAGTTGTTAGACTGCATGGGGTGCCCTTAAATATAGTTTTCGAATGAGACAAGATCTTTGTTTCCCACTTTTAGCGAAGTTTCCAAGAGGCCATGGGAACCGAATTGAAGTTAAACACTTCTTATCATCCTCAAACAGATGGGCAGATAGAAAGGGTCAACCAAATGTTGGAGAATATGCTCCGTATGTGTGTGCTTGATTTCAAAGGTAGTTGGGAACAATATCTCCCATTGGTCGAATTTTCTTATAATAATTCATACCAATTCACTATTGGGATGGTGCCCTATGAAGCTTTGTATGGCCGACCTTGTAGACCGCCCACTTGTTGGTTAGAGGTGGGGGATAACCAGTTTCTCGGACCTGAAATGATCCGGGACACTTCTTATAAAATTGAACTCATTAGGAATCGCATTCGGATAGCCCAAGATCGAAAAAAGAGCTACGCCGATGCTGGTAGAAGGCATGTGGAGATGGAGATCGGGGACCAAGTATTGGTGCGAGTGTCGCCTATGAAAGGCATCAAGCGTTTTGGGAAGAAAGGGAAGCTTGCACCGCGTTAGGTTGGACCTTTTACTATTATTACTAGGGTGGGTCCGGTGGCGTATCAACTTGCTTTATCGGAACACTTGAAGCAAGTCCATGACGTGTTCCAGGTCTCCTCTTTGAAGAAATACAAGAGGTGTGAAGGTGCCCTTTGGCACATTCCTTTTGAGGATATTGAGTTGCAACCCGACATTTCACCTGAGGAACAACCGGTTGCTATTTGAGAGCTTGGGGAACGTAGGTTGAGATCCCGGGTAGTGCCCTTGGTTAGAGTGCAATGGAGTCATTACAATATCGAGGAATCGACATGGGAACGCGAAGATGATATGCGGGGAAAATATTCGCATCTCTTTATACAAGCTACACGCCTGAATTTTGGGGGCAAAATTCCCTCATAAGGAGGGGAGTAGGTAACAACCCTCTCTTTTGAGAACCTATTTTATATTTACTTACTGTGTGATATAATTATATATAAAATGTTGGAATGTTGAGTAAGAATTAATTTAATGAAGAAGAGTTAATATTTACTAAGATGTTGCATATTTACCTTATGTGTAGGTAAATATCCCCATGTTGTGTTTTATTGTGTCATAAGATTTAAAATGGCATTATGGTTTAAAATGAAAATGAAACTTGAAATGAGTTATAAAATTTCCAAATGATAATTTGGAGGGCGTAGTTAGTCCCGAAATGTGCAAGATAGTCAAAATAAGTGTCATATTGTAATTTGAGGTTTCGGTCACTTTTGACTAGTTATAGCTTAAATGTGTAGTTGCGAGTCATTTTATGACGGTATTAATCATTTTAAGCTAGAATTTACACTTAAGCTACGATTTTTAAGTCTTGCATTTAATTTATTTCTCGTAAGAGCATTTAGTGACCTAGAGAGAAAGAGAGAAGAAGAGAACTTTGGAGAAAGAGAGGAGAAGGGAAGAAATTTAAGCTTGGATTTTTGATCTTGCATTCACCTTCCAAAATATGAGATCCCTACACCAAGGAAAGTTTTCTACTTGCTACTATGTGATTTAAGATGAATAATTAGTATTGATAGTTGTGGATTAGTTATGGTTTAACAAAGTTAGGGTTTTTATGAATTTATGGGTTTTGAATCCTTGAAGGTTGATTTGGATGGATATTGGTCTAAATCATTGTTGTTTAAATGCATTCATAATCAGTTGGTGACAATAAATGAGCTTAGTTTGGGTTGATTGGAGTTGGGGAAATTTAGGAGTCCAAAACTCCATAGCCAAACTTGGCAAATTTGCAGGGCCGAATCGATTCGGCCATGTCCGAATCGATTCGCCCAAGGGGACGTTTTCAGGTCTGCTTGGACAGAATCGATTCGTCCAAGCCGAATCGATTCGGTAGTTTACAGAATCCCAGGTTTTCTTGTCCGAACTGATTCGCTTTTTGGGCGAATCGATTCGAGTTCCTGCTATTTTAAGTTAGTTTTATAACTCAATTTTTAACCTTTTTCTTTAGGTTTAGGACCTAGGAACATTATTGTATGTAGTAAATTTAGAGTCCTTGAGTTTTAGTTGAGTTGAGTCATTACCCTACGTTAGGAATGGGTTAAACGGGGTTTGTTCTTGAGGTGTACCAATTTGAGATTTGGACATTTCTTTCCCTTAATATATTATTAGGAATTTAGGAGTTGTCTGCCCATACTTAGAGACCTTAGGGGCTCATTGGACGTACATAAGACCTTTAGACTTGTAGAATTTATTGTGATCACTTGGAGAATAAGTCGGGACTTAAAATATGAGGAATATTAATGAGAATATTCAATGATGATGGTTTCGAATAAAATGAACCAAACATATGGATAATGGAAATTAAAATGAGATTTAAATGGTAAATGCTAATTTACCTAAACACACCTATCTAAATGCTATCATAAGGGAAGCTCGCGCATGAGGTGATGTCCCCTGACTAGTGAATGCAGGGAGACTATAGTCCTCGGCCATATGCGGGATTGTTATATGTTTTATTCTGCGCTAGTGAGGTAATTCCGGGTGTGGTTATGACTCACTCGCAGGTATATGGCCACTTCCCAACGTGCGTTAGGTGCCCAGGTTGTCTTGTTTGATAGGCCCTAGAAGATGGTAGTCATTTAGGTGCGTGCCTAGTGGGGAAACTCGGAGGGGCGGTCTTAGAATCGTTATATGTATAAGAATATAACCATTCTGAATTCAAGTGGGACTTGAAATATGTGAAATGCCATAAGCGTATATGATGGTAATTATATTCCTGTTAAGGAATGAAAACCGAAATGGAATAATGGTTAATGATGGAGACTTTTAATCAATGAGGTTTAATTATATTTTCTTGCTTAATTGAATGAAAGTTATAATCATTTATATTGTACTCTTATGCTTAAAATTATGTTGTTAGATTCTCATCTTCATCATTCATGTATAACTGTTCATACCTATCATGCTTCTTATTCATCTTGTAATCATATAAAACCGGTCCCTTACCCGTTCATTTTCCTTGTTGTGCATGCTATTGTATCCGCTCAGGTGCTCCGCCTTATGGGCGCCCGTTTTGATAATCCCCCTCCAATGCTTTTGAGGAGCTGTAAGATTTTGCGGATATTATAGGATGTTTTGTTAGACGCTTTCATTTCTTTGTATTCTAGATATGAACGGGTCTTTCACTCGGGCATGTTGCCCAAACTTTTGTAACTGTTTAATGAATGTATTATGTAAATTATTAAACTGTTGTATTACATTGTATGTAATTGTCGGCCGACAACATATTCAGTCCTCTTTTTGTATATTTGTTATGGTTGTAACATAAACTCTTTTGGAATTCCACTTTCTCTTCAGATTGGGTTGTTTAAATTATTAGCAACCCATTTTCTGAATTATTAGCAACTCTTTTGTAACAAAAACTCTTTTGTAATAAAACTAAATTTAAAATTTTTAGCAACCCGTTTTCTGAATTATTAGGTGGTTTTCCCGTATACTTATTTTATTGTTGTGATGCTGAGAATGATTTTCATCCATGATTCCGTTATATTGGAGTATCGGGCTGGCCACCCCTTATTTCAGATCACGGGTTGTCACAGTAAACATTCATATATCCTTTTTTTCAGCATGTCAACGCTTTGTTTATTTTTCTTCTTCAAGAGAGTAATATGTGTCTGTAAAGATATAGCTAGTTTTTAGTTATGTTATTAGTTTTGTTATTAGTTTGTTAGACAAAGTGTCAGTATGTTAGACAATCTATTATCACAGATTAGTATATATATATATTGTTTGTAATCAGTAATAATATACAACTTGTTCATTATTCAATTACTCTTTTCTCTGAATATTTTCACGGTATCGGAGTTATCACCATGTAAGAGAACCATTCCTCATCATCTTCTTTTGAAAATTATTCCCCTATAAATAAATCTGCTCCCATTGCTTTTTGTCAAGCTTTTTCTGTAAAACTTGATAATAACTATTTGTTATAGCGGCACCAAGTGAATGTTATTATTAGAGGTGACAAAATCCATAAATTCTTCTCATATAAAATAACTCCTCAAGCTAAATTTGTTTCCAAAGAAGATGCTTTATTGACTCAAGATCAAATAAATCAAGATTTTATTGACTTTATGTATATGCATATTGTTGTCAATTTTATCAAATACCGCAAGTGCACGGGTAATTATAGAATAGCGAGTGTAAGTACTGGTCGAACCCACAGAGATTTATCAATTTTTTCGTTAAAAATAATTGTGAATGAGATGTGATGTGATAATTAAACTAGATGAAATGGGTCTGGAAATGAGATGTGATAATTAAACTAAGGAAACAAAAACAAAAAGTAGGACTACGAGATACATAATCAAAAGAGTGTGAAAACTAGGACGGTGGATCAATTTATCACATTCAACTAATATTATGTAATAATCAAAACTCGTCAGTCCCGATTTTATAAATCAAATTAAATCGACTCTCGTCGTATTTAATTCGGAGGATAACACGGATAAGTTCCCCATAAAATTTAACGTCTATAAATTAAGATGGCTCATATCCATATTCCCTTAAAAGTTCGCTTTTAGATTTCAATGTATAGTCTTTAAGCATGGACTATCAAAACATTCGGGTGCAAGAATAATCCCTCAAAAAGTACTCACACTTAAAAATAGAAATATGATGTTTTGTAACACAAATCCGAAAGTTTAAAACACACTATCGTGTCGTTTTAAATGAATACCGAATTTTTAAGAGCTTTAGCATATATCGGGAACAAAGACGGATTTAAATCACCCAAAATATTAATCAAACATGAAGAGGATAATCCCGGGTTTTAATTTTACACAATTAAAACATAATTTCCTAATAAATAAATGCGGAAGCGTAAACGGTGTGATGGTTCAACAAAACAAATACTAAAATCCCAAAGTTTAGTATGAATTCCAAGTCCTAGAATTTTCCTAAGTCATAATTAACAATTATCCAAAGTTAGGCGAAACCAATTTTAGCAAATGACTTGAATAAACCAAATTTACCCAATATTTAATTTAGTCCCAAATTAAATGAGTGTGATAATTAAACCAAATTTTTTCTTGAAATTATCCTAAAGCATGCGTTCTAAATTTTGTGCAAGATAAAATAAACAATGTCACACTACGCCGAGATGTACGAGGAAAAACCCAAGACGGGAAACAACCTCGGACGGCCCTAGCCACAAGTCCACTAGATACGGAATTACAATTACAAGACAAGAGACTTACAACACTCGACTCGAACCCTCTCAATCCCCGATGCACCTCCTTGTAGAAACCTCTTCCAAGCAAACAACCTCGGAACACCACCGCGGTCTCGGAATCCACCGATGGGACTTTATATGGTCACCGTCACCCAAGCATGGAGCCTTTCTCCGTGTGGGTAGAATCTCAACAAAGGTCTTCTTTGTGATGGGGTGTAGAAGCAAACCCGAAATGTCTCTTGAATTCGGTAGAGAAAACCGGTGCCAAAAACTCCAAGCAATTGATATAAATATAGACACTTGGGTAAACAATTATTGGGTGTAAACTAGAGTGTGTATGAATTTTTCATTAAAAATTAACACTCAAAACTTGAACATTTTCCTAAACTAATTTTGCTCTCAAACTCTCTCTAGGAGATAAACAATGTTGGAAAAGTTATCTTAGAAAATGTGTTTCCCGCACATAATAATGTATGAAAAAGTTGGTTAAAAACCAAGTGGGGAAAGTGGGAGAAAACTGCAAAAAACTGCTCAAAACTGTTCCCGCCCTGGCGTCTCGTTAGAACGAACTTGACTCTCGTTCGAACGAAACTTCTAACGAGCGACCAGCCTAGGCTCGTTAGAATCTCGTTAGATACCTCGTTAGAACGAAAAACTCGTTCAAACGACATATCGAACGACTGACCAGTTTAGGGTCGTTGGCAAACTCGTTCGAACGAAACTGGTTCGAACGACAAAACTCGTTCGAACGAAATCTGGTTCGAACGAAAAAACTCGTTCGAACGACATTTCTAACGAACGACCAGAAAGTATGTAAAATTCGATTTTGGCCCAGAAACTTTTATATACTTATTTTAAAGTTCTATTTGATTCTTTCTGAAAATAAAATGCAGTTTTAATTACACCTAACACCCAATACAAATTGTTCCAAGCTCCTATATTAATATAATTACATTCATACCTTGGGAGCATGGAACCTTAGTTGATGACGTAGAAACGAGGCACGCAAACCGGCATTTTGATGAAGCTTTAAATTCTTTGCCGCTACGTCTTCAACATACACTTCATAGGCTTGAGAATATTACAAATGAATACTATCCTATGAATAAATGTTTTTGTCCGGAATTGAGCCAAAACTATATATGAACTCAATTGGAAATTTGTGTCCTTACAAATCTCCCCCTTTGGCTATTCCGGGACAAAAACCAAACAAAAATCCTAAAGGGCCGTCAAGCTCTACTAGACTCAAAACATAACCCGCCCAAACTTGACTCAACCCAAGGATCAAACGCTTTGCCATTAAACAATGTTGCTTTAGAAGAATACCTGCACACTTAAGCAAACTCATCAAATGCATAGGGAATATCAAAGTATTAAATGCAATTAATTAATTACTCCCCCTAAATTCTCACCTTTATCAAACAATGACATTTACTTAGAAAGACGTCTCCCCCTAAGATAAATCTCCCCAAACTAAGATACGATAATAATAGGATTAGATACCATTTCTCCCCCTATCATCATTCTCCCCCTTTTTGTTCGGGAATAGGCAAAGGATAAAGAACTAATAAACAACATGTGAAAGCTTAAAGTGATAAGACATGAAAGCATATGGGCAATAAAAGCAGGGCAAAGACAAATATCATATATATAGATACCAAAAATATACCAATAGAGCACTTGCATATATATATATATAGATATAAACACACACATGACACAAAATACAATAAGTTTGCACACTCGGATGGCAAAAATGTGTCATATGGAAACGGAAGTGTAGGGGTGTGTACTAGCAACAATTAAATTTAGACCCAAACACTTAAGAAACGTTCACGGAGTTCTCATTTGATTGCAAACTTCATCACAGTTAAATATAACCTCATGTGACAATATAAAGATTGAACTCAATGAACAAACATACACAATGCATACAAGCCTAGCATGATGATGATTCTACAAACCAAATAGAGTCATGACATTAAAGACAACTAGGATAAACGGACATTGTGCAAACCGTTGATATACCATCCAATTCTCCCTCATTAAGCATATATATTCTTTTGTTATTGAATGAATATATCAAACAAACATAGGCCTTGGCAATTGATTTCTTTTTAATGGCAAATATTCTGTTTTTAGGCCTTTGGATCACGTATTTCTTTTAGATCCAATCAACGGTGGCTTACTATCGCAAAGGATTTAATTCATCCTTTCGGAGCCCTTCCCCGTGCATATATTAATTTATCATGTTTTTCATTTTTCACACAAATCTCACATGCAACGGATTTTGACATGCACTAGTCCTCCTAGGTCATAGATATGTAGATGACTAGATTGATAGGAGAACACCTCAAAAAGCTCAAATATAACATGTGACATTAAGATTTCAAAAGAGCTCGTGCATGTGTGAAAAGAGGCATATGAAATAGAATCCATTTAATCAATACAAAATCCAACTACTCCATAAAATATGGTAGAGAACATAATAAGGATTGAAAATCTAAACCAAAAGTTCTAGCCACGTGGGAGCGTAAATGATGGGATTCAAACACAAATATATGCCACATAAAGTGTGTCAAACAAAAATACACACAAAATAAAAATCTTTTTGAGTTTTTAACATATTTAATCAAAAATAAATATTTACTCAAAAGGAGAAACAAAAATCATTTGTATTTTTCATTAAGCTTAAATGAAAAAAGATAAAACACAAATGATAAACAAAAATCTTTTTATATTTTTCAATTAATTCAAACACAAAATATAATACAAAAAGATAAACAAGTCATGATTTCTAGCATGTGATATGAAATAAGGTTATGACTAGAAAATGACTAAACAAGCATACATTTAGCATATGAATATAGAATGAAGTACAAACGCTAAAGTATGCAAACACTAACACATTCATCCTTTAGTTTTAGCAAGGGAGGAAGCATGTGAAAGTAAATGAGAATCAACAACCCTATTTTGTAAGGCAACCAAGTCGGATTTCCTAACCCAAATTAATGAAGAATGACTATTTTGGGGTGTAGGAACGTTAAATACCGTGGTTACTTTACTATGGGGTTTTCTAGGAATTCGTTTAAGATCTAAACAAAATTTCCTAAGATGACCTTGTCGACCACAATGTGTACAAGTGAGAACATGTCGAAAAGATTTACTTAAGGAGTGATCTTTAAAAGTATTCCTAGTTGATTCTCCTAAAACATTGGTTCGGGCATTATGAGTAAATTCATTACAAGGATTGAAGCCTAAACCACAAGTGTCATTTTTAATTTGGACCGTTCCTAACATTTTATCTAGTTTTTCCGAACGACACTCCAAATCAAATTTGACAATACTAGAATCTTTTAATTTATTTTCCAATTCTACAATGTTAGATTCTAGTAAAACATTTCGCTCTTCAAAAGCAAGAAGCTCCTTTTTCAAGGATTTCATTAAACTCCTAAGGCTATTTCTTTCGCCTTCTACATAATCAAGCTTCTCTTGAAGAGTCCTCACATGTGTCCTAAGGTCTTCTATTAGGCACTATCATCAACGACCTTGACACTCTTTCTTAAACAAGCTTCTAACTTCAAATTAGTTCCTTTCAAATTAATAGATTCTTTATATAATTCATGAAAAGCATTTTGAAGTTCACTCACATCAACCTCTTCTTCATTTTCACTCTCACTTTCTTCTTCACTCTCACTATCATTAAAAACAAGGGAATCATGAACAATGACCTTGGAAGTGGCATGTGCAATCGTGTCATCAATCGATGAGTTCTCATTATCACTCACATGACTAGCCATAAAAGCCACAAAATTTTTCTTAGTTGGGGAATCGGGCTTTTCTTCCTTATCACTATCACTAAGGGTTGCATTATATGAAATGGGTCGCTTACCATCTTTCCTTAGTTTAGTGGGGCACTCATTAGCCCTATGGCCATAACCTTCACAACCAAAACACTTGTTAGACTCGTCCCTATCTAAATTGTCATTACTAGGTTTAGGGATTCTCTCGGCTTTAGAAATCTTCTCGCTTTTATCATGTTTAGAAGTATCAAATTTCTTAAAATCATTTTTAAATTTATCTTTGTTAAATTTAAGAAATTTTCTAAATTTGCGAGCAAACAAAGCCATATCTTCCGAGTCACTTTCACTATCGCTCTCTACTACTTGTTTGACCTCTTTTCGGGCTTTTAAAGCAACACCCTTTTCAATTTTCTTTTCAGTTTTAGAGGGAAACATATCTAGTTCATAGGTTTGTAAATCACCTACAAGCTCTTCTAATTTCGTAGAGGCTAAAGTGGGTAAAGAATTTAAAACGGTCACTTTAGGAATAAATCTATCGGGAAGGGACCTTAAAATTTTCTTTACTACACGGTCGTCAGGTATTTTCTCTCCCAAGTTAAAGGATGAATTAACAATGTCAGAAAGTCTACCATAAAATTTATCAAAAGTTTCTTTTTCATCCATTTTGATAGTTTCAAATTGAGTGGTGAGGTTTTGGAGTTTTGAAGCTTTAACGACACTTCCTTAATGAGTTAATTGAAAAATATCCCAAGCTTCTTTAGCGGTTTCACACGTCATAATACGTCGGAATTCATCCGGTGCGACAGCGCTAAACAAGGCATTTAAACCACAGGAATTAAAATTAGCAAGTTTAAACTCATTTTCAGTCCATCTATCGGCGGGTTTGATAACACGTTCATTTTCAACTAAGTAAGTTGGTGGGGAGTACCCGTTAACAACAGACATCCAAACTCTCTCGTCGATAGATTTTAGTGCCGATCTCATTCGCGCTTTCCAATACGCGTAGTTTGAACCATCGAAAATAGGAAATTTTGAAAATGGGGAAAAATCCATTTTAGCCAAAAATTAAAGGATCTTAACGAAATAATTTATCGTTTTTGGCTCTGATACCAATTTGAAGAGGATAATCCCGGGTTTTAATTTTACACAATTAAAACATAATTTCCTTATAAATAAATGCGGAAGCGTAAACGGTGTGATGGTTCAACAAAACAAATACTAAAATCCCAAAGTTTAGTATTAATTCCAAGTCCTAGAATTTGCCTAAGTCATAATTAACAATTATCCAAAGTTAGGCGAAACCAATTTTAGCAAATGACTTGAGTAAACCAAATTTACCCAATATTTAATTTAGTCCCAAATTAAATGAGTGTGATAATTAAACCAAATTTTATCTTGAAATTATCCTAAAGCATGCGTTCTAAATTTTGTGCAAGATAAAATAAACAATGTCACACTACGCCGAGATGTATGAGGAAAAACCCAAGACGGGAAACAACCTCGGACGGCCCTAGCCACAAGTCCACTAGATACAGAATTACAATTATAAGACAAGAGACTTACAACACTCGACTCGAACCCTCTCAATCCCCGATGCACCTCCTTGTAGAAACCTCTTCCTAGCGAACAACCTCGGAACACCACCGCGGTCTCGGAATCCACCGATGGGACTTTATATGGTCACCGTCACCCAAGCATGGAGCCTTTCTCCTTGTGGGTAGAATCTCAACAAAGGTCTTCTTTGTGATGGGGTGTAGAAGCAAACCCGAAACGTCTCTTGAATTCGGTAGAGAAAACCGGTGCCAAAAACTCCAAGCAATTGATATAAATATAGACACTTGGGTAAACAATTATTGGGTGTAAACTAGAGTGTGTATGAATTTTTCATTAAAAATTAACACTCAAAACTTGAACATTTTCCTAAACTAATTTTGCTCTCAAACTCTCTCTAGGAGATAAACAATGTTGGAAAAGTTATCTTAGAAAATGTGTTTCCCGCACATAATAATGTATGAAAAAGTTGGTTAAAAACCAAGTGGGGAAAGTGGGAGAAAACTGCAAAAAACTGCTCAAAACTGTTCCCGCCCTGGCGTCTCGTTCGAACGAACTTGACTCTCGTTCGAACGAGACTTCTAACGAGCGACCAGCCTGGGCTCGTTAGAATCTCGTTAGATACCTCGTTAGAACGAAAAACTCGTTCGAACGACATATCGAACGACTGACCAGTTTAGGGTCGTTGTCAAACTCGTTCGAACGAAACTGGTTCGAACGACAAAACTCGTTCGAACGAAACTGGTTCGAACGACAAAACTCGTTCGAATGAAACTGGTTCGAACGACAAAACTCGTTCGAACGAAATCTGGTTCGAACGAAAAAACTCGTTCGAACGACATTTCTAACGAACGACCAGAAAGTTTGTAAAATTCGATTTTGGCCCAGAAACTTTTATATACTTATTTTAAAGTTCTATTTGATTCTTTCTGAAAATAAAATGCAGTTTTTATTACACCTAACACCCAATACAAATTGTTCCAAGCTCCTATATTAATATAATTACATTCATACCTTGGGAGCATGGAACCTTAGTTGATGACGTAGAAACGAGGCACGCAAACCGGCATTTTGATGAAGCTTTAAATTCTTTGCCGCTACGTCTTCAACATACACTTCATAGGCTTGAGAATATTACAAATGAATACTATCCTATGAATAAATGTTTTTGTCCGGAATTGAGCCAAAACTATATATGGACTCAATTGGAAATTTGTGTCCTTACAAAACATGATAAATTTCACCTAGTCCTAGTAAAGAAATTACACTAGCATAATGGAAGACATCATAAAATTGCAAGAATGAGTGTGAAAACAGCTTTTTTCGAAAGACCGTAAAAATCCGTTTTTTCGCGCCTTTTTCAAGTTGATCATCAATTTGCACCAAATTCCGTCATTACCTACAAAAATTTCTCTAGGCAACTTTTTTCACAAATTAGCAAAGAATATTATAAAATTATTGAAGCAACCATTTTTGAATTAAAATTACCGTTTTATATAAAATTCCAATTATTCTTGCATTTTTTCCTTTTATAATAAAATAGTACTAAGAATTTATTAAACAAAATAAAACGGAACTAACAACGTATACATTTGGGTAAAAAATATACAAATGAATGCACTCATCAAATACCCCGAAACCTAAACTCTTCTAGTCCTCGAGCAAGACTAAAATTTGAAAATCTAACTCACTTTCGTAGGAATCACGATTGTACTTAGCACGTGCAACAAGCCGTTAAACCCCTAGGTTATCCTAGTGGACGAGTTTTGCCTAGTGAGGGTTTGCAGTGAATATACCCACAAAATTCAAAAACAAGACTCAATATAAAAGACTCAATAGTAATATAAACAAGTTTGAATACAAACTTCATGAATAGAGTAAAATTTCACTTTTTAATCTCAACTTATCATGAGTGTGTGCATAGCCAATATAACCCTCCATTTCAAAAGATTTGATCGTTACATTTCTTATCCGAAAGTTCATTTTGATTTTAAAATCTCACGGGATGCACTCTCAATCGAACACTCGGAAATGAGTAATTACTCTCGGTATATGTGAATATAAATGAACAAACTTGACATATACATAATCAAAAATGGACTTTTATAATGGATGAATATGATCTCATGAACAGAAAATCGATTACTTGTTGAAAACATTGAATCACACCATAGATCCTATTCATCTTCTCACCACACTATAAATAACTTCACTTGACATCTATTAGGACTATCTTTGGTTGTATTGTAGGCTCGAATTTGGATAGATAGAATGGTTTTTGGAGTTCAAAATTTCTGTGAATATAGTGGTTTTTCAGTATTTGACTTTTAGGCACTTTTTCCTCCAACCTCCATTTTTCTTTTCTTTTCAACTCACTCTTTTTCCCTTTGTTCCTTTCTTCCCTTTTTTCACACATCATTCTTTTGTAAACTTTTTTTTCTTTCTTTTTTGCCTTTTTTTTCACCTCCATTTTTTTTTTCAACTCACATTTCTTTTTTTTTTCATCTTTTTCTTTCTTTTTTTTTCACATTATTTTTGCAACCTCATTTTCCTTTGGCCTTTTTCCTATCGTAATTTTACCCTTGTATTCTCAGAAAATGGGTTTGGCTCTTTTTTGGGGTTTTAAGTCCTTGTTGGAGTTGGGTAGGATAATGGATTTTCAACAAAAGGCTTATTTTATTTTTGGCTCAAATGCGCTTGCATCTGAGTAATGTAAAAAGTTCGGAGTTTAGGATTACTTTTGAACTTTCAAACGATGGCCTAATCTCATTTCTCAAGATTCGTTAAGTTAATTTGTGTCTAAAGACGACTTACTAAGATTCTGGTGCTTAAGATTCACATTTTGACTTTTTGTTTCAGTAATTGAATAAAACAATGAATTTGAGATCATCAACAAATTTTATCAATAAAGGAATTTTGAGTTATTTTAACTCGAATTCATTTAAATCTCTCGAAAACGATGAATGGCACAATATCTTACCCAGTTAAAAATCTCCATATTTATTCGTTAAGCATATTAACTTTTGCCTCAATATCCATTTTCGATCATATTATATGGCTAATGTGTAATAAATTTCTTAAGTTGAGAGATCCATGAATTAATTCTATATTAAGAAATAGTTTCAAAACTCAATTCTTTTGAAAATCTTTTAGGATTTTTCAATTTTTTCTCATTTTTTGAATTAATTTTTGAATTTTTTTCTCATTTTTGTTTTCAAAAATATCATCCTTACCCCCAAACCTAAATTTTACATTGTCCTCCATGTATGCTCAAATAAAAATACGGACAAAGAAAATAAAATAAAGAAGTAAAATGATGATACATGTTAACTAAGAAAAATAACAAAAAAAAAATACACAAATAATATACAACCACGTGACAATTACCATCATCACCATAAGTTAATAATCGAAAGAGTTGTGGGTCATTCCATTTAAAAAACATTATAGCACTAAGTGCCAAAACATCATAACTTTTAGAACATGACCGCACATCACAAATTTCAACCATAAATCTATGATCATAATGGTGTGTACCGAAATTATCACTAATAAACAAATTTGACTCGCACAAATCATATGCCGATACATCACATGGAGGTAATAAATTACAATAAGGATCCAAATATTTACGATCCTTTTTTTGAAAATAATCACCTAAAATTGGGGATGCATACACGACTCCTAAATGTGAGACTTTATGAAAAGCGCAGGAAGAAAAAGTATCACGGGGTGATACGATTTCTTCATCAACAATAGGAGGACCGTCATAAATACTTGAAGTCTCACTAAAATCGGATGACGAATCCTCAAATAAATTATCCTACATATAAAAAGAATCAACATTTTTCTCAATTAAAGGAGGAGAAATGTCGACAAACTGTAACATTTAAGTCATCACAAGTACTACATGTGTAAAGATTGTCAAATTTTTCCTCCTCATAAAATTGATTATCCCCATTTAATTCATGATTATTTTTAGAAATATCATCATTATACCATTTGTTTACCTCTTGCCAATTGATACACTTTCGTGGACTAATAGTAATTACAGGGGTTGGATTCTCATCCATACCTTTTTTAATTTTTAAAATGGCTACGGACCCATCTAACTCAAATTGAAATGCGAAGTAATCTAAATTTTTAGTATTTTGTAAAAACACGTCCACAGGATCAATTAAGGAATATGAGAAAGATGACGTGATAACAATATGAGGATCACCGATTGTAATTTACAACGCACGATTTGTTTTTATTTTTATTTTTTTTACGGACCACCTACTAAAAAAATAATTCTGTAAATTTCCCAAAAAAAAATCGATTTTTTTCAAATTTGTATGTGTTTTTGTGGTAAACTAGTACTAAAAGTACTATTTATTAAAAAAAAAAACTTAAAGATGATTTTTTTTTTGTACTAACTAAAAAAAACATTAATATTAGTGGTTGATTTTTTTTAAAGATTTTATTTATGAAACTTTTACTAACAAAAATGCGAAAAGTAAAAAAAAAACTAGTCCGAAAGTCCCAACTTCTTGTCAACGGCACCAAAAACATCTAACAAATCCCCGACAACGGCACCAAAAACTTGTTGTCAATTTTTTCAAATACCGCAAGTGCACGGGCTATTGTAGTATAACGAGTGTAAGTACGTGTCGAACCCACATAGATTTATCAATTTTTTCGTTAAAAATAATTATGACTGTCCAACTAGACGAAAAGGGTCTAGAAATATGATGTGATAATTAAACTAAGCAAACTCAAACAAAAAGTAGGACTACGAGATACATAATCAAAGGAGCGTGAAAACTAGGACGTTGGATCCATTTCGCAACATTCAACCAATATTATGCAATAATTTAAACTCGTCAGTCCCGATTTTATAACTCAAATTAAATCGACTCTCGTCGTTTTTAATTCGGAGGATAACACAGTTAAGTTCCCCAAAAAAATTAACGTCTCTAAATTAAGACGGCTAAAATACCTATTCCCATAATAGTTCACTTTTAGATTTCAATGTATAGTCTTTAAACATGGACTATCAAAACAATCGAGTTCAACCATAATTCATCAAAAAGTATTCACACTTAAAAATAAAAATATGATTTTTTATCACACAAATCCGAAAGTTTAAAACACACTCTCGTGTCGTTTTAAATGAATACCGAATTTTTAAGACCTTTAGCAAATATCGGGAACAAAGATGGATTTAAATCACGAATAATATTAATCGAACATGATAGATTTCACCTAGTCCTAGTAAAGAAATTACACTAGCATAATGGAAGACATCATAAAGTTGCAAGAATGAGTGTGAAAACAGCTTTTTTTCGAACGACCGTAAAAATCAGCTTTTTCGCACCTTTTTCAACTTGATCATCAATATGCACCAAATTCCGTCATTACCTGCAAAAATTTCTCTACGCAACTTTTTTCACAAATTAGCAAAAGAATATTATAAAATTTTTGAAGCAACTATTTTTGAATTAAAATTGCCGTTTTATATCAAAATTCCATTATTCTTGCATTTTTTTTCCTTTTATAATAAAATAGTCCTAAGAATTTATTAAATAAAACAAAACGGAACTAACAATGTATAAATTTGGGTAAAAAAAATATACAAATTAATGCACTCATCAAATACCCCGAAATCTAAACTCTGCTAGTCCTCGAGCAAGAATAAAATTTTAAAATCTAACTCACTTTCATTGCAATCACGATTGCACTTAGCACGTGCAACAAGCAGTTAAACCCCTAGGTTATCCTAGTGGACGAGTTTTGTCTAGTGAGGGTTTGTAGTGAATATACCCACAAAATTCAAAAAAAGACTCAATATAAAGGACTCAAAAGTAATATAACCAAGTTTGAATACAAACTTCATAAATATAGTAAAATTTCACTTTTCAATCTCAACTTATCATGAGTGTGTGCATAGCCAATATAACCCTCCATTTCAAAAGATTTGATCGTTACATTTCTTATCCGAAAGTTCGTTTTGATTTTAAAATCTCATGGGATGCACTCTCAATTGAACACTCGGAAATGAGTTATTTACTCTCGGTATATGTGAATAAAAGAGTAAATTTAAATGAACAAACTTCACATATACATGATCAAAAATGGACTTTTATAATGGATGAATATGATCTCATGAACGGAAAATCGATTACTTGTAGAAAACATTGAATCACACCATCGATCCTCTTCATCTTCTCTCCACACTATAACTAACTTCACTTGACACCGATTAGAACTTTCTTTGGTTGTATTGAAGGCTCGAATTTGGATAGAAAGAATGGTTTTTGGAGTTCAAAATTTCTGAGAATATAGTGGTTTTTCGGTATTTTGAAATTTATGCACTTTTTCTTCCAACCTCCATTTTTCTTTTCTTTTCAACTCACCCTTTTTTCCTTTCTTCCCTTTTTTCACACATCATTATTTTGCAAACTTTTTCCTTCTTTCTTTTTGGCCTTTTTTTTCACCTCCATTTTTTTTTTTCATCTTTTTCTTTCTTTTTTTTTCACATTATTTTTGCAACCTCATTTTCCTTTGGCCTTTTCCAGTCGTAATTTTACCCTTGTATTCTCAGAAAATGGGTTTGGCTCTTTTTATGGACATTTAACTCTCAGTTGGAGTTGGGTAGGATAATGGGTTTGCAACAAAAGGCGTATTTTATTTTTGCCTCACATGGGCTTGCATCGGAGTAATGTAAAAAGGTAAGAGTTTAGGCTTACTTTGAACTTTCAAACGATATCCTAATCTCACTTCTCAAGTTTCGTTAAGTTGATTTGTGTCTAAAGACGACTTACTAAGACTTCTGGTGCTTAAGATTAACATTTTGACCTTTGGTTTTCAGTAATCGAACAAAACATTGAATTTGAGATCATCAACGAATTTTATCACAGAAGGAAAGTTTGAGTTATTTTAACTCGAATTGATTTAAATCTCTCGTAAACGATGAATGTCACAATATCTCACCCGGTTAAAAATCTCCACATTTATTCGTTAAGCATATTAACTTTTACCTCAATATCCAGTTTTGATCATATTATATGGCTAATGTGTAATAAATTTCATAAGTTGAGAGATCCATGAATTAATTCTATATTAAGAAATCGTTTCAAAACTCAATTATATTGAAAATCTTTTTGGATTTTTCTATTTTTTCTAATTTTTTGAATTAATTTTTGAATTTTTCTCATTTTTTTTTTCAAAAATATCATCCTTACCCCCAAACCTAAATTTTACATTGTTCTCCATGTATGCTCAAATAAAAATACGGACAAAGAAAATAAAGTAAATAAGTAAAATGATGATACATGTTAACTAAAAAAAATAACAAAAAGAAAAAAAAATATACAAATAATATACAAACACGTGATAATTACCATCATCACCATAAATTAATAATCGAAAGAGTTGTGGATCATTCCAATTAAAAAACTTTATAGCACAAAGTGCCAAAACATCATAAACTTTAGAGAATGACCGCACAACACAAATTTCAACCATAAATCCATGGTCATAATGGTGTGCACCGACATTATCAATAATATATAAATTTGACTCGCATAAATCATATGCCGATCACATGTGGGTAATAAATTGCAATAAGGATCCAAATATTTACTCTTTTTTCTTAAATATTCACATAAAATTGGGGATGCATACTTCACTCCTAAATGTGAGACTTTATGAAAAGCACGGGAAGAAAAGGTACCACGGAGCGATACACTTTCTTCATAAAACATAGGAGGACCATAAATACTTGAAGTGTCACTAAAATCAGATGACGAATCCTCAAATAAATTCTTCCACATATAAAAAGAATCAATATTTTTATCAATTAAATGTGGAGAAAAATCTCGACAAATTGTAACATTTAAGTCGTCACAAGTATTACATGTGTCAAGATAGTCAAATTTTTCTTCCTCACAAAATTGATTATCCTTATTTAATTCATGATTATTTTTAGAAATATCATCATTATACTGTTTGTTTACCTCTTGCTAATTGATACACTTTGATGAACAAATAGTAATTACAGGGGTTCGATTCTCATCCATACCTTCTTTAATTTTTTAAATGACTATGGACCCATCTGACTCAAATTGAAATGCGTAGTCATCTAAATTTTCTGTATTTTGTAAAAACACGTCCATATGATCAATTGAGGAATATGAGAAAGATGACGGGATAACAATATGAGGATCACCGATTGTAATTTACAACGCACGATTTGTTTTTATTTTTAGATTTTTTTTTACGGACCACCTACTAAAAAAACGATTCTGGAAATTTCCAAAAAAAATATTATTTTTTTCGAGTTTTTCAAATTTGTATGTGTTTTTGTGTTAAACTGGTGCTAAAAGTACATTTATTAAAAAAAATAAGCTAAAGCTAATTATTTTTTACTAACTAAAAAAAACATAATTATTAGTGGTTGATTGTTTTTTTTAAAGATTTTTTTATGAAACTTTTACTAACAAAAATGCAAAAAGTAAAAAAAAACTACTCCGAAAGTCACAACTTCTTTTAGAATAAAAAATCGAACAAATACCCGACAACAGTGCCAAAAAGTTGTTGTCAATTTTATCAAATACCGCAAGTTCACGGACTATTATAGAATAACGAGTGTAATTACGGGTCAAACCCACAGAGATTTATCAAATTTTTCCGTTAAAAATAATTGTGACTGTCCAACTAAGCGTAATTGGTCTAGAAATGTGATGTGATAATTAAACTAAGCAAACACAAACAAAAAGTAGGACTAGGAGAGATATAATCAAATGAGTGTGAAAACTAGGACGTTGGATCCATTTATCACATTCAACTAATATTATATAATAATTTACACACATCAGTCCCGAGGATAACACGGTTAAGTTCCCAATAAAATTTAACGTCTCTAAATTAAGACGGCTAAAATCCCTATTCCCTTAAAAGTTTACTTTGAGATTTCAATGTATAGTCTTTAAGCATGGACTATCAAAACAATCGAGTGCAAGCATTATCAGTCAGAAAGTACTCACACTTAAAAATAAAAATATGATTTTTCTCACACAAATACGAAGGTTTAAAACACACTCTCGTGTCGTTTTACATGAATACCGAATTTTTAAGACCTTTAGCATATATCGGGAACAAAGACGGATTTAAATCACGCATAATATTAATCAAACATGATAAATTTCACCTAGTCCTAGTAAAAAAATTACGCTAGCGTAATGGAAAACATCATAAAATTGTAAGAATGAGTGTGAAAACAACTTTTTCAAAACGAGCGTAAATATCAACTTTTTCATGCCCTTTCCGAGTTGATCATCAATTTGCACCAAATTTCGTCATTACCTGCAAAAATGTTGTAACAACCCGTGACTTTGGAGACCGAGAAATTAAATTTTGGGGAAAATAAAATTTAATTAAATCGTAGAATTTTAAAATTTGGGAATTGAGGCCCAAAAATGGAGAACGTTTCAAAGTATTCCGGATGATGATTTTGAGGGTACCATCGATCCCGAAATGGTCGAGATAGTCGAAATGACTGTCATTGGGTTTTATTTCGGCTCCGGAATGTTTTTAAGTTATTTTGAATCGAATTGGAGTAAACGAGTCATTTAAAGTGTGTATTAACATTTAAGATTGGGACTTATGTTTTAAGGTTTAAGAAGCTTACGGATTAGGCCTTATCATTTGAGAGAAGAGAGAAAAGAAGGAAGGAAGAAGAAGAAGAAAAGAAGAGAGAGAGGAAGAAATCTTGTCGGCCCAATCGCGATTCCGGGGACGATCCAACCTCTACAAACCTGAGGCAAGTGTTTAATCTTGCTAAATAAGTCATTTGTGTATTTGATTTCATAATTGCGGATAATAAAATTTGATTTTGGGTATTAATAACAAAACCTATATTTTCAAGATCAAATCTTGAAATTGATGTTTATATATGGGTTTAATAGTGTAGAAATGGTTGGGATCAGCATTGGGTTGATTTGTTGGCTTAGAATCATGTTTTGATGAAGGATTAGGGGTTAGAAGTAAAATTTTAGGGTTTTAAATCCATGGGTTTCATGAAGACGAAGAGAACTTTAGGATTCTGCAGACCCGAATCGATTCGTCCCTTAAGCGAATCGATTCGACTTAGGCCAAATTGGCAGGTCTTCATTGGCCGAATCGATTCAGACCCAAGGCGAATCGATTTGGCTTGAGACACAATCCCAGGTCTTGGGACCCAAACCGATTCACCTTAGAGGCCGAATCGATTCGCTGGGCCAAATCGATTCGGAATAGGGCCGAAATCGATTCGGAAACAGGGTATTTTGAGGAATTTTCTCTAGGATGATTTCCAACCCTTTTTGGTAGGGGTTTATTGATTTGGGACATGATTATATGATGTAAGAAAGATGTTTTGGAGACTTAGTAAAAGTTTCTCGCATGATGGGACCGCGGGTACTTATCAAGTTATTTTGGGGGACTTATATCCATATAAATTGGAGAGGGTCATACCGATAGAGGGGGGATCTCATTTAGAATGGGAGTCCTAATTAGGGGTCATAAGTGGGCCTAATTATGATGTAAGGATTGGGGACCTTTTAAGAGAGTGGTGAGAGTACGATATGAAATTGTAGGTCAAGTGTGGTGCCGAATCCTTATGGTAAATAGGATTCTATTGAGATTAAGGTTTGGGGACCGAAGAGTGAGAGGAGTCACATATCCTTAGAAATGTTTAAATTAAGGAACAATCGGTAACCCAACCGGAGTAAGGGGTTCATATGATCAATCGAACCATAGGTTAAATTGGGAACGATTTGGATCGTACTATCAACTATAATAAGCGGTAGCATAAATTCTAGTTAGGATAGTTATGCATAATTGCGTGGAAGCAACCATTGGGATTCCGACACTTGAAATGAAGTTGGGATAAGTTGAGGTTTATAGTCTATTAGACATGTATATGCCAATGGTTAAATAGTACTAAAGATAATTATGTACTTTTGATTAAAGAGATGAGATGTGTAGTGATGGTTTCCTACACTAAACTTTGGCTCATAACCCTAATGTTGGATATATGTATATGTATTTTTGGGAGACTATTCATCATAAGAAAAATGGATGAATATGTTTCAAGTGAGGGATTGTATTCATATATCGAGGTAAACTAAATGTGTTGGGTTGACGGCTTGTATATTGAGGATTATGTATACCTATAGCCGAGATTATATATCGTATACATATGACCGAGATATAGTTTGTGTATATATGTATATATGGATATGTGAATATATATATATATATATATATATATATATATATGGATATGATTATATGGATATATTTATGTTGTGAATATTTAAACCGTATATGATGGTTTAATGGTTGATCACATGATGGGATCATATGGATGTATGTATATTATGCATATGAACGATATATATAATTATGTGGTTAAGCATACCCCGCTCATGCTGTCATTGGGAAGTTTTTGCGCATAAGGTGAGCATCCTGGCTCAAGGAGCAGGGTGTGGATATTCCCCAAGTCATAGTCGTCCATGGTGTTATTATGTGATATGCATTTCTTTTAGGGTGGGACGTGGTGGGTATGTCTCGTCTCATTGACCAGTTCGGAGCTATAACTGCTTCCCGGGACGTCGTGTGTGTGTGTTTGGCCCCGATGTCGGTGATATTGAGTCTGACCGTGGTCCCCAGTATGGTATGTGATTAATGCCCTGGAAGATGATAGCATGGTGCAGTTTATCAGCGCTATATATAGTCGGGTATATTATGTGCATGGCCATTGTACATCAGATGTGATATGTACACTTGGTCATGGGTATGTATGATGGTATATATATATACGGTTAGAATGAATGCCTATATATATATATATTTATATATGTCCTATAGATGAAAGGATATGGAACCTTGTTGGAGTACATCTTGGATGATTATGGTGTACTAGATTATTGGGGGTTGATGTATCGCATTTAAGGAATACTTCAGTTACATCATCCCAATGATATTATTGGAGATTTTGAGTTGTTCTTATATGGTAATCTAAATTTTATAGAATTGAATGTATGGCATAATGGATCTCTAGGATCAACATTGTCAAGGAGTAGTGTAACGGGGCGGTTCCTTATTTGGATTTCGCTTTGCGAGACTCCCCACGCACGAAACGTAGTGCAATGTTGAGATTGGAGAGAAGTTTTGTCAATAATTTGTCTGCCTGTTATTTAGAAATTAAATTCTATGTTTCAACCTATATATATATATATATATATATATATATATATATATATATATATATATATATATGGGTAAAGTATTAAGAATTATAATTGATTA
Organism: Sambucus nigra; assembly: GCA_949130495.1. NCBI lineage: Eukaryota > Viridiplantae > Streptophyta > Magnoliopsida > Dipsacales > Adoxaceae > Sambucus > Sambucus nigra. The sequence goes on from OX422222.1 coordinate 71,985,497, forward strand.
AATTATAAATCGGAATCCATTAAGCCTAGTATGGCATAATCGTTTGAAAATAGTCTAGTATGATTAGTAAGGGGTGGATTCTTGGGTATGCCAGGAAGGCAGGTACTAGGGGTATAGGCTATGCCTATGGTAAGTTAGGTTGTCCTTATGGGTGGGGTAACTTAATTAAAATTTCAGGACGCGAATAGGTGCACGCCGTTAGAGGAGAAATGAGTTGGGGTTTCACGAGAGTGCGATTCCACTTTAATTATGAAGTTAGTGCATTGATATTTATTATGCACGGTTAACACACTTGCTAAGTATTTTCACAACTCGTGCTCTAACCCGTTTACTTTTCTCTCCTTCATGTATATATATATATATATATATATTACTACATGTGTCCTACTGCATGGATGCCGGATGACCTTCTATCCAGAGTCTTGGGAGCCGTGACAGGTGCGGACTGTTGCGGGATGTAGATTGTAGTCGCCTCCTACTTCTTTAAAAGTATAGGTAGGATTCATGTTGTGTATCGGGTTTACACCCAAGGGATAGTTATAAATGTTTATATTTATTCCATTTCAGTTATTGTATTGTGTGTGACCCGACAGCTTATTCGGGTTTATTTCTTTGTGGTATATTCATTTGTAATTACTAATTTCATTTTATTCTAAAATTTCATTTATCATGGTCCTTGTTTGCATCTTTTTTTTCTTTTTTTTAGTAGCTTATAGTGTTTATTTGTTGTCTGTTGCATATTTTATTTAATTTAACATCTTGCTTATATGATATCGGGTAGTTAGTGTATATTATATTTGTACCGACAGTTGATATTGAGACTGAGCCATCTGAAACTCCTGATTTATGTAGTATAGGGCTGGCCACCCGTTATTATTTTAAGAGGGTTGTTACGGATGGTATCAGAGCATCAGGTTCTAGAGTCTTTAGGATCTGTGCGGGTTTTATGCGTTCTTCCGTTAACGTTCTTGATATAAAGCCCTACTATTAGGATTGTTGTGTTCACTGCGTTTATTTTCTTCTGTGAAGTGTATTCACTTGATCGATGTTCTGATAACAGTTTCTTTCGTTTCACACGTCGCCTAGATTATGTCGTCTAGGAAAGGATAAGATTAGAGATACAATACCTATAACAGATTTTGGGTACGCTTTGATTGGAGGTAATTGTTTTCCTTGATTCAGGCGGAAATAAGAAAGATAACTCTTGCAGTGGTTTAAGGTGATCTATCTGTGGTTTAGTAAGAAAGGGAAATTTACTTGAACGACGAATCTTGGACTTAGTAAGGTAAGTCTGAGGAGATATATATCGTGTAGTCCTTGGGAGGTTTAGATTGAGAAACCCGCCAACCTTGTTAGGAATCCCGGTGATGCTGACTTCTACCGGTGAAAGGTAGGTGGCATTGACCAAATAGTTAGGGGTATCGTCTTTATTTAAGAAAGGCGTAAGAAATTAGAGATTCAGGCTCGTTGAGTAGGACTGAGGGAGTTTTCGATAGTCGCAATCGCGTTTTGTCCTTCAAAATGGTTTGGAAGGATTTTGAGGAAGATGTTTCTCTTGTGAAGAAATAGGTTTAGGAATAATGATTGTCCTAGAAGAAGTAGAGGACCTTGAGTTGAGATTCAAGGATGAGGTAAATTAATTGGATTATGGAAGTATAAGGTAGAATACCTTTCTTTGGGTTTAAATTGTGACAACCCGCATTCCGAAATAAGGGGTGGACAGCCCGATACCTCGACATAACGGAATCATGGATGGGTATCATCCTCAGCATCATAATAATAAAATAGGTATACGGGTAAACTACTCCATAAATCAGAAAACAGGTTGTCAAAAATATTTGGTTTAATAAAGATTTAAGAAATAAATTAAACAACCCCAATCTGATGAAAGTGGAATTTCAAGGTAACATCTAGTTAAATACCAAAACAACATACAATAAAAGAACCGAATAATCTGTCGGTCCACAGTTACATTCACAGTGTTTCCACAATTCAATATATATTACATACTACATTCATTAACAAGTACAAAAGGGGCCACTAGCCCGAATGAAAGACCCGATTATAACTAGATTCCAAAAACGAAGGCGTCTAACAAATGTCCTGTAATAATCCGCAAGGTCATACAGCTCGCCAAAAGCATAAGAGTGGGAAATTCATAACGGGAGCCCTTGCGGAGGAGCACCTGAGCGGATACAACAACATGCACAACATGGAAAATGAACGGGTCAGGGCCCGATTTATATATGATTCCCAGAAGAGTAAGAAACATTATAGATATGGAATGAATCATAAATAATGTAAATGAGAATCTAACAACCTAATCATAAAATGTGATGATTCAATTATATAGGTTTCTAACAGTTATTGAATTAAGTAAGAGAAATAAAATTAAATCTCAATTCTTCTCATATCTTATCATTTTCCATTCCTTAATAGGAATATAGTTTCCATCATATCTTTCCGTTTTGCATTCCTTATCAGGAATATAATTACCATCTCATATCTTATGGAAATTTACATACCTCAAGTCCCACTTGAGTTAGAAAGGTTATATTCTTATACATATAACGTTTCTAAGATCACCCCTCCGAGTTTCCCCACTGGGCGCGCCCCTAAGTGACTATCATCTTCTAGGGACTATCTATACTAGACAACCTGGGCACCTAACGCACGTCGGGAAGTGGCCATATGCCTGCGAGTGAGTCATAACCACACCCGGAATTACCTCACTAGCGCAGAAAAATATATACAAACCCCGCATATGGCCGAGGACTATAGTCAGTCTGCATTCAATAGTCAGGGGACATCACCTCATGCGCGAGCTTCCCTTATGATAGCATTTAGAGAGGTGTGTTTAAGTAAGTTAACAATTACCAATTTAATCTCATTTTCATTACCATAAATTACATGTGTTTCATTTTATTTGAAACCATTATCCTTGAATATTCTCATTAATATTCATTATATTTAAGTCCCGAGTAAATCTCCAAGTGATCATCGAAATCGTACTATTCCCCAAGAAGCTACATATCTCAATAGGGCCTCTAACATCTCCAAATATGGGCTTAGAACTCTAACTTTAACTAATTTACCAAAAGATAAGTGATACCTAAGCATCACTTTGAGTACCCCTGAATTAACCCCAAGTGATCCCATTCAACTATAGGGTAACGACCAAACTCAACTAAAACTCTAAGTTTACTTCATGCAAGAAGGTTCATATTTCCTATGTAAAAGAAGAAAGCTAGGAAATAAAAATAAGTTTAAGAGTGAAAAACAGGGAATCGGTCGACCAGTCGCGGACCGCGGTCGACCGCGTCTCAAATCTTTTGCCTTCGTAGGAAAGCAGAAAGCCCAGGAAAAGGGGGCCGATCGACCGGTCACGGACCGCGGTCGACCGCACGCCAAAAATCAGGCCTTAGAGAGAAAGCAGTGTGACCTCCCCTGAAAGCCCGATCGACCGATCATAGCAGACCCAAAAACCCTTCTTCTTCCAACAACAAGTCTCCACATCATTTATTGCTACCAACTGATTTTAAATGCATCCAATACCCAAAATCTACACCAATAACAATTCAAATCAACCTCCAAGGAGTTAAAACCCATGAATCCACTAAAAAGCCCTAATTTCTTAAACCATGCATAACCACAACTATCAATGCAAATTACTCTACTTAAATCATAAAATAGCAAGTAGAAAACTTGCCTCAAGGTTGTAACTTCAGATTTGGTGAGGATTGTAGGCAAGATCAACACCCAAGCTTCAATTACTCTTTCTCCCCTTAGGTTTCTTCTTCTCTTTCTTTCTCTAGGTTTACAAACTAAATTAAGGGAATAGTGACTTAGTTCAAGACATAAATCATGGCTTAGGCTTAAAATTCCATCTTTAGTAATTAATATGCAGTAAAATAATACGCAACTACTCATTTAATTTCTACCAGTCAAAAGTGCCCGGAATCTCGAAATACAATATGGCACAAAATATGACTATCTAGCACCTCCCGGAACTAACTACACCCTCTAAATTATCATTTGGAGATTTTATAATTCATTTTAGGTTCCAGTTTCATTTTAAGACAAATGTCATTTTTAAATCATATGACATTACAAAACATAACATAGCAAAATTCACCCCTACATACGGTAAATATGCAATGTCACGGTAGATTTTAACTTCTCTTCCTTAAATTAATACCTACTCCACATATCAACAATTTATATCTAATTACTATATCTAGAAAATTAAATATAAAATAGAACCTCAAAAGCGAGGGTTTGTTACATACTTCCCCCCTTATGAGAATTTTGTCCCCAAAATTCAAGCGTACCTTGTATAAAGAGATGCGGATACTTTTCCCGCATGTCATCCTCGCGTTCCCACGTCGATTCCTTGACGTTATGGTGACTCCATTGAACCCGCACCAAGGGCAACACACGAGACCTTAACCTACGCTCCCCATGCTCTAAAATAGCAACCGGTTGTTCTTCATATGAAACATCGGGTTGCAAATCAATATCCTTGAAAGGAATGTGCCAAAGCGCACCTTCACATCTCCTATACTTCTTTAGGGGGGAAACATGGAATACATCATGAATTTGTTGCAATGGTTCTGGTAAAGCAAGTCGGTATGCCACTGGACCCACCTTTGCAATAATTAGAAATGGTCCAACAAAACGTGGTGCAAGTTTTCCCTTCTTACCGAAACGCTTTATCCCTTTCATGGGCGACACTCTAACCAAAACTTGGTCCCCAATATCCAATTCCATGTGTCTTCGACCCGCATCGGCATAGCTCTTTTGACGGCCTGGGGCTATCCGAATGCGATTCCGAATCAATTCAATTTTTGAGGAAGTATCTTTGATCCTTTCAGGTCCAAGAAATTTATTATCACCCACTTCCAACCAATAAGCGGGTGATCTACACGGCCTCCCATACAAAGCTTCATAAGGTGCCATTCCAATTGTGAATTGGTAAGATTTGTTATAAGCAAACTCAACCAATGGGAGATATTTTTCCCAACCACCTTTGAAGTCAAGCATACACATGCGAAGCATATCCTCCAACATTTGGTTTACCCTTTCAGTTTGGCCATCTGTTTGAGGATGGTATGAAGTGCTTAACCTCAATTCGGTCCCCATCGCATCTTGGAAACTCCTCCAAAAGTGGGAAACGAAAATTTTGTCTCGATCGGAAACTATATTCAAAGGCACCCCATGGAGTCTCACCACCTCCTCGATGAATAAGCGAGCATACCGGGCAGTGTCATAATCTGTCCGTACGGGTAGGAAGTGTGCCGACTTTGTCAAGCGGTCAACAATCACCTAAATAGAATCACATCCACTTTGTGAACTCGGCAAGCCCATGATAAAATCCATCGATATGCTTTCCCATTTCCACACCGGGATCTCTAACGGTTGCAACAATCCTGTCGGTTTCTGATGATCAATCTTGACCAATTGACAAGTAGTGCATTGGGACACAAATTCTGAAATATCCCTTTTCATACCTGGCCACCAATACTGACGGCGCATATCCTGATACATTTTGTCCCCGCCAGGATGAACCGTGAACCTAGACCCATGAGATTCGGCCATCACCGCCCGTCTCAAATCTCCTTCCTCCGGAACAATGAGTCTTCCATGGAAGCGTAATCCACCCTCAGAACCAATCGAGTAAGACTCCGCTCCCTCGGACAGTAATCGACGAATATGGTCTTGACACCCCTTATCCCTTCCTTGACCTTCTACCACCCTAGGCACAATGGTAGGAGTAACGGTCATTACCGACATGAATGCTCTCACCATCGCATCCTCCTGACTGAGTTCCTTCCATTTAGCTTTCCAAACCTCAGCTAATTCTCCATCAGGCTTCCTACTCAAGGCATCTGCTACAACGTTCGCCTTACCCAGATGATAATGAATATCAAATTGATAATCTTTCACGAACTCTAACCATCGGCGCTGTCGCATATTCAAGTCCTTCTGTGAAAATAAATATTGCAGCGATTTATGGTTCGTGAAAAGACTAAACTTCACTCCCAAGAGATAATGCCTCCATATCTTCAAGGCAAAAATAACTGCGGCTAGTTCTAAGTCATGCACCGGAGAGTTTCTTTCATGGGGCTTTAACTTACGGGAAGCATAAACGATAGCCCGTCTCTCTTGCTAAAGTACACCTCCTAATCCTTGAAGAGATGCATTGGTGAAGACTAGATATTCCGATCCTGGTTTTGGCAATGCAAGGACTGGAGCCGAAGTCAATCTATCTTTAAGTTCATCAAATGCATCCTGGCAAGAATCATCCCAAATAAATCTCACCCCTTTCCGGGTCAAATTTGTCAAAGGGCTAGCTATTTTAGAGAAACCCTTGATGAACCGACGATAATAACCCGCTAAACCCAGAAAACTGTGAACTTCGGTAGGTGTCGTGGGCTGACCCCACTCCCTCACCGCAGCTACCTTACCTGGATCCATCGATACACCCAGGGACGTCACCACATGACCCAAAAACTATACTTCCTGTAACCAAAAGCCACACTTTTCGAACTTGGCATACAATTGATGGTCCTGTAGTCTCTGTAGGACCAACCTCAAATGCATGGCATGATCAGACTCCATTCGAGAATAGACTAAAATGTCATCGATGAACACTGTGGGTACCCTGAATTTTGCATTATAGGCCTGGATGAATAGCCCCGCCTTAGCGGCCCAAAGCCCAGGCCCATCACCTTTTGTATTGATCCGATTACTCCACGATCCCATGAAGAGAAGTTATGGGGGAGCGCGATGTATAAATTAAACCCTAAGTCCGGGGCAAAGGACAAGTTGTATTCTCTGTACTTATTCTTCAGAATATAGAGAAATAACACTGACTGCACCACCGTGGACGTAGGCACATATTTGCTGAAACACGTATACCTGTTGTTGTGTGATTGGTATTTTATTTATCTTTTCTTGGTCATTACCTCTTTCATATTTATTTGTGTTGCATAATAATTGTCACCACAATTGGCGCCGTCTGTGGGAAGCGTTCATCTTTCCCTGAGAAGAGCCCACGCCAAGAAAAAATCTAAGATGTCTGGTCACAGCAGCAACGCTCCTCAAGCAGGAGATATTCAGGAGCCACCTGCTCCTCACAGGATTAGGTCTGAAGTCCGACGTTCAGATCAAGGGGCTCGCTTAGAAAGGCCAGCCTCAGAAGAGAGTCAAGGACCAGCAAGGTCCACGCAGATATACAGATTGATCGATGCATACGAGGCAAGGCTCCACGAGCAGAGGGAGTCTTCTCGCAAATATGAGGCTAAGAATGCTCGCTTGAAAAGAAGACTGGAAAAACTGGAGAAGGAACTACGTCCTGATACCAGGAAACGCCCCTATCACACTCCTAGCCCTCAGGCGAGCAAATCTCGCAGCCAAGGAAGGAGCCCTAGGCGGCAATATCAAGGATACGAAGGTGGCGACTCAGACGACGACCTCCGCGAACAACTAAGAAAAGATCGCCGCTACCAGAGCCCTGCTCGCAGCGACGACAACATACGGAACCTGGTCCGCAGAGAAATGGACCAACATCCAGCTCACTGCGGCACCAGGTCTACCAGAGAACTCGCCAGGGGAGCCCTCAAGACTCAGATGAAATCACCCTTCACGAGGGAAATTGAAGAAGAAGAGGCTCCCAAAAAGTTTGCCATTCCAAGGTTCAAGATTTACGACGGGAAGACTGATCCCATTGATCATGTCAGGCAGTACCAGCAGGCTATGACCCTCTGGAATCACCGAGATGCACTGATGTGCCGTATTTTTCCCTCGAGCCTTCATGACGTGGCCAAGAAATGGTTCGAGAAACTCCCTCACCGATCCATCAGAAATTTCAAATCCCTGGCCGAGCTCTTTACGGCCCGGTTCATCACCAGCAGCTCCCATCCCAAAAGGATGGATGCTCTATTAACAATGAAGAAAACACCTCAGGAGACACTCCGAGACTACGCGAAGAGGTACTGGGAGTTATTCAACGAGGTCGAGGACTGCGCGGAAGAAGTGGCAGTGGCTTCATTCAAAATTGGGCTACCTAGCTCTTCCCTCCTTTACCAGTCCTTGACAAAGAAGGAAGCTACAACCATTGACGACCTGATGGCCCGGATTGAGAAATACGCAAAGGTGGAAGATGTCACCCGCCTTAATGTGGGAGAAAACGGTCGAGCCAAGCTCACTACCAAGGGAAGTGAGAAAGTTGAGAACCAGAAAAAAGGAGGAAAGAGTGGGGGCAAGAATGGCTCCAAAAACGGAGGGAACCCTGACATTACAAAATTATTCCAGGCGGTCAACACCGTCTTCAAAGAACCAATTTACAAAATTCTCGCAAAGATCAAGGATGAGCCGTTCGTCAAATGGCCCCGGAAAATGGGAGGAGACCCCTCGAAAAGAAACAATGCATTAAGATGCACTTTCCACAAAGAGGGAGGGCATAAGACCGAGCATTGCAAGGCTCTTAAGTCCCACCTCGAGGAATTGGCCCAATCCGGACATTTGAATGACTTTGTGGAAAAGAAGGTAGAGAGAGTGACTTCCCACAAAGAGGCGAAACCCGACAACGTATGGGAAGATGACGTCGGACACGAATTCGCAGTAATCCATGGAGTATCTGATGTCAAGAAAATCAAGGGTAACTCAGCTCGGATGGAGGTAAAGAAACTGACAACGGTAATGCAATCTTTTCAGATCGATCCAGCAAAATCACAGTCAGGAAAACGCCGGCGAGCAAAAGACATCAACTACAACAAGCATGTTGTCTTCACGGATGAAGATCTTGTAGGAGTAAGGACCCCTCATCATGATGCCTTAGTCATTACACTCAGGATAGCCAACTTTGACATCGACAGGATGCTCGTCGATCAAGGGAGCTCATCCGAAGTAATGTACATCGACCCATTCCAGAAATTGAAGTTGAACATCGCCGACCTAAAGGGAACCACTATCCCTCTGGTCGGCTTCGCTGGGAAGATGACCATGCCTCTGGGCAAAATAGTACTGCCTGTGCGCGCTGGAAATGTTTCCAAAATGATCGAATTCTTGGTGGTCGACATCGATTCACCGTATCAAGCGATCCTCGGCAGGGGATGACTTCATGCAATGAAGGCAGTCTCCTCGACCTACCACCAGAAACTCAAATATGTCATCGAGCGGCGAGTGATAAAGATACATGGCGACCAGGCGATGGCAAGAAAGTGCTTCATAGCGGCCATCCGACCAAAGCCAGAGAAAAGAGCCGTTCAAACCAGCGAGAAAGTGGAGGAAGGTGCAATTCCTTCAAAATAGCAATTAAAATATGGAAGGCCTGGAGTGGAAGAGACCAGGATCCTCCCCTCCGAGCGCGTCGTCGAGGACCTGGTAGAAGTGTCGGCTAAAGAAGGCGACAACAGCAGAGTCTTCCTGATCGGAACCTCACTCACTGACCAAGAGAAAAAGGATTTGTCAACCTTACTCAGAAGCAACATAGATGTTTTCGCTTGGGAACCCTATGAGCTGCCAGGAATCGATCCCAGTATGGTCTGCCATCAGTTGCACGTCGATCCCACATTCAAGCCGATAGCGCAGAAGGCACGACAAACTGCTCCCGAGAAGGCCAAAGCAATAGAAAAAGAAGTCAAAAAACTGCTGGATGCAGGGTCCATACGGGAAGTGCAATTCCCCAAATGGTTATCCAACCCAGTGGTAGTTCCAAAAAGCAACGGGAAGTGGAGAGTTTGCATAGACTTCACTGACCTCAACAAAGCCTGCCCCAAGGATAGCTTCCCTCTTCCAAAAATAGACCAACTACTAGACGCCACCGCAGCTCACGAACGAATGAGTTTCCTGGACGCATACTCAGGATATCACCAGATTCCCCTGTATGCCCCAGTTCAGGACAAAACGGCGTTTATCACGACGGTTGGTTTATACTGTTACAAGGTCATGCCTTTTGGGCTAAAAAATGCAGGGGCAACCTATCAGCGGCTAGTTACTAAAATGTTCAAAAATCAAATGGGAAACACAATGGAGGTCTACATCGACGACATGATCATCAAGAGTAAGGAGAAGGAAAATCACCTCTCGGACCTATCAAGTACCTTCGAAATCCTCAGGAAGTACCAAATGAAACTCAACGCGAGCAAGTGTTCCTTCGGTGTCCAGTTAGGAAAGTTTCTTGGGTATTTGGTCAGCAAGCGAGGCATAGAGGCTAATCCAGACCAGATTGATGCAATCAAAAGAGTGCAACCTCCTCGCACAGTCCGAGATGTACAGAAGCTCACTGGAATGCTCGCTGCTCTAAATTGTTTCATTTCTAAATCCTCCGAGAGATGCAATCCCTTCTTCCAACTCTTAAAAGGCAACAAAATAGTAGAATGGACCCCAGGTTGCTCACGAGCGTTAGACGAGCTCAAGTCCTACCTAAGCTCCCCACCACTGCTTGTCATACCACAGCAAATGGACTCTTTGTACCTCTACCTCTCTGTATCCAGCCATACTGTCAGCTCAGTGCTAATGTGTGAAGTTACAGGGATCCAACATCCAGTCTATTACACGAGCAAAACCTTACTGGATGCCGAGCAGCGCTACCTACCATTGGAAAATCTCGCATTCGCCCTAGTAATGGCCTCAAGGAAATTGAAGAATTACTTCGAAGCTCATAAGATCATCGTCCTTACATCACACCCCCTCAAGGTTGTCCTAAGGAAGATGGATTTTTCAGGCAGACTGTCTAAATGGTCAGTCGAGCTCGGCCGATTTGACATCCAATTTCAACCAAGGACAGCTATCAAGGGTCAAATCCTTGCTGATTTCATAGCTGAATTCACAGGCGAAGAACCCTTAGACCAGCATAAGCCAACAGAACAAAACAACCAGGCTACAAGGGAAGGCTGGAAACTATTCGTTGATGGAGCCTCCAACTCAAAGGGGGCAGGAGTAGGAATTATTCTCATCACTCCAGAAAATACAGTCCTTGAGCAAGGAATAAGGCTGGGATTTGCAGCCTCCAACAACGAAGCAGAATACGAAGCCTTGATAGCAGGTCTCCAAAGGGCGCAAACTCTGGGAGCAAAGAATTTCCAGGGATTCGGAGATTCGCAACTAGTTTCCAATCAGATAAGTGGAGACTATAACGCGAAGGATGAGAGAATGGCAGCCTACCTCTCCTTGGTAAAAAACTTAATGACGAACTTTGAAGAGATCAACATCCAACAGTTTCCCAGGGGCAAAATAGCCACGCTGACGCCTTAGCATCCCTGAGCTCGGCAGTTGATTCTAGACTTAAAAGGATCATACCTATCGATTTCCTCAGTTGCCCAAGCATTTACCCCAACTGTGAGCCGACAAAAGCAAAGCCAATACTCCAATTGGAATCAGCCCCCAGTTGGATGGATCCCTTGAGAGATTATTTAAAGAACGGAACGCTCCCAGAGGATAAGAGAACTGCCCACCAGATAAGAGTCAAAGCTGCTCGCTTTCACTTATCCACAAGAGGCGACTTGTATAAAAGATCTTTCTCCGGCCCCTACCTTAGATGCGTCCACCCAGGCGATGTCAAAGTAGTGCTTCATGAGCTTCACGAAGGAATCTGTGGAAGTCACGTCGGAGGAAGGTCTCTAGCCTTCCGAGCAATGAAGGAAGGTTACTGGTGGCCATACATGCAAAAGGACTCCGCAGTATATGTCCGCAAATGCCTAAAATGCCAACTTCACGCTCCCATGGTCCACCAGCCCGCCAGCGAATTAAAATCCCTGACCAGTCCCTGGCCCTTCGCCCAGTGGGGAATGGACATCGTGGGACCACTGCCCACCGCTGCCGGCAATCGCAAATACCTGTTGGTTGCAACTTATTACTTTACCAAGTGGATAGAGGCAGAACCACTGGCGAACATCCGAGATGCTGACATGATGAGGTTCATATGGAGAAATATAATCACTCGATTCGGGATCCCCAGAACCATCATCACTGACAATGGAACACAGTTCGAGAGTGGCCCTTTTCAGGACTTCTGCGACAAACACGGGATCAGGCACCACTTCAGCTCGGTGGCCTACTCTCAAATCAACGGACAAGCTGAGGCTTCCAACAAGACAGTGATCGCTGGATTGAAGAAGCGGTTAGAGCGAGCCAAAGGCGCGTGGACAACCGAGCTACCGCATATCCTATGGGCGTACAGAACGACTCCTAGGCGAGCCACAGGAGAAACGCCATTCTCACTAGCATATGGTATGGAGGCGGTCATCCCACTAGAAGCAGGATTGCCTACAATGAGATCCGACCTTGTCGAGCAGGGCCAGAACGATCAGGCTTTGCTCGCCGAACTCGACCTGGCCGACGAGCGCAGGGAACTTGCCCTAGTAAAACTAGCAAGCTATCAGCAACAACTCGCGAAGCACTACAGCAAAAGGGTCAATTCGAGGAAATTCAAAGTTGGGGACTATGTTCTAAGAAAGGTCCTGGGCAACACAGTGAAGCCATCAGACGGTAAACTGGGCCCGAACTGGGAAGGACCTTATAAGATAATTAGAGACGACCTGCGAGGTGCCTATCATTTGAAAACGATGGAGGGCAGAGAGATACCACGAGCATGGAACGCAGCTAATCTCAAGAAATTCTATTTTTAGGAGTTCTATTGTTAGATCTTTTATTGTACTCATTATGTGAAAGGGCAGTTCATTTCTCAATTCACCAATAAAAATCTCTCAGTTGATCACTCTCAAAAAAGTAACAATTACATCTTATTGCACATCCCTTTCAAATCACAGGCATAATGGTTGACATAGCAGGGGAACACCCCTCCTCAGGTCATCGTCATGAAGCACAACAGACCTCTTAGCATTGCCCATGGCAATATATGAAGCCCTACAGAGTACTCTTAGGCATCAAACCTACTTTGGTTGAATAAAATCCTGACCGGATGAAGACATCCAATACCAGGTGTGTCCTCGCCAATTGCCCTACTTAGGCCTAAGGGAGTGTGACGACACGACCTAAAAGGTAAAGGGAGGGCACAATGGTATTCTTAATACTGGAGTGGGCGGACACTCACATGACAAAATAAAAAGGTTTGTGAAGCTGTAAAAATATAAAAGGATTGGATGAACACGTTTAGTCGGCAAAATCGCCCAAAAATCGAACTTTACATTAATCTTTTATATTTACAAACAATAATAGTACATTTTAGTCGGCGAAGCTCGCCCAAAGCACTTACAATTATTAAAAAAAAACAAAATCTCAAGGAGGTGGAAGCCTCCGAGCAAGATAATCAGCAACCTTAGCTCTCCTTCCATCATCAGGAGCAGGAGCGAGCTCCTCCACGACCTCATTTGCGTCCAACTCCAATAGTCGCCGGGGAATAGCATCGATGGGGATCCATCGATCATCCCGCCTGAATGTATTGGGCATCAGAGTAGAGGAGGACATCTCGTGTCGATACCACAACGTCGAGTTCCTCGGGACCTGCAGCTCTTTGAGAGCACTCAACCACCCCCTGATGAAGGAGAGCTCCTCGAACTCTGATAATCTTGTGGGAGCATCTAGCCAGCCCTGATCATAGCCATCAGACCACACTTGGCGAAGGCCCTTCTTGAATAGATGCCGCAGTCGGGTAACGTCCCTCTGGAGCCCAGCAGCAGTCACATAAGCTCGTCGAACATCGCCGTGCAGCTCCTCTATTTCCCTCTCACGCTATTCCTCGGCTTCCCTGTTCCTACCCCTGGCACTCCTACCAGCACGCGAGAGGGGAGGCCGAGCATCTCGCGATGAAGAGGAGCCTTGTAGGACTGCCGAAACGATGCTCGGCGAATGCTCCTTAAGCCTTAGGACTTCCCTCCTCAAGTCTTCATTCTCCTGCTGCAGGAACTCCCCAACCTGGTTAATCTCGGTGGCCTCCAGCAACCTTGCTCTCAGTGCACTGACTTCTTCTTGCACTGAAGCACCGATTTCTTCCATCTCCTGGAGCCTGTCCTTCAACTTGGCCATTAGCTCGGACTGATCCTTATATTTTTGGTTCCTTGACTTAGCAAACTTGCAAAGTCTAGCAAAGGCCTGGCGAACTGCAGGGCTTGCATTAGGACCAAGAGTCCTACCTAGTTGGGAGGTAACAGGAATATAATCATCCACATCAACCAACTACAAGTAAAAGAAAGAGAAAAGAAAGAGATCAGCATAAATAAAAATGAAGCCTTTTTCATTAATAAGGAACGAGGTTACATCAGATTGAAAAAGAAAAAATTACAAAGCAACCCTATCAATTAGCAACCTCGGCTGGCCCAGAGGTGGATGGCCCCTTGTCCTTATCAGCATCAGCAGGTGCATTACCCTCTGCAGGGGTGTCCTCTGTCCTCTCGACCAAAGGAACATCAGTAGAAGTCGCCTGAAAGACAGGACCCGTGCCTTCAGCAGTTGGGGCTGGGTCCTCATCTACGACTGGCTTTGGCCCTGGATCGTGCTTGTCAAAGAGGGGGGATGCAACGCACACCCCAGCAGCCACGAGAGCCTTATTCCACCCTTTCTTGAAGTTCAGACGGCTGATATAGCCTATCTGAACCTCAGCATCCTCATACGCAGTAGACCAGCCAGAGTTGTACGAATCTTCCTTAAGAGTGGCTGCCTGGGCTTTCTCCGCCTCCAGTTGCTCGGCCAGAACCCTGTTCTTCTCTGTAAGGTCTAGCTTGCTCGAGCACACCAGGTCATATGCCTTCCTCACCTCGCCAAGCTCCCTGACCGCATCATCTCTCTCACGAGTAGAATTAACAAGAGCCAAGTCAGATGAAGCTCGAGCTGCATCAGTAGCCTTCAGATCGGCCTCCAGCTGAGACCCCCTGGCTACCAGGGCAGATTTTTGCTGCTCCAGCTCACCATTCCTTCTCACCAGCTCGTCGCGATAGCGATAAAGCACAGCGAAGTCGGTCACAAACTGCAAAGAACAAGGAAGGGATCAAGAAGAAGAAACCATCAAAACTGTTTAAAAGAAATTGAGAATTAGAAGAGAACTTTACCAAGGCGAGCCTCTGGCTAGCCTGCAGAGCCAATTGATCGGACCCCAACGCCCTCTCACGATCTGCAGGAAGAACTGCTCTCTCGAGCAGCGCAGGGGCAAGCTGAGGAGAGGCAGCCACCGAAGCCCCCTCGGGCAAGGCAGACACTGGGACCAGGGCTTGACCAGTTTTGGTCCTTGATTCCACCTTCTTCCTCTCCTCCTCCTTTTTCCTCTCTCTCTCCCTCGCCTGCTCCTCCTCTCTCTTCTTCTTCTCTTGCTCATGAGAAGAAGTCCGAGAACCAGTAGCTATGGCCCCAGAGGCAGTCTTCGGTTTCTTGGACCTCTGTGCAAGGAGCACGTCATCATCATCATAGTCATCTCTGATCAAATTCTTCCTGGGAGGCATCTCTTCACCAGAACTGCTGGTAGTGCTCGACGAGTCTCGAGCCTCGGAATCCCCTTCAGAAGAACTGCTACTGTCAGCACTCCCTGCACCCAAATTACTCACAACGCATGTAGGCTCACTCTCCGAGCTGCTCTCTTCTTCGTCCAACTGGATGGGCTCAGCCGAAATCTCTTCGGAAGAGTCA
Organism: Sambucus nigra; assembly: GCA_949130495.1. Taxonomy (NCBI): domain Eukaryota; kingdom Viridiplantae; phylum Streptophyta; class Magnoliopsida; order Dipsacales; family Adoxaceae; genus Sambucus; species Sambucus nigra. Next base: position 72,001,076 of record OX422222.1, read on the forward strand.
AAGTCTGGAACACTATCCACAGGTCGGGCTATGAAGCTGGAGCCTGTGTTCTTGTATTCAAGCAAAAAAGTAGCAGACCTAGGATGCTCGCCATCACCCAGAGGCTCCCTAATATTCCAAGATTTCACCAGTTCCGAGATACGAACCTCGCTGAGAGCAGGCTCCAAATTCTTTGTCCTCGCTGTGAAAGAAAAAGCAAAGATAGGTTAGAAAAATCACAAGTCAGCAAAGGTTGAAACAATAATATAACATCTACCTATATATTCTTCCCAATAAAAGGGAACAGTGAACCTCTCAGACCTCGACCCTTCAAATTTGGGGGAGAGTTGCCAATTCCTAACAAGAAAACCTTCTTGCCAGTAGTCCTTATGGGAATCGGGTAAATTTACTACCAATACCCTATCAGGGCTCCTAGCCTTAAGGTACAGGACACCTGAACTCGTTTGAGAAAAGGAGTAACAAAAGCATACCTCGGCAAGCCCTAACCTTATGCCATACAATTGATTTATCCTATGCACGTCGTTCACTATTTTCCATACGTTGGGCGAACATTGTGCAGGCACAATACTAAAATAGCTAAAGAAATGCAGAAACAGATCATTAGGGGGGAAGGTAAGTCCCCCATGGGAGAGCAACAAAACGTGAATCCAATGTGCATCCTCTATATCCCTAACGTTCCTAGGAGGCGAGGCACAACACTCAATCTCTACCCACTCAGGAATATTGTAGAATTTTCTAAACTCAGTGACTGACCTATTTCCAATCTTCGCCATTGGAAAAATACCAGAAAAACTACAAACCAAAGAGAAAATGCAAAGAGCACGAGAGACTTACAAGACAGAAGATCAGGTCAAATGGCGAAGAAGCAACAAGAGTAGAGATCGAAAAACAAAAGGTACAAAGCGTAAGAGTTCTCAGAAGATAGAAGATTGCTGAAAAAGCTGAAGCGACGAAGAGAAATGTGCCTCATTCCAACAAGCCTTCAATTCTAATCATAGCGCACGGATAGCGAAGCGGGTGCCGCCAAAGTAACTTCACAGTTTTCAAAGAAATCAACCATAATAGCTGATCATTTAAATTCACTGGACCCATAAAAATGGCCCAACAAATTTAGGGGCAATTGTGGGTACCCTGAATTTAGCATTATAGGCCTGGACGAGTAGCCCCGCCTTAGCGGCCCAAAGCCCAGGCCCATCACCTTTTGTATTGATCCGATTACTCCACGATCCCATGAAGAAAAGTTGTGGGGGAGCGTGATCCCATGTAGGAAAGTTACAGGGGAGATGGCTAATAAGGAGGAACCCATCACCCCCACTAACCAACATATACATATATAAATTTAACCCTAAGTCCGGGGCAAAGGACAAGTTGTATTCTCTGTACTTATTCTTCAGAATATAGAGAAATAACACTGACTGCACCACCGTGGACGTAGGAACATCTTTGCTGAACCACGTATACCTGTTGTTGTGTGATTGGTATTTTATTTATCTTTTCTTGGTCATTAGCTCTTTCATATTTATTTGTGTTGCATAATAATTGTCACCACAAACACAATAACAAATTGGTCCAGGAAATCCCAAAACACCCTATTTATGAGATCCATAAATACAACGGGGGCATTGGTTAGTCCAAAGGGCATAACTAAAAATTCATAGGACCCGTACCTTGTTAGAAAAGCAGTGTTGGATACATCCTCATCCCGTATCCTCAATTGGTGATACCCCGTCCTCAAATCGATTTTGGAGAAGTACGTCGCTCCTCGAAGTTGATAAAAAAAATCATCGATACGAGGTAAAGGATATTTATTCCGGATGGTGACCTTATTCAATTCTCTATAGTCCACACATAACCGGAGAGAACCATCTCTTTTCTTAACAAACAACACTGGGGCACCCCACGACGATGTGCTACGCCGAATAAATCCCTGCTCCAACAACTTTTGAATTTGATCTCTTAGCTCCCTCATTTCAATAGGAGACATTCGATATGGAGCCCTCGCAATAGGCCTCGTTCCTGGCGCTAAATCGATCACAAACTCAATCTCACGGCTAGGAGGCAAACCCGATATTTCCCAGAAAACATCCTCAAAGTCTTTCACAACTGGAATGGAATCCAAGGGAACAACTACATCCCTAGAAGTCTCCTCAACAATACAATACAAATAAGTACTAGTACTCCCCTCTAAACGAGGTAAAACTACTAGGAACATTTCTTGTCCCGGGACGGCGAAGACTATACTCTTCCCGTAGCAATTTATCATAGCATGATATTTCATAAGCCAATCCATACCCAAAATCACGTCATACCCGACCATGCCCAGGACGAGTAAATCGTCCTCAAAGCATAAATTACCGAGAGAGATTTCTATATTTTTACAAACAAAGAAGATGAGTGAACCATCACCCTTAGAGGACTCCACACTAGTAAAAGTTCTCTCACCAGATTTAATCAACTCGGTGGTCTGAACAAACCTCCTAGAAATGAACGAATGTGTTGCACCAGTATCAAATAAAACACGACCCATATGTCCCTGAATAAGGAACTTACCCTCAATGGCTGGCGGTGCAGGCGGAGCTGGAGGAAGCATAACATCCTAAATATGGTAGACCCTACCATACTGTAACTGACCCTGTTGTGGAGGAGCAACTGGGTTAGGCACGTGCGGCGGGAACTGAACGTACGGCTGCTGTGGAGCTCAAGGAAACTATCCCCCAATCAACTGAGGACATTCCTTATTATAATGACCCTCTTCCCCGCATTGGAAACACTGACCTATCATATTTTCAGCATTTCGACCACGATTGTTTCTAAACTGATTCACAGCTTGACCCTGTTGGCCTCTGCCTCCCTGACCTCCATGGCCTGCTTGTTGTTGTGGGGCACCTTGACCTTGCCTATTATTATGGTTCCCCGAATTAAACCCATCAGAACGCTACCTCTTTGACAAGTCCCCCTGTTGGGTATCCCTTTCTTTCTGTTTATTACCCGAAGGTTGGGACGAGGGAAAGACTCCTCCTCCAATCCCACTACCTCCCGGCATTCCTGCTTGCCCCACTACGAAGGTCTTCTTACCACTTTGCAAAAATATTCTATGCTCTTGGCAATGTAATAGAGCTGCATTCATCACATCCCCAAAAGTTTGTAAAGTCGGATTACCCAGCAAATGTTGTCGGATTCTCCAGTTCAACCCTCTAAAAAACTTCGAAACTTTCTTTTCTTCGGGTGTCACTTCATCCGATACAAAACTTGCTAATCGGGTGAATTCCTCCTCATATTCTGCTACTGACCTCTCCCCTTGTACAAGGTCCAGCAGCCTTCTTATCATCTCCCCTTGAATTGCGGGAGGAAAGTACTTATGATCAAACAAAACCCAGAATTTAGAGATCGGCATAGTGTCCCTCTGTTCTGGCGTACTCACGGACTCCCACCGGTGTAATGCAGCCTCAACCAGTTTAAAAGTAGTAAGGACTTTCTTCTTGTCCTCACCACACTCCACCATACGTAGATGGCATTGTATATCTTTCTTTTATTGATTCTCCTTTATAACATCCGAGGTCCCGTCAAATTCTGGGGGCTGACCCTTTAGAAAAGATTCCCTAGCTCTCTCCCACGGAGAAGGTCCGGTAGGAGCTTGGGCATCTGGCGCTCTCTGTTGAACTTGTGGCGCTAGTTGGGCCACTGCAGTCATGGCCTCATTAACGGCTTGAGCCACTATAATCGCCACATCCGCGGCGTTGAATGTTCCCTGTGGTGGAGGGGGAGGACCAACATCCTCATCTAAGACCCTATTGCGTCTTGCCGGGCGACCCCTTTTAGGCGGCATCTGAGATGGAGAAATAACAGAGTTAGAATTCTACTTAAAATAATCTATTTTTGCAGAAGATCGTAAGCACAAGCAACAAAGCAGTCCTAACATTAGGCTCTATGTCAAAGAACGCTACGGTAGAACGTGACAAGTCCACAAAGATCCAAAAGACGCTAGAACCTGATTCTCTGATACTATCTGTGATAACCCGCATTCCGAAATAAGGGGTGGCCAGTCCGATACATCGACATAACGGAATCATGGATGGGTATCATCCTCAGCATCATAACAATAAAATAGGTATACGGGTAAACTACTCCATAAATCAGAAAGCAGGTTGTCAAAAATATTTAGTTTAATAAAGATTTAAGAAATAAATTAAACCACCCAAATCTGATGAAAGGGGAATTTCAAAGGAACATATAGTTAAATACCAAAACAACATACAATAAAAGACCTAAATAATCTATCGGTCCATAGTTACATTCACAGTGTTTCCACAATTCAATATATATTACATACTACATTCATTAACAAGTACAAAAGGGGCCACTAGCCCGAATGAAAGACCCGATCATAACTAGATTCCAAAAACGAAGGCATCTAACAAACGTCCTGTAATAATCCGCGAGGTCATACAGCTCGTCAAAAGCATAAGAGTGGGAAATTCATAACGGGCTCCCTTATGGAGGAGCACCTGAGCGGATACAACAACATGCACAACATGGAAAATGAACGGGTCAGGGCTCGATTTATATATGATACCCAGAAGAGTAAGAAACATCATAGATATGGAATGAATCATAAATAATGTAAATGAGAATCTAACAACCTAGTCATAAAATGTGATGATTCAATTATATGGGTTTCTAACAGTTATTGAATTAAGTAAGAGAAATAAAATTAAATCTCAATTCTTCTCATATCTTATCATTTTCCATTCCTTAATAGGAATACAGTTTCCATCATATCTTTTCGTTTTCCATTACTTATCAGGAATATAATTACCATCTCATATCTTATGGAAATTTACATACCTCAAGTCCCACTTGAGTTAGAAAGGTTATATTCTTATACATATAACGTGTCTAAGACCGCCCCTCCGAGTTTCTCCACTGGGCGCGCCCCTAAATGACTATCATCTTCCAGGGCCTATCTATACTAGACAACCTAGGCACCTAACGCACGTCGGGAAGTGGCCATATGCCTGCGAGTGAGTCATAACCACACCCGAAATTACCTCACTAGCACAGAAAAATATATACAAACCCCGCATATGGCCGAGGACTATAGTCAGCCTGCATTCAATAGTCAGGGGACATCACCTCATGCGCGAGCTTCCCTTATGATAGCATTTAGAGAGGTGCGTTTAAGTAATTTAACAATTACCAATTTAATCTCATTTTCATTACCATAAATTACATGTGTTTCATTTTATTTGAAACCATTATCCTTGAATATTCTCATTAATATTCATCATATTTAGGTCCCTAGTAAATCTCCAAGTGATCACCAAAATCGTACTATTCCCCAAGAAGCTACATATCTCAATATGGCCTCTAACATCTCCAAATATGGGCATAGAACTCTAACTTTAACTAATTTACCAAAAGAGAAGCGATACCTAAGCACCACTTTGAGTACCCCTGAATTAACCCCAAGTGATCGCATTCAACTATAGGGTAACGACCAAACTCAACTAAAACTCTAAGTTTACTTCATGCAAGAAGGTTCCTATTTCCTATGTAAAAGAAGAAAGCTAGGAAATAAAAATAAGTTTAAGAATGAAAAATAGGGGACCGGTCGACCGGTCGCGGACCGCGGTCGACCGCACACCAAAAATCAGGCCTTAGAGAGAAAGCAGTGTGCCCTCCCCCGAAAGCCCGATCGACCGGTCCTGGACCTGCGGTCGACCGATCATAGCAGACCCAAAAACCCTTCTTCTTCCAACAACAAGTCTCCACATCATTTATTGCTACCAACTGGTTTTAAATGCATCCAACACCCAAAATATATACCAATAACAATTCAAATCAACCTCCAAGGAGTTAAAACCCATGAATCCACTAAAAATCCCTAATTTCTTAAACCATGCATAACCACAACTATCAATGCAAATTACTCTACTTAAATCATAAAATAGCAAGTAGAAAACTTGCCTCAAGGTTGTAACTTTAGATTTGGTGAGGATTGTTGGCAAGATCAACACCCAAGCTTCAATTACTCTTTCTCCCCTTAGGTTTCTTCTTCTCTTTATTTCTCTAGGTTTACCAATTAAATTAAGGGAATAGTGACTTAGTTCAAGACATAAATCGTGGATTAGGATTAAAATTCCAGCTTAAGTAACTAATAGTCGGTAAAATAATACGCAACTACTCATTTAAGTTACTACCAGTCAAAAGTTCCCGGAATTTCGAAATACAATATGGCACAAAATTTGACTATCTCGCAACTCCCGGAACTAACTACACCCTCCAAATTATCATTTGGAGATTTTATAATTCATTTTAGGTTCCGGTTTCATTTTAAGCTAAATGTCATTTTTAAATCATATGACATTACAAAACATAACATAGCAAAATTCACCTCTACATACGGTAAATATGCAATGTCATAGTAGATATTAACTTATCTTCCTTAAATTAATACCTACTCCACATATCAACAATTTATATCTAATTACTATATCTAGAAAATTAAATATAAAATAGAACCTCAAAAGCGAGGGTTGTTACATAAGTCACGTTTTATGCGATGTCGGTAACGTCGCGCATTAGGTATGATGAGTAAGTATGGCGTTTGTATTGCATCTCTTAAGAAAATAGACTGTCTCATGAAGAGGTAGTAGAAAGTTATATTATTGAATTTCGGAAGAGCGAAATGTCGAGGTTTATTGAGTAGTGACTATAAGGTCATGGTCTTATAGATAGGTTAGGGCATGTAATTGTAGTGTTCCAATGAGGGAAGAACTTATTTTATGGAAAGGTGTTGATGTCATGTAGAGAAATTTTATACTTGAGAGGTTCAAAGTTTAGTAGATTTATTTTGAGCGAAGAATTTAGCTCATGGTTGTGCTCGTTTTGAGAACTAGGTATTGGTTAGAGTTTTGTATTTGTTGAGGCCTTGTGTCCTAAACATATGGTGTTTGTTTGTCATGTCGAAAGATGCGGACTTTATTTATATTGTATTGTTGTATAGGCCTTCGGGCAATACCTAAAATATGAAAATCTTTTATAAAACCTTAACCCTAGTTCAACTAATCTCAATCCCCGACCTAGCTACACAGTAGTGTATTGGTAGGGTTCCTTGTTTGGATTTCTCTTGCGAGACCTCCCTTGCACGAAGGTAGATAGCGTCAAGAATTAAGGAGAGTTCAACCATTGGGAAATTTCAAACTTTCATATTTTTAATATGTTGCTATAGATTATATTGCCGAGGGTTATATTACGATTTGAGGCTAATGGAGTCTAATTATAATTCTACGACTGGGAGCTCGGGTACGGGGTGTATGGGCACCCTGGGTAGTAGTTTGTTTTAAAATCTATATAATTCAACGTGAGAACTAGGAAGGATCAGTATAATGATCCTGAAGGTTGATGTAAGGACTAGATGAGATTGAGTTCCTAGGCATATCTTAAAATTTCGAGGGAGAATTTTTTGTAAGGGGGAAGTATGTAACAACCCCTGACTTTGGAGATCGAGAAATTAAATTTTTGGGAAAATAAAATTTAATTAAATCGCAGAATTTTAAAATTTGGGAATTGAGGCCCAAAAATGGAGAATGTTTCCAAGTATTCCGGATGATGATTTTGAGGGTACCATCGATCCCGAAAGGGTCGATATAGTCAAAATGACTGTCATTGGGTTTTATTTCGGCTCCGGAATGTTTTTAAGTTATTTTGAATCGAATTGGAGTAAACGAGTCATTTAAAGTGTGTATTAACATTTAATATTGGGACTTATGTTTTAAGGTTTAAGAGGCTTACAGATTAATCCTTCTCATTTGAGAGAAGAGAGCTAAGAAGAACGGAAGAAGAAGAAAAGAAGAGAGTGAGGAAGAAAGCTTCGAGATTTTCGGCCCAATCGCTATTCCGAGGACGATCCAACCTCTACAAACCTGAGGCAAGTGTTTAATCTTGCTAAATAAGTCATTTGTGTATTTGATTTCATAATTGTGGATAAGAAAATTTGATTTTGCGTATTAATAATAAAACCTAGATTTTCAAGATCAAATCTTGAAATTGATGTTTATATATGGGTTTAATAGTGTAGAAATGGTTGGGATCAACTTTGGGTTGATTTGTTGGCTTAGAATCATGTTGTGATGAAGGATTAGGGGTTAGAAGTAAAATTTTAGGGTTTTAAATTCGTGGGTACCATGAAGAAGAAGAGAACTTCAGGATTCTGCAGACCTGAATCGATTCGCCCCTTAAGCGAATCGATTCGACTTAGGCCAAATTGGCAGGTCTGGATTGATCGAATTGATTCTGACCCAAGGAGAATCGATTCATCCTGAGACAGAAGCCCAGGTCTTGGGCCCCGAATTGATTCGCCTTAGAGGCCAAATCGATTTACTGGGCCGAATCGATTCGGAATAGGGCCCAATCGATTCGGAAATAGGGCATTTTGAGGAATTTTCACTAGGATGATTTCTAACCCTTTTTGGTTGGGTTTATTGATTTGGGACATGATTATATGATGTAAGAAAGATGTTTTGGAGACTTAGTAAAAGTTTCTCGCATGATGGGACCGCGAGTACTTATCAAGTTATTTTGGGGGACTTATATCCATATAAATTGGAGAGGGTCATACCGATATAGGGGGGATCTCATTTAGAATGGGAGTCCTAATTAGGGGTCATAAGTGGGACTAATTATGATGTAAGTATTGGGGACCTTTTAAGAGAGTGGTGAGAGTACGATATGAAATTGTAGGTCGAGTGTGGTGCCGAATCCTTATGGTAAATAGGATTCTATTGAGATTAAGGTTTGGGGACCGAAGAGTGAGAGGAGTCACGTATCCTTAAAAATGTTTAAATTAAGGAACAATCGGTAACCCAACCGGAGTAAGGGGTTCATATGATCAATCGAACCATAGGTTAAATTGGGAACGATTTGGATCGTACTATCAACTTGAATAAGCGGTAGCATAAATTCTAGTTAGGATAGTTATGCATAATTGTGAGGAAGCAACCATTAGGATTCCAACACTTGAAATGAAGTTGGGATAAGTTGAGGTTTATAGGCTATTAGACATGTATATGCCAATGGTTAAATTGTACTAAAGATAATTATGTACTTTCGATTATAGAGATGAGATGTGTAGTGATGATTTCCTACACTAAACTTTGGGTGATAACCCTAATGTTGGATATATGTATATGTATTTTTGGGAGACAATTTATCATAAGAAAAATGGATGAATATGCTTCAAGTGAGGGATTGTATTCACATATCGAGGTAAATTAAATGGGTTGGGGTGATGAGATTATATATCTTATACATATGAACGAGATATAGTTTGTGTATATATGTATATAAGGATATGTGAATATATGGATATATATATATATATATATATATATATATATATATATCTGTATGGATATGATTATATGGATATATTTATGGTGTGAATATTTAAACCGTATATGATGGTTTAATGTTTGATCATATGGTGGGATCATAAGGATGTATGTATGTTGTGCATATGAACGATATATATACTTATGTGGTTAAGCATACCCCGATCATGCTATCATGGGGAAGTTTCCATGTAGAGGGTGAGCATCCTGGCTCAAGGAGCAGGGTGTCGATATTCCCCAGGTCATAGTAGTCCATGGTGTTATTATGTGATATGCATTTCTTTTGGGGTGGGACGTGGTGGGTATGTCTCGTCTCACTGACCGGTTCGGAGCTATGACCGCTTCCCAGAAGATCGTGTGTGTCTGGTTGGCCCCGATATCGGTGATATTGAGTCAGACCGTGGTCCCCAGGATGGTATGTGAGTAATGCCCTGGAAGATGATAGCATGGTGCAGTTTATCGGCGCTTTATATAGCAGGGTATATTATGTGCATGGCTATTATACATCAGATGTGATATGTACACTTGGTCATGGGTATGGATGATGGTATATATATATATGGTTAGAATGAGTGCCTATATATATATTTATATATATCCTATAGATGAAAGGATATGGAATCTTGTTGGAGTACATATTGGATGATTATGGTGTACTAGATTATTCGGGGTTGATGTATCGCATTTAAGGAATACTTCGCTTACATCATCCCAAGGATATTATTGGAGATTTTGAGTTGTTCTTATATGGTAATCTAAATTTAGTAGAATTGAATGTATGGAATAATGGATCTCTAGGATCAACATTGTCAAGGAGTAGTGTAACGGGGCGGTTCCTTGTTTGGATTTCGCTTTGCGAGACTCCCCACGCACGAAACGTAGTGCAATGTTGAGATTGGAGAGAAGTTTTGTCAATAATTTCTATGCCTGTTATTTAGAAATTAAATTCTATGTTTCAACCAATATATATATATATATATATATATATATATATATATATGGGTAGTGTATTAAGAATTATAATTTATTAAATTATAAATCAGAATCCATTAAGCCTAGTATGGCATAATCATTTGAAAATAATCTAGTATGATTAGTAAGTGGTGGATTCTTGGGTATGCTAGGAAGGCAGGTACTAGGGGTATAGGCTATGCCTATGGTAAGTTAGGTTGTCCTTATGGGTGGGGTAACTTAATTAAAATTTCAGGACGCGAATAGGTGCGCGCCGTTAGAGGAGAAGTGAGTTGGGGTTTCACGAGAGTGCGATTACACTTTAATTATGAAGTTAGTGCATTGATATTTATTATGCACGGTTAACACACTTGCTAAATATTTTCACAACTCGGGCTCTAACCCGTTTACTTTTCTCTCCTGCATGTATATGCATATATATTACTACAGGTGTCCTACCGCATGGATGCCGGATGACCTTCTATCCAGAGTCTTGGGAGTCGTGACAGGTACGGACTGTTGCGGGATGTAGATTGTAGTCGCTTCCTACTTCTTTAAAAGTCTAGGTAGGATTCATGTTGTGTATCGGGTTTACACCCAAGGGATAGTTATAAATGTTTATATTTATTCCATTTCAGTTATTGTATTGTCTGTGACCTGACAGCTTATTTGGGTTTATTTCTTTGTGGTATATTCATTTGTAATTACTAATTTCATTTTATTCTAGCATTTCATTTATCATGGTCCTTGTATGCATCTTTATTTTCTTTTTTTTAGTAGCTTATAGTGTTGGTTTGTTGTCTGTTGCATATTTTATTTAATTTAACATCTCTCTTATATGATATCGGGTAGTTAGTCTATATTATATTTGTACCGACAGTTGGTGTTGAGACTGAGCCATCTGAAACTCTTGATTTAATGTAGTATAGGGCTGGCCACCCGTTATTATTTTATGCGGGTTGCTACAAATTTCTCTAGGCAACTTTTTTCACAAATTGGCGCAAGAATATTATAAAATTATTGAAGCCCCCATTTTTTACTTAGAATTGCCGTTGTGAATCAAAATTCAATTATTCTTGCACTTTTTTCCTTTTATAATAAAATGGTCCTAAGAATTTATTAAATAAAATAAAATGGGACTAACAATGTATAAATTTGGGTATAAAATATACAAATTAATACACTCATCAAATTCTCCCAAACCTAAACTTTGTTAGTCCTAGAGAAAAAGTAAAATTTTAAAATTTAACTCACTTTCGTAGGAATCACGATTGCACTTAGTACGTGCAATAAACCATTAAACCCCTAGGTTATCCAAGTGGACGAGTTTTGTTTCGTGAGGGTTTGCAGTGAATATACCCACAAAATTCAAAAACATGACTCAATATAAAAGATTCAAATTAATATAACCAGGTTTGAAAACAAACTTCATAAATATAGTAAAATTTCACCTTTCAATCTCAACTATTCGTGAGTGTGTGCATAGCCAATATAACCGTCCATTTCAAAAGATTTGATCATTACATTTCTTATCCAAAAGTTCATTTTGATTTTAAAATCTCACGGGATGCACTCTCAATCAAACACTTAGAAATGAGTTATTTATTCTCGGTATATGTGAATAAAAGAGTAAATTTAAATGAACAAACTTTACATATACATGATCAAAAATGGATTTTTATAATGGATGAATATGATCTCATGAACGGAAAATGGATTACTTGTTGAAAACATTGAATCACACCATAGATCCTATTCATCTTCTATCCACACTATAACTAACTTCACTTGACATCGATTAGAACTTTCTTTGGTTGTATTGTAGGCTCAGATTTGGATAGAAATAATGATTTTTGGAGTACAAAATTTCTGAGAATATAGAAGTTTTTTGGTATTTTGACTTCTAGTCACTTTCTCTTTCAACCTCCATTTTTCTTTTCTTCTTTTTTTTTTCTTTTCAACTCACTCTTTTTCCCTTTCTTCCATTCTTCCCTTTTTTCACACATCATTCTTTTGCAGAAATTTTTTTCTTTCTTCTTGGCCTTTTTTTTAACTCCATTTTTCTTTGTCTTTTTTTCAACTCACATTTCTTTTTTTTTGATTTTTTTTCCTTTTTTTACACATTATTTTTGCAACCACCTTTTCCTTTGGCTTTTTTCCTACCGTAATTTTACCCCTGTATTCTCAGAAAATGGGTGGGGCTCTTTTAATGGGCTTTTAACTCCCAGTTGGAGTTGGGTAGGATAATGAGTTTTCACAAAAGGCTTATCTTATTTTTGGCTCAAATGGTCTTGCAACGGAGTAATGTAAAAATGTCGGAGTTTAGGCTTACTTTTGGACTTTCAAACGATGGCCTACTCTCATTTCTCAAGTTTTGTTAAGTTGATTTGTGTCTCAAGACGACTTACTAAGACTTCTGGTGCTTAAGATTCACATTTGGACCTTTTGTTTTTAGTAATCAAACAAACAATGAATTTGATATCATCAACGAATTTTATCACTGAAGGAAAGTTTGAGTTATTTTAACTCGAATTGTTTTAAATCTCTCAAAAACGATGAATGGAAAAATATCTCACCCAGTTAAAAATCTCCACATTTATTCGTTAAGCATATTAACTTTCGCCTCAATATCCATTTTCGATCATATTATATGGCTAATGTGTAAAACATTTCATAAGTTGATAGATCCATGAATTAATTCTATATTAAGAAATTGTTTCAAAACTCAATTATATTGTAAATCTATTTCGATTTTTGAATTAATTTTTGAATTTTTTCTCATTTTTTTTCCTTTCAAAAATATCATCCTTACCCCCAAACCTAAATTTTACATTGTCCTCAATGTATGCTCAAATAAAAATATGGACAAAGAAAATAAGGTATATAAGTAAAATGATGATACATGTTAACTAAAAAAAATAAAAAAAAATAAAAAAAAAATTCACAAATATCATACAAACACATGACAATTACCATCATCACCATATATTAATGATCGAAAGAGTTGTGCATCATTCCAATTAATAAACTTTATAGCACTACGTGCCAAAATATCATAAATTTTAGAGAATGAACGCACAACACAAATTTCAACCATAAATCCATGGTAATAATGGTGAGCACCGACATTATCAATAATAAACAAATTTGACTCATACAAATCATATGCCGATAAATCACATTTGGGTAGTAAACTGCAATAAGGATCCAAATATTTACTATCCTTTTTTCGAAAATAATCACTTAAAATTGGGGATGCATACACGACTCCTAAATGTGAGACTTTATGAAAATTGCAGGAAGAAAAGGTATCACGGGGCGATACGCATTCTTCTTCAACAATAGGAGGACCGCCATAAATACTTGAAGTATCACTAAAATCGGATGACGAATCCTCAAATAAATTCTCCCACATATAAAAAGAATCAACATTTTTCTCAATTAAATGAGGAGAAAAATCTCGACAAACTGTAACATTCAAATCATCACAAGTATTACATGTGTCAAGATTGTCAAATTTTTCCTCCTCACAAAATTGATTATCCCTATTTAATTCATGATTATTTTTAGAAATATCATCATTATACCATTTATTTACCTCTTTCTAATTGATACATGCATACACCCCATTCTAGCACCCCCTAACCTCTCCTTAGGTCCCTAGAAACTGCCTTCATCATTGCAAACCTAAGTCATACCTCGGGTACTGACCTATAGTCCATTGAGCACTCCCAAGCTCCGTTTGACCAAAAGTCAAACTCTTTAGCTCGACCATGACTGAATGAATCCTTGAAGGGCACTAAAACCCCTTTCCAACGGTCTGCCTCGTGCGCGATTCTGACTTATGATATGGACGAACGATTCATTTTCCCTCGAAACCTGACCTAGAGGCCACTAGACGCTCCAGAGCTCCATTTGAACAAAGTAAACTCTTCAGCTCGACCGAGACTGAATGAATCTTCAAGGGGCGCTGAAACACCTTTCCAACGATCGTCTTCGGGCCCAATTCTGACTTACAGTATGGACGAACGATCCGTTTTACTTCAAAAGGTCACCAAATGCTTCCAAAACCCGTTTGACGAAAGTCGACTCCCCAAACTGAGTCAAGATCTTTGGACTGTCGAAGTACATCTCCTAACCTTTCCAACGGTCTTCCCCGTGCGCGATTCGGATTTACCATGTGGACAAACGATCTGTTTGCGTCCGACGATTCCCCGTCCAAAGGACCGATGAGCATTTCCGAGCCATATTTGACCCGAAGTCAACTCCCTGAACCAAGATAAGTCCAAGTACTTTCAAAGGTCTCTGAAATACCTTTCCATAAGTCTACCCCGTGCATGATTCGGATAAACAGTTTGCGTTTTACGACCATTTTTCCGAAGGAACCCGAAAGAGACTGCCAAACGGCGGGTTCCAAACCCTGCCTAGCGGCAGTGTGCCTAAAAACACATGTGGATTGGCAGGAGCAGGACTATGCCAATTGGAAATGCCCTGGCCTATAAAAAGGAGGGCTTGACCTCATTACAAAGGACCCAAGATCTGAAATCCATCACTTTCAGCGAACTCAGAAAATCTCTCTCGAAGTCAGTGTGATTTCCACATCCAAATACCTTTCCAACCTTCAATTTTCATTAACTTTTATATCAAACTTGGTTAATTAACTACCCTTAATCATCACCCAAGTGCAAGGGCTGCTCTCCAACATTCAAGATCAAGCTCAAGATCTTCAAGATGTTCCAACTTTCTCAAATTCTCCTAAATTTGCATTAACTTGTTTTATTACTTAGCACTTTTATTCTCTCCATCTCACAATTCCTAATATACTTTTATTTAGTATTATTGCACATCTCTTATTTTCATATAAATAAAACCCAAGAAACAAGAAAAAGAGGGTTTGATCATAAATTCCAAACGAGAATTCTCACACTTTTCTTACAACTAAAACACTTTTTATACACACACATATAAGATAAGTCCCCAGTTGGATTTATGGTATAAATCCCACCCCTCATTTTGCATACGAACTATGTGGACTTTGATGCCTCTATAGGGTACGTAGGAGTCTCGGGGTAAAATCTGAGACTCGAGTCCCAAATATTCCATTTTTATTAATTTTTAATTCTCTTAGAGTCTGTATATATATATATATATATATTTGTTCTTAGTGGTGTATTATTCCACATGCGTTATCGTTCCATTATAACGATCAATGCAAGGATAATCGCGTAAATTCTTTTTTCTAATTTTACTTTTAGGAACATCCCTATGGATGTCTCACTTTATCCCTTCCATGATACAGGTCGAGGATTTCTATCTCTATTACATATACACATGCACACATATCACGGGGAAATAAACGAAAATTGCAACAATCCATGAGAGACCGCAAGGGTGGAATGGGTGCCTAACACCTTCTCATTTCGTAACTTAGCCTCCAAACCCTTTTCGAATCAATTTTGGTTTCATATGTATCAGTGTGTCTTTGGATTCCATTCTTCGGGATGGCTCCACCTTCTTTCGTCTGTTTTGAGTAAAATAGACTGGCGACTCCATCTCTCTACATTTTTCACCTCATACATCACCCACGCCGATCGAAGCTCTCCCGATAGGGATGCGTGAGACCAAGATCCTATCATTACGGAGATTGAGCCCTCTCCCTCTATCCCTCTCTCCTCGCGAGGATTGTGGGATGGCCACAGTGGCGACTCCGCTACGGATTTTCGTTTATGAGGGCTAGACTCTATTTACATGGGTGCTTTATTTTCTTGTATACCCCCTATTTTCATGCCCCCCTTTATTATTAATGTAAACCTCATGCTTATGCTTCTCTTCATACACTTGTAGACGATTCTCAATGTACACTTCACACCACGTGCACCTAGGATCACATATATCCACATGTTGCACTCATTACCCATCCAGACTTGGTATACCATTGATACTTGTACTTTGCACCCTATTTGTCATGATCAATAAATATACCCTCATCATAAGATAGTAATAGAGAATCAAGCATGATTTACACGACATCACCAAAGAGCATTGTGATTTAACAATTTTTTTCCAGCAACTGGAGGGTCACTTCATGATGGACGCTGGTCCGGAAGGGAGCAGTTAGCCTAAGTGATATGACTCTCACCTTTCGTTGGTCAAGTACCTTCGACATATATCGAATGGTTCCCCCGCATCGTACCTCTTGACTGAAGTCATGACGGGAGGTATATCGTAGGGAATTCGTTCACATACACCGAATATATCAAATTCTCTCTCACACGTACCGTCCCCACAAGGTATATAGTGAGGCAATTCATGTACACTCAGGTATATCAAATGGCTTGTCCACATGTACCGATTGCCCTCAAAAGCAAGACGTATAGCTTCAAAGTCACACCAAAGTGGGGAAACCTTTCCAATTCACCCAACTAACAGCATACCCGCATTTAGGTCTCAAGCCTAGGACATACATGTCAGACTGTCTATTTCAACCCGAAACTCTGACAAAATTTCGGGTCGGCCTGCCACCTAAAATTTTGTGCACTTTTAAAATGGGACCCTGTCCGTGAGCCCAGTTACAAGTCTGACCATAGCTTTACATATGTTACAGACCCATCTTCTCCAGGCTCGGGTCTCATCCGACATTTCCTTTTGTATTTGGGAGAATTTAATACAAGTGAGAACATAATAATTTTAGTAATCATGCTGAGACCCGTCTCCCAAAAACATTTCTCCCTTCTTTATCAAAAATCCAAAAACATTTCTCCTCTCCTTATCAAAAATCCAAAAAATATTATGTCTTTCAATCTAAAAAAAAATATCAAAAACATTTTCATTTTTTTCTCCAAAAATAAATCCCATTTTACGCCTTCTCAGGTCGATTGCATGCCCTTGGCCTAGCTCTTTATTGGCTTCCGTATTTAGTCAAATCAACCGAGAGTTCTGCTCGTTCCCCTATTACTTCTTCCGAGTCCAGAATACATCTGCATTACATGGAAAACACAGATCAAGTACCAGTTGTGCAGCCAGATCTGACGGCAGTCTTAGCTCAGCTCGTGTCAAGGATTGAAAACCTTCAGACTGTGGTCTGATAGATGCAGAGAAACCAGGTTCATGTTCCTCAAGAGCCCTAGGTCCTATTCCCTCGTGTGATGGGTCCACCCGATCCTATCTGGGTTCATAAAGAGTATCACCACACTCCACATTCCCCTCTTGCTAATGGGCCGCCACCTGCCCAGCTTCCTATGCCAAACCTTGCCCAGCCTAGGGCTAACCTGCCTGTGATCATTGATCCAAAAGAGGTAAAGTTGAACAAGTTCAAATAAGATCTCAAGATTCTAACTAAGAAGTTCTACCAAGTTAGAATCTCTGGTAATTACATCGACTACACCCACATGTCTCATTATCCTAAGGCGAGGTTGCCCGAGAAGTTGAAGATGCCAAATATCGAGAAATTCGAAGGAAGTGGACCCCTGATTGTTCACTTTCACAGTTATCACCATTATATGACTCTCATAGGGGCTTCTGAAGAAGTTATGGCCAAAATATTTTGACAAACTTTGAAGGATAGCGCCCTCCGATGTTTTTGGTCTCTCGAGGAGTCCAGAATCCGTATCTGGGAGGATGTAGTCCGATAATTCATGTCGCAGTACAAATACAAAGAAGTGCTTGAGGTCACCCGTCGTGATTTAGAGTTGCTCAAACAGAACTCTGGGGAGTCAGTCAGTAACTTCATAGCCCGATGGAGGCAAAAAGCAGCCATCATGACCAATCGGCCATCCGAGGAAGAACAAGTCAACATAGTGAAGAAAAATTACTTACCCCATGTCCAAGAAATAATGGGAGGATAATACTATCCCCACTTCCTAGCTCTTAGAGAAGTGGGAGTAGAAATCAGGGAGGGTCTTGCTAAAACATAAATTGAACCAAAGAAAGTGTTCGGACAGTTCACTCCTAGAAAATATGATAAGCATGCCAGTGCTGGAGTCTCAACCATCAACATCTCTCAACCAACCACCTCATGGGCACCAGAAAGTTGCCCTGTCCTAGTTCGAAAGGAATACATCGAGCTCCATGCTCCCCTCTCCAATGTTTATCAAGCCCTGTTAAGCCGAAACCTCATCAAACCCTTGGACCCCCATCCATTGCCAAATCCACTTCCAAGAAACTTCAAGGCAGATGCCCATTGCACCTTTCACAAAACTATTGGCCATACCACCGACAAATTCTTTTACCTTCGAAACATAATCCAAGGTCTAATTGACCGGGGTACCATCGACCCACCAACCAATCCTCAACCTCACACTACTCACAACCCACTCCAAAATCATGTCAATGCTATCTTCCTAGAAGAGAAATCAGAGTTTGATCCCTCAACAAAAATCACACCAATATACTCTCCCAAACCTCTCCAAACTTGCCCATATTTCCTCATACACCCTGCTAGGCTCGTTGATCAGGCACTGTCACTCCTTACCAGAGCATGCATTGCTGTTCGTACCTGTTCTGAAAATAGAAATATGGAATTATCAGAAGTGTTAAACCAACTCCTAGAGTTCAGGCTAAAATTGCCCTCACATATGATCATTGATTGCCAGAGGTTCAGTATGCTATTCTTGGAAGCACAAAAATGGGCTAAAGAGTCAGACAGTTGGGTAGTACCGACCGATGAAGTCAGCCTAGATGACGTTGTCCATATCATGGAAGAATTATTCAAGAAAACCAATAATATTTGCAGTATGACCGAGTTACTTGATACTCTAAAGTTATAAGGGCACTTGGTCCCTTCACCCTTACACCTCCCCACATAATAGGAGGACATGTACGAAGAAGCCATTGAAGTTGTGGAATGCATCGACTTTACATGTAAAGACATAATTTTTGCCATCGAATGGGGGGAACAATTTGAAGATTCAAATGAAGAGCAAGCTTTTGATAAAATTATTCCATTAGACAACATATTTGGGATGATATCATTTTAAGAACTCCTTGGAGAAATAAACAAGTTGACATAGCAACCCGAAATTGATGAGGAAACGGGATTCATGTTCTTCCCTTCTTTAGTAAATCACATGACCAGATCGGGAAGGCATTACCATATCCCAAGCTTACCACCAACCAACGACAAAAGGAAGGACATTGAAAACATTCCTATGCAAGAGGAGACCCTCGAGGAAAGCAAGATCCTCGATCAACTGAAGAAAACTCATTCTAATAACACCCTATGGGGGCTTTTCATTTCTTCCCAACTGCACAGAAATGCTTTGATCAAGTTGTTCACTGGACCCACAGTTCCTCCTTCTTCCACACCAGAAAAGCGATAAATTTAGTCGGATCCTTTACCTCTACTCAAATGCTATCCTTTTCTGAAGAAGAATTACCCAGAATTGGGCCAAATCACAACTATGCACTCAACATCTCCGTCGAAGTTATGGTGAAAATCGTACCGCTCTCTCTTGTGGATAATGTATCCACCCTGAATGTATGCCCATTAAGAACCTTCAAATGCTTAGGACTAAAGGAAAATTACCTTGATCCAACCTCCACTGTTGTACGTGCCTACGATAATACTCATCGGGAAGTGATGGGGTCCATAAATCTTTTAATAGGGGCTGTCCCTATAAACCCTGTCATTGATTTCCATGTTATTGACATCCTAGCTTGTTTCAACCTGTTACTCGGATGACCTTGGCTCCACAGTATCAAAGGTGTGTCTTCCTTGCTCCATCAGAAATTAAAGTTCTTCACCGACGGACGAGTCATCACCATTTTAGGCGACGACAATAATACCGAGGGTGAAAGTACAAATAATCCAATCCTTGAGATACAGCATGGGTTAAATGATAAGCTCCTATCAGGATTATGAGTTAAGCCACTTCTACTCCCGACAGGGGATGATTTCAAAGAAAGGGTTTGTCCATAATACGACCCTCACGGCAACCTGAATGTGATTCAGATGTTCAAAAATATGCACTTCATGTCCGAACTGGGGCTAGGACAAAGACAACAAGGGATAATTGAACCCATTAAAGTAAAAAAAGATTTCCCTCCTTTTAGTTTGGGGTACCAACCATAAGAACAAGAGCTCAGAATGATCCTCCAGTCTCAACCAAATAGAAGATTAGATTGCATCCAGACTATCCCAAGGGATTCCTTGAATGGACGATTCATCAAAGAGGGTGAATACTTCCCCTTGTGTGGCTTTCCGGAACCATGGTATGACCATACAGATAAGAAGATGAAGCCTATAATGGAGATCTTTTTCTAAGACAAGTACCCGTGGGCCGAAAATATCCAACACCATGTACAACTGATCATTAAAGATACTAAAGTTTCCGAGGGAATTGACTCCGAGGATTCGTTTGACTTATAGACACCGGGGCTAACACTCTGCATGGTTTATTCAGGCACTACATCACTAGATCCATCCCACCTTATTAAAACTGTTGATGCACCTCTCCTCAACTTGCATGCTGCGCCACTTCTACCTATTGAAATCCCACCTAACCCTAATGTTTACCTAATATCTTCTTCTGCTTTCCATCCTTTCTCTAATGTAATCGAGACCTCCTTTGACGAGGTTCTCAATGTTATTTTTCCTATCAATGAAATAAATGAAGATTTTGAGTATCTTGTTGTGCCTTAAATTAATTGTTTAGATTCTAATCAAACTTTTGATGATGATGATTTTGCAAATGAACAATTCTTACCTGATATAAATAAGGTTAATATCAAACAACATAATCGCGTTCAAGTTTATGAAGAAGAAACTATTGTTGTTAACCTCGCGTCTAGTAGCCAAGTGCGAGAGATTAGGATACGGGCTACGTTTGACGAGCATGAGCGCACACAACTTGAAGAATTGCTGAAGGAATTCGTAGATGTATTTGCATGGTCCTGTGATGATATGGACGACATTGATTCTGAAATAGCTCAACATGAGATCCCCACTCTTCCATATTACAAGGAGGTTAAACAAAAGTTTAGAAATATCCACACCTAATGGTCGTTCAAAATCAAATAAGAGGTGGTCAAACAGCTGAACGTAGGCTTCATTCGTGTGATCGAATATCCCACATGGCTACTAACATAGTGCCTGTGCCAAAATCGGGAGGGATAGTTCGAATGTGTGTAGACTATCGGGACTTGAACAAAGCCTCTCCAAAGGATGATTATCGGGGACAACACAACCAGTCATGCTCTCAAGTCATTCGTCGATTGTTTTATCGAGTATAACTAAGTTAAAATGCACCCAGATCACTAGGAAAAGACAGCGTTCATCTCCCCATGGGGAACCTTTTTCTACACCGTTATGCCATTTGGTCTCAAGAATACTGGGGCTATGTACCAGAGGGCTGCCACAACCATCCTACACGATCTGATTCACAAAGAGGTAGAGGTTTATGTGGATGATATGATTATCAAATCCAAAACTAGAGAAGGTCATATTCCCTCTCTCCGAAAGTTCTTCGAATGACTGCGATGGTATCAGATGAGACTCGATCCACATAAATGTGTCTTCGGTGTTACAAACAGAAAACTCTTGGGATTCATTGTCAGTGAGAAAGGGATATAAGAAGATCCTGCCAAGATGAAAGCCATACTTGAGATGCCACCTCCCCGAACAGAGAAATAAGTTCGTGGTTTCCTTGGAAAATTGCAATACATCAGCTAGTTCATCAGCCAACTAACCTTCATCTGCCAACCTATTTTCAAATTCCTATGAAAGGATTCAACCAATGTTTTGAATGAGGCCTGCCAAAAAGCTTTTGACCGAATCAAACAATATTTGACCCGACCTTCGGTACTCATGCAACCACAATCGGGTATCCCCTTAATCCTATACCTAACCATAACCGACACTGCAACTAGGGTTTGCTAGCCCAATACCTTAAAATTCCCGCAAAGAAAGAGCCATCTATTATGCTAGTCGCAAATTAACCGGGTACAAAGTCAACTATGCTGCTTTGGAGAAGGCATGTGTCGCGCTTGTTTGGGTCACCCAAAAGTTACGACACTACATGCTCACCTTCCCCATCAAACTTGTATCCCAAATTGATCCCATCAAGTACCTGCTTGAGAAATCCTCCTTATCCAGCTGAATGGACCGGTGGTTGATGATCCTAGCCGAGTTTGATAGCATATACATCACGCAGACAGCCATGAAAGGGAGAGACATCTCTGACTACCTCACTGACCACCCTATGGAAGAAGCTGACAACTAGATCTCTGAATTCCCAGATGAAAACATCATTTGCACTGCTCAAGACGACCTTCGATGACAAATGTTCTTTGATGGCGCTGCCAATAAAAAGAGATATGGCATTGAGATAATTCTGACTGCCCTAGATGACTCCCACACTTCCATCACCATCAAGTTGGATTTCCCTTGCACCAATAATATGATTGAGTACGAGGCATGTATGGTAGGCCTCAAAGTTTCTCTCAAAAAAGGTATTCAATGCCTAGATGTCTATTGGGATTCTTCCCTCATCATTGATCAAGTGCTCAGAAAATGGAAAGTTAAGGATGAGAAACTCCAACCCTTTCATGCCCACTTAGAAGAACTAGCCTCCTAATTCCATGATATCACCTTCCACGACCTACCTCGAGCAAAGAACAGCCGGGTCGATGCCCTTGCTACCTTAGCCTCCATAGTTGACATGCCCGAAGGAATAATAATGGCCCCCTTAGTTCAAAAGCAAATCAAACCAACCCACTGCTACCACATTGAGCTCATCACCAAAGAAGATCCTGAGCTAGACAATTGATGGAATTAAGATATCTGGCACCTCCTCATGTATGGTTGGTATCCTGAAGATTCCCACAAGAAATAACGAGCAACCCTCTAAAGACTAATCGCCTAGTACATCATCTGTCACAAAGCACTATTCAAAAGAAACTTCGATGGAACCCATATACACTGCATCACAGGAGCTGACATTGCAGAGATAATGCAGAAAATCTAAAGCGAAGAACGCAGACCGCACATAAATGATCACATTCTTGCCAAGAAGATCATCCGACAAGGCTATTACTGGACCACCATGATCCAGGATTGCACCACATATGTCCGGAGATGGCTTAAATGCCAATAATTTTCCAACCTTTAACACCTGCCTCTGCGAGAATTATACAACTTGACTTCTCCCTGATTGTTCTCCACTTGGGGTATCGACATCATAGGGAAAGTTGCACCCAAGGCTTCCAATGGGCATGAGTTCATCCTAGTTTCCATTGATTGCTTCAGCAAATGGGTCAAAGCCGTGTCATACGTAGTTTTAAATGCCAAGAAAGTGACCAAATTCATCAAGAAGAACATCATCTGCCGATATGGGGTCCCACACGAGCTAGTGTCAGATAACGGGTTACATTTTGAGGTAAAAGTCACAGAAGTGGTAAACGAGTATGGAATTGAGAGACACAAATCTTCTCCCTATTATCCCCAGACTAATGGTGCGGTCGAAGCAACCAACAAGAACCTCAAAGCCATCATCAGTACGATGACCAAAAACTATCGAGACTGGGCTGACCGAATCCCCTACGCACTCTGGGGCTACCGAACCTCAATTTGAACCTCTATTGGGGCTACCCCTTACTCTCTAGTCTACGACATGGAAGCAGTCCTACCCGTGGAGCTGGAAATACCCTCATTAAGCACCAAGCTTGAAAGCAAGGTCAACAAAGAAGACTGGTACCAAAGCCGTCTTGACGAGCTGACCCTCTTAGATGAAAGGAGATTGAAAGCTCTATATCATATACAAGGGTACCATCGTCGTATAGCTCAATCATTCAATAAGAGAGACAAGGACCACAGTGTCTGAGAGGGGGATTTATCCTTCAAAGAAATAGTAGATCCCATCTGGGACCCCAGAGGAAAAATTCAAGCCCAATTGGAGCAGCCCATACATCGTGAATAAGATCTTGTCAAGAGGTGTCTCCATGCTCAACGACCTTGATGGAGAAGAGATGACTTATCCATTCAACCCCAGAGGTATGTAAGCAGCTCATTAAATCTTACATGAGCATGACCCTTTCTTTTTCACAAAAATCTATTATTTTCTTCTCTCTGAGAACGACAGTTCATTCTAACATATACTTGAACAAAAGGATTATGCATGCCTTAGCGATTGGTATAAATAATTCAAAGATACAAAATTCATCAAAAGGCATAGATGTATGATCAAAAACTTGTTTATTTCACTAATAAGAAATTACAGTGCAATTACATAAGAAAAGGAACGGATAACTCCCTTCCCCCTACCTTCCTAAAAAGCCAAATAAATCCCCAAACTTATTCCCCATTACAAAATAAACTCCCCTGAGAGTCCTACCCATAGCTACCAGAGGAGCCCACTCCATCATCATCTACATCCTGAGGGCCCTAAGCTTCCCCTTCCTGAGTAGAGTGTCGCAGACACTCCATAGACCAATAGGCTCAAACCATCCTCAGAAAAACTACCACACCTCCCTCCATGGTATCAGATAAGGCAAGCCACCTTTTTCCGATCTCCACTACCAATAGCTTGCTGACTACTCTTCTCCACAACCACTTCTTATAATCCCTGAGGATGTCCCAGACTCTCCCAATGGACTAAGAAGGACAGGTTGACGGCAGCCGACTCTCCCATAAAGAGCCAAGCCTCATGCGCAGCTGCTCTGTCAGATCCTCTACCGGAAAGAAGTCTAGTGTCTGAGGTGGCACGATTTGCTCCCAACCAAATTGGTGTAGATGTTGCCAAGGGAAATAGAAAGAGGTCTGTCTGAGACCAACTAGCCAAATGTACGAGTATTCCCCCAGCTCCAGAATAGGCAATATTTGTCCCCACTAAGGCATCGACCAGTGCAGATTTAGAGCCCTATGCTCCATAAGACAGTCCTCCCAGCTCTTGATATCCAAGCTAACACTGATGAAATGGAACGAAAAAAATTGGGTACAGCCGACAAAGGATGTTTCGAAGGAGTCACCAGACGGAGTCTTTCAGAAAACAACATTAATAACATCACAGGGCTACCCCTCAGAAAGTTAGAACGACCTTCTCGCCAGGCATCCAGGCAATTCAAAGTCTCCGTCAGTATCACCATCACAGGATTACAACGGTAGGACATCCATGAAGTAATAGCTACAAGTTTTGGGTCCACCAACAGTTCCCCGGTCACCAGCAGCAATTTTAAAACCAAGCCCATACTAATGGCTTCGGCATATCCAACATCACTAACCTCCTGCAAATGCACAGACCGCAGCACTTCCGAAAGGGAGATCATTCCTCCAGCAACCAGTGGTCTGGCCACCGAAGGCGAAACATGAAAAAGCCTGACCAACAAATCCCTGGGAGAACGGGAAAACTCAGGTAGAACCGCAACAACGCTAGGATTTATCCCCAACAGGGTAGAAAATTCCTCTTAGGTAGGAAAAATCTCATCCCACCCGAAGCGAAAGACATGATCCTCGGAATACCAAAACTCGACAACCTCCATCAGCATGTTCCACTCAATGGGCTGGTTGCGCCACAAAGATACTCGCCGTATGTGGAAAGATACATAATCAACATTATAAGAGCACATTGCTTCCAAGGTTTCGAGGTAGTTAGCAAACTCAATGCTACCAGGGAGAGCCATCTTGAAAGACTAAGAGATAATAAAAAAGTAAGAAGGTGGAAAAGGAAGAATGTGAAAGTGTGATGAAAACACTCCACCCTTACCCCTTTTTATACTTGAAAACCCTCACTAACGACATAACCTTTGCAGAAATCAGAGGGAATCCTGCCCCATAAGGTACCAAAGGCTGGAGAAGGTACTAATCAAAGCCTTGAATTAATAGGACTGGATTGACCCGTCGACAGGCAGGACAAGGGGCTTGTCGATCGGCAAGCCCCCATTTTTGGAAAATTTCCTTTTTCCTCTTTTGTCAAAATCAGAAAACTCAATAAAAATAAATTCCTATTCTCAAATAGAATTTCAAATTCCCTTTGTCATCTTTATATAATTTCTCATTTTAAATAAAACTTTCCTTCAAAATTCTAAAGATATTTCTTTTTACGGTCTCAGCAGCAAAGTAAAAAGCGCATATGAATGCATTCATTCATTCATCATTAACAGAAGATAATAAAAAAACTCAATTGCATTGCATAGATATTTTTCTCTGTAACATCATTTCTGCAGGAAAATAAAGAAAAGAAGAAAAACAATGGGACTCATCCCGAATCCACATTCTCTCTCTCACTTACCATTCTCTCTCCTAAGAGCTTCCATCCCTGCGACGCTCTCTCTTTCCCCTACGGTGAGACAATGCACCACCACTACCCTAGCTAAACTCCTCCCCAGATGAGGCAGAGGGCACCAAACAAGAAGGAACAGGAACCGCATCCCGAATATGGTTAGTTGCCAAAGATATCTAGTCACTTATATCCCTCAGCTAAGTGGTGGACACCCGAACTTGTTTCAAGAAAAGGCAGAATCAGTATAAAAAAGAAAAGATCAAAAGAAACCAAAAAGAAGAGAAAGAACAAAAAGGTTTACCACAGGACGAAGAACCTCCTCCGTTAAGCCCAACTCCTCCGGGTCCATCGCATGAGGACGATGCAACATAGGCACCATCCATCCATCAGCCTATCGAATGTTATAAGAAGGGGTATGGAATCGTAAAAAGGTAACCTATGAAGTCCCCACCCCCGTAGATGTCGATGGGCCACCACCACCGTGGGAGGACCCCACTGGCCGACTTGAACGCACAAGAGGAAAAGGCAGTGCATCATATATGCTGGGCACCATCAGCCAACTCATCACAAAGTCCATATAATCATACGGTACAGTCGTATCGATATACAACAGATACAACTCGCCAATCATCGTCGTAATCCTCGCTTCCTCTGGTAGCAGCCGCTCCCACCTCATATACATAGGGGGCCTTGAACCACCCTCTCCCCGAGATACCAGGAGTGACCAAACTCATGCGCTAGAAAATGCCTCATCTGCGCATTCACCCCAGTCAACCTCGTGTCCTGAACAACCATCCCCCAAGGGTAAAAGGTCACCTGAAAAATCCCCAGTAAGATATAAGTCAATATAGAATTAGAGCACACATAAACCAAGGCTGAAGAAGGAAAACATCTTACTTATCACTGGTTAGGCCATTCAAGACCAAACGCACCGCCTCCAGAGAAAGAGACTTTCTCGACTGCCGATTGGCCCTTCGCCACCGATACACCCGGTAGGAATCTCCAACAATCTCATCCCTTAAAGAAATCAGATGGGTATTACACCTAATCACCTCATAGAACCACGTCTGCCAAAGATAAGAATCTGAAATAAAAAAAGAGACGCACAAGGAAAATGTGAATGCATGAAAGGAAAATGTGCAAACTAAAGAATACCTCAAAAAGATATGTGGCTCTAGTAAAAGTCTGCCGACAGCAAGCGCTAAATCCATCCAGAGAAAAATAAAGGGTCGCCAAAGTCAAGCTCCCCAAATCATAGAGAGGTATGTTAGAAAACATCCTTAAGTATGGAAAATACCATAAGTGGATGACGTCGCCGCTCGACGCCACCAAAAATTCCCCTAGCACCAGTAGAATGAATAAATGACCCATCTACCTCACCTGCATCCCGTCCTCCACATCAATTACCCTACCCAGTAAAACATCCCTCAGTAGGGACAAACGAATAGAATCCTCATACACTATCCTCCCCACATCACCTAGCGCCGCTCGCATCACTTCCGACCTCACCCGTAGGGAATGATCCACCTCTATATGCTCTCCATCACAATCCATCCCCAGTAGTTGTTGCACATCTATGGGAGTCACAGTCATCTCCCTAACGACAAAATAGAAAGAGTGGGTAGTGTCCCACCACCTCTCCCCCAGAGCGCATAAGACCTCCGTCGAACGAGGCATCTCATCCAGCACAGATGCCAGCCTCCCAAAGCCTACTGATGATACTACCCAACACACCATAGGTGGAAGGTTCTCCCAGACATCCTTAAGCCTCGTCATCCTGCGCGCATGCATAGTCGACAAAGAAATATCAGACAGTCGAAGAAAAACCTTGTCAAAATCCAAGAAGAAAGGAAATCACCAAAAAAAAGCCAAAGGCCATTTTTGTACTTACATATTCACCAGGGTTCACCGCCCTACAAGAGAGATGATGCGATGGCTCCCACAGTAAAGTTTGCTCGTCCGCAACTGGTTCAAAAGCATCAAAGGAGTTCTCACTCCCTAAAGAAAGAGGCGCACTTGCCTTCCACTCCATGTTCACCCAGTCATTAATAGCCAACCACTCCCTGTGTACCACAATGCTCACAAAATTGTCCATTTTTAATCGATTCATAGAAGAAAATCATAGAAAGAAAGAAGGCAAGAAGATGTGAAAAATGAAGGGAACCTGCCCCTTTTCTTAAGAAGCCAAGGGTCATGCCGATCGGCACTGACCCCAAACCTACCGATCAGCACTGGACTTTTACCTTCTTGAGGTAGTTCAAAAGTTCATGCCACTTCCTATTGGCACCCTCCACACCATGCCGACAGGCACCTTCCTTAAATTTTAGTACAAAAACTCCCATTAAATACCAGAAAACCCTAAAAAATCTTTAGAAAATTCCTAAAAATCCTGGGGAGGATTTAGAAAATTATCACTAAGAAAATTTCACACTCCCTCAAGAGGAACTCCTATTTCCCCCTGCGAACCCTCAAAGACCAGGTGAATACCTCCCCAGCAACATCCCTATAGGACCTCTAAAGTGTCCCAAACTTCAGATTTTCTCCTATTCCCCAAAACTCTCAAATTTCCCCTGTAGAGTTCTCCAAAAACATCACAACTTAAGCCCTCAGAACTGGCTTTGACCCACAGAATTGGTCATCTCAATTTAAGCCCTCGGAATTGGCTTCGACCCGCAGAATTGGTCATCTCCATTTAAGCCCCCAAAATTGGCTTTGACCCACAGAATTGGTCATCTCAATTTAAGCCCTCAGAATTGGCTTCGACCCATAGAATTGGTCATCTCCATTTAAGTCCCCAGAATTGGCTTCGACCCGCAGAATTTGTCATCTCAATTTAAGCCCTCTGAATTGGCTTTGAACCGCAGAATTGGCCATCTCCATTTAAGACCTCAGAATTGGCTTCGTCCCACAGAATTGGTCATCTCGATTTAAGCCCTCAAAAATGGCTTCGACCCACAAAATTGGTCATCTCCACTTAAGCCCTCAGAATTGGCTTCGACCCGCAAAATTCTTCATTTCAATTTAAGCCCTCAGAATTGGCTTCGACCCGCATAATTGGTCATCTCCATTTAAGACCTAGGAATTGGCTTCGACCAGTAAAATTGGTCATCTCAACTTAAGCCTTCAAAATTAGCTTCGACCAGCATAATTGGTCATCTCCACTTAAGCCCTCAGAATTGGCTTCGACCCGCAGAATTGGTCATCTCCACTTAAACCCTCAAAATGGGCTTCGACCCGCAAAATTGGTCATCTCAACTTAAGCCCTCAGAATCGGTCATCCTCATCCCTAGGTCCTCAAAATCGTCCTCGACCCTCTGAATCGGTCATCCTCACCCCCAGGTCCTCAGAATCAGCCTCGACCCCCTGAATTGGTCATCCTCTTTCAAAGGCATCATGTGGTGTCTATTCGATGGATATTGTTTGTTCCAAACTCACCCATCAAGGGTCTCTATAGACACCCAATTCTAGAACCCCCTAACCTCTCTTTAGGTTCCTAGCACCTCCCTTCATCACTACAAATGTAAGTCATATCCTGGGTACTGACCTGGAGGCCATCGGGAACTCCCAGGCTATGTTTAACCAAAGGTAAAACTCTTCAGCTCAATCAAGACTGAATGAATCCTTGAACGACACTAAAACCCCTTTCCAACGGTCTCCCTCGTGTGCGATTCTGACTTACGATACGGACGAACGATCCGTTTTCCCTCGAAACCTGACCTAAAGGGCACTGGACGCTCCTGTGTTCCGTTTGACTAAAGTAAACTCTTCATCTTGACTGATACTGAATGAATCTTTAAGGGTCACTGAAACATCTTTCCAACGGTTCGCTCCGGGCCCAATTCTGACTTACGGTACAGATAAATGATTCGTTTTACTCCAAAAGGTCACCAAGTGCTTCCAGACCCCGTTTGAACAAAGGCAACTCCCCAAACAGAGTTGAGCTCTATGAAATGTTGAAGTAAATCTCCAAACCTTTCCAATGGTATTCCCCATGCATAATTTTGACTTACCATGCGGACGAACGATCTATTTGTGTTCGACGATTCCCCATCCAAAGGACCGACAAGCATTTTCGAGCCATATTTGACTCAAAGTCAATTCTCGGACCTGGGAGAAGTCCAAAGGACTTTTGAAGTTCTCTGAAATACCTTTCTAGTAGTCCACCACGTGCACGATTTGGATCAATAGTTCGCGTTTTATGACCATTTTTCCGAAGGTACCTAAAAGAGACTGCCAAACGGCATGTTTCAAACCCAGCCTATCAATAGTGTGCCTAAAAACACCTGCCGATTGGCAAGACAAGGACTATCCTGATCGGTAATACCCTGGGCCTATAAAAAAAAGGTCCTGACCTCATTGCAAAGGACCCAAGATCTGAAATCCATCACTCTCATCGAACTCAGAAAATCTCCCTCGAAGTCAGCTTGATTTCCACATCCAAATCCCTTTCAATCCTTCACTTTTCATCACCTTTTTCATCAAACTTAGTGAATTAACTACCCTTTATCATCACTCAAGTGCTAGGGCTGCTCTCGAGCATTCAAGATCAAGCTCAAGATCTTCAAGAAGGTCCAACTTTCTCAAATTCTCCTAAATTTACATTAACTCGTTTTATTACTTAGCACTTTTATTCTCTCCATCTCACATTTCCTAATATACTTTTTATTTAGTATTATTGTACATCTCTTATTTTCATATAAATAAAAGACAAAAAACAATAAAAAGAGGGTTTGCTCATAAATTCCAAATCGGAATTCTCACAGTTTTCTCACAACTAAAACACTTTTTTATGCACACACATATAAGAGAAGTCCCTGGTTGGATGTATGGGATAAATCCTACCTCTCATTTTGCATATGAACTATGTGGACTTTGATGCCTCTATAGGCTATGTAGGCGTCTCAGGGTAAAATCCGAGACTCGAGTCCTAATGCTTCCATTTTTGTTATTTTTAATTCTCTTGGAGTCTATATATATATATATATATATATATATATATATATATATATATATATATATATATATATATATATATATATATATATTTGTTCTTAGTGGCGTATTATTCCACATGAGTTATCGTTCCATTATAACGATCAACGCAAGGATAATCGTGTAAATCCTATTTTCTAATTTTACTTTTAGGAACATTCCTATGGATGACTCACTTTATCCCTTTCATGATACAAGTCAAGGATCTCTATCTCCATTACATATACACATGCACACATATCACGGGGAAATGAAGGAAAATAACAACAATTCGTGATAGATCGCAAGGGCAGAATGGGTGCCTAACACCTTCCTATTTCGTAACCGAGCCTCCGAACCCTTTTCGAGTCAATTTTGGTTTCATATGTATCTGTATGTCTTTGGATGCCATCCTTCAGGATGGCTCCACCTTCTTTTGTCTGTTTTGAGTAAAATAGATTGGCAACTCCATCTCTCTACATTTTTCACCTCACACATCACCAACTGCGGTCGAAGCGCTCTCGAGAGGGATGCGCGAGATCAAGATCCTCTCACCGTGGAGATTGATCCCTCTCTCTCTCTCTCCTCTCTCCCCGCGAGGATCATGGGATGTCCATAATATACTTTGGTGGATAAATAGTAATTACGGGGGTTGGATTCTAATTCACACCTTCTTTAATATTTCAAATGACTACGGACCCATCTGACTCGATTGTAATGCGTAGTCATCTAAATTTTCAGTATTTTAAAAAAACACCTCCATAGATCAATTGAGGAATATGAGAAAGATGACCGGAAAACAATATGAGGATCACCCATTGTAATTTACAACACACGATTTATTTTTATTTTTTGAGTTTTTTTTACGGACCACCTACTAAAAGAAACAATTTTGGAAATTTCCAAAAAAAATATTATTTTTTTGTAGTTTTTTTCAAATTTATATGTGTTTTGTGATAAAGTAGTGCTAAAAGTAATATTTATTAAACAAAAACAAGTTAAAGTTGATTTTTTTTTTACTAACTAAAAAAAATTAATATTACTGGATGATTTCTAATTTTTTAGATTTTTTATGAAACTTTTACTAACGAAAATGCGAAAAGTAAAAAAAAAACTAGTCCAAAAGTCACAACTTCTTTTATAATAAAAAATCAAACAAATCCCCGGCAACGGCGCCAAAAAGTTGTTGTCAATTTTATCAAATACCGCAAGTGCACGGGCTATTATAGAATAGCCAGTGTAAGTAACGTGACTAACAATGTGTCTTAGAAGTGCGTACTCTCTAGGCTCAAGTGCAAGGTTGTCGCTCAAGTAATAATCCAATAAGTCGGGTATCGATCCTTACGTACAATAGGACAAACGAGTTGTAACGATGTTGGACAGACGAAGGAAGACTAACTTTGAATGATGAAATATCAACAACTAAATTCAGTTACTCAAAAATTACTTACAAGACTCCAGATGATTAAACTAAAACTTGAATTATATAATGAGAAAAACAGGACGGGAATACAATCCCTCAACCCTAGTGTATTGATGGTATCAAACTAATAGTACATTTAAGTGATTAAGTAGACCCAAAATTTAGTACTCCCAAGCATTACATATATGAGGTTCATGCCCGCACCATACATAATCATAGGATGAGTAAATTGGTATTGCGATAGTGACACTCGAATTGCATTGTGAAGCATCCCGGTTACCCTAAAGCAAATGAGATCTAAAGATCTACAATTGTTGTGTTTCTAGGGAATACGGTTGTAATAAATCATTAAATTTAGAGGATTAGTTTTATACACCTACAACTATCACATCAGGTTGAGTTCATGCATCCCGACCTTAAGAATCTAGCCGGACATATGAAAACTTAAAGACAACACATTTGGAATGAAAGAAAACATTTTTTATATGGAATGAAGATGAAAAGAATAAAAAATACTTACTAATAAAAGAATTACTACATTAATGAAAGAAAGAATTGGAAGAAATTTACTTGAATTGCAACTGGAATCAAAACTAGGGTTTACATGTTGTTCTCCTCTAAAACTAATTACAAATTGCTTCCTTCATGAAGTATAAGCCTCATCTAATGTTTAATGGATTTTTCTAATTTATAATCTACGAAATATAAGAGTTTGAACCAAGTACGATTCTAATTTTTACAAATGGATAAGTTCGGATAATCGATAACATAACTGATCCTGTTAAGGGGTTCGGTTCTGTTCGGTTCTTTCTTTGACATCCATTATAGATAATTCTTCGAGCACCATTTCGGTTCCTTATTTCCCCCCTTCGGTTCGATTCCATCTCATTAACTCATCAAAGGAAGTTTTCCAGGTGTAGGATCGTTCCGTTATTTCCTTTCTTCAGTTCGGTTCCATCTTGTCAGCTTTTGCAGAAACCTTTCCTTCTTGTACTTCTTTGGATGTTTTGGTACGAAACTCGGATTAAACACTGAACACCTGCGAAATAGATGAAGAACACACGAAACCCGACGTACTCATTAGAAACTTGTCAATAGTAATGATATGATATAAATCCACTTGAATTACACTTTGCGGAGCGATAAAAACCTCTAAATTAAGGGAATAAATGGGAAGAATTCATGCCTAATCAAACCCCCCTAACTTAGAACTTTGATCTTCCCGAGCAATGTAAAAGAATCAAAACATGGTCTAACTCGAAAATGGGATAGAATACCTCTTTCACGGGCGAGAGATTGCCTTTAGCGTATGCAACAAGCCTTTAAACCCCTAGGTTACCCTAGTCGGACGAGTTGTGTCTCGTGAGGGTTTGCCGGGAATATACCCACAAAATTCGACTCAAAGAAAACTCAAAATATGAAAAAATTGTATAATTTAAACTTTTCTTGAAAATAATAGTCATCATCAATTAATGTTCAAAAGTCTCAAATCATAGTGCGCATGTGTGAAACCGAAAATTTAACCGCGAATTTCCACCGATTGACCATTACGTTACTTATTCGAGAATTTGTTTTGATTTCAAAATCTCACAGAGTGCTCTCACCAGCGAATCACTCGCAATGTGGCTATTCTCTCGGTATGCGTGATTTATAAGAGTAACACACAAGAAGAAAGGCAAAAATTTATTGTAATCGGATCTCATCATCAGATTACGGATATGAGAAAATGGGTACATTGCCTCTAATTCACGTTTTTTTATCTCTTTTATTATCTTTTGGTGTTTTAGCTCTCTACCCGGTAACCAATTTCGCAACTTTGGACTCGGTTAGGACTTTTTCGGGCTAATGGTGTACTGGGTAAAATAAGAGTGGTACAGGAAATCTGGAATTGGAAAGTTTTCTTATGCTATCCGTTAGTGCGTTTCCGAACTTTTGCTAATTTTTTCTTCTCTTTCAATTTTTCACGCTTTTCTTTTCTTGCTATTTTGTTGATCATATCTATTTTTTCTTGCCCCTTTTGTGTGCACTTTTCGGACTTAATTTCTGGGATTGTCCCCTTTTTACAATTCCGAGCGAGTTGGGGTTTTTCGGGTTGTTAAACAAAAAGGAAAAATGTATTCAGCTCAATTTGGGTTACAAAATGGATAGTTTTTTGCTACTTTTTCTGGCCAATATTTTTGGGTGACAAATGAGGGCCTACTTCATTATCCAAAATACTAATTGCGTTACCATATGCGTTTCGAGACAAATTAAGTTTAAAGATCTATTTTGGCACATTTTTCAAGGCAATATCACACACATTTTCCATAACCGATCAAAGTGAAAGAATTGAGATCCTCGATGACTTATTAGACGCTGAAAAGAACTTTTGAGTTAACAATTAACTCAGATTGATTTATAAATTTCACAAAGATAAAAGGCTCGAATCTCACCGGGGTTGTTAATCTCCACACTTATTCGTTAAGTCGTCTATGTTCGCTCAATTTCCATCATTGGCCAATTCCGGCTTTGTGTATTATGTTTTTACAATTTGAGACTTTAAACCGACTTTTACAGATATTTTCAAAAAATTTGAATTCCAATTTTTATTTATTTTCAAGAAAAAAATATTTCTAGATTTTTCAAAATTTTATGATTTTTTTTTAAATTGCATTTTTGAAAATCTGTGAAGTTTTAGAAAGACGCACTTGTGACCCCCCCCCCCCCCCTAACTTAGAATTTGGCATTGTCTTCGAGAAAAAAGGACTAAAATCTAAATTAAAGCGAATTAAAAGTGTGAAGAAATAAAACGAATAAATACTGAAAATGCAAAAAGACACTAAATGACACCAACACATGACTTAAACATACAAATATCACCCTATATGTGTCGGGGGTGCGACGACCTATCTCTCTCTCCTACCAACTCAACCGATCCCACTCATGGGATCCGATGCTCTCCTTGTTTCTCCCATCCTAGGATTATAAACCAACAATCAAAACAAGTTGGGACCTCGCCCATAGATAAAGGAAAGACCGGGAGGCTCGTCGTGACTAATCGGAAAGGGATCCTCATGATGCTGACTCAAAGCATGTCCTGCGTGCACTGACTCGGAGGGAACACCTAGGTTTCTTTCAATTTTTAGGATGCATGGGTTGGGCTCTAAGTCGAATGAAACACAACTTTTCTCGCCAATCGGTTCCGGGACCTCAAGTGGTATGGGTGGATGGTCACAAAGAAGGAATTCATCAATTTTTTCTTTCCATTAACTTTCGTCTAAGTGACTACAAGAGTCCAATAGGGATTGGACTTCAACAGTAGGTCTTTCATCCACCTGCCCAAACTCTTTCTCAAAATCTTCCATGCTCACGTCCCCTAGCTCTCCCTCTCGAGTAGTGCCTACGTCCTCCCTTACTTACTCGAACTCTAACTCCACTATTTTTTTTCTCTTCTAACCTCTCTCTCTCTCTCTCTAAATTGCGGTCACTACACACGTCTCCCCCGCTTTTCTCTCATCGTCACAACTACCGCTATTACTTGATGAAATAAGGCACACCCCTAACGGCTCTTTCTTGTGGGACCCCTCATTCTCATGTACCTTCTCTTCCATGAGGTCCATCTCTCATGGTTCACCCTCATCACCCTCGAGAGTGGTGATGTTGAAGATGTTTGTTTTGAGAGTCATATTCCCGAACGTGAGTTGCATTCGCCAATTTCGAGTGTTAATCAAGGCATTAACAGTAGCTAAGAATGGGCGGACTAAAATGATAGGCACATGATTACTCGGAACAACAGAGGGCTCCTCATCCCAAACGACAAAATCCACTCAGAAGTAGAATGTGTCAACTTGGACGATCACGCCCTCAACGACCCCCTTTGGTATCTTAATGGAACTATCTAGGAGTCAGAGAGTCAGGTTTGTGGTCTTAAGGTCCCCCAAACCTAATTGCTTATAGATTGAATAAGGGAGAATATTGACACTTGCCCATAAATCTATTAGCGCTCTCTCAATTCAATTTCCCCCCATGATGCACGAAATAGTCGGTGCACCCGGATCTTTGAATTTGGGTGGAAGGTCACTTGATAGTATTGAGCTGAAGTTTTGTGTGAGGAATGCATTTTTCTTTACCTTTAGCTTTCTTTTCACCGTAAGTAAGTCCTTAAGAAACTTAGTGTATGCGGGAATTTGCTTTATGGTGTCAAGAAACGGTAAATTAATTTTTACTTGCTTAATAACATCTAATAAATCTTCACGAGAGGACTCTTTCAAGTGAGATACTAGCCGTTGGGGAAACGAAACGGCTGTGGGGGGGGGGGGTTTCTATGACTTCGAGCTCACTAGTGTTCTCGTTATCACTCTCGTTCAAGGAGGCATCTTTGGCCTCTTTCGTGCAGGGTGAAACCTCCTTTCCTTTAGGTGTGTTGTGCGGGAAAGGTGATAGATCAACAACTTTCCCAGTACGTATAGTGGTTATCGCGCAACATTGCTCTTGATTTGCATTAGAAATAGATCTAACACTAGTTTGACCTTGGGGAGGTCTTTGGCCTTGAGCTGGAAACTTACCCTTCTCTTGGACACTCAACAACGATTGCAACTGCAAAATGTTCGCATTTATGTCGTTGATCATGCGCTCATGTCTAGCAGTGGTTTCATTCTAGGTAGTGGTGAATTAGTTTATCGTATCCTCGATATTTCTTCACGGTGGAGTGATATATGGCACCGAAGGTGGTGGTACCTGCACATGTCCTTGCATGTGTGGTGCTTGTTGAAAGTGCGATGGTGGAGGAGGGGAAACATGTGAATGAGAATTCATCGCAACATTTGGTTGCCCATAGCTAAAACCAGGATGGTTTTTCCATGAAGGGTTGTAAGAATTCCCGTGCGGTGCACCAAAATTACCCTTAAATCCTCCTATACCGCTCACTTGCTCTTGAAGCATAACTTTATAGGCGGTTATCGTCGGGCATTCCTTTGTTGAATGTCCCACCTCAAAAATAGCACACACCTTTTTAATGGGGTTTGGGATGGAACCAATTGGTCCTCTTCCCCATACCTCAAGTATTTCTCGCATTCCTTTCTCAAGTAAATTGAGTAGGCTATCCATCATAACATTCTTTTCCATGTGAAATAGGTCGGACGTCGATGGAGTGGTGGTCGCTTGATGAGTTCGATTGTGAGCATTAGGATTAGATGTATCCCAAGATTGGGTAGTCTCGATGACATAACTCAGTTGGATCTCGACATCGTTGGCGTCTAAGCAGACAAAGGGACCTTCACACATAGTCTCAACGAGTTATTTGGAATTCATATTCCACCCATTATGGAAGAAGGAAATGATTTGTAATTTATCAAGTACATGATGAGGGCACGAAGTGACTAACTCATTAAAATGATCGTAACATCGATCGAATGACTCATTTTCTAGTTGTCGGAATGTTTGAATTTGAGCCTTGTAGGATTTCATTAGATGTGTAGGAAAGAATTTCTAGAAAAATTTAGATTGTAACTCGTTCTGTGATGAAATTGAGTTTGGAGGTAAAGACCATAGTCAGGTCTTAGCCTTATCCTTTATTGAGAAAGGGAAGAGTTTGAGGCAGATCACATCTTTTGTGCAAGTTTGATCGCTGAGGGTCTCGCACACCTCCTCAAATTCCATGATGTGGAGATATGGCTTTTCTGAATCCATTCCATGGTAAGTGGGAAGTATTTGGATCATCTCATTCCTAAAGCAAAATTTCCCTGCATTATACGGGAGTAAAAGGCATCCCAGAGTGACAGTGTGCTCGGGATATAAGAGCTCTCTCAACAAGCAGTACGGGGCCTCTTCCTCGTCGGTGGTGCACTATCGTGTTGTGACGTATCTCTCACTCAAAGACTTTGTGTCCTCACTGGGTATAGTCGGAGTATGCTCTAAAGTTTGTCTTAAAAGGGAAAACGAAGTATTATTTTCAATTGAGTGTGGCGGTGTGGGAGGTGGAACCCAGAATTGTGGAGCATTAGGAGTCTGAGGGCTATCGGGGTCGTACTCAACTATCGAGTTTTCCTGAATGTGGGTTGGAGTATTATGGGGAGTTGGAGTGAGTTCAGAATTTTGCATTAACAGTATTATGAGAGATGATGAGGAATATTTTTATGCTTAAATTTTTTTTTTTGTTTTTAATTTTTGGAAATTTTTGGTCAAAGCTTGAGATTGACTTGATCTAATCCTAAGTCTACCTAATTCCTCGAAAACGGTGCCAAAAATATGACGTGACTAAGAATGTGTCTCAGAAGTGCGTACTCTCTAGGCTCAAGTGCAAGCATATCGCTCAAGTAATAATTCGATAAGTCGGGTATTGATCCTCAAGGAAATAGGACAAACGAGTTGTAAAGACGTTGGACAGATGAAGGAAACCTAACTTTGACTTTAAGAATAAGGAATAGATGATTTGAATGATGAAAGATCTATAACTAAATGCAATTAGTCTAAATTACTTAAAAGACTGCAGATGATTAAACTAAAATTTGAATTATATGCTGAGAAAAACAGGACGGGAATACAATCCCTCAAACCTAGTGTATTAATGGTATAAAACTAATCGCAAATTTAAGTGATTAACTAGACCCAAAATTTAGTACTCCCAAGCATTACATATATGAGGTTCAAGCCCACACCATACATAATCACAAGACGAGTAAATCGGTATTACGATAGTGACACTTGAATTGCATTCTAAAGCATCCCGATTACCATGAAGCAAACGAGATCTAAAGATCTACAATTGTCTCTTTTCTACGCAATACGGTCGTAATAAATCATTAACTTTAGAGGATTAATTTTATACACCTACAACTATCACATTAGGTTGAGTTAATGCATCCCGACCTTAAGAATCTAGCTGGACATATGAAAACTTGAAGACAACACGTTTGGAATGAAAGAAAACATTTTTTATACGGAATGAAGATAAATAGAATAAAAAAAAATTACTAATAAAAGAATTACTGCAATAATTAAAGAAGGAATTGGAAGAAATTTACTTGAATTGCAACTGGAATCAAAACTAGGGTTTACATGTTATTCTCCTATAAAACTAATTATAAATTGCTTCCTTTACGAAGTAGAAGCCTCCTCTAATGTTTGGAGGAGTTTTACAATTTATAATCTACGAAATATAAGAGTTTGAACCAAGTAGGATTCTAATTTTTACAAATGGTTAAGTTCGGATAATCGATAACAGAACCGATCTTGTTAAAGGGTTTGGTTTGGTTCTGTCTTGGACAACCTTTACAGAGAATTCTTTGAGCACCGGTTCGGTTCTTTATTTCCTCCCTTCGGTTCGGTTCCATCTTGTTAAGTCTTCACAGGAAGTTTTCCAGGTGTAGGATCGGTTCGTTATTTCCTTCCTTCGATTCGGTTCCATCTTGTCAGCTTTTGCAGAAACCTTTCCTTCTTGTATTTCTTTGAAGATTTTGGTACGGAACTCGGATTAAAACACTGAACACCTAGGAAATAGATGAAGAATACACGAAACTCGGCGTACTCATTAGAAACTTGTCAATAGTAATGATATGATGTAAATCCACTTGAATTGCACTTTGCGGAGAGATAACAGCCTCTAAATTAAGGGGATAAATGGGAAGAATTTATGCCTAATTAGTAAGTAAGGACGAACCCAGAGATATTTATCAATTTTTTAGTTAAAAATGACCGTGACTATCCAACTAGACGAAATGGGTCTAGAAATGGGATGTGATAATTAAACTAAGCAAAAACAAACAAAAAGTAGGACTACGGAATATATAATCAAAGGAGTTAAAACTAGGACGTTGGATCCATTTATCACATTTAACTAATATTATGTAAAAATTTAAACTCGTCAGTCCCGATTTTATAACTCAAATTAAATCGATTCTCATCGTATTTAATTCGGAGGATAACACGGTTAAGTTCCCAATAAAATTTAACGTCTTTAAATTAAGATGGTTAAAATCCCTATTCCCTTAAAAGTTCACTTTTAGATTTCAAAGTATAGTCTTTAAGCGTGGACTATCAAAACAATCGAGTGCAAGCATAATCCATAAAAAAGTATAAATATTTAAAAATAATTTTTTTTCTCACACAAATCTGAAGGTTTAAAACACACTCTTGTGTCGTTTTAAATGAATACTGAATTTTTAAGACCTTTAGCATATATCGGGAACAAAGACGAATTTAAATCACACATAATATTAATCAAACATAATAAATTTCACTTAGTCCTAGTAAAGAAAATACGCTAGCATAATGGAAGACATCATAAAATTGCAAGAATAAATATGAATTTTCATTAATAAAAACAACTTACAAATTATGTGTCTTACAATTGATGTTGACAAAACTTCTCCCATAAAATAATTCTTGGCCCTCAATAAAAATGTACTCTCAAAATAAAACTACCAATAGTTGTTCTAAAGTGACTCTCTCTAAAATTCTACACCCAAATAATGAGACAAAGGTCCTATTTATAGGCTTAGGGTGAGGCATTAGGGTTTTGGTGGAACTCTTCAACTTCCACCTCTTCAATTTTCCCCTACTCGAAAAGTCTTATCGTTGCTTGCTGAACACGCATGCCATGTTTCATCCAATTCGGTGAATAAAAATTCCCAACTTTGTGTGAAAACAGCTTTTTTCAAA
Source organism: Sambucus nigra (assembly GCA_949130495.1). Classification (NCBI taxonomy): domain Eukaryota; kingdom Viridiplantae; phylum Streptophyta; class Magnoliopsida; order Dipsacales; family Adoxaceae; genus Sambucus; species Sambucus nigra. The sequence goes on from OX422222.1 coordinate 72,042,661, forward strand.
CGACCGTAAAAATTATCTTTTTCGCGCTTTTTACGAGTTGATCATCAATTTGCACCAAATTTCGTCATTACCTGCAAAAAATTCACTGGCAACTTTTTTCACAAATTAGCACAAGAATATTATAAAATTATTGAAGCGCCCATTTTTTACTTAGAATTGCCGTTTGAATCAAAATTCAAATATTCTTGCATTTTTTTCCTTTAATACTAAAATGGTCCTAAGAATTTATTAAATAAAATAAAATGAGACTAACAATGTACAAATTTGGGTATAAAATATAAAATTATTGCACTCATCACACATATATATATATCAGTGTTCTAAAAAACGCGCCTAGGCGGCGCCAAGGCGCGCCTAGGTGCGAGACTTTTTAGATACGCCAAGTTTTGGCCCTAGGCGTGGTCAACGATGGTCAACATTTTTTGGGGCAAGGCGTGAAAAAACGCGCATTTTTTGGAGCTAAGGCGTGAAAAAACGCGAGTTTTTTAGAAGTAAGGCGTGAAAAGATGCATTTTTTTTGTTTTTTTTTTGTATTTTAAAAAAATAGTATTTTAATTTACAAATATTTAGACATATTTTTAAGGTATGTACCAATTTAGTATTTTAAATAGCCTTGTCATAGTAAAAAAAATATTAAAATATATTAAAAAATGCCTAAACGCTTTTGACGCCTTTTTACACCAAGGCGCGCCTAGGCTTCCAAAGCTTAAGGCTTGGCCTCCACGTCTTGGTCACGTCCCGCGTTTTTTAGAACCTTGATATATATATATATATATATATATATATATATATATATATATATATATATATATATATATATATATATATATATATATCACAGTTTCTTAAAGCGGACTGATCCGCACAAGAGCAGAACTATACACACTCGTATGTCCTCTATGTATGAATTCGTGTGTATTTGAATGTCATATATATACGCCATATACCTTTCGGTTTAGTTACGTGAACTAGATATTTTCTAACTTTCTATTTATTATATGTCGATCCTAATAGAAGACAGTTGTTGAATGTATACTGTTAATTCTGCATAGCTGACTGGTTCATCGATATGGAAGTTACATATAAAGACATGATTTACTTTGTTTTGTCCACGTTTTCTAATTTCTCTATACGAATAACCGACCATACATTTGTCAACTTTTTAACAGAGTTCTAAAACCTTTTAATTGTTTAATTTCATATTTTTGAGTTTAGTGCAAATCGATTGGTATTGTAGGATTAGTAAGGATTGGCACAACAATTGGTAAAAGAGCTGAAGCGGTTGGATGCCCCATCAGTTACTATTCTATATCAGAAAAACTAGATTCAACATATAAATACCATCCAAATCTCATTGACTTGGCCTTCTGCTGTCAAATTTTGGTTAGTTCATGCCCTCTAATCTAGGAAACTTGTCACATCATCATGAGGTCATTAATGATTTGTGTCAAAATGGTGTCCTCAACAACATGTTATGTCTACTATTTATAAATAGCAATTTTACAGAATTAATAATTATAATATAATTCGGAATTAAAACAGAATTACAGAAATGAAACACTTACTTGAATTTGCAGAAACAATAATAAAAATAGAAAGATAATCCGAGCCCTGTGAATCTCACAGTGTCCTTAAGACAATTTATTCCCTCCAATGTTCTTCAAGGTTGATGAATATTATCTCCCAAGATAGAACGGATTTTCTAATTAATTATGTAGCACGACAGTAATTAATTACAACGAACTCAAAACTGTGGCTTTTACTCAACTCAACAGCAATGCAATATATGTTATGCAGGAAAAGGACAGGAATTTTCTGGGACAAAAATGACAGCAATTCTGGAGGAGGGAAATTTTTCAGTAATTAATTCTGCAGGGGAAATGTTTAATTTATAGCTTTTGTGTTGACTGTTGGAACAGTCAACCGAAATTAACTGTCAAAAAACAGTTAATCAGTTAAACGAATTAACTGTTGACTGTTGGCAATAACTGCCAACAGATTATTAATTAATTAATTAATTTCATAATTAATTAATAATTAAAGCCCAGAAAGTTAAATAAATTCGACCCAAAAAAGTAGGAGATTTTTATAAGCCCGAGCCGAGCCGGCCGGACGGACGGACGCGCTCGCGTGCGCGTGTGGACTTTTGACCAAAAGTCAACCCGTGCATAGCTTAGGTCATCTCCCCTTCAAAGACTTGGGATACCCCCAAGGCATCCAAGCCTTAGTCCATACTTGGGGTGTTATTAACTCATCAAAATTCCACTACTCTTCCAATGTGGGACAGGAGTTAAAATATACTCAATTCATTAACTTTCATTGCTTTGTGAGTCACTTAGGGGACATATTTATCATTCATAACTTATTGAAATTGGACATATGAATATACTATGTTAATCTCCTTACAGAGGTGAACGCGTTCTTATATGGTCCCACAATTTCCGTAGTGTGGGTCCCACCTAAATTTGAGCTTAAAGTTGCTCAAAAATCTGTCCAGAAAAATCTGGACAGTTTATAATACCCATTCAAGTCCAATTTTTCCAATAATCCCCCACATGAATAATATATCGCTATAAATAAAACAAAACAGATGCAGATGCAGATGCAGACACAAGTTGAGTAAAACTGAAGACTTATTTCATCGGGAGAAGTAGCCTAGTGGCCTTGAACTTTCCTTAGCGATATACTATCGGATTTACTTGGTTAATCAGTAGACTTCACGTCCTTGAACCGTCAACCATTTTTGTAAACCTAGACAACAGTATTCACACAACAATTCTTCAACACAGTTGGTTCTCACGTTTGTGTTCATTTTGACCGTGAACACCACTTGGTTCCGCAAGTATTTTAGAGAATATGCCTTTCATTATTCTCATAGAAGTTGCCCCCTTCTTACTCACGTAGGTGACTTCCATAAAGAGTATTCTGCAATACCCCATTTAGACGTACTAAGATATACATGTCATTAAAAGCATAACTTATCCTAATTTCGCGGCAGATATGCACTGTCTCATCTTTGGAATGGATAGGATTAAATATCCTCCAGTGCTTACTGAATACAACGTAGTTCGGTTTGCCCATTGAACCTAGATCTTGGGATCTCCAATCAGCTAGGTTGGGTTTCCACTATATTGATTCTTATTTATTTATAGGCTTTAGACCCATTCCTCTCGATGATCTTTCAACTTGCTCTCGGTTTAAACCTTTCGTTAGTGGATCCGATATATTATCTTTTCACTTTACATAGTCAATTGAGATAATTCCGTTTGAGAGAAGTTGTCTAACGGTATTGTGTCTACGACGAATATGTCGTGACTTTCCATTATACATGTGATTTTGTGCCCTTCCAATCGCTGATTGGCTATCGCAATGTATACATATTGCGGGCACAGGTTTAGACCAATTTGGAACATCCTCTAAGAAATTTCGAAGCCATTCAGCTTCTTCTCCAGCTTTGTCTAGTGCAATGAATTCAGATTCCATTGTCGATCTAGCAATGCACATTTGTTTTGAGGATTTCCAAGATACGGCTGCACCTCCGAGGGTAAACACATACCCACTCGTAGACTTAGAGTCTTTTGTATCAGATATCCAATTTGCATCGCAATGTCCTTCAGGAACCGCTGAATATTTTGAGTAATGCAATCCATAGTTTTGAGTATATTTTAAATAACCCAAAACTCTCAATATAGCTTTCCAGTGATCTCTTCCGGGATTACTCGTAAATCGACTTAGCTTACTTATTGAGTATGCTATGTCCAGTCGCGTACAGTTCATGATATACATTAAACTGCCGATAATACGAGAATATTCTAGTTGAGATATGCTTTCACCATTATTTCTTGCTAGATGTAAATTTACATCTACAGGTGTCTTGGTAGGACTAATATCATACTTCTTGAATTTTTTAAGTACTTTCTCTATGTAATGAGATTGAGATAATATAAGTCCATCTGATGTTCTAGAAATTTTAATTCCTAATATAACATCGGCGATTCCCATATCTTTCATGTGAAATCTACTACTCAACATTTGTTTTGTAGTTTTGACAATTTCCAAGTTACTACCCATGATAATCATATCATCAACATAGAGGCATACAATGACATATCCATTATGAATGTATTTAAAGTAAACACATTTATCGCATTCATTAATTTTGAAACCATTTGATAACATTGCATTATCAAATTTTTCATGCCATTGTTTAGGTGCTTGTTTTAATCCATATAGTGATTTAACAATCTTACATACTTTTCCTTCTTGTCCGGGAGCTTTGAACCCTTCAGTTTGCTCCATATAAATTTCCTTGTCTAGTTCACCATTTAAGAATGCAGTTTTTACATCCATTTGATGTATTTCAAGTCCATTAATAGCAGCTATTGCTATTAACATCCGAATGGACGTTATTCTTGTTACCGGTGACCGGTGAATATGTGTCGAAGTAATCCAACCCTTCATTTTGCCTATAGCCTTTAGCTACAAGTCTAGCTTTATATTTATCAATTGATCCATCGGCCTTCAATTTCTTTTTGAAGATCCATTTATAACCTAACGGTTTTGAACCTGGTGGAAGATCCACTAGTTGCCATGTATGATTTTGTAATATGGATTCAATTTCACTATTAATTGCTTCTTTCCAATTGGAAGCATCGGGTAAGGATATAGCTTCTTTATACGATTGAGGTTCTTTTTCTAAAAAATATGTTAGAAAATCCAGACCGAAAGAAGTCGAGGTTTTTGCTCTTTTACTACGTCTTGGTTCATCCTCTATTGATTCAATAGGTTGATGAGTACCACTTGTAGTAGCTTGATTTGTCCTTTTAGAAGGACCAGATTCTCGGGTCATGTTATTTGGGAATTCATTTTCAAAAAATGAAGCATCCCTCGATTCAATAACCGTATTTACATGAATGTCCGAAATCTCAGATTTACAAACTAGAAATCGATATGCACTGCTATTAGTAGCATAACCGATGAATACACAATCCACAGTTTTTGGCCCTATTCTTACCTTTTTAGGTTTAGGAACCATCACTTTGGCTAAGCACCCCCACACTCGTAAATATTTATAGGAAGGTCTTCGACCTTTCCATAATTCATAAGGTGTCTTGTGAGTCTTTTTGTGAGGTACTTTATTGAGAATGTAATTAGCAGAAAATAAGGCTTCTCCCCACAAATTTTGTGGAGCTCCTAAACTTAATAACATTGAGTTCATCATTTCTTTCAAAGTATGGTTTTTGCGTTCAGCAACACCATTCGATTGAGGAGAATAAGGAGCGGTTGTTTGATGAATAATCCCATTTTCAGAACAAAATTCCTCAAATGGATATTCATATTCACCTCCTCTATCACTCTTAATAGACTTTATTGTTTTGCTTAATTGATTCTCAACTTCATTCTTATATTGTTTAAATACATTAATAGCCTCATCTTTACTATGTAACAAATATACATAGCAATATTTTGTTCAATCGTCAGTAAAAGTAATAAAATACTTTTTCCTACCTCTAGTTTGAACAAATTTCAAATCACAAATATCGGTGTGAATTAAATCTAAAGGTTCAGTTATCCTTTCAATAGAATGGAAAGGTAATCTAGCTAATTTAGATTCCACACAATTTCACATTTATGATTTTTATCAATATTAAATTTTGGCAAAAATTCCAAGTTAATTAATCTACGCAATGTATCAAAATTAACATGTCCAAATCTAGCATGCCAAATATTAGATGACTCAATCAAGTAAGAAGAACTAGCAATTTCATTCATTGAAATAGATGTTTTAGGGGTTACAGTAAGAACATTGAGTTTAAAGAGCCCCTCATTTAGGTAGCCCTTTCCTACACACATGTCATTTTTAGACAACACAAAGCGATCAGACACAAACACAAGCTTGAAACCATTTTTAGTAAGGAGAGATCCAGAAATCAGATTCTTTCGAATATCAGGCACGTGAAGAACATTGTTGAGAGTAAGTTCCTTTCCAGAAGCCATTTTCAAAGTAATCTTTCCTTGTCCCACCACCTTAGAAGTGGAAGAATTTCCCATAAAAAGGTTCTCCTCATTTTCCAAAGGCTTATAGGTGGAGAACATCCATTTGTTTGCACAAATGTGTCATGTGGCTCTAGTGTCCACCTACCATTCCTTGGTATTTCCAACCAAGTTACATTCAGAGACCACGGCAGAAAGATTCATATCCGCCAAATCATTGGTGATATTTTCACCCTCAGTTACATTTGCTTGAGAGTTATTTTTATTTTGCTTCTTAGGCTTACGACACTCACTTGAGTGGTGTCCCGGTTTACCACAATTGTAGCATTTGCCTTTGAACTTTTTCTTATTATGTTTGGAAGTGCCTTCCCCATCATACTTTCGTTTGTTCTTCTTAGGACCTTCAACGACATGGACCTTTGTTTCCATCGAATTCTTCCCACTTTTCTTTTGAGACTCACGGTTGTATTCTTCGATTCTTATCCTGACCACCAACTCCTCCACATTCATCTCCTTACGCTTGTGCTTGAGATAGTTTTTGAACAAAGTCCAAGATGGTGGCAACTTTTCAACAATTGCAGCAACTTGGAAAGTTTCACTAATTGACATTCCTTCACCATGAATGTCGTGGAGGATCACTTGGAATTCTTGCACTTGCGAGATTACAGATTTAGAATCAACCATTTTGAGGTCCAAAAAATGCCCGACGATAAATTTCTTCATCCCAGCATCTTCAGTTTTATACTTCTTTTCCAAAGAATTCCATAATTCTTTGGATGTTTTGATAGTGCAGTAGATATGATATAGAGTCTTGTCCAAGTAGGCCAAAATATAATTTCGGCATAAGTAGTTCGAATGCTTCCAAGCATCGACAGCAGCAACCTTTTCAGCGTCATCTCCCTCTTGAATAGAGGGGCAATCTTCATATACAAACCTGCCCAGTTGGCAGGTAGTGAGATAGAAGTACATTTGTCCTTGCCAATGTTTGAAGTCATCCCCAATGAACTTTTCCGGTTTCTCCCCGTGTGGTATAGATACGGGTGCAGTCACATTTGTGTTGGTGACAATCAGTTTCGTAGGAGTAGTGTTCGTACTTTGTGATTCCATTTCTATTACAAAAACAGAATTTTTATCAATGATAAAATTCATATATAATGAATTAATCAAAACAGAATACAAAATTCTGTGCACCAATTTCCTCCAAATATAATTCACAATAAATGAATTCAAAAAGAATTCCAAATAAAATTCAGAATTAAACTATAATATAAACAAAATTCCGTACAAAATAGAATTAAATATAAAATCTGTGTCACGCTAATTTTTAATAATAAAAAGATTTCTGTACAAAACAGAATTATAATTTAAAGATTAAAAATTTTACATAAACAAATTTTAACAAGAATACACAAATAAAATTTTATTTTGTAAAACAGAATATAAAAACAGTATAGAAATTAATTTCTGTACCAAAACTGTTTTTACTAATTTCTACAATAAAGCAATAACTTAATTCATTTTATTCTGTCAAAACAGATTTATTTCCAACAAATAAATTTCTGAAATTTCTGTACACTAAAAAACAGTAGAACAACATAAATTGTCTTAAGATTGTTATGTCTACTATTTATAAATAGCAATTGTACATAATTAATAATTATAATATAATTCGGAATTAAAACAGAATTATAGAAATGAAACACTTACTTGAATTTGCAGAAACAATAATAAAAACAGAAAGATAATCTGAGCCCTGTGAATCTCATAGTGTCCTTAAGACAATTTATTCCCTCCAATGTGCTTCGAGGTTGATGAATATTGTCTCCCAAGATAGAACGGATTTTCTAATTAATTATGTAGCACGACAGTAATTAATTACAATGAACTCAAAACTATGGCTTTTACTCAACTCAACAACAATGCAAGATATGTTATGCAGGAAAAGGACATGAATTTTCTGGGACAAAAATGACAGCAATTCTGGAGGAGGGAAATTTTTCAGTAATTAATTCTGGAGGGGAAATGTTTAATTTATAGCTTTTTTGTTGACTGTTGGAACAGTCAACCGAAATTAACTGTCAAAAAACAGTTAATCAGTTAAACGAATTAACTGTTGACTGTTGGCAATAACTGCCAACAGTTTATTAATTAATTAATTAATTTCGTAATTAATTAATAATTAAAGCCCAGAATGTTAAATAAATTCGGCCCAAAAAAGTAGGAGATTTTTATAAGCCCAAGCTCGAACCGAACCGAGTCGAGCCAGCCGGATGGACGGACGCGCGAGCGCGCGCGTGTGGACTTTTGACTGAAAGTCAACTCGTGCATAGCTTAGGTCATCTCCCCTTCAAAGAGTTGGGATACCCCCAAGGCATCCAAGCCTTAGTCCATACTTGGGGTGTTATTAGCTCATCAAAATTCCACTACTCTTCCAATGTGGAACAGGAGTTAAAACATACTCAATTCATTAACTTTCATTGCTTTGTGAGTCACTTAGGGGACATATTTATCATTCATAACTTATTGAAATTGGACATATGAATATACTATGTTAATCTCCTTGCAGAGGTGAACCCGTTCGTATATGGTCCCACAATTTCCGTAGTGTGGGTCTCACCTAAATTTGAGCTTAAATTTGCTCAAAAATTTATCCAGAAAAATCTGGACAGTTTATAATACCCATTCAAGCCCAATTTTTCCAACACAACATCGATAGGGGTACTCACATTGACGATCCTGAGATGGATACCGTTTGTTGAAGGCCGGTTGGGTGGGTCGAGACTTGATGTCTTTGAGCATGAGCCCGAAGTACCTGAGCAGCTCTTTGGTCTAGATAACGTTGTCCTCTTACCTCATATAGGAAGTGTCACCCTAGATTATACATTATATTATGTATCGATGTTCATGTTTCACATTTAGCGTGAAATTTTGTTACTCATAATTAATTAATTAATTTTTCTTTATTTATAGTTCTTATATTGCATGTAGAATATGTTTGAAGCATAATATACTTTATAGTTCTTATATTTCATGTGTCCACGTTCTTATAATTTTATTGTTTGCTATTAAGACATTTTTAACAAAGTATATGCACTTTGCATTGAGTACATAGAATACTCACTTAACACTTTATACTAATCTTCATAAAATACAAGAATAGTTTAATACAAAATTTCAAGAAACAAATTCCCTATTGTCTGATTTTCGAAAATACCTAATATCTATTGTTTTACAATATATGAACCAAGAATGACCATCAGTAACATATTAAAAAAAGTGATACAATAGATCCATACTAAGCATTCTAGCATTTTCAAAACCTCTTAACAAATATCGTTCAATTCATTTTGCTAAATCCTTGGATTTTAATTCAATTACTTTTAACTTTTACACATCAAAAGTACACTTATTGTCTTCATAGAAGTTGTAGAAGACAAGTAACATTTTGGCTCTATCGTTGATGCGAAATGGATAATGAATTGTGTCATCATAAGTTATATTGAATGCCAATGTGAATGGTTTTGTATTCTTAAGATCTTCAATGGTGCACCCAATAGTTTTGTTGTTGAACTTGCTTGATGATTTTATTCCTAAACAATAAGACACTTTACAAACATCACACTACACCAAAATAGGGAATTTGGAAGTGTTTTAAACACTTGCAAAATCCATTCGCAAGTGTTTAAACCACTTGCAAATCAGCGCATTGCAAAAAATTTGCAAGTGTTCAAAATCGTTGCAAATGTCATTTGCAAGTGTTTATTGGGAACACATGTCCATTTCGGACAATTTTTACAAAAAAAATTGCTAGTGTTCTGAACACTTGTAAAATTACTTGTCTTCAATAGAATGTATGTGTGCTTTATGTTTTGATGCATGTATTTTATTTCAATGTTTGGGTATGTTATGTTTTGATGTGTGTATTTGATTTCAATGTGCATGTACTTTATATTTTTATGCGTGTATTTTATTTCAATCTGCATGTACTTTATGTTTTGATGAGTGTATTCTATTCCAATGTGTGTGTACTTTATTATTTTTATGAGTACTTTATTGTTTTATGTGTGTAATATAATTTTATGCATTTACTTTATATAAATGAGCTTGAAAATCAAAGCACATAAGGGAAAGAATACAAAAGACAAAAAAGAAAAATCCAAAGAGAGTGGTCCACAGAGGGCTACAAGATGTGATACTAAGAAGGAAAAGAAATATACAAGGCCTACAAATAAATTCGACTAGTATAGGTCGAATGTCCTATTTTTCTACCATGATTTCTATGATATTCACAGCAAAGTCAAAGAGAAACATATTGAGTTGTTGATGAAGAAACCTTTTTAGATCTTCTCAATGCCTACTACAATGATGAAGTAGTAGAATCACAACATAAGAAAATAAATAAAAACACTCTCTCAATTGTTTACAAAAAGGAGAGAAAAAGTTTTATTATGAAGAGCAATGCCAAAATTAGGTCAAAAGGTACTAGTGAAATATTTGGGTTCCCGATGGAATAGGGACAAAAGTCAATAAATCTAAAAAGATATTAGATCGGTCTGCCCCAAAACTTGAATTTCTGAGCCGATACTTCACACAAGAGAAATAAAATCAAAAAATCAGAAAAGACAAATGGTTTGAATAAATCGGTTGACCTGGAAACTGATGAGGGAATAAATGATTTCATATGACTTGTTGCTCTCCATTTAGTGACAATGTTTTGTTCTCCAACTCAAATTTCATATTAGGAGAATTTTTTACTCTATACATTAACAATATTGATGAAATAAAGACATTTAACTGGGCTTCTGCTACACATGGTTTTCTCATCAACTCTCTTGACAAAACAGCAGACTTTAGGCCTAGCACAACAAGTGGATCTGTCATTTCCCTATTACCGAGGAAACATAGTAACACATTTTGTCCCTCAAACACACGTATACATAATAATCTCTAATTTTTTAAAGTCTATGCCAGCGGACCTCCTCTACCCTTTTTTATTTGTTAAGATAATTTTTGCAATAAATCAAAATGCTTGATGGACAATTCTTTGGATGTTCGTTTACTTTATGATATTATTCATCTTGTTCATTTCAATGTTCGTGTACTTTATGTATTATGCGTGTACTTTATTAAATTACACGTATATTTTATAAAGTATACACATATTGAAAATGATCTTGTTCATTTTCAAAGTGTGTGTACTTTTTAAAAATATATGTGTACTTTCATAAAGTACACACATATTGAAATGATGTTGTTCATTTTGAATGTGCATGTACTTTATGTATTATGCATGTACTTTATGGAAGTACGTGCATATTTTTAAAAAGTACATGCATGTTGAAATTATCAAAACACTAATAGTGCATGCATATTAATTTGCTTAAATGTTATAATTTTTTTATACTATTTATTTTTCATTATCATGTTATTGGGTATATGAGAAATTTGATATTATCAAACCAATTGAAGGGAAGGAGAACAAGACTCCCCAATTTCTCCGATGGAGCATGACATCTTTAAAAGACAGGATGTCTGATTAAGATTTACGTTCAACCAATTTGAAGAAGGAGGGGTTAAATAGAAAGAGTAAATAAGGGAACATGGATCAAATGTCAAGTTTTAAACATTTCATAAATAATTCATGAAACAGGTTATATGTCTTCAAAGGAGTCTGACTATGATGATTGGAACATCTTGTTTAATGAGATGGCCAAGTCTTCTCAAAAGAAAGTCGATGACAAAAAAGATTCAAAACATTCAGAAAATTTGGCTCAATAAGTGAGCAAATTGGCTAAAAATAATGTTGAACTTAGAGTCATGTTGGAGGATAAACATTCCCAATATAAGGAAAACGATGAAGCAAAGCATGAAGTTTAATAAGTTAGAGGACGAATATGCCCAACTCATTCTTTTGAACAATGATTTCAAAATTGAAGTTAATGAATAAAAGAAGAATGGCAGTGAAAAAATCAAGAAATTTGAGAAAGATAATGTTAAAATCACATCCCATAATGAAAACATTATGAATGAACTTCAAGATGCAAGAGATTTTGAAAGAAATGTGAGGAGTGAAGAAATAAAATTAGAGCAAACGCACATGTACATGTTGGATTTCAATGAAACACACAAATAACAAAGTGCGAATACTGAGAAGGTCCTAGAGATTTTTTTGTTTTTTTAGGAAAAAGATCATGAAATTACGAAGAAGGAAAATCAAGATTTGAACATCTATCTTTCGAAAGAATTAAATTAAAGAAAAAATTGGAAACTGAATATGAAAAAGTTTAGCTCCAAAACTCGATGTACAAACGAGTACATGAAAGAGAGTACCAGAAAGAAAATAAAGACTCCAATTTTCAATATAAAGGGTCTGCAATAAAAATAGTTACAAGAGACCAAAAGAATAAAAATGCTTCCATTAAAGCTTTTGATGTGCAGACGAGTAAGAAAAGAAGGAAAATAAAGCAAATGAAGACTTCAAAACCAAATGTTGTGGTCGAACAAGTTATGACCACAACACCCGACGAATGGTCTAATAAGTCACCCCACCTTCAAATTTACCCTACTGCGATGTATCTGAGTGACGATGCTAAAGTTAAATTGGATGAATATTACACAATAGCGGAACAAAGGTAAAGCTTAATGTTTGTTTATGTTGTAATGCATTTATTTTTATTTTCTAATGCACTTATTTTTATATACGATTATTATCATGTTTGTTTATTTTGTACATTATAGTTACATATATTATGTACTCTAATATTTTTATAAAGTACATGCATTTTGTAATGAAAAACATCCATAGTTTAATAATGTACACGCATCATAAAAAAAAGAACACGCGTATTTTTTTAAAATATATCCATTATGTGCAGAAGTACATGCATGGTTTTATAAACAACATGCATTTTGGAGTAAAGTATATGCATTTTTAATGAATAACGCGCATTTCATAATGAAGAACATCCATAGAATACATGCATGGTGATCATAGATTACACACATGTTTTAATTATTATTATTAACATTATTCCCTATCTTAAAATCGAGATTGTTGCTCGATGAGGGAGGGAAGATATTGAAGAATTGCTGAAAAGTACAGAAATATGAAACCAAGTATGTAGTCCAAATACAGGACATTCATTAAATTTGAATTATTATACCCTCACCTTTTTTAATATGTGAAATAGGTGGTTAGTGCCTTCAGTGAAATAATGGAGAATAAAATGAGAAAGGAAGGGCCTTCCACTACCTAAACTTTAAAAACATATGGTTGGGTAAGGAAAATAAAACCTAAAGCTTTGTGCATCACCATCAGATCAATACTATCAGTTAGTTTCTTACTAACAAATCAATAATTTTTAACAGGATGTCATTTGGCAAAATAAAGAAATGGGGAAGAAAGAGCATATATACAAACCCTTTTTTGAGTTCCTAGGAACTTGTGATACTTTCTTTATACAAATAAGACATGAAGAAAGGAATTTCACATTATTGGTCATATACAAAGAAAAAAATAAGGTAGTCGATATGGAATGTCTCCGGTAGGACGACTAAAAAACAAGCACATCAATCTTCCAAGATTCTAAAATAATGGTTACACCCTGAACTTAGTTACATTACATGTCCTTTTATGTTTTATATGCACTCACACTTTTTCCTCTTAAAAATTTGATACTTTCCAAGAAGCATTTTATAAATTGAAGACCAAAGCAGAAAAATTAAATAAAACAGCTCTGATTGAAAGAACCTACGAAGGACAATTTTTTGAAGATGTCCTAAACAAAGTGGAAATAATAACAATAAATTGGTTGTTGAATTATGATCTCAAGAGATCATGAATCCCTAAAATAATACAATAAGTAAGAAAAAACTCCATATGTATAAATTACACATATTTTTGCATAAGTACATGCACAATTCATCAAGACACATTACAACGATGAGAGTAGATACATGGAGAAAATTCTTAGAGTCTAAGGAACTAAAAATTAGTATAAATAAAATGGAATTTATGAAATATAAATTTAATAATGAGGCGTCGGATATCATAATGTTAAAGATTAAAGAAAAATTAACAAAGAAAACTAATAAATTTCATTAGTTACGGTCACTGTTACAAAGTGATGGGGATATTAATGAGGATGTTACAAGTAGAATATCAACTGTTTGGATGAAATGGAGACAAGTAAGTGAGGTATTATGCGATAAGAGGATAACTAATAAATTTTGAAGGAAAATTTTATAGAACAGTTGTTAGTCCAACGACCCTATATGGAGTAGAGTGTTGGTCTTTAAAGAAAATACACGAGAAAAATCTCCATGTTAGTGAGATGAGGATGCTCTGGTGGATAATATGAATTAGTGGAAATGACAAACTTAAAAACCAGTACATGAGAGAAAAGCTAGGAGTTTCTCCCATTAGTAATACATTAAGATAAAGTAAACTTAGGTGGTATGAACATGTGTTGTGTAGACCAGTAGATGCACCTATAACAAGACAAATATTATTGGAAATATCAAGTAAAAGAGAAAGGGGTCTCCCAAAGCTATCGTGGGAGGAAATTATTAAGAGAGATCATAAGGAATCAAACTTGAATGATAATATTGCATATAATAGATTAGAATTGAAAAGGAGAATCCATGTGGCCGACCCCATGTGATGGGTTTAAGGTAAGAAGGATGATCATGACGATGACGCATGAACATTATTAAAAACATATGGGTGTACTTTTCATCATATGTGCGTACTTTACATAGATCCCAGTTACAAACAAAAATAATAGAATTGAACACTCAATAATAAAATTATATTCGTTCATATAAAAGGATTCTTTAATAATTTTATTGACAACTAATGTCACAATGAATGAATTGAACAATAATAAATGTAATCAAATGGGCTCTTTACATGTAGATCTGTAATGATCCATTTTAGTAAACTTAGAGCCAGTAAATTCCCTAACTATGACCTCACTAACAGACTTTATTCTCTTATTTCTTGGCTTTCATGCTGGTCTCTTTGTCATTAGAGGAAGTATGTATGGATTTATAGTTATAGGACTGTTTAGGGAGATCGAATTCGGAAGATGAGTTATAGGTAATGAGTATGATTGTCTATAGAAAGAAGCCTTATTGTAATCCTCAATATGCACATAAATACTTGTCCCTATCCTTCGTACAACATGAAAAACACCTTTGTTGCCAACTGTTACAAGAACAAATTCCTTGTTCTAAGTCAACAATCACCCACACATCTAAATGAATTTCAAATATGTGTTAACTCTGGGGGATAATATTCCAATGTCTACTTTTATTCCAATTATCAATTTGTAACTTTTGAAAAACAAGACACTACTCATTTGTCCATGTTTCAGATTCAATAAGTTTTTTTGCGTTGAAATTCATAATATTAACCCTTAGTTTGTCTACCATATTCATTATAGATAAATAACTTTCCTCTAAGATCCAAGACTTGAAGGATTCCACAACATTATATGCCATGTCTCCATACCATTTTCTATATAAATAAGCACATGACCAACTATCTGGAGGCAAACGATTAAGGAAATCTACAACACTAGCTCCACCTTCCTTCTTGAGGTCATTAGTGTTCTTGTGAAATTATTCAATGGTTACAGCATATGCACAATGCATAAAATCTTACTAGATATTATTTTACAAGTTCTCACAATTCCATAATACTCTCGTCTTTGTATTTTCTTATAAATGATGTATACATTAGGAATATGTAGACATCGGGAAGACCTTCAAAATAGCTTCAATCAGACCATTGTTTCTATCAGATATAAATGTGATGTTTCGATAATGATGAGCTAGTGCATCACAAAAATTAATGAGAAACTACATTCAATTATCACCCATCTCTGAATCAACAGCATATTGTAATACCCTGTATTTTTGTGTATATATAATTTAATCAATTCAGTTATTAATTGGGAAAAATACATGTCATTTAAATTACGCAAGATAAGTAATTTAATTGAATTGAATAATAAATGTGGTTCTTAGATATTAATCGACAGATAGATACTGATTAATATTATGAAATAAAATTAAGTGTGAGTAGTACATAATTAATGATTATTGGTTTACGTCATAGCGAGTGATATGGGCGTAATTTAATTTTATCTCAACCGGGAGTCGAACGTACACTATATTGAGGCCGGGATAGGACATATATTTTAAGTGACTCGGATGATAATTTAGAGGTCACGAATGAGTTCGAAAGGGTTGAAATAGTCTGAATAGTATACCCAGGAGTACTATTTGGGTTCCGGGACATTTTTAGACTAAACCGACATAAGTTATCGTTAACAACTTAAAACACAAAGAGTTTATTAGATAAGAAAAGGAGAAGAATTGTGGATCTTTTGAATAGATTTTTGAAGCCTTCACCTATTCTTGCAACATAATAAATTCGGGAGTGAGGATTTGAAAGAGAAGAACGTCAATTCAACATCACAACCATGAAATCAGATCACACCTGTAAAAGAAAGTGATTTGCAAATATATTTGAAGTTTTAATACCCATGTGTATGGTTTCATGAATAGTTTACTTATCTTAGTATTCTTGGAAGAAAAGAGTGATTTGAATACATGTTTGGGTAGGATTGCATGTATTTTGTATTAACAACTGTAGAGGATTAGAAATCAGAAGAGTTATTATTGTTCCTACGGATTTAAATCTTCGTTTGTGATGTTTAAACATGAAGAACAAAAATATGTAGGGTTTTTGATAATATTTAGATTTTAATGGTTCTTGAATAAATCTAGTGAATAATTGATGATATATTTACGTTAGGAATAGTCTCTATTCATGGTGTGGATGTTTGGTTATGTTACAGTGAGTATGTAAGAGAGAAATACTACATACGAGCTTGGATACTTAGGTTTTGTGTATACTTACTAAATTTTAGTGATGCATATATGGTGTGAATATCTAACATATGCTTAATTTATTGGGGTCGAGGTGACATTCTGAACCAACAGGTTAAGCTTAATATTTGGGCCGAGGTGACATTCCGAACCAAGATATATGAAATTTAATTGGGGGTCGAGGTGAGATTCTAAACCAATATATAAATAAGACTCTTGGGGTAGAGGTTACATTCCGAACCAATAGTCTCTATGAAGTGATATGTGAATTATAGTACATGTTGTGTGTGAAATATATACATTATGAATAATCTACTTATGTGTGATAGTAGACCGTTAAAGGATATATATATATATATATATATATATATATATATATATATATATATATATATATATATATAAGAAGCAAATTGACTAGAGAGACTTAATTAGATATTAAATGATGAAGAGTCAATATCTAATGATGGAACTAAGTAGTGAAACTTAATTAAAGAGATTTAAAATGTAACAAGATGTGAAAATATATCTACGAAAGTGAAAACATATGATATATGTTAATTCTATTAGAGTGTTGTATGGGCGAAACGAGAACTTAGGATTGTAGATAAGTTATGTTAAATATTGTAGTCTAGTTAGCTTCGGTAGTATAACTAGGTGGGCTAAGTATAGAACTTTAGGAGTGCACTATAGATGAGACATGAGGAAACTCAAGAGAGTTTACGCGAACCTAACATGTGTAATAAATAACTGATTTTATTGTGATAAACGCTTGCTAAATATTTTCAAAACGTTTTGAGTTCTAACTCTTGCTATAAAAATATTTTCCATAACCTTTTAGGTGTCCAGCCACAGGAACGTTTTATTTGATACTCTAGTCCAGGAAGACGCAGCTGTGACATAGGTGGATGTTCGCAGGACTTTTCTTAGCCGCTTCCATTTATCATTCCTAGTGTAGGAATATATCTTCAGTTGTCATATTTCATTTAGGGCATGCTGCCCACTCATTCAGTTTTAGTATTTTGGCTTCATTTGTTTTAGTTGGTTTATTTACTTTGGATTTTAGCCAATGGTTAATTCGAAAAAACTTTATTTATATCATTGATGATTTGTAATCATATCATTATGTGAATGGTTTGTATTATTTTCTGCATTGGTTATTTGTTAATGAAAGATAAAATTTTGACACCGACTTTTGAATATTAGGTGGTTAGAGTTTTTTAAATGGTTTTCGACAGTGATGCAAAGAATGAACCAAATGACATTCCTTTTTTAATTTGATGTTGAACTGATCACACGGTATTTAATTGGATGGGGTGTCATAGATGGTATCAGCGCATCAGGTTTTAGTGTGCATAGGATCTGTGCGTCTTACTATATTTTCAGTATATCATTCTTTAGATATAGAGCCTTATTATTACGATTGTTGTTTATGACTTCACGTGTTTGAGATTTTACGTGCTTCTACTATTTTAATTGTATTGATTATGAACTCAAACAATTCGATCGATGTTTCAGATGCCACCGAGGAGAGAGTTAGTTGAGAGGTAAGAGGCTAGATAGGACGTGAAGGAGGCTCAACAGGAGCCACAAATACTTCCACGACCACCACCTGAGATGATTTCAACTGCACAGGTTGCACTGGTAGTGGCCCAAGCGGTTGATATAGCCACGAGGGCTATGGAAACTCCCTTCCCACAACCCCAGGCACAACCACCAGTGGCACCGGTAGTTCAGACCGAGAGAGGACCATCTTCTTGGTAAACCTTCCAGAAGGGTCACCAGCCTGAGTTCTAGGGCAGTACATATGTATTGGTGGCGCCAATGGAAGAAGCACATTCAGCGCCATCTGCGCATGTTGGAGTGCAGTGAAGTGCAGAAATAGATGTTAGCTACTTTCAGACTATCGATATCACCTTTACAGTGGTGGGAGTTAGTGACCACCGCCGAGGAAAGGTACTTGATGTCAATTACTAAGTTTTGGGTGCAATTTAACTGCAAGTACTTCCTACCTGCAGTTAAGTCTCAAATAAAGAAGAAATTTGGGGAGGTTGTAACAACCCGCGTAATTTTGGGGGTATTTTCTAAATAAAGAGGAAAAATAAATTTTGAGAAAAAAATATTTTTATTTCTCAAACTTGTTGGTTATTATATTTAAAGGCGAGAATTTCAAACGGTTTCGAAAACGAAGTTAAAACGGATTTTATATTGATTTTATAATATTTTGCCTTATAGTCATTTTTTAGGCGAACTGCCAGTTTTCCTAGGCGGTCGATCGATCGAAGCCTGGGGTTCGATCGATCGACCCCAACAGAAAATGTGCGTAGCAAGCAATTTTTAGAGTTTGATTTGTTTACAACTCTTTTGGTTTTGCCTTACAAAATAAGGTCGTGGGTGACGCTTTTTGGTACAACTTTTTGGCAGCAAAGATATTTTTAATTCCTCTTTTTTATACACAAACACGCCCATAAATTTATGAAATCAACTTTAGGTTTTTGGAGGTTTTCTTGGGGATGTTTTGAGGTTGATCTTGGAGGAGTTTTTAGTGATCTTTGTGGATAGATTTTGATGGTGTATTCTGGCTCTTCTGGGCAGATTTGTTGTTGGTATCTTTTCATGGTTTGAGGTATGGGGTTTTACACAATATGCTCCTTAATATCGCGAGGATTATTCCCGTTGTTTTCTTGTGATTATTTGACTCATATGTGAATTGTTAAATTCATTGGAATCTGAAATTTTTTGTTGGAATCTAATTATGATTCATGTGGTGTTATTTTTGGTGTTGAGCATGTTGTCATGAAGATTTTAATATGGCACGGAAGTTGGGCACCCGCCAATATTCCTTTTTTAGGATATGCTAAAAAAATGCATAGGCGCGGTATAGTGGTGAGGCTTGGTGACCCGGTTAATGTGTTGTTGAGAAATTATAGTGATATAATTGCTTATGAGATTCACATTTGATTTGGATATTCGTATTTGTATTGTGATGTTTTATTCAACGCTAACATATTTATTGAGCATCTTTCCTGTCGTATTGTGTACTTCCCCATCTTTTCTTTTAGTGGCAGGTTAGCGCAGATTTTGGGCGCTTGGGATTTTTGGAGATGGATTTTAGCGTGGATTATTTTGGGAAGACTATTGAATAATACAAGTTGGAAGAACTGTATTTATTTTGATGTATAGAGCATTTGGAGATTTATTTTTCTTCGAGATAGTTAGATTGTTGTAATTATTTCAAGAGAATTGTTGTATGTATTTGAAGAGATTGAGATTAGTGGTTTCTTTTCTATATTGGGATTTAGATGCTATATACCTTGTTATTGTGGAATTGTTTTGGTTTTATCGATAGTGGCGCTCCATTCGCTCTCCCTGGGCGAGCGGGGTGTTACAAATGGTATCAGAGCTTAGGTATCTGATCACCCTCGGGTCTTGGATTTTGGGTTTGTTGTGGTTTTATGGCGCGTATTTTGGTGATAGATGATTTTAGATAATCGTTTCGCGTTAGGCATCTAGATTAAATGTGAGAACTAATTTTTGGAGACGAAATTATTTTTGGAGATTATGACCTGATTTTTTAGAGTTAGGTTTGCGACGAATTTCGAGGGTGAAATTCCATTGTTAGTGGGGAAGTGAAAAAACCCGCGTAATTTTTGGGGTATATTCGAAATAAAGAGGAAAAATAAATTTTGAGATAAAATTATTTGTATTACTCAAACTTGTTGGTTATTATTTTTAAAGGCGATAATTTCAAACAGTTTCGAAAACGAAGTTAAAACGGATTTTATATTGATTTTATAATATTTTGCCTTATAGGCATTTTTTAGGCGAACTGCTAGTTTTCCTGGGCGATCGATCGATCAACGCCTGAGGGTCGATCGATCGACCCCAGCAGAAAACGTGCGCAGCAAGCAGTTTTTAGAGTTTGATTTGTTTACAACTCTTTTGGTTTTACCTTATAAAATAAGGTCGTGGGTGACCCTTTTTGGCAGCAAACATATTTTTAATTACTCTTTTTTATACACAAACACCGCCTTTAATTTATGCATTCAACCTTAGGTTTTTGGAGGTGTTCTTGGGGCTATTTTGAGGTTGATCTTAGAGGAATTTTTTATGATCTTTGTGGGCAAATTTTGATGTTGTATTTTGGCTCTTCTTGGCAGATTTGTTGTTGGTATCTTTTCGTGGTTTGAGGTATGGGGTTTTACACAATATGATCCTTAATCTCGCGACGGTTATTTCCGTTATTTACTTGTGATTATTTGACTCATATTTGAATTGCTAAATTCATTGGAATCTGGAAATTATTGTTGGAATCTAATTATGATTTATGTGGTGTTAGTTTTGGTGTTGAGCATATTGTTAGGAAGATTTTAAAATGGCATGGATGTTGGTCACCCGCTAATATTCCTTTTTTTGGATATGCTAAAAAAATGCATAGGCGCGGTACGGTGGTGAGGCTTGGTGACCCGGTTAATGTGTTGTTGAGAAATTATAGTGATATAATTGCTTATGAGATTCGCATTTGATTTGAATATTTGTATTCGTATTGTGACGTTTTATTCAACGCTAACATATTTGTTGAGCATCTTTCCTGTCGTATTGTGTAATTCCCCATCTTTTATTTTAGTGGAAGGTTAGCGCGGATTTAGGGCACTTGGGATTTTTGGAGATGGATTTTAGCGTGGATTCTTTTGGGAAGATTATTGGAGAATACAAGTTGGAAGAACTGCATTTATTTTGATGTATAGAGCATTTGGAGATTTATTTGTCTTCGAAATAGTTAGATTGTTGTAATTATTTCGAGAGAATTATTGTATTTATTTGAAGTGATTGAGATTAGTGGTTTCTTTTCTATATTGGGATTTAGATGCTCTATACCTTGTTATTGTGGAATTGTTTAGTTTTATCGATAGTGGCGCTCCGTTTGCTTTCCCCGGGCGGGCGGGGTGATATAGAGGTTTGTTAGGGTGATCGCTTGGTAGCAGACTAGGAGGAAAAGTTTACCCATCCAGTTAACTTTGAACCAGATGAGGTAAGAAATGAAGAGAAGAAGAAAGCTAAGTTCATGGATGGTTTATCCTGGAGGATCAGACACATTTGATTGGTAACCCTGCGTTGATGACTTACACTAACGTCGTCAATGTCGTACCGATACATTGTCAGGATCATCGCTTCCATGAAAAAGCGAGCAAGAGGGGTAAGCCTAGCTAGTAGGGAAAGGTCGGTGGGAGCGGTGTTAGTGGGGCACCACCCCAATAGCACCTGATAGCAAGTCAGCAGGGACAGGATTCCCAGCAGGGGAACCTTATCAACAGATTCAGATTTGGTGGGTACCGATCAAACATATAGGGCCGATAGGGACCCCAGCAGCTGTAGGTTCCGCATGGCCACAAGGGCCAAGGGAACCAAGGGTGAGGCCATCAGGGCCAATGACAGGGCCATCAGGGCCACAGGAAGAGATAGTTCTAGGTCCAGTGCTTCATATATGGCTAGTAGGATCATAAGATTAGGGCTTGCCCACGGCGGGATGGGGCACAACAGTAGGGTGCCCAATAGGGGTAGCACTCTCCGTTATCTCCAGCACCAGGACCAGTACCAACATCGGCCCCATAGTAGCAGCAAGGCCAGATGAATTACGAGCGTGTATATAACGTCTGAGATGTGGCTATGCCTCCAGCACCTCAGCCACCGTCGTCAATAGAGGGTATGTTTCCTATTCATGGGCTTGAGGGTAGGATTTTGTTTGATATTGGGGCATCAAATTCTTTTATTAAGATTTGATTTTCATGAACCGCTGGTTTACTAGAGATAGCCGACAGTCTCCTTATGTGTGTAGAATCACAAATGTGTAGTGGTTTGTTGATACATTCGATCTGTAGAGCAGTCGATATTATTATGGGGAAACTAAGCCTAGCGACAGACCTTATAGTGTTAGATATGGAGGGGTACGATAATATTCTAGGTATAGATTGGTTAGAAGGTTATTAGGCGATGATGGATTGCTACAAGCGTACTATTGTGTTCTCTATTCTGGGATAGAAGATATTCCTGATGGCTATGCCTCTTCCTGAGCGACGGTTGCGAACCCATTTGTATTATATTGAGGAGTAGACATCAAAGGAGATTATGATTCCTTTATACTCGATCCCAGTCATGAGGCATTTTGAGGATTTGTTTCAGGAGATACCCGAGTTGCCACCCAGCTAGGAGATTGAGTTTGTCATAAATTTAGCACCGGTCTCGAGATCGATTGCCCGAGCACCGTACCGTATGGCCCCTTCTGAGATGAGGGAGTTGAGAAGCAGATTCAGTAGCTCTTGGGTCAGGGTTTCATTAGACAGAGTACATCACCATGGGGTGCGCCAGTGTTATTCGTGAAGAAGAGGGATGGTTCACTCCGCCTGTGTTTATACTACAATGAGTTACACAAGGCCACGAAATGAAATAAATATCCATTACTGAGATCTATGACCGGTTTGATCAGTTGAGAGGGTAAGCTTACTTCTCCAAGATAGACTTGAGATCAGGGTACCATTAATTACGCATTCGGAAGGAAGATGTTCCTAAGACCGCTTTTATGTCACAGTATGGGTCTTACGAGTTGAGAGTGATGCCATTTGGGCTCACCAATGTGCCAACAGTGTTCATGAATCTCATGAACAGGGTATTAAAGGAGTTTCTCAACCAGTTTTTTATACTATTTATAGACGATATTCTGGTTTACTCTTACACCGAGGAAGAGCACTTAGAGCATTCGTGTATGGTTTTACATACCCTACGAGACCAGCACCTGTATGCCAAATTCGAGAAGTTTGGATTTTATCTTCGGTAGGTACAATTTCTTGTCTACATCATGTCCGACAGGGGCATTGTTGTTGATTCGAATAAGGTATAGGCGATGTGTGAGTGCGGGTAGCCCACAACACCGATTGAGATTTGTATCTTTTTAGGGTTGGTCGGGTATTATTATCGCTTCATCAAGGAGTTATCAAAGATTGTTGGTCCTTTGATGAACTTGACCCATAAGAGAGTACCATTTATGTGGAGTGACCACTATCAGTTTACGTTTAATGAGCCAAAGGATAGACTGACAACAACACCATACTTGCTTTGCCTTGGGGAGGAATGGAGTATAGGGTCTATATTTATGCATCCTTACCGGGACTTGTGGGTTTATTATAGAGGGAGGAGAGGGCCATATCTTATGCGTCTCGAAAGCTTAAGTCCCATGAGAAGAATTACCCCACTCATGACTTAGAATTGGCTGCGATCGTTTTTTCTTTAAAGATATAGAGACACTATCTTCTTGGGGAATAGTTTACTTTATTCACGGATCACAAGTCACTTCACTATCTCTTCACACAGAAGGATCTGAATATGAGGTAAAGGCGGTGGCTAGAATTCATGAAGGATTACCAGTTTAATATTCAGTATCATCCCGATAAGGATAATGTGATAGCTGATGCTTGTGACACCCCGCCTAATTAAACACCAGGTGATCAGTCCTTTATTAAATTAAAATCAAGGTGAACGGTTGGTTCATTCTTAGCATCACTGTCGTAAAATAAAATTTCCAATTTAAACACCCTAAATAATTAAGTTAAGTGTCAAAACAATTTTTAAAACCTTATTTCCATTTTATTAAATCAAAATATGAAAACCTTTTTAAATAACCAACAATTTAAGAACTCTGACATACTAAAGATGGATAATAACACATAAGAATTATATTCATCCAGATAAGTCAAACTTGTTTAAACTATAAATAAAACCATCGTGATAGTAATTAAATCCCAAAGAGTACTAACTAATGGAACTATGAAGGAACGTAAATCTCTGATAAAAATCCAAACTGAATAGAGAAACGCGCAACACATGAACTAACTAATAAGAACTAAAAGTAGGAGTAGAATCAACAACGAGGTCGTCTAAGCAATGGCCTACAACTCCCACATAAGCTGCAGCGCATCCGGTCCAAAGAACCTAAGCATGATGCCCCTATGGATGGGCACCTATATTATATACATATATATACAAGAGAGAATAAATAGCAGGAAACGGGTCAGAGCCCAAGTGTAAAATAGTTTAAAATTAGTTTAGCAAGTATTTAAAATGCTTACCGTCTAATGTAACAACCATTTTAGTATGCGACACTCTCTTGAGAAATTCTCACCTCTCATCTAGTGTGCACGCCTACCGCACTATTAATCCCATATGTTTACTTTAACTTAACTTCCCCCATAAGGTTTCATTCCGTCATATACTATGGCTAATATGATTAATTTCTGAAAATCAATCTTTCTCATATATCTTAGGTTATTTGAAATGACTCAGTGATGTCACAAAAATTTCCAAACACTTTTCACAAAATTGAAGTAATTATTCATTACTTAACTACTTTTATACATAGTAGAAAGTTCTCATACTTAAGTATATATATATTAACCACTCATATAATATATATATATATATATATATATATATATATATATATATATATATATATATATATATATATATATATACATTCGACATCCCGCATAAAATATATATGTAGATACCCCATTCTGTTACCCCCTAAACTCTCCTTAGGTCCCTAGAACCTCCCTTCATCACTACAAACGTAGGTCATACCCCGAGTACTGACCTAGAAGCCATCGGGCAGTCCCAGACTTCTTTTGACCCAAAGTAAAACTCTTCATCTCAACCGAGACTGAATGAATCTTTGAAGGGCACTGAAACTCCTTTCCAACGATCCATCCCGTGCGCAATTCTGACTTACCATGCGGACGAATGACCCATTTTCCCCCGAAACTCAATCAGGAGGTCATCGGGCGCTTTTGGGCTCCGTTTGACCTAAGTCAACTTTTCAACTCGATTGAGGTTGAATGAATCCTCGAATGGCACTGAAACCCCTTTCCAACAGTCCGCTCCGTGCGCGATTCTGACTTACGTTACGGATGAACGATCTTTTTTACTCCGAAAGGTCACAGAACGCTTCCAGGGCCCAGTTGACCAAAGTCAACTCCCCGAACCAAATCAAACACTTTGGAATGTTGAAGTACATATCCTAACTTTTCTAACGGTCCACCCCGTACTGAACGCCAAGAAAGTGGCCAAATTCATCAAGAAAAACATCATCTGCCGATACGGGGTCCCGCACGAGCTAGTATTAGATAACGGGTTGCATTTCGAGCCAGAAGTCACAGAAGTGGTCAACGGGTATGGGATTCGGAGGCATAAATATTCTCCCTACCGACCTCAGACCAATGGTGAAGTTAAATCCTCCAACAAGAACCTCAAAGCCATCATCAGCAAGATGACCGAAAGTTGTCGGGATTGGGATGACCTGATCCCGTACACCCTCTGGGGCTACCGAACCTCCATTTGAACCTCTGCTGGGGCTACCCCTTACTCTCTAGTCTACGGCATGGAAGTAGTCCTACCTATGGAGTTGGAAATACCCTCTTTACGCATCATGCTTGACAGCAAGGTCAACGAAGAAGACTGATGCCAAAGCCGTCTTGACGAGCTGACCCTCGTAGATGAAAGGAGATTAAAAGCACTATACCACATACAAGGGTACCATCACCGAATAGCGCATTCATTCAATAAGAAGGTCAAGGACCACGGTGTCCGAAAATAAGACCTAGCCCTCAAAGAAATCATAGAACCCATCTGGGACCCCATAGGAAAATTTAAGCTCAATTGGAGTGGCCCCTACATTATCAAGAAGATCTTGTTCGGCGGTGCCACCATGCTTACCAACTTAGATGGGGAAGAGATGGTTCGTCCAGTCAACCTGGACCATCTCAAGAAATTCTACCCCTAGTCCGAAATCTCGGCGCACTACGACTCTTCTCATCTCCCTTCTATTTAAAAAAACTCTTTATTTCCTTCTACCCAAAACTACGTGGGCTTGATCCTCTACAAACACCATTTTCAAAATTAAAACTTTTCCATGGTCCTTTCTTTTCCACAAAATACTATTCTTTTCTTATCTCCGAGAAAGATAGTCAATTCCAACATATACTTGAACAAACGGATTATGTATGCCTTAATGATCGGTAAAGATAATTCAAACAACACAAAATTCATCAAAAGGCACAGTTGGATGATCATAAACTTGTTTATTTCACTAATTAAGAAATTACGGTACAGATTACATAAGAAAAGGAACGGATAACTCCCTTCCCTCTACCCTCCTAAAAAATCCAAATAAAATCCCCACATTTATTCCCCATTACAAAATAAACCAACCTACCCACAGCTACCAGAGGAGCCCGCCCCGTCATCATCATCTTCATCCTGGGGTCCCCAAGTTTCCCCTGCCTTAACAGAGTGTCGCAGACACTCTATGGACCGATAAGCTCGAACCAGCTTCGATAAAACCACAACACCTCCCTCCATGGTATCAAATAAAACAAACCACCTTTGTCCAGTCTCCACTGCCAACATCTTGCTAACTACTCTCCTCCACAACCACTTAATATGATCCCCAGGAATATGCCAAAATCTCCCAACAGATTGAGAGGGACGGGTCGACGGACGCTGATTCTCCCACATAGAGCCAAGCCACATGCGCAAACGCTCCGTCAAACCCTCTACCGGAAAGAAATTTAGTGTCAGGGGTGGCACGACTTGTGCCCAGCCAAATTGGAGCAGAAACCACCAAGGGAAATAGAAAGAGGTATGTCTAAGACCAACCAACCGCACATACGGGTATTCTCCTAGCCCCAGAACAGGCAGCAACTGTCCCCACCAAGGCACTGACCAGTACAGATTTTGAGCCCCATACTCCACAAGCGAATTCTCCCAACTCTTAATATCCAGGCGAACACTAAAGACGTGATGCGAAAAGAAGTTGGGTACAACCGATAAATTATTTTACGGAAGAGTCACCAAGCGAAGTCTTTCAGACAACCACATGAACAGCATCATGGGGCTACCCCACAGGAAGTCAGAACGACCTTCTCGCAGGGAATCTAGACCGTTCAGGGTCTCTGCTAGTATCACCACCGCAGGATTACGACGATATGACATCTAGGAGGTAATGGCTGCAAGTTATGGATCCACCAACAATTCCCTACTGACCAGCATCAATTTTGATACTAAGCCCAGAACAATGGCTTCGACGTATCCAGCATCGCCAGCCTCCTGCAAGTGCATGGACTGTAATACTGCTAAAAGGGAGATCATTCCTCCAGTAACCAATGGTCTGGCCGCCGAAGGCGAAATGCGAAGAAGCCTAGTCAGCAAATCCCTGGGAGAATGGGAAAATTCGGGTAAAGCCACAGCAATATTGGGATTTATCCCTGGCATGATAGAAAATTCCTCGTAGGTAGGACAAACATCATCCAACCCAAAGCGGAACACATGGTCTTCAGGGTACCAAAATTGTACCCCCGCCATCAGCAAGTTCCACACAATGGGTCGATTGCGCCACAAAGAGACTCGACACATGTTGAAAGCATCATAGTCGACATTATAAGAGCACATCACTTCCAAGGCTTAGAGGTAGTTAGTAAACTCATAGCTACCAGGGAGAGCCATCTGGCAAGACTAAGAAATAGTAGACAAGTGAAGGTGTGATAGAAACACTCCACCCCTACCCCTTTTTATACTTGAGAACCCTTACAAAATACATAATCCCTACAGAAATCGGAGGGAATCCTACCCCACAAGGTACAAAAGGCTTAAGAGGCACTACTCAAAGCTTTGAATTGATGGGACTGGACTTGACTGCCAATAGGCAGGACAAGGGTCTTGCTGATCGATAACCCCCTATTTTTGGAAGTTTTCCTTTTTCCTCTTTTGTCAAAATTAGAAGCTCAATAAACATAAAATTGATATTTTCAACATAATTTCACAAATCCTCTTCCACCCCTATATAATTTCTCATTTTTTTAACTTTGCTTCAAAATACCAAAAAATATCTATTTTTACGGTCTCAGTAGCAAAACTAAAAAGCGCATGTGCATGCATTCATCCATC
The DNA here is from genome assembly GCA_949130495.1 of Sambucus nigra. NCBI lineage: Eukaryota > Viridiplantae > Streptophyta > Magnoliopsida > Dipsacales > Adoxaceae > Sambucus > Sambucus nigra. Next base: position 72,071,548 of record OX422222.1, read on the forward strand.
ATTAACAAAGGATAATAAACAAAATCCCATTGCATTGCATATATATACATATTTGTTCTCTGTGTTGCATCAAATTTTGTAGGAAATAAAAGAAAAGCAAAAAAATAATGGGACTAAGCCCAAACCCACATTCTCTCTCCCTCTCACCTACCCTTCACCCCTCTCTCTAAGAGCTTCCACCCCTACGACGCGCTCTCTTTTCCCTACTGTGAGATGACACACCACCGTTACCCGAGCCAGAGTCCTACCCAAACGAAGCAGACGACATCAAGCAAGAAGGAATCGGGACTGCATCCCGAATATGGGCAGTTTCTAAACATATCCAGTCTTTAATGTACCTTAGCTAAGTGGCCGACACCCACACTTGCTGCAAGTAAAAGGCAAAATCAGTAACAAAACAGGATCAAAATAGAAAAGAAATCAAAAAGAGGAAAAGAATAGAAAGGTATACCGCAGGACGAAGAACCTACTCTGTCAAACCCAGCTCCTCCGGATCCATAGCGTGAGGACGGTGCAACATAGGCACCATCCCCCATCAGCCCGCCGAATGTTGTATGAAGGGGTATGCAATCGAACAAAGAGGAACTCTGAAGTCGCCGCCACCGTAGACGCCGATGGACCACCGCCGCTGTGGGAAGACCCCACCGCCCGACTCGAACCCGTATGAAGGAAAGGCAAGGCATCATATATGCTGGGGGCCATCAACCAGCTCATCATAAAGTCCATATAGTCATACGGCATGGTTGTATCAATGTACAAAAGGTAAGACTCACCAATCATAGCTGCGATCCTCGCATCCTCTGGCAGCAGCCGCTCTCGACTCATAGACATAGGAGGCTATGCAGGTGGCACCACCACATCCTCCTCAGCAATCTGCCGAACCACCCGCTCCTTGAGATACCAAGAATGGCCGAACTCATGCGCCAGCAAATGCCTCATGTACGCATTCACCCCGGTCACCCCCGTATCCTGAATAGTTTTCCCCCAAGGATAAAAGGTCACTTGAAAATACCAAGGCATAAGTCAATAAAGAATCAGAATGTGCAAAAATTAAGGATGAAAAGAAAGAGTCTTACCCTACCACTGGTTAGGCCATTCAAGACCTGACGCACCGCCTCTAGAGAGAGATATCCCTTCAATTGCCGATTGTCCTTACGCCATCGATACAATCAACAAAACTCCCCAACGGTATCATCCTTTAGAGGGATCGACAAGGTATTGGACCCAATCACCTCATAAAAGTACGTCTGCCAAAGACAAGAATTAAAAATCAAAAGAGACGCATAAGTAAAATGTGAATGCATGAAAGGAAAATGCGTAAAATTACAGAAATACCTCAAGAAGATACGTGGCTCCAGTAAAAGTTTGTCGGCAACACCGACTGAATGCATCCAAAGAAAAATAAAGGGTCGCCAAAATTAGGCTTACCCAATCATAGAGAGGGATGTTCGAAAACATCCTCAAGTAGGGTAAGGACCACAAATGGACGACGTCGCCACTCGAAGCTACCATGAAACCTCCCAACACCAGTAATATGAATAACGGGGCCATCTACCTCACCTGCATCCCGTCCTCCACATCAACCACCCTACTCAGCAGAATATCCTTCAGCAAGGATAGCCGGATGGAATCCTCGGAAACTATCCTCCCTACGTCACCGAGCGCCGCCCGCACCGCCTCCTGCCTCACCCTCAGAGAACGATCCACCTGTATCTTCTCCCCATTGTAATCCAGCCCCAGTAGCTGCTGCACATCTATGGGAGTCACGGTCATCTCCCCATATCCAAAATGGAAGGTGTGGGTAGTATCCCACCATCTCTCCCCCAAAGTTCACAAGACCACTGTCGAACGAGGCGTCTCATCCAGAGCAGACGCCAACCTCCCAAAACCCACTGAAGACACCATCCAACGCACCATAGGTGGAAGATTCTCCCAGACATCCTTAAACCCCGTCGTCCCACGGGCACGCATGACATTCAAAGAGATATCAGACTGTCAAAAGAAGAAACCTTGTCAAAATTCCAGAAGGAAGGAAAAATCACTAAAAAGAGAAGAATGCCAAAAGTCAGGTTACTTACGTAACCGCCAGGGTTCACCACCCTCGAAGACCGATGACGCGACGGCTCCTGTAGCAAGGTTCGTTCATCCGCAACCGGCTCGAGTGCATCAAAGGAGTTATCATTCCCCAAAGCAAGAGGCGCCCTGGCCCTCCACTCCACGTTCGCCCAGTCATCAACAGTCAACTATTCCCTATGCGCTACAGTGCTCACAAAGGCATCCATTTCTTAGAGATCGGAATGCTAGAACGATTTGCGAAGGAAAATTGCAGAAAGAAAGAAAGCAAGAAGATGTGAAAAACGAAGGTAATTCTCCCCCTTTATATAGGATGCTAAGGGTCATGCCGATCGGCATTGACCCCCCACCCACTGATCGGTACTGACCCCTTACCTTCCCGAGGCAGTCCAAAAGTTCATGCCACTGCCGAATGGCACCCTCTGAACCATGCCAACCGGCACCCCCCTTAAAATTTCGTACAAAAAACCTAGAAAATGCCAGAAAGCCCTGAAAAAATTCTCAAAAAATTGCTAAAAATCCCAGCAAGGATTTAGAATAGTTTCACCAAGAAAATTTCACACTCCCTCAAGGGGAACCCCCATTTCCCGAGTGGAACTCTCAAAAACCAAGTAAAACTCCTCCCGATAACGTCCCCGGAGGATCTCTAAAGATCACCCCCTGTACCCCAAAGGTCTCAAGCAATACGTGCAAACCCAGGACCACCTAATCACTTCCCCGGTGGAGTTTATGGCATCAAACTTGCCTTTCCTCTGTAAGGTCTCCAAAAGACACAAGGATTTCCCCCAGCGGAACTCCAGAGGACACTAAATTTTCCTTAGGGGAATTCCAAAGAATCATTCTCCCCAGGCAATGTTTCCAAAGGACGATCTAAATTCTCCCCAGCTCATTCACTATTCCCCAACGGAATCCAAAGTCTAATCTTTACCCCTAATTGAATTTCTGATTGTCCCAAGGGAAATGTAGGTCGCAATTGACCTCAATCTTGGATCGTCACCTTAGTTAGGTCAGAACTGACCTCGGTCTTCGGTCATCACCTCTCTTAGTTCAAAATTGACCTCGGTCTTAGATCATCACCTTAATTAGGTCAGAACTAACCTTGGTCCTCGGTCATCAACTCTTTTAGGTCAAAATTGACCTCGGTCTTAGATCATCACCTCTCTTAGGTCAGAATTGATCTCGGTCCTCGGTCGTCACCTCTCTTAGGTAAGAACTGACCTCGGTCCTTGGTCGTCACCTCTCTTAGGTTAGAATTGACCTTAGTCTTTGATCGTCACCTTAGTTAGGTCAGAATTGACCTCAGTCCTCGGTCGTCACCTCTCTTAGGTCCGAATGGACCTCGGTCTTGGATCGTCACCTTAGTTAGGTTAGAATTGACCTTGGTCTTGGATTGTCACCATAAGCCCACAGAATTGGCTTCGACCCGCAGAATTGTTCCTCTTTACATAAGCCCATAGAATTATCTTCGACCCGTAGAATCGATCACTCTCTACTTAAGCCCCCAGAATTAGCTTCGACCGCAGAATTGGTCACTCTCTACTTAAGCCTTTAGAATTGTCTTCGACCCACAGAATTGGCTTCGACCCGTAGAATTGGTCATCTTTACTTAAGCTCACAGAATTGGCTTTGACCCATAGAATTTGTCATCTCTACATAAGCCCACAGAATTGGCTTCGACCCGCAGACTTGCTCATCCCTACTTAAGCCCGTAGAATTGGCTTCGACTCGCAGAATTGGTCATTTCTACTTAAGCCCGTAGAATTGGCTTCGACTCACAGAATTGTTCATCCCTACATAAGCTTGCAGAATTGGCTTCAACACACAGAATTGGTCATCCCACCTTAATCCCTCAAAATTGGCTTCGACCCGCAGAATTGGTCATCTCACCTTAAGCCCGCAGAATCGGCTTCGACCCGTAGAATCGATCACCCTTATCTTTAAGCTCGCGGAATTGACTTCGACCCTCAGAATCGGTCACCCTCATCTTCAAGCCCTCTGAATTATCTTCGACCCACAGAATTGGTCACCCTCATCGTCAAGCCCTCATAATTATCTTCGATCCGTAGAATCGGTCACCTTCATCTTCAAGCCCTCAGAATTGGCTTCGACCCTCTGAATCGGTCATCCCCAGCACCTCCTCAGTAATTGGCTTAAACCTTTCCTCCAAACCATTCCTTAGGTGCTCAGAATCGGCCTCGACCCTCTGAATTGGTCATCCTCATTTCCTTAGGTCCTCAGAATCGGCCTCGACCCTCCGAATTGGTCATCCTCCCTCTAAAGAATTATGCGGTGTCTATTTGATGGCTATTATTTGTTCCAAATTCACCCATTGAGGGTCTCTATAGACACCCCATTTCGTTACCCCCTAAACTCTCCTTAGGTACCTACCACCTCCCTTCATCACTACAAACCCAGGTCATACCCCGAGTACTGACCTAGAAGCCATCGAGCACTCCCAGACTCCATTTGACCAAAAGTCAAATATTCATCTCGATCGAGACTAAATGAATCTTTGAAGTGCACTAAAACCCCTTTCCAATGGTCCATCATGTGTGCGATTCTGACTTACCATGTGAACGAACGACCCGTTTTCCCTTGAAACTCAATCAGGAGGTCACTGGGTGCTCCCGGGCTCTCTTTGACCTAAGTAAACTCTTCAACTTGACCTAGGCTGATTGAATTTTCAAATGGAACTAAAAATCATTTCCAACGATTCGCTCCGTGCACGATTCTGACTTACGGTACGGACGAACAATCCATTTTACTGTGAAAGGTCACCGAATGCTTCCAGGGCTCGATTGACCGAAGTCAACTCCCCAAACCGGATCAAACTCTTTGGAATGTTGAATTACATCTCCTAACCATTCTAACGGTCCACCCCGTGTGTGATTCTGACGTACCATGCGAACGAACATTCCATTTGCATTCGACGATTCCCCGTCCAATGGACTGACAAATGATTCCGAGCCATATTTGACCCAAAGTCAACTCCCGAACTCGGGAGCGGTCCAAAGGACTTTCGAAGGTCTTTGAATTACCTTTCCAAGGCTTTGCCCCATACACAATTCGGATCAATGGTTTGCATTATGCGACTGATTTTTCGAAAAGGCCTGAAAGATACTGCCAAACGACAGGTCCCGGACCCTGCCTATCGACAGTGTGCCTAGACGCACCTGTCGAACGGTAGGAACAGGGCTATGCCAATTGGCAATGCCCTGGGAGGTCTGAACTCACTTGCAAGAGGAGCCCAGATCATAAACATATCACTCTCAGCAAATCTGGAAAACCTCTCTCGATGTCAACGTGATTTCCACACCCAAATCCCTTTCCAACCTTCACTTTTCATCATAATTTTCATCAAACTTAGTGAATTAACCACTCTCGATCATCATTCAAGCGCAAGGGCTTCTCTCCAATATCCAAGATCAAGCTCAAGATCTTTAAGAAGGTCCAATTTTCTCAACTCTCTCCTTAAATTATCATAAATTCGCAATAACTTGTTTTATTACTTAGAACTTTTATTATCTCATCTCACACATCCTAATATACTTTTTATTTAGTATTATTGCACATCTCTTATTTTCATATAAATAAAAAACCCAAAAAACAAGAAAAAGAGGGTTTGCTCATAAATTCCAAACAGGAATTCTCATACTTTTCTTACACTTTTCTCACAACTAAAACACTTTTTCCACACACACACAAATAAGAAAATCCCCCCGATTGGATTTATGGGATAAACCCCACCCCTCGTTTTTCATGCGAACTACGTGGACTTTGATGCCTCTATAGGCTACGTAGGCATCTCGGGGTAAAACCCGAGACTCGAGTCCTATTTTTACATTTTCTCTCATTTTCTATTTTCTCTAAACTCTACTCTCTTATATTATATATATACATATTTTTGTTCTTAGTGGGGTATTATTCCATATGCGTTATCGTTCCCTCATAAAGATTAACGTAAGGATAATTGCCTAAATCCTATTTTATAATACTTTTATACGTTCCTACGGATGACTCGCTTTACCTCTTCCATGGTACAAGTCGATGATTCCTATCTCCACTATATATACACATGAACACATATCACGGGGAAAATAAAAGGAAAATAACAAAATCCATGAGAGACCGAAATGGCGGAATAGGTGCCTAACACCTTCCCATTTCGTAACTTAGCCTCCAGGCCCTCTTCGAATAATTTTTGGTTTCGTATGCATCAGTATGTCTTTGGATGCCGTCCTTCGGGATGGCTCCCTTTCTTTTGTCTGTTTTGAGTAAAATAGACTGGCCACTCTAATCTCTCTACATTTTTTACCTCACCCAAAATGACGCCAACTGAAGCGCTCCCAAGAGGGATGCGCGGGACCTAGGATCCTCCATCGCGCTCACCCGCCGTCCGCATGGATCGGTGATGGCCACACTATGGTGCTGGCATACTCTGCTATCTAGTCCCCATATTACACATATTAAGGGAAATACTAGTTCGAAATCACTCTCGAACTATATTAACATAAAACACACACAAATGGAGGCGAAGCATAGTTCCAAGTCACTAAGAGGTCAGCACATACCCTCACGTCTCTTAGGACCGTTTGACTATCAATCAGATAGCCTGTACCAAGGAATCTTATGTTCTAGCGTACGAGTCAGTTTCCCCCATAAAGGCCCAATCGAGATAACATTGTCCTGGTGCGGAAACCCACGTGATAGCAAGTAGCCCGAGTATGATTTTTATACAGATATATAATATATTCACAATCACACCGTCATATATATAGATATAAATATCCACATTTATAAATTAGGTGCGCTTACGACCCATAATTATAATTATCCGCTCTTAGCCTATTTTTACTTGATTATCTCGCATAACGGATTTGTCACTTTTATTCACATATATATAACTTATTCCATACCTACTTCTCGTCTCTCGAGATATTTTATCTCCCCAAGTATAATTTTAGTAGGCACTCTCACTTACCTTCTAGTCTAACTTCCTTACAAGTCTCGACCTTTTATTAAATGTACAGATGACTTTATATATATGAATAACTCCCCGTTAACCCTTTATTTCATCTTACATTAAGTTCTCACTCAACAGTTTTTACTTAGACCCTATTGGTCCTATTTACATCCCATTATTCTCTAACAATAACAATCAAGGTTTACTTCGCATTTTAATCGGAATAAGCCAACATAAGGGGAATATGAAGTTTTCCAGGAGGGGTCGATCGATCGAGGAAATGGGATCGATCAATAGATCATTGATCGATCGATGTTCTTGGGTCGATCGATCGATCAAGAAGTTATGACAAAAACTGCATTAACCCAGTTACGAGTTTGCCTCTCAAACCTCAAACAAATCTCCATATATCATTCCCAAACTCCCAACCAATATCACTACAAGTACTATATACCTAAACACATGATTTTCTAGGTAAAGATATATCCCAATTCATCAATTATAACAATTTAATGGGTAAAATTTACCTAAACTTCAAGAACCCTAATTTTTCTTTTTCTTTCAATTCTTCCAATTCTTTTCCAGATTTGCTACTTTTAAATCCATACAAATTCATGGTTTATCCTCTACATGCGATTTAGATGTCCAGAATATGATTACTTCTTCTACAACATGTGATTTTAAGTCTCAAAACTATACTTTCTTTCATGAATCAAGTTCTAAACAACCCTAGAGTAATTATGATTGAGACATTAACTAAAAATAAAGCAAGATAGATACTTTCCTGGAATTTGAGTTTATAATTTGAGGACGAAAGAGGTATGGTTGCATTCCTCGTCGCGCGATCTACGCTTTAGTGGTGGTGGCGGTGTAGACGGTTAAGTACTTGGCCTTGAGTTGCTGGGAAAGCTCTCCAACCCTTCTATGATGGTCGTTCTTTGATTTTCTTATTTCTAACCCTAGAAGGCAACTCCTAAAGGCTGATTGATAATTAGGAATTTCGTGGGTTTAATTACCCAAAAATGTTAAATGTCTATAATACCCTCCCGGGATGGTAATTAGGCCTAAAAATGGCCCGAACCCCAAACTAAACCCCCGGGTACATTATTTTGACTATCTCGACTCTTTCGGATACATTGGCGCACTCTAAATGACCATACGGGTGACTTATAATTCATTCACTATTAATAATAATAATTTAATCCCGACACGACACAGGCGCGTCCCGATTTAATTTCCATAATTATCAAATTATACACTCGTGATAATTTAATAAATTCGACTATACATATTACTTTATCCACTAAGTAATGTTCATCAAATTCCCAATAATTACTAACTCTCATCATGCTAGTAAATATTTAAAATAAATATCCGAATTAATATTAAATTAATATCTCAATATAAATTTAATAAATCCCCAAATTTAAAAGTCATAAAAAGAAGGGGTATTACATACTTCCCCCCTAATAACGGAATTTCGTCCTGAAATTCAAAAAATAGGGCATACCTGGTAAGAATAAGTCTGGGTACTTCTCGCGAATATCTGTCTCACGCTCCCAAGTGGATTCCTACACATTATGAAGCTCCCACTACACCCGTACAAGTGGGACTACCTTCGACCTAAATTTCCTCTCGCTATGGTCTAGGATAGCCACTGGTCTCTCCTTGTAAGAGCTATTGGACAGTAAATCAATCTCCTCTATCGCGATGTGAGTATGGTCCATGTCATCCCGAAGGTATCGTGTCAGCGATGAGATGTGGAACACATCGTGAATGCGGCGCAAATGCTCTGGCATTCCCAACCTGTATGCCACCGGCCCAATCCTCTCGATAATGGGAAATGGTCCCACGTACCTCGAAGCCAACTTCCATTTCTTTACAAACCTCATTACTCCTCTCATAGGAGATACCCTCAGTAATACTTGGTCCCCGATGCTAAACTCTCGGAAGAACCGTTACGCATCAGCGTAGGTCTTCTATCTGTCCAGTCTACCCAAATGAGACTCTTTGTGTGTGTGTGTGTGATTTATAATAATTGATACTTAAAATGGGAATTTAAGATGTATAAGAGTTAATATTTATGGGAATTGTATATTTACTAGTCTGAAAAAGTAAATAGAATCATATTGAATGCTATTGCGCCATATGTGAGTATAAGCGGTGGAAATTTATTATTTCCCAACCGGGGCATATATGTGTGATATAAGGTTGGGATAGGACTTTTATTATCAAAAGCTCAGATGACAATTTGGAGTGCACGGTTGATCCGGGACGGGTCGAGATAGTCAAAATGAGTGCTTGGTGGCTGTATTTGGGTTCCAGGGTCTTTTTGGCTAGTTGGACTCGAATAGGGGTATACGAGTCATTTTACGTGTGTATTATCATTTAAGTTGGGATTAATAGAGATATGGGTTATTAGGATTATGAGAGAGTTAGCCAATCTCATTTGTCAGAAAACCCACTTAAGAGAAACCTAAGAAAGAAGAAAAAGATAAGGGGAATCTTAGGATCTTCCGTCCATATCCGCAACTACGAAGAGGATTCAGATTCTACAACTTTAAGGTAAGTGATTAAAATTTCTAAATGATTCTTGTGTGTGAATTATTGTATAATTAATTGGGGGGTTGTTGTGTTTTGGGTATTAAGGGTTAAGTCTTGATTTTGTTGATAAACTCTTGAAATTGATGTTAGAGATTTGGGTAGATCTCAGAAGTTCTAGAAAAAAACTGATAATATCGAACCGGTTCGAAAGAAAAATATGGATTGGTTAATTTTTGAAGCATCGGACTAGTTCATTTATAAAACCATCAGTTCGGTTTGGTTCGCCTCACCCAGGGCAGCGGACTGGCTCGTTTCAGTTCTCACATTACATATTTCTAACTCTTCTTTAACTTCTAGTGATTTAGAATCCTTAAAAATGAAGTGATATTAATGTTTCTAATGTAAAAAGTGGATATATGATAAGACACGATGGTGGGGAGACATCGGGACGATTATGGAAGTATATTAGAGAGTTTAAAATCTTGGTTCCTTGAAATTCTCCTATTATGAGGGATTCTTTTAAGGCATGGATGCGGGATAGTTGAGAGAAGTCGTGCATCCTGAGTTGTGTCAAATTGGATGATTCATCATATGAGTGATGGATTATAAAAGCTTAAGTCAGTGATTCAGTAACAAAGAAAATTTGGAATAATTGTGAGGAAGAATCGGTTAGGGTAATGAGAGTTATATACTTGTAGCCGGGTTTATTAGATATATACATTCGGATATGAGATTGTATGTATATACGATGTATTTATATATCTTGTGTGTATGATATATTATGTGGAACATACGCCTATAATTCTATCATGGAAAGTTGCGAGATGTGGGTGAGTACCCTGGTTAGTGAATGCAGGGAGAGTATAGTTCCCAGGTCATAGCGTCTAATATTTATACAGTGTGACTTTCATCATTGGTGAGACGTCTTAGGTATGATTCATCTCATTTTTAGGTGAGGAACTATGGTCTCTTCCGATACGTTGTGTTTTATTTTACCACATCGGTGTGAGAGTCTGACGATTGGTACCCCGGGATGGTGTGAGTATTCCCCGAAAGATGGTAGCACTTAGAGACTTCATCCAGTGAGCTAATGCCCTAAGGGATGGTTAGTATGCATATATTATGAGTGATATGTATGTGTAGTTGTAGGGGATGATGAATCATGTATAATAATGAGAGTAATATTATACAGTATCCAAAGATGTGTGTAGAAAGTTATTAATAGTAAATTGCCAAATGATAATTGAGAATGATATTATACGGTTATGTTATAATGTTAGCTGGATATGCGACTGTGGGTTAATTCATAGGCATGAAGGTAGGTTATCCATAGATGAGTTGGGTAGATTAACTAAGATTTAAAATGCATACGTTTAGGTGTGCGTTGTATTTGAGAGGTGAGTATGAGTCTCAAGAGAGGGCGACACTAATTTAATTTATGGAATTTCGCATTCATAATTATTATGCATTTAAATTTTCTTGCTAAAGTATTTTCAAAACCGGGCACTGACCCGTATCCATCTTCTTCTTTTCTTGTGCTATATATTTTAGGTGTCCCACGACAAGGATGCCAAGGATGAGCTTCCATTCCAGAGTCTATGAAGCTGCAGCATGTATGAAAATGTTTAGGAATTTTGTTATAGTCGCATACATTTTTATAAATCTAGTTAAGGCCCAGCAGTTGTTAATCGGGGGTGTGTTACCTAAGTGTTGTATTGATGTTTATACTTTACATTCCAGTCATTTGATATACTGTATGGGTCTGTTAACCGACAGCTTATTCGGTTATGTTGTTGTACAGATATTGTATATAGTCGTTATTGGTTGTAAATGATATATATATATATATATATATGGAACCGTTTGGAATCAACCCTATTTTTAATTTATGGGTGGTTAGTTGTATTTTTTTTTGTTCTGTGCGACAGTGATGCTAAGAATGAGCCATTTTAGATTCCCGTGCTATTTTAGTAGAGGACTAGCCACCCGTTATTTTAATAAGTGAAGTGTCACAGGATGCTGCGACCACTAGATATTCCCATGTGGAAGTGGGAGAGGATTTCGATGGATTTTATTACTGGGCTACCTACATTGCAGAGGGGTCGGGACTCCATATGGGTGATAGTGAATCGTCCGACCAAGGTGGCTCATTCTTGCCAGTTCATACCGACTACGAGACGAGTCAGTAAGCGCAGATATTTATTTTGGAGATAGCTAAGTTGTATGGGGTGCCAATTAACATTGTGTCTGACAGAGACAAGATATTTGTGTCTCAATTATGATAGAGTTTTCAGGAGGCCATGGGCACGAACTTGCAGTTGAGTAGGGTGTATCACCCGTAGATAGACGGGCAGACTGAAAGGGTCAATCATATGCTCAAGAATATATTGAGGATGTGCATCCAAGACTTTGGGGGCGGATGGGAGCTATATCTTCCATTGGTAGAGTTTACGTATAACAACTCTTACCAATTTACAATCGTCATGGAACCATTCGAGGCATTGTATGGGAGACCTTGTCATTCGCTCACCTACTGGTAAGAGGTGGGGGACAACAAGTTATTGGGGCCTCAGATGATACAGGAGATGACTGCCAAGATTGAGCTAATCCGAGGACATATACGAATAGCTCAAGATAGGCAGAAGAGTGATGTTGATGCCTCCAGGAGACACGTGGAGTTAGATGTTGGGGACCAAGTATTGGTTCGGGTGTGTCCCTTGAAGGTGTTCATGAGGCTCGACAAGAAAGGTAAGCTATCACCGAGATTTGTGGGACCTTTCCCCATCATTGAGAGAGTGAGACCAGTGGCATACATGTTGGGTTTACCGGAGCATCTTCAGCAAATACACGATGTGTTCCATCTGGCATCGCTGGAGAAATACAGGAGGAGTGAGAGGGTCTTCTGGTACATACCACTTAAGGAGATTGACTTACATCTAGACATCTCGTATGAGGAGAGACCCGTGGTTATTCTAGGTCAAACTGAGGGTAAGATGCGGTCTAAGGTGGTGCCCTTAGTCAGAGTCCAATGGGGACACCACAGAGTGGACGAGTCTACATGGGAATGGGATGATGACATGCAAGAGCAGTATCCATAGTTGTTTACCACATGTATGACCTAATTCCAAGGACAAAATTCCTTTGTAATGGGGGAAGTATGTAATAGCCCGTATTTCTGCGTATTTATAATTTAATTAATTCGGTAATTAATTACGAAAAATACATGTTAGTTAAATTACGCGAGAGAAGTAATTTAATTTAATTGAATAATAAATATGATTATTAAATATTAATCGAGAGATAAATACTGATTAATATTATGAAATGAAATTTACTAAGTGTGAGTAGTAAATGATTAATGATTATTGGTTTACGTCATAGCAAGTGCTATGGGTGTAATTAAATTTTATCTCAACCGGGAGTCGCGTGTAGACTATATTGAGGTTGGGATAAGAAATATATTTTAAGTGACTCAGATGATAATTTGGAGGCCACGAATGAGTTCGGAAGGGTTGGAATAGTATATCCGGGAGTATTATTGGGTTCTGGGACATTTTTAGACTAAACCGTGGCCGTATAAGGGTATTTTAATCTTTCGATAAATTAGGGTGAGAGGACCTACGAAATTACAAGTCTTATATCAGATGATAAGAGGCATAAGTTAGGGTTAACAACATAGAAAACACAAAGTGTTTTTTAGAGAAGAAAATGAGAAGAATTGGGGAGCTTTTGGAGAGATTTTTGAAGCCTTCACCTTTTCTTGCAACACAATCAATTGGCAAGTGAGGATTTAAAGGAGAAGAACATCAGTCCAACTTCACAACCACGAAATTAGATCACATCTATTAAAGAAAGTGTTTATTTGCAAATCTATTTGAATTTATAATACCCATATGTATGGATTCATGAATAGTTTACTTATCTTAATATTCTTGGAAGAAAATAATGATTTGAATACATGTTTGGGTAGGATTGTATGTATTTTGTATTAACATCTATAGAGGATTATAAGTCAAAAGAGTTATGATTGTTCCCACGAATTTAAATCTGGGTTTGTGATGATTAAACATGCAGAACACAAACATCTAGGGTTTTCGATAATATTTAGATTTTGATGATTCTTGGATAAATCTTGTGAAGAATTGATGATATATTTACATTAGGAATAGTCTCTAAATATATTGTGGATGTTTCGTTATGTTAGGAGAGATTTACAAAAGTTTTAATGAGATATTGATGGGTTAAAAGTGATTAAAATCTAAGTTGGGGGGAGTCATACCTGGTCGATCGATCGATCAATGTATGAATGTCGATCGATCGATCGATGAAATTCATCGATCGATCGACCAAAGCTGAATTTAGGTTCTTTTGTTGGTTGGGTTTTCTTCGATTTCCAACGATTGAGGGGAACCTTAGTGATGATAATATACCTATGTATGGACTTAAGGAAAACCAGTAGGTATGTAGTCAAGGTCCGGTAAGGTCATTAGGAGTAAAACTTAGGGTATGGACCGACGACGATAATCCTATTGAGTCTTGTACTAAAAAATTTAGGAATTGAATTACAAGGCGAGTAAATGTCAATCCAAGGTGTATACCATTAGGTTAGAGATAATTTAACTACTGAATAGATGAAGGGGGTAACTAGGACCCTTAGAGTCGAATTAATACTCAAATAAATACGATTGTGAGATAAATCGTTAAGTAATGTGTACGGTGGGTATGCAAGAGAGAAATACTATGTATGAGCATGAATACTTAGGTTGTGTGTATGCCTACTAAAATATAGTGATACATAGATGGTTTGAATATCTAACATATGCTTAATTTGTTAGTGTCGAGGTGACATTACGAACCAATAGGTGAAGCTTAATATTGGGGTCGAGGTAACATTCTGAACCAATATATATATAATTTAATTAGGGTCGAGGTGACATTTTAAACCAATATATAGAGGAGACCCTTGTAATCAAGTTTACATTCCGAACCAATAGTCTCTATGAAGTGATATGTGAACTGTGGGTACCTCGATTTATCACTTTGGCCCAGACGAGAAGCCCAATTAAACATGGCCCAAAGTCGAAAGGCCCCACGCCTCAACTAATTTAGTTTTGACCCGATCAGTTCCTAAAATATCTATTCACAAATACTTAAGGGATTGTGGGGGAGTCCCACTCCTCCACTCTTCGAAATAACATGTATATAACAAACCCTCCGCAAGGGGCAAAGTGCATGCATTATTTTCTGTAAAACACTCCCCGGAGTAAAGAGAAATAATATACAAAGAGCACCACCATGCACGTAGGCCTTCTTACCAAACCACATACATCTTGTGTTGTGTGTGATTGTCATTATTTTCAATTATTTATTTATTCTAGTGATTGGTTTTATTTGTTATTTTGTGTTGAATTTATTTTTCACCAAAATTGGCTCCATCTGTAGGAAGCATTTGTTTTCCTTTAAGAAAGCCTTCACCAAAAAGAATTTGGAATGTCTGGTCACAACAAAAATTCCTCTCAAGAAGGGGATATTCAAGAGCAGCCTGCCCCTCGCAGGATCAGATGTGAAGTTCGATGTTTAAACCCTAGGGATCGCCCAGAATGACAAGCTTTGGAGGAAAGCCAAGGGCCGACCAGGTCCACACAGGTCTTCAGGCTAATCGATGCCTATGAGGCCAGGCTCCAAGAACAAGAGGAGGCCACTCGCAAGCAGGAAGATGAGAATGCTCGTCTCAAAAGAAAGTTGGAGAAGATGGAGAGGGGTCTCCATTGTAGCACCAGGCAACGTCCATATCACACTCCCAACCTTCAGGAGAACAAGTCTCTTAGTCGAGGAAGGATCCCTAAATGTGGATCCCAAAGACTTGAGTAACAAAGATCTAACGATGACTTTCTCGAGCAACCTCGACCATCTCACCATCACAGAAGCCCAACTTAAGGAAATGATGATATACAGAATTTGGTTCGAAGAGAAATGGACCAGCAACCAGCACATCGGGGTGTTAGATGTATCAGAGAGCTAGCCAGGCGAGCTCTCAGGACCCAGATGAAATCACCTTTTTTAAGGGAGATAGAAGAAGAAGATTCCCCAAGAAGTTTGTAATTCCTAGATTCAAGTTCTACGATAGAAAGAATGATACTATCGACCATGTTCGGCAGTACAAGCAGGCCATGACCCTCTGGAACCATATGGATGCGCTAATGTGAAGGATCTTTCCATTAAGCCTGCACGATGTGGCCTAAAAGTGGTTCGAGAGACTCCCCCATGGATCAATCAAGAGCTTCGAGTCCTTGGCATAGCTCTTCACAACTCGCTTCATCACCAGAAGGTCTCATCCAAAGAGAATGGATGCCTTGTTAACAATGAAGAAGATGCCTCAGGAGAGCCTGAGGGATTACGCTAAAATATATTGGGAGTTATTCAACAAGGTCGAGGACTGCTCGGAGCAGGTCACAACAGCATCCTTTAAAATTGGCCTACCCAACTTATGCCTCTTGTTTTAGTCCCTCACTAAGAAGGAGGCAATGACCATCGATGACCTAATGGATTGCATTGAAAAATACGCCAAGTTTGAGGATGTGACCCATCTTAGTACAAGAGAAAATGGTCGCACTAAGTTCACTGGAAAAAGCAGCGATAAGTCTGAGAACAAGAAGAAATGAAGCAACAATGGGGGCAAGAGCATCTCCAAGAGAGAAAATAAGAGCGATGCTTCAAAATCATTTTAGGCAATGAAAATTGTCTTTAGAGAACCTATCTACAAGATCCTAGTGAAGATCAAGGACGAGCCATTTGTCAAGTGTCCCAAAAAGATGAGAGGAGACCCCTCGAAAAGGAATAATGCACTAAGATGTTCTTTCCACAAAGAGGGTGGGCATAAGACCGAGCATTGCAAAGCTCTCAAGTCTCACCTTGAGGAGTTAGCCCAAACTGGACACTTAAATAAATTTTTGGAAAAGAAGGTAGAGAAGGTAGATGCCAATGGAGACCCGAGGCTGAACAACGTGCTCAAGGGCGATGCTGGCCATGAGCTCGTAGTGATTCATAGGGCATCAGACCTAAAGCAGATTCAAGGAAACTCAGCTCGAATAGAAGTTAAGAATCTTACAGCAGTGGTGCAAGCTTTTTAAATCAATCCGGCTAAAACACAAGCAAGAAAGTGTCGACGAGCAGATGATGTCGACTACAGTAAACACATCGTGTTCATGGATGAAGACATAGTGGGAGTGAGGACCCCACATCAGGATGCCTTTATCATTACCCTCATGATAGGTAACTACGATGTCGATATGTTACTCATCGACCAGGGGATCTCAACCGAAGTGATGTATCTCGACCTATTCATAGAGTTGAAATTGAGCGTCGTCGATTTGAAGGAAGCCACTATCCCTTTAGTTGGCTTCGTTTGAAAAGTGGCCATCCCTCTAGGAAAGATTATACTACAAGTAAGGGGATGAAGTGTCTCCAAAATGATCGAATTTCTAGTAGTCGATATTGACTCGCCCTACCAAGACATCCTTGGTAATGGGTGGCTACATGAAATGAAGGTCATCTCATCTACCTAGCACCAGAAACTCAAATATGTGACTGAGCGAGGAATGATGGAGATCCATGAAGATCAGGTGATGGCAAGGAGGTGCTTTATAGCAGCCATCCGCCCTAATTCGGAGAGGAAGGTCGAGAAGGCCAAGGAGAAAGTTGAAGAGCAGGAAGGTTTGATACCTTCCAAATAGGACCTAAAATATGAAAGACCCGGAGTGGAAGAGACCAAGATCCCCCCCTCTGAGCGGGTCATTGAGAACCTGGAAGAGATCGCAGCCGGCCGTATCAAGAAAGATAAGATGTTCTTGATCGGAGATAATCTCACAGATCGAGAGAAGAACCAATTGGTGGTACTTTTTCGGAACAACTTGGACATTTTTGCATGCGAACCCTACAAGCTACCCGGGATTGATCCTAGTGTAGTTTGTCATTGGTTGCATGCTGACCCGAATTTTAAGCTAGTCGCACAAATGGCATGGCGAATTGTACCTGAGAAGGCCAAGGCTGTGGAAAAGGAAGTGGAAAAACTGCTTGATGCAGGATCCATACGGGAAGTTCAATTCCCTAAGTGGTTGTCCAACCCAGTAGTGGTCCCAAAAATCAATGGAAAATGGAGAGTTTATATTGACTTCACTAACCTTAATAGGGTGTTCCCTTAGGACAGTTTTCCTCTCCCGAAGATCGACTAGTTGGTGGACGCCACAGTAGCTCATGAAATAATGAGTTTCCTGGATGCATACTCCGGGTACCAAAAAATCCCTCTACACGAGCCAAATCAAGACAAGAGAACATTCATCATCACCATCGAGTTGTATTGTTACAAGTTCATGCCCTTTGGGCTAAAAAATGCAGGAGCAACCTACCAGCGGTTGGTCACCAAAATGTTTAAGGACCAAATGGGAGACACCATGGAGGTCTACATCGATGATATGCTCGTCAAGAGCATAAAGAAGAACACCTCTTAGACCTATCAAGAACTTCAAAATCCTCAGGAAATACCGAAGAAGCTTAATCCAAGTAACTGTTCCTTCGATGTCCAGTCAGGTTAATTTCTCGGGAACTTATTTAACAAAAGAGGCATTGAAGCCAACCCGGACCAGATTGATGCCATCAATAGGGTACATCCTCCACCCCCCCCCCCCCACCCCACGTACAATAACAGATGTGCAGAAGATTACAGGGATGCTCGCCGCCTTGAATCGGTTCATCTCGAAGTCATCCGAAAGGTGCCATCCGTTCTTCCAGTTATTAAATAAAAGCAAAACTGTTGAGTGGAACCAAGATTTCTTGAAGGCATTAGAGGAGCTCAAAGTCTATCTCATCACACCACCCTTCCTTGTAATACCTTAAGAGAACGATTCCTTGTACTTATACCTTGCAGTTTCCAGCCACGCTGTCAGTTCTGCATTGGTATGCGAGAGAGCAGGAATCCAGCACCCATTCTATATGACACCCCGCCTAATTAAATATCGGGTGATCAGTCCTTTATTAAATTTAAAATCAAGGTGAACGGTTGGTTCATTCTTAGCATCACTGTCGTAAAAAAAAAATTACAATTTAAACACCCTAAATAATTAAGCTAAGTGTCAAAACAATTTTAAAACCATATTTCCATTTTATTAAATCCAAATGTGAAAAAACTTTTTTTAAATAACCAAAATTTTCATAACTCTGACATACTAGAGATGGGTAATAACACACAAGAATTAGATTCATCCATATAAACCAAACTAGTTTAAACTATAAATAAAACCATCCTGACAGTAATAAAATCCCAAAGAGTACCAACAAATGGAAGTATAAAGAAATGTAAATCTCTGACAAAAATCCAAACTGAATAGAGAAATGGGCGACACATGACCTAACTAATAAGAACTAAAAGTAGGAGTGAAGTCAACAATGAGGTCGTCTAAGTAATGGCCTACAACTCCCACATAAGCTGCAGCGCATCCGGTCCGAAAAACCTAAGCATGACGCCCCTGTGGCTGGGCACCTGTATTATATACATATATATATACATATATATATATATATATATATATATATATATATATATATATACAAGAGAGAAGAAATAACATGAAACGGTTCAGAGCCCGACTGTAAAACAGTTTAAAATTAGTTTAGCAAGTATTTAAAATGCGTACCAGCTAATACAACAACCATGTTAGTATGCGACACTCTCTTGAGAATTATCACCTCTCATTCTAGTGTGCACGTCTACCCTACTAATAAATATCATAAGTTTCTCTAACTTATTCCACAAGGTTTTATCAGGTGACAATCGAGGTTATGATATTTACTTTAGAAAATCATCCTCTTCACGATTTCTACATTATTTAGAATAACTCATTTCCCTTATAAAGTTCCCGAATGGTTATAATAAAATTGAAGCATTTATTCATTACTTATCTACTTATACGCACAGTAGAAAGTTCCCATATATATATATACACATATATTAGTCACACATATAATATATATACTAACGTCACCCCACATAAAACCTATGGTACTGGCATACTCTGCTATCAAGTCCCCGTGTCACATAAACTAAGGGAAATACTAGTTCGGAATCACTCTCGAACTGTATTAACATAATACACAAACAAATGGAGGCGAAGCATAGTTCCAGATCCTAAGAGGTCAGCACAAACCCTCACGTCTCTTAGAACATCTGACAATCATTTTCGATAGCCTGTATTGAGGATACTATCTTCTAGGGTACGAGTCAATATCCCCATAAAGGTCCAATCGAGATAACACTGTCCCGGTGCGAAAACACACATGATAGCAAGTAGCCCAGGTATGATTTTTACATAGATATACAATATGCACAGTCACACAGTCATATATATAAATATTCACATTCCTAAATTAGGTGCGCCCACAACCCATAATTATAATTATCCGCTCTTAGCATATTTTTACTTGATTATCTCGCATAATGGATTTGTCACTTTTATTCTCATATATATATATATATGTTACTCCACACCTACTTCTCGTCTCTCGAAGTATTCTAACTTCCTAAGTTTATTTTCAGTAGGCACTCTCACTTACCTTCTAGTCTCACTTCCTCACAAGTCACGGCCTTTTATCAAATGTACGCATAATTTCTTATGTGTGGATAACTCCCCGTTAACCCTTAATTTAATTTTACATTAAATTCTTACTCAACGGAGTTTACCTAGCCCCAACTGGTCCTATTTATATCCCATTATGCTCCCACAATAATAATCAAGGGCTACTACGCATTTTAATTGGATTAAACAAATAAAAGAAAATTTTGTAGTTTTCCAGGAGGGGTCGATCAATCGATGTAAGGGGTCGATCGATCGATGTTCTTGGGTCGATCGATCGATCAAACAGTTCTTGCCCAGAAACTGCAATTTAAACCTACGGGTCTCATCTTCCAAATTTCTCCAAAATATCATTATCGATTTCCAAACTCCAAAATAACATTTCTACTAGTTCTATATACATATATGCATGATTCCCTACGTGAAACATGTACAAATTCATCAACGAGATCGTATTAAAGGGGCAATTTGTCTTAATTATCAAGAACCCTAAATTTACACTAAACTTCCATTGTTCTAATTCTTTTTCCAGATTTCTCACTTTTAAATCACTCCAATTTCGTGGGTAATCCTCTACATGTGATTGAGATTTCCAGAATATATTTATTCCCTCTAAACATGTGATTTGATTATCTAAATCCTTAAATTTTTCCATGAGACATAGGTTTATCAATCCTAATCTAACATGAGTGAAACATTAACTATAAGAAAAGCAAGATAGATACTTGCCTAGGAATTTAAGGTTCTGATTCGACGACTCCGATTGGTATAGCAGTAATCCTCTTCTTTCGATCTACGCTTTGGTGGTGGTGGGGTTGCAAGATTGGTGGTTCTTAGCCTTGAACACTTGGAAGGCTTTTCCCTTCTTCTTCCTATGGCCTTTTTCTCTTTTGGTTCTAAGAACCCTAACTTCCCTGGCACTCCATCTGATATAACCTTAATGCTTTTCGTCATTATTAAAGGCCAAAAATAGAAAATTGCCAAAATTCCCTCCCGGGTTACCGGTTAGGCCTAAAAACGTCCGGAGACCCAAACTAAACCCCTAGGCACACTTTTCTGACTATCTCGACCCTTCCGAACATGTTGGCGCACACGAAATGACCATACGGGTGACTTATAATTTATTCACTTATAATAATAATAATAATAATAATAATAATAATAATAATAATAATAATAATAATAATAATAATAATAATAATAATAATAATAATAATAATAATAATAATAATAATAATAATAATAATAATAATAATAATAATAATAATAATTTAGTCCTGACACGACACAGGCGCGTCCCGACATTTTATTCACTCGTGGCATTTTTTTTTTAAATCAATTCTACATATTACTTTACTCAATAAGTAATATTTAACAAATCAACAAATTTCAATAATTACTAACTCTCATCACGCTAGTAAATACTTAAAACGACTTTTGGGATTAAAATTAAATTAATTTATCTCAATTAAATTTAATAAATCCCTAAATTTACAAGCCATAAAAACACGGGGTATTAGAGTCTACTACGTGAGCAAGACCCTCTTGGATGCCGAACAACGATACTTACCACTGGAAAATCTCGCATTTGCACTAGTGGTAGCCTCGAGGAAATTGAAGCACTACTTCGAATCCCACTCTATCATCGTCCTTACATCTCACCCCCTTAAAGATGTCCTGCGAAAAGCAGATCTGTCCAGAAAACTATCCAAGTGGTCAGTCGAGCTCGAGAGATTTGACATCCAATTCCATCCAAGGAATGCAATCAAGAGATAGGTCCTTGCCAACTTCATCGCAGAATTCACAGGAGAACATCATCACAATCAACTTCAACTCGTTGGTCAAAAGGAAGCTCACTCAGCACAAGGTGTTTGGCGACTGTTCGTTGACGAATCCTCCAACTCCAAAGGGGCAATAGTAGGCATTGTCTTGGTCACCCCAGAAGATACAATCCTCGAGCAAGGAATGAGGCTTGGATTTTAAGCCTCCAACAACGAATTAGAGTATGAAGCATCGATACAAGGCCTGCAGAAGGCACAGATGTTGGGTGTAAAACAACTTCAGGTGTTCGGCGACTCACAACTGGCATCCAATCAGATAAGTGGAGACTTCAATGTGAGGGGTGAAAGAATGGCGGCCTACATCTCCACGGTGAAACAGTTAATGTCTAACTTCGAACAAGTCAGCGTCCAATAATTTCCTAGAGGGCAAAATAGTCATGCTAACGCCTTGGCGGCCTTAAGTTCATGGATCAACTCTGAATTGAAGAGAACAATCTCGATCGACTTCCTCACCTAGCCGAGCATTAACCAGAATGACGAGCATAGAAACACAGGTCATTTTCTCCAGATTGAACCAGCCCCCAATTGGATGGACACCCTAAGGGATTATTTGAAATATGGTGCCCTACAAGACGATAAAAAGGTCGCTCATTAGATAAGAGTCAAAGTTGCTCGCTTTCACTTATCTCCTGAAGGAAAACTGTATAAGAAATCTTTGACTGGTCCTAACCTCCAATGCGTTCACCCAAAGAAATCTTTAACTGGTCATATTGGGGGTCGATCGCTAGCTTTCCGCGCAATGAAGGAAAGATACTGGTGGTCGTACATGCAGAAGGATTCTGGTATATACACTCGAAAGTGTGAAAAATGTCAACTACATGCTCCTATGGTTCACCAAGCTGCTAGTGACCTAAATCACTTACTAGCCCCTGGCTTTTCGCTCAATGAGGAATGGACATCATGGGCCCTCTCCCTACAGCTGTCGAGTTTTGCAATTATTTCTTGGTCGTGATAGACTACTTCACCAAATGGATAGAGGTGGAGCCGCTAGCGAACATCAGAGATGTGGATATGATGAGGTTCATATAGAAGAACATCATCACCCGCTTTGAGATCCCAAATACCATCATCACTGATAACGGAACCCAGTTCAAAAGTGGCCTCTTCCAGGGTTTCTATAACGACCACGGGATCAGACATCATTTCAGCTCGGTGGCATACCCCTAGAGCAATGGACAAGTTGAAGCTTTCAATTAAACAGTGATTGATGGATTGAAGAAGCGTTTGGAGTGAGAAAAAGGACCATGGGTGAGCGAGCTACTACATATCCTATGTGCTTATCGCACTACCCCACGGTGAGCAATCGGGGAAATTCCATTCGCACTGACATATGGTATGGAGGCAATCATCCCCTTAGAAGCTGGCCTCCCCACCATAAGGTCCACCCTGGTCGACCAAGGGCAGAACGATGCAGCATTACTCACTAAACTTTACCTAGATGACGAGCAAAGAGAGTTAGCTCTAGTGAAACTAGCAGGCTATCATCAACAGCTAGCAAAGCACTACAATAAGAAGGTCAATATAATGGCATTACAAGTTGGGGATTACGTCCTAAGGAAAGTCCTTGGCAGCGCAGTAAAACCATCAGATGGCAAGCTAGGACCAAACTGGGAGAGACCATTTAAGGTGATAAGGGGCAACCTGCAAAGAGCCTATTACTTAGAAATGCTGAAGGGCAGGGAGATACCTCGAGCTTGGAACCCAACCAATTTAAAGAAATTCCACTTCTAGTTTTCTATTTTGATCTTTTATTACAATGCCAAAATTTACAATTCTTTTCTGATTAATAAAATATTGTTTGGCAGTGGCATTCTATGAAGTGTTGATTTTTTATTGAGAAACTTTATAACGTATGCACCTTTTCTAAGTGACAGTCTCTCCTCTTGACACATATAAGCAGGGTATTACCCTCCTCAGGTTCTCGTCATTTAACATGAACAACCTTTTAGCATTGCCCTTGGCAATATATAAAGCCCAAAAGGGGACCCTTAGACAGCTCAGCCAACTGAAAGTTAGTCGCCAAACGACGTTTGGCCCAAAAAAACTTCTCGGATCGAACATCCAACACCAGGTGTGTCCTTGCTATTGCCACACTTAGGCCTGAGGGAGTGTGACGACATGACCTAAAAGGTAAAGTAGGGCAGAATGGTATCTTATAAGCATACTGGACTAGGAGGATACTCACGCAGTAAAACAGCTCTAGTCGGCTAAGAAAAGTCCAAGATAATCAAACAAGAAATCAATGAAGTGAGAATACACAACACATGGTTAGTCGACAAATAGCCCAAAACATAATTATTTTACTACTTCAATGCATTTAAAAAAAATTACATTGATTGAAATACATAAATCCTAATGAGGATTGGTCCTCCGAGCAAGGTAATCGGTTACTTACGCTCTCCGTCCATCGTCTAGGTGGGGAGCTAATTCCTCCTCGACTTTGTTTGCATCTGGATCCAGTAGCTGCCTGGGAATGGCATCCATGGGTACCCACTGATCATCCCTTCGGAATGGTTTAGGCATTAACGATGAGGGGGAAATCTCATGATGATACATGAGTACTGAGTTCCTAGGGAACTTTAGCTCTCAGAGCATTCAACCATCCCCTAATGAAGGACAACTCTTCAACCTCTGTCAACCTCATCAGAGCATCGGTCCAACCCTGATCATAACTGTCGATCCACACTCGTTGAGAACTTTTCTTGAATAGGTGCCTCAGCTGGGTGATATCTCTTTGGAGTCCAGAAGCTATCACGTACGCCCGATGAACATCCCCTCGAGTCTCATCCATCTCCCCATCTAAACTATGAGAATTTATACCAGATCACTGTCCAGACGATAAAGAGTAACCACGAAGAACTTGAGGAGCAATGCTAGGCGCATTCTCCCGAAGTCGTGCGACTTCCCTCCTCAGAGCTTCATTCTCTTACTGAAGCATATCTCCAACTTGATTAACCTCTGAGGCATCCATAATTTTATCCCTCGGAACATTCACTTCCTCTTGAATGGAAGCCCCAACCTCTTCCATCTCCTGAAGCCTATATTTTAGTTAGGCAACAAGATTCGACTGGTCTTTAAAGCTCTGGTTCCTCTACCTAAAGGACTTACAAATCCTTACAAGGGCTTGGCAAACTTGATTACTAGTATTAGGACCAATAATCCTTCCTAGTTGAGAAGTAGCAGGTATGTACTCATCAACATCAATTAGTTATAGACCATATAAGCATTGAAGAATGAAATCAGTACGTAGAAGGGGACAAATTTTCATTTCATTAAGAAAAGGTTCATAGTACATCATCAAAAGGAAAGGAACAATAAAAGCAAAAATATAAAAAGTTACCTAAGAAGGACTAGCTGGCAACCTGAGTCTGCTCTGAGGTCGTTGGTTGCTTCCCCTTATCTGTAGCAGATCCAGGCGCGCCTCCCTCAAACGGAGCAGTCGTTATTCCCTGGTTGAGGGGAACTTCAGCAGCGGTAGGAAGAATAGTAGGGGCACCTTCATTAGAAGGAGGAGGAGGCACCTCATCCACCACAGTCTTAGGGTCAGGATTGTGCTTGTCAAAAAGTGGAGAGTCAATGTCCTCCTCGATAGCCAAGAGAGCCTTATTCCAACCCTTCTTGAAGTTCAGACGGCTAATATAGCTAATCTAAACGTCAGCATCCCCATATGCAGCTACCCATCCGGCGTTGTACGAGCTCTCCTTAAGGGTGGAAGCCTCTGATTCCACCTTATTCACCTTCTTCGCAAACACTTTGTTCTCCTCCACCACAGCCAGCTTGCTAGTGCAGACCAAGTTATAGGACTACCTCAACTCTCTGAGCTCCTTAGTCGCCTCCTCCCTCACTCGATTGGCTTCAGTCAGGGTAAGATCGGAAGACTTTTGATCAGCATCAACAGTCTTCAAGCTGGCCTCCAGCTCATCATTTTTTCTCTCCAGCTCAGCATTCTTCCTTGCCAGCTCGTCGCCTCTGCAGTAGAGGATGGAAAAATCATTCACAAACTGCACAAGAGAAACATTTAACAGAGTATTATGAGAATAGATAAGTGAAAGAAGACTTACTAAGGCTAGCATTTGGCTCACCTTCAGGGCTTACTGGTCAATCCCCATCGCCTTCTGACGATTAGTCAGTAAGATTTCTCTTTTGAGAAACACAGGAGCCAACCGAGGGTAAAGGGCAACAGTATCCCACTCAGGCAATGTAGACACGGTCATCAGAGCTTGCCCCGCCTTCATCCTCACCTCCTCTCTTCTCCTTTCTTCTTCTCTCTCTTTCCTCTTCCTTTCAACTCTCTTTCTCTCATCCACCTTCTTCTTCTCCTCTTCCTTCTTCCTCCGCCTCTCTCTCACCAGATCCTCCTCTTTCTTCTTCTCCTGCTCATGGGTAGTAGACTGAGAACTAATGGCAACATCCCCACTGCTATACTTCTGCTTCTTCAACCGGTGAGAGAGAAGCACACCATCATCATCATCTTGGATCAAATTCTTCCTAGGAGGAGCCATGTCTTCCTCACTAGAACTACTTGATTCACCCGAAGACTCTTGAACCTCTGAAACCTCTTTCGAGCTGGAAGATTCTTCACTACCAGAGCTCTCCTTACTGGAATTACCTTCAATACTGCCCCTGCTAGCACCCTCGCTCTCCTCATCAGAGATGCTTTCCTCCTCGTCCAATTGGATAGGGTCGGCGGCAACTTCTTCGGTGATGTCTAGCTCAGGAATGCTATCCACAGGGCGCGCAATGAAAATGGACCCAATGTTCTTGTATTCCAGAAGGAACGCCGCCGATCGAGGATTCTCACCGCCAGCTAAGAGTTCCCTAATTTTCCATGCTTTAATAAGCTCAGCATCTCGGATCTCGCTGAGAGTGGGCTTCGAGTTCTTTGTCTTTGCTGAAAAAGAAAGAAAGTAAGATATGAGAAAAAACATGCATGAACAGAGGATCAATGGGAAAAACAAAAGATATTCCTACCTATGAATTCCTCCCTATAAAAGGGAATCACAAATCTACCGGACCTCGACCCTTCATCATGGGGAGAAAATTGCCAATTTTTGGCAATAAACCCCTCATAATAGTAGTCCTTATGGGAATCAGGTAAGTTCACTACTAATACCCTATCAGGACTCCTGGCCTTGAGGTAAAAAAGACCAGAGCTTGTTCGAGAGAAAGAGTAACAGAAGAAGATTTTGCCAAGCCCTAGATTGGTGCCATAGAGATGATTGATTCTATGCACACCATTAACGATTTTCCAAACATTGCGCGAGCATTGTGAATGAACTATATTGAAGTAACCAAAAAAGTGCAAAAACAAATTATTTAGGGGAAAAGTAAGACCCCCCTGAGACAATAAGAGAACATGAATCCAATGACCGTCCTCAACTTCTCGTACATTATGAGGGATAGGGGCACATTCAATGTCCACCCAGTTTGGAATGTTATATTATTTCCTAAATTGAGTTACCGACCTATTGCCTATTTTTGACATCGGAAAAGAAAAACCCTAATAGTGGATATGAAGAAAACCCAACAGATAAAGAAAAAAGAAGAAGTTAGAAGAACTTAAAATGTAAGAGTCAGCTTCAGACGAGGCAAAGTCACAAGCAAGGACGATGAGAAGATATGAAAAAGCTTGAAAATGAAAGATGATGCCTAGGAGTAAAAGGAGCTGCAGTGAAAATCTTAGAGAAATTGAGAGAATGCGAAGAGATATGAAAGTGACAATTCAAAGAATGACCTCTCTGAAATGATTTAGACTTTCATAATCATGATGCACCAGAAACGAGGCAATCTGCCGCCTAAGTCAATTCGGAAAGGGCGCTTCAGTTCAAAAGTGTTGCACAAATCACAGTAATTACATTAAGATAAATCATTTAAAAAAATTGAGCCCAAATTGTGACCCAAAAATTTTAGCGGCAATTGTGGGTACCTAGATTTGTCACTTTGGCCCAAACGAGAAGACCAATAAAACACGGCCCAAAGTCTAAAGGCCTCGCGCCTCAACCAATTCAATTTTGACCCGGTCAGTTCCTAAAATCTCTCTTCAGAGATACTTTAGGGATTGTGGGCTAACGTGGGGGAATCCCACTCCTCCACTCTCTGAAATAACATGTATATAACAAACCCTCCGCCCGGGGCAAAGTGCATTCATTATTTTTTGTAAAACACTCCCCGGAGTAAAGAGAAATAATATATAGAGAGCACCAGCGTGGAGGTAGGACTTCTTGCCGAACCACGTACATCTTGTGTTGTGTGTGATTGTCATTCTTTTCAATTCTTTATTTATTCTGGTGATTGCTTTTATTTGTTATTTTGTGTTGAATTTATTTGTCACCACATGAACTATAGTGTATGTTGTGTGGGAAATATATACTTTATGAATAATCTACTTATGTGTAATAGTAGACTATTAGAGGATACATATATATTAGAGGAATGCCCGTGCCTAAAGGTACGGTGAAAATTTCCAAACTACGTAATTGCAAAACGACAAAAATTTCCAAAGTACGTAATCGCAAAACGATAAAAAATTCATCAGTACGTAATCACGAAGCGGATAAATTTTCCAACAAAGGCACGCATGTAATTTTGAAAAGTATTAGGTCGTGTATAACATAAATAATAAATGTTTTATATATTATAAGTGTAGATTTTCAAAGTATTGAATCGTCTAAATTTAAGTCCTAATATTTTTTACAATACAAATGTGTAAATAATTTTTAAAAAATTGGGCAGAATTTCATTTGTTTATTGGACTATCCACCATATTTAAGAAATAAAAAATTAATCCAACAAAGTACATAGTCTGTTTTGGACCTCGTATAAGCAACATAATCAAAATATACTTAATTATATAGAATCAGGGAAAACTTCAAATAAACCAAAATTAAAAGCATCTAAATCCAAATATATGTTTTACATTAGACATTTCATAAATTTTCCTTACCGAGGCTCGGTAAAATTCTTGACCTTGATACCACGTTTAAAAATCCTATATAATTAGTAAAGTCTTCTACATTAAACATCCAAAGAGATAAGCCACCGCATATGAAGTGCAATGAGAGGATAGAGTATCTGGAAACAAAAATATTGAATCATGTGATATTGAAAATAAAATACAAAGATGATATGTAACTTATCCCTTACATTAAGAGTTAAGTAGTACCTTACATTAGAAATGTATCTCAAATTTTAACAAAAAAATGGGGAATAACATTAAAAAAAATTGTTTGGGGGGGGGGGGGGGGAATTAAGTAAAAATAGAGAGTAAAAATTGGAATGGTGGTGGAGTTTGATAAAAAATAAACTAAGAAATGTTGAAAAATGGGACTCTAAACGCACCTCGAATTTGACAGATTTTCATGAAAGAAAATGAGACTCCAATGCATATCCATGTCTGAAAAATGGGACTCTAAACGATCCAGACCTGCTCGATCCAATTCAGACCTGCTTGATCCAATTCAGACATGCTCGATCCATCACTGAGTCAGTCAAATTTTATCCCAAAAATGTGTCAGCCTAGAATTAATATTAGGAGTCTTTCAAATCACCTCGTCCTCCGAATCTTATCTACAAACAATGAAAAAATAATGATAATTAAAGAATTTAAAGAATCAACAATAATTCAAAAAAAAATATAGCACAAAACTACTAAATCAAGAATTATACATGGAGGAAATTGTATAGCCATGAGAACAGTGATATCAATAGGAAATGCATGATACTTGTGCTTTATTGATGAGAAGAGAATTGTGTTATTGTATACTATATGTATTTTTTTAGGTATATCAATATGTTTGTTGTTGTATACTATATGTATATGACATGAAAAGTTAGTTACGAAACCAAGAATTGTGAGGTATATCAAGTCATTTCTTCGAAAAAGTTGTGAAACGGAGAATTCAAGTTAAGGGGGCAGCATATTTATTTGTCTAGGAAATAACTATATTGACTTTACCTATTTAGACATTTTACCCACTCCACTTTCTTAACACCCTCCAATAGTGCCTCGTATAAAGAAGATATTAAATCCTGAGGGGACTCTGTACGTGATCCCAAGAATGACTGAAATTTGCTTGTAGGGACCCCTTTATTCAAATTTCCTTTGATTTACTGGATGATATTCTCATGGGTGGTCTTGTCGTTGCCCTTCTCAGGCTTTAAATTTGCATCACGTTTTGGATTATCAACCACTTTTTTGATTGCCTTCTACTTCTACATCATATTTGTTGATAGCATAACCATTTCAGCTATAGCAGAACTACGTTGCTCTTGGATGCATTGGTGAGTTGCTTCCAATGACATATCAGTTTGCCATTATTAGTGGAGTTTGATCAAAAATAAACTAAGAAGCGTTGAAAAATGGGACTTTAAACACACCTCGGATTTGACAGAAGACTCCAATGCATATCCATATATAAAAAATGGGACTATAAACGATCCAGACCTTCTCATTCTAGACCCGTTCGATCCAATTCAGACATGCTTGATCGAATTTAGACATGCTCAATCCATGAATTACTCATTCATATTCAATCCCCACTATTCCTTTAGGGCCTGAAACATCACAGAGAAACACATTCATAATGCCAAATATATGTACTAATATGTTCACAGTGGTAGAGATTGATGAAAAAATAGTAGATGAGGTGGAAGAGACATTTAGATAGAACCACACCTAGTATTAGGATGTGCATTTGTTTATGTCGTCCAAAATGTGGAATGGGGGACACTCTAATGTTGGAATAGAAATTCCTTTGCCTTCTAAAACTATATATGTGCATTAGAAATATATTTTCTTTGTCCTAAATTAATGATCCCCATTCAAAAATTATCATTCTTGTAAGGACAAACTAAATAATTGGTCAGGGTTGGCCACATGGGGAGGTAGCAGAAGCAGACACCTCAAAACCTTAAATTTTAATAATTTTTAGAGGCCTAAAAAATAAAACTCATTTACGATTTTTTTAAAAACTAACATAAAGGAAAGTTCAAAACCACCATAATAAATTCATAAAACCAATCATACATGGAATTGATCCTTTTAGGATGGATTATAATATACACATAATCAACAATCATACACAGATTGGTGCTGTAGCAGGAGGAATGATTGGCTGGTTTTGGCTTTTAGGTTGGATTATAATTATTTTTGTTTTAAGTGATTTCGATTAGTATACTATTCGGGATTGGGGTGTTTCAGAATTTGCACAGAATTGATCATTTGCTTCCATCTTCAGTAAAATTCACTCTTTTCGATTAACAAAAAGTGTTTTTGTAGGGAATTACCCAAATTTTTATAACTATAAATATAATGAACTGTTTTTGTAGAGAATTAGGCAAACTTTTGTTAACAATCAAACGCCAATCATTATAATAACTACTGGACAATATGAACGGTAAATGTTTATCATATAATGAAGTGTAAATGTTTATCATATAATGCATTTAGAAATCTATAACTGGAGGAATCGCAGATGAAAATGGTAATAACAGAGAACCAAAAATTAGTACCTACAAAAACAAATAAATACAAGCATTAAATTTGTACCATCAAAATAAAAATAAATGCATTATGAATGTCAGCAAGCCATAACCTATGGATATATAACATGCTTCCCTCGAGACCACTCAAACTCTTCCATATTGGAAAAGTGAGATGATATGGCACAGGAAGACCAACCTCCATGTACTTATAGATGAAAGTTTGATGTTGTAGCTCCTGTAACTTAAGTCCAATTATGGGATACCAATTAATTGAAGCCACATTAAATGAACACACGTACCCAGTTTTTGTAGCTCCACACATGTGTTTGAAGATTCATCAAATAAAGAGGCAAGAATTCTATCTCATCCCAATTAATTACTTTGGACAATTACGTCATTAATTACCTTTTCCAACTTTAGATGTTACCTTGATGGTCTATAAAGCAATAACTAAATGTCAACCACTCGTGTTACTAAGCATTCTCAGTAGGTAATTTCAATAGGTGCTAAATTCAAATTAAACTAAAATTATGAAAACAAACATTGTATCAAAGAAAAAGAGGAAATTATCCAACCATAAACTTAACACACTATAAAAATCAATAAAAAATAGACACGTGATCTAATAGTTAACACCTTTGTGATTCACACATCAACTGCCAAAAAAAATTAACATCATTACTAAGTTTGGATTTCATATTTTGAAAAGAATGATTAATTAGTGGGTTAATAGAACGAATGACCCTTTCAATATCAATACAATACAATACTGTGACAACCCGCCTAATAAGATATCGGGGGATCACTCCTATATTAAATTTTAACAGGAGTCTCATATGGTTCATTCTTAGCATCACTGTCGAAAATCCATTTAATTACTAATAACCTATTAGGCTGGCGTCAAAAACTTTTATTTAACTACTCTTTTTAAACAATTACAAATAAAATAACCACACAGTTTGCGTAAATGAAACTGAAATCAAATAAAACAACTGAACACTCGGTCAAAATATACAACCATATCGAATGTTGCTAAAATAATAACTAAATGAAATTGGGTTATTAGCCCGAATGTTTATACAATACCTCCTATCTAGAGTAAAATGATAGAAGCGTCTATCGAGAACCCGCATACATCCACAACTGCTGCAGCCGACGTCTGACTCGAAGAAAATGTCATCCAGGCGTCCCTGTCTCTGGACACCAATATAATATATATATATATATATATATATAGCAAGAGAGGAAAAGTAGATAAATGGGTCAGAGCCCGAGTTTGAAAATATTTTGCAAGTGCATAAATGCTTTATTTTAAAAAAATAGATTTTATCTCATATTTAAATTGGTATCGCACTCCCATGAGATACCCCTCACCTCTCTTCTAATAGTACGCACCTAACGCACCCTAACAAAATACCGTAGTCAAGCTATCCCGCCTAACTAGTCTAATTTACCCATCTGCTATAAACCTATACATCCCGAGTACTAAGGGCTAAACTTCCCTCCATTCTCAACACTGCGCTAAGTTCGTGCATGGGGTGTCTCGCGAAGCGAAATCCAAATAAGGAACCCCCTGATACACTACTACTTGGCAGGGTTAATGGTAGAGATCCATTCGGCCCGTAGCGCAAAACCAAAGTATAAATACATACATATATATTTATATACATATCACATTCATTCTTATGTATACCTTACAATATACATCCGGATAATATCACTCGGATTGAGGATTCATATACAAAGTATTTATCAATACATATCATTTTATCTCAAAACTTTCCATTTCCTTTCTTATATCCAGGAAATGTATTTAAAAGCCAACTCATTAGCATTAATTGCTTTAACATATCATATAACTTTTAAAAAGCCAGTTTTATTAACAATAAAATGCTTTTTCGTTTTAAAACATCCCATTTCCCTTCTTATATCCAGGAACTATATTTAAAAGCCATTTTTATTATCATAAAAATGATTTTACCATATCATATGCTTCCACTTCCCTTCTTCCATCCGGGAAGTGTTACGGAAGCCAAAACATTTATCACATTTCCCTTCTTCCATCCAGGAAATGTATTTAAAGCCAATTTATTATCATAAATTTCTTTAACATATAACACGTTCTAAGACCACCCATCCGGGTTTCCCCACTGTGCGCGCCCCTTAATGGCTATCATCTTCCAGGGCCTATCATCAAGACAACATGGGATCCTACAACGCAAGACGTCGGGAAGCGGCCATATGCCTGCGGGATAGTCAAGACCACACCCAGAATCTCCTAACCAATGCAGAAACAATAAACACTCATATGGACTATAGAACTATATCCACCCTACATTCATTAGCCAGGGGGCTTCACCATACGTACACAACTTCCCTTATGATAGCGATTTAGAGAGGTGTGTATCCATATTTTATTAATTATGAAAATCATTTATCTTTCCATTTTGAAAACATTTATATTTACATTTTCAAAAGTTATTTACATCATATCATATATATACTTTAATCACATAGAATATATATATATATATATATATATATATATATATATATATATATATATATATATATATATATATATATATATATATTCATCCTCGCATATATACATATGGCCATAATTTCCAATTACATCTAGCGATGACCCTTAATCCCAAAGATTCTCTCAAAGAATCATAATCGTGCATTCATACACGCATGATACTAAACCCAAAGTATTCCCTCACATACATTCAATTACATAAATACCTAGGCACAATGGTATCCGAACTCCCTCTCAAATTTTGTTCGTCCCGAACGTTAACTATGTTCGTTCCCCGGATTATGCCCTACACCAATCTAAGGCCTTCTCTTTCATCTAAAGGTTTACTAACCCTCAAAACCATCATTTAGGAGTCCCGATATCATAACTAGGAACCCAATATAAAATCCCAAATTGTAATTTAACTCCCCATACTCTTAAGGGGAGAAAACTGGCAAATCTAACCAAAGCGAATCGATTCACCCCAATTGCGAATCGATTCGGGTAGGCGAATCGATTCGGCCCCCAATCCGAATCGATTTGGAAAGTGTTCTACAACGAGGTCCTTAATGGAGAATCGATTTGGTCTAAATCCAAATTGATTCGGCCCACTGCAGAAATACAGATACCCTTAGGCGAATCGATTCAGCCTAGACCCGAATCGATTCGGCCTGTTCGAGGGGCATTGTCTGGGCAATTTTACAGTCTCCAAAATACCCGAAATTCAATCCAATATCCATTTAAATCGTCACTTGGATTTATTCCTATAAAACCAAACTTTTTATATCTCCTCAAATTCTTTAGAGGTCCTAACACTCCATTTGATAACCCCTAATATTTGTCTCCAAAGTTCTATCCTTAATTTCTAACTAACGATTTCGATCTCGCACAGCTTTCCGTAGAAAAATCACTATAAATCCAAAAAAAATCAAAAAAGTATGCGTTCAGCGCCACGCGATCGCGTCGAAGAGATCTACACATTTCATTTTTTTGACGAAGAGCCCAATCGATTTGCATCAGGGCCGAATCGATTCGAAAAGTCGATGCCTCACTATTCATCATCATCTCCAACGATCCTAAACCTCCATTAATACACCTCCAAGATTTTTATCGCCTCACCCAACATCCTACAACCTCAACCAACTACAAATACACATATATTAAGGGTTCTAAACATCCTAGGACCCTAAACCACCAATTTATTTAAATTAATTTCTAGGTTTCTCCAATTATGAAATTATAGTGGTTTATTCGTTTTAACTCCCGAAAACCCGTTTTATCCATGAAAACCCAACCCAAAATCTTTAGGGTTTGTTAGTACCAACAATGATATGAGATATTTATGCTTAAAAATAAATAAAGCAAGTAAACACTTGCCTCGTGGATATAATCCGACGACCTCGAGTCGAATCCGGCGGAGTTTGGCCCGAGATCTCCATTTATCTCCTCTTTTCTCTCCTCTTCTCTCTATTATCTCTTTCATTTCTTCTCTTTCTCTTTTCTTTCCCTCTCTCCCTCTTTATATAGGAAGAAAAGGGTTTTAACCCTTAAAACCCAAAAACGACTTGTTTACTCAATTACGAGCCCGTTTAACTCCAAAATTCTTCGAAACTCAATTTCAACAATCGGACACTCTTTTCCAACTATCTTGGACATTCCGGGACTCACGACACCGTCGAAATTCCCATCAGATGTACTTGACCGCAAATCACTATTCTAACCCAATATAACTTAGTGCCTCTGAGTCAAACATTCTCATCACTGATCTAATGAAGAAGAGAAGAGCTCCTGCTTTCTTTGATAAATCAGCCTCTACCAACGTGGAGGCGAAGAAAAGTAAACAGGATGTCCCAAATGAAGGGATGAGAAACATTGATGCTCCTCCTCCTGCTGCTGCCAAGAAAGTTATTGAGAAGCCCCCTGTGGCTCCGAGCAAGTCTGTAGTTATTTCTCCTCCTAGTGAGGTTATTGTCATATCACCCACCAAGACAACTTATTTGGTTGAAATTATTCTTGCTCCTCCGAGGAGGTTAAAGAAAAGTTCTTTTGAGAGACATGTTGAACTTGTCTCTCAATCTTTAAATGTTGAAGGTGGTATTCCCAATTTTGTTCCTCCGAGCTCTGCTATGGGCTCGGTGAAGTCTTGGATTATCACAGAAGTCCAAGGTATTGAAGACACGTTTTCTCATGACAGAGTCACTACTTTGCCTGATCAACATATTGCATCAGTAAGTATTATTAGTCTGAGTTTTCACTTTTCATAGTATGTCCCTGTACTGACTCAAAGTTATTTCTTTTTTCAGCTTGTAACGTGTTTCAATAGTATTCTAAAGAAAGATGAGGCTATCAAGACTTTAGGTGTAGAGGAAGCTTTTGTTGGTCTGACTCAATCTTTAAAAGACTCTCGTCAAAAGTACGAGAAATATAAAGTTTCTTGGGAGAAACAACTCAAGTCCATCGAGCTAGAAAGAAATCAAGTTGTGAATGCCTCCAAGGATCTGAAGAAGAAATTGACAGACTCTGGTCAGAGCAACAAAGTCTTCGAGCGGAGCAACAAGGAGCTAGAAGTTAAGCTCAAGTCTGCCGAAGAGGAAGTTGTTAGGCTTCAAGATGTTGGATGCCAAAAAATGGAGGTGGAGGAGAATTTGAAGGCTTTCGAGGAGCTCCTTAGGGAAAGGACCTCCTCGGAGAAAGAAAAGAGGAAAAAGGTTGTTAAAAAATCATTCAGTGTTGGTTGGTATAAGGGATAGAATAAGGGCCTGGCTGCCATATCTTCGCAAATGGAGTATGCTAGCCTCAAGTACTTTAGGGATGGATGGGTTGCAGCTTTACAGTAAATGAAAGTTGCTGAAAATTCTAAATTGTTCCAACAACACATTCATGATCCTCCTCCCTCTCCTGGAGAAGAAGAAGAGGACGAAGCTGCCATAAACGAATCCTCAATGATGATGGTAGATCAAATTCTTGTTGTTCCTGTTATTCAGCCTACCGAGCAATCCCAACTAACCAGTGCATCTACCGAGCAGCTAATTTTTCCCTCCGAGCAACCAGTTTCTTCTTCAAAAACTTCTGAGGAAGTCATTAGAAATAAAGAGAAGGTGTAGAGTTGCTCGGGTGTTTATTTTGTGATTTTATTGAATGTAACCTCGGATCTTGTATTTTCCTTTGTGATGGATAAAAATTCGAACTTTTGGTTGTTCATCTTGACTTTTTCTTCTACTTGCTATATCTGCATTCTTATTGATTCTTTCTATTTCTTCTCTTTGCTAGTTTTTGGCCAGGATGGAGCTCTTATCAGCTCATGACATAAAACTGATGAAAAAATGCAATGACTACTTCAAGGTTGGTCATGCAGATCTGAATGAGGCTCAAATTATTGATATCTTCGATTCAAATGCTTCTGAACAAGCAGTTGAAGCTTACCAGTATCTGAAGTGTTTGCTCGATCGTGTAGTTTCCAACAATGTGGCCTACTATCAGATGATTGAGGACCTCTAAGGAACTATTAAAGAACTCCAGCAGCAGTACAAAGAGTCCTCTAAACTTTTGCACAAAGGGTACGAGAAGAAATATTAACAGTTAAGTGCTGATAAAGGATATGATAAATTCATCTCTGCTTACGAGAAGAAGAGAGCATTCTAAAGCTTGAGATTGAAGAGCACAGGCATATCGCCAAGTTGTTGGAGCAAGAGAACATTGCTTTGCAAGAGGAGGTAAAACAACTCAAGTCTGATGTGTCTTCCTCGGGAGCCTTGGTCCCTGTCAATGATGAAGGTTTCTCTTTCTTAGAGGTAGAAAATGCCAACTTGCGAGATGAGTTGGAAACTTTGAAAAGAGCTGGACCTTCCACCTCTACTCGTGGTTGAGGAAGATCTTCTTCTTGGGGATGAGCTAGGGCTGGTCGAGTGACCATTGAAGAAGCTAGAACTCAATCAGCCTTGGAGAATCAGGCCTTTCAATTGGTAGTGAAGAACCAAGCCTTAGTAGAGATGTCCAAGAAAATCTTGAATTTAAGCGAACAACTCTCCACCCAGAGTTCTGCTTTAGAGAATAAAGAACTTCTAGTGAAGAATCTCCAAGAGCAACTGGAGAGGTTGACCTACCAATTCCATAAACAGCCCAAAGAGTTTTGGATGGCCGGATATAATGAAGCCCTTTATCATCTTGATGAACGGATCCAGCAGTCGAACAATGAGGGTTACAAGGAAGGGTGGCTTAATGCACTGGGTGTGCTAAAATTGGAGCGGAGCCACTACTTATGGGATTATTATGACCTTGGGGTGCTTGATTTACCCATGCCTCCTTTCAAGATTGATATGAGTTGGATTCTTGCTCGGGCAATTCCTCAATGCTTGATCTCCAAGTATCTCGGCGACTACAGTCTTCATGCTAATTTTGAGATATCTCGTCCAAAGCACTTGTTTGATCGTCCATCAGTGATGAATGTTCAAATGCTTCGAGATATGAACTTTATAAATTCCCCTTATGCATTAGATAACCCTCCTGCCGGGGTAGAACCTGTTTCAAAGGCAGAAGGGAAGAAACCAATAGAATAGGATTTTTTATGTAATGAAGTACATTTTTCACATCATATGTAATTCTTTTTTATTTGAATGAAGAAATTTAGTTTTCTGCTATTCCATATTCTTCTAAGTACTTCGCAGAAAGTCTTTGTTTGTGAATATATGCATATTTTGATATGTCCATATGCATATTTTGATATGTTCATTCTGTTTTTTTTATTATAGTGACTTATCACTCTTTGATCCTAAGCAATGAAACAACTTGCATCCCATGATCTTGCTTAGTTTAACCAACCGGAGTTGGTGTTAATTGGTTCCCGACCAATTGAAGTTGAAAGAGATTTATTTGTCGACCAATCGGAGTTGGTGGTAATTGGTTCCCGACCAACCGGAGTTGGAAGAGATTGATTTTCCAACCAACTGGAGTTGGTGGTAATTGATTCCCGACCAACCGAAGTTGGAAGAGATTGATTTGTCAACCAACCGGAGTTGGTGGTAATTGGCTCCCGACCAACCAGAGTTAGAAGATATTTATTTGTCGACCAACTGAAGTTGGTGGTAATTAGTTCCCGACCAATCGGAGTTGGAAGAGATTGGTTCCCAACCAACCGGAGTTGGAAGAGATTGATTTTTTTGACCAACCGGAGTTGGTGGTAATTGGCTCCAGACCAACTGGAGTTGGTGGTAATTGGTTCCCGACCAACCGGAGTTAGAAGAGATTGATTTGCCAACCAATCGGAGTTGGTGGTAATTAGTTCCCGACCAACCGGAGTTGGTGGTAATTAGTTCCCGACCAACCGGAGTTGGAAAAGATTGGTTCCCGACCAACCGGAGTTGGAAGAGATTGATTTCCCAACCAACCAGAGTTGGTGGTAATTGGCTCCCAACCAACCGCAGTTGGAAGATATTTATTTGCCGACCAACCGGAGTTGGTGGTAATTGGTTCTCGACCAATCGGAGTTGGAAGAGATTGATTTTCCGACCAACCGGAGTTGGTGGTAATTGATTTTCGATCAACCGGAGTTGGAGGATATTTGTTCTGAACTTGATGCATAGTGTGTAGCACTAATACTCCGAAAAAATTCAACAAAAAGAGAGAACTGGGTAAAAAATTCAACACTTTATTCATATTGAAGAAAACTGCATTTACATAGGAATCCCAACTACTGATGATACTTGCGTAGATGCTCTGCATTCCATGCATTCTTAAATTCTTCTCCCTCCAAGGTTTCAATCCTGTATGTCCCTGGTTGAACAACTTATGTTACTCTGTAGGGTCCATGCCAGTTAGCTTCCAGTTTTTTGTGCTTTTGAATTACTTTCTTCAACACATAGTCCCCTTCCTTCAAATCACACTTCTTTACCCTCTTGTTGTAAAACAGGGTTGTTCTTTGTTGGTACGCAGCATTCCTGATTGATGCTTCTTCTCTAACTTCTTCGAGCATATCTAGATCTAATTGCCTCATCAAGTCACTGATAGGAGAATTAAAATTCAGTACTCTGTGTGTGGGTAGACACAATTCATCAGGTATAACAGCCTCACTTCCAAATGCCAGCACGTATGGAGACTCTCATGTTGCTGCTCGTGGTGTGGTACGATAAGCCCACAGCACAGAATGTAGCCCGTTAATCCAATTTCCCTTTGCAGCATCTAGTCGTTTCTTCAAACCATTCAGCAGCATTCTATTTATCACCTCAGTTTGCCCATTGCTTTGGGGATGGCCTAGTGCAAAGTGGATCTTCAGTACATTGGATTAATGACAATACGCAGCAAACTCCTTGTTATCGAACTGAGTTCCATGGTCTGTAATGAATGCATAGAGAAGACCATATCTATAGATGATATTCTTCCAAATAAATTGATGGACCTTGTCATATGTCATATCAATAAGAGGCTCAGCCTCCACCCATTTAGTAAAATAATCCACAGCAACCATGAGGTATTTAAATCTTCCTCGGGTCGTTGGAAGTGGCCCGACCAAGTCTATTCCCCATATGGAAAATGGCTAGGGAGACGTGATGGGTGTTAACAACACTTGGGGAGTTCTTCGAATATAGGAGAAGCGTTGACATTTATCACACTT
The DNA here is from genome assembly GCA_949130495.1 of Sambucus nigra. Lineage (NCBI taxonomy): Eukaryota > Viridiplantae > Streptophyta > Magnoliopsida > Dipsacales > Adoxaceae > Sambucus > Sambucus nigra. Next base: position 72,112,208 of record OX422222.1, read on the forward strand.
CTTGGCATAAGATACACAATCAGCTCTCATCATCGGCCAGTAATACCCCTGTGTTGTTATTCTTTGCAAAAGTGTTTGACTTACCACATGAACTCCGCAAGATCCCTCAAGAACCTCTTCGATCAAATCCATCACTTCGGAGGGATGGACACATCTTTGCAGCCCTGCTATAATTCCTCGTCTATATAAAATTCCATTGGTCAATACATAGCGAGCAGCTTTAAACTTCAGTTTCTTGGCTGGGAGTTTATCAGTTGGCAGATCCCCCTCTTCAATATAGGCCCTGATGGGGTCCATCCAAGATAGTCCTAAGTCTAGGGCAATGAAGTTCATCATCAGATCTTTATCGATGCTCCGACTAGCCAAGATTTCTATTGGGATTGTTCTTCATAGCTCGGTGCGTGTGGCTGAGGCTAATCGAGCTAAGGCATCTTCTCTTGCATTCTCCAACCTTGGTATTCTAATCAATTGTATTGCATAAAAGCTTGATACAATTTCCATTGCTTTCGCATGGTATTGGATCATTAATTCTCCTTTTTCTGCATACACCCCCAACATTTTATTTACGATCAACTATGAATCACTGAATATAAAGACCTGCTCTTCTTTCATGGTTTTTTCCAAATTGAGACCCATAATCATAGCTTCATATTCAGCTTTATTATTAGAAGCCTTAAATTTAAAGCGCAGAGCATACTCCACATCGATCTCATTCGGGTTGTTTAAAAGAATCCCTGCTCCACTGCCTGTAGTACAAGATGAGCCATCCACATATAAATTCCATATAGGTACTTCATCATCAAATTTTTGATCGGACAGAGTTCCTTGGTGGAATATTTGTTGCTTCTTTGTATCCTCCTCTAGCACTTCTTGCTTCTCGTCGACCGTCTTCTCTTACTCGTCTACCGACTTAAGTTGGTCGGGGTTTAAATTTGATGATCCTGTAACATCCACAGGTTGGTCGGTATTCAATTTTTGCTCCTCAGAGGTGTCAGGATAGGTGAACTCTGCGATAAAATCTGCCACTGCCTGCCCTTTAAGTGATGATTTAGGCTCATAAACTATGTCATATTCACCAAGTTCTACTGCCCAGTACATCAGTCTTCCTGATTTTTTTGGTTTATGAAGAGCTTGCCTTAATGGCATATTAGTATACACGACTATGGTATGAGCTTGGAAGTATGGCCTCATTCTTCTACTTGCTTCGATCAACGCTAGTGCCAACTTTTCCAGCCTTGGATATCTGATCTCTGCTCCTCAGAATGCCTTGCTAGTGTAATAGATTGGTTTTTGCAGTCCATCCTCCACTCTTATCAACGCCGAGCTCACTGCGTTTTCTAAAATTGCTAGATATAAGTATATTTTTTCTCCCATCACTGATCTGGACAATAATGGAGGTGCTCCCAGGTATTTCTTCAATTCTTAAAAGGCCTTCTCGCATTCATCACTCCACTCAAAAGTCTTTCGGAGTGTTTTGAAGAATGGGAGGCATCTATCAGATACTCGTGACACAAACCTGTTAGGTGTTGCAACTCGACCTGTGAGGCTTTGCACTTCCTTCTTCATCATTGGAGATCGTAGCCCCAATAGATCCTTGATCTTTTCAGGGTTCGCTTCAATACCTCGTTGGTTAACAATATACCAAGAAACATGCCTTCTCGTACTCCGAATATGCATTTGGTAGGATTCAGCTTCATTTGATATTTCTCTAGTTGATCAAAGGTCTGACCTAAGTCAATTAGATGATCAGCAGCTTTCTTGCTCTTCGACAGCATGTCGTCAACATAAACCTCCATGTTATGACTGATTTGCTCTGCAAACACCTTGTTCATCAACCGCTAATAGGTAGTACCAGCATTTTTAAGTCCAAAAGGCATAACATTATAACAATAAGTCCCCCTCGGAGTAATAAAAGAGGTACTCTCCCTGTCCTCAGGTTTTATTTTAATATGGTTGTAACCAGAATAAGCATCCATGCAACTCAACAATTCGTGCCCCGAGGTAGCATCCACCAGTTGATCGATTCGGGGCAAAGGAAAATGATCCTTTGGGCACGCCTTATTAAGATCAGTGAAGTCTACACACATTCTCCACTTGTTATTTTTCTTCTTTACCATCACCACATTTGCTAGCCATTCAGGATATTTGACATCCTCAATAAAAGAGGCTTTTTGTAGCTTCTCCACTTCTTCCGGTATGGCTTGGTTCTTTTTAGGACTGAACACTCTTCTTCGCTGCTTCACTGGCTTAATTTCCTTGTTCACATTGAGCTCGTGACACAAGAAATTCGGATCTATTCCTGGCATGTCTTCGTGACTCCACGCAAAATTTTGCTTTCTTCACCTTAGGAATTCTATCAGCTCTTGTTTTATTGATACATCTAAGGATGCACCAATTTGAGATGTTCATTCTGGATGCTCATCATCCAAAATAATATTCTCTGTAGCCTCCATAACTTGTCCCTTCATGAGTTGAGACTCGTCTCTAGGATCTAATGTTTCAATCTCTTCATCTCCTATCTCATCCACTTGATAGGTGATAGTCTTCTGCCTAGATTCTTCACGTTCCTCCTGTTCAGCAGATAAATAGTAGCATTCTCGAGCTACTTTCTGCTCACCTTTCACAATTCCCACCCTAAAATTGGTTGGGAATTGTAAACATTGATGCACAGTAGATGGTACTGCTTCAAATTTCTTCAGGCCTACTCTTCCCATGATGATGTTGTAAGCTGATTGGACGTTTTTATCCATGACAAAAAAGCGTACTTTTTCTGTTCGACAAGCATGGATAGAACATGATATCTTCCGAGCTACCATTTTCTGTTCAGCAAGCATGGATGAAGACTTATTCATTTGTACCATTCCAGTTTTGGGTTCATGGGAGGGTAGATTTGTATAGGAAATTTGTTATTTGATAATTTGGATTTTTATGTATGTACCAGCATAGACATAGGGGGAGATTTATAAGGACATATTTTTCATGTCCGTTATCTTACATTTGTGTATGTCGTACGCCGCTACATTTGGCACGTCTCTTCACGTTCTCATACGAAGGCCTCAATCTGAATTTCAGGATTCAAGCATTCATCATCTCCATCATGTGTCCCACATCTGCCTCAACGACTTCACGTTCCATGATTTTAGGGACTTTATGCAAGTGGTACGCAAGAGAAGTCAAAATAGTGAAAGAATGCAAGATATGGAAGTTCAAGGGAATTTTGGTAATTTTATAGCCACTGTTCGGAGGTCCGATCAACTGGAAAGTAGAAGATCTCACCGCCACAAAGATACTGGAAGAAACGGAACCTCAATCTGAGCTACGGTGAAGAAGTTATGGCTCTTTGAAAATGGATAAAATACCTAGGAAAAACCTTGGAAAAATGGTAAGTGTTTCGGCCCCATGTTCCAGCGATTTTTTGCGAACCGAAGATCAAACTGATCCAGGGGTGAACTGGATCGCGGTACACCTGAACCAGTTTGCGGTACACCCGAACCGGTTCGGTGTACCTGACGCTGGATAGAGTTTCAAAAAATTAAAACTCTTTGTGGTTTCCTATAAAAGCCAACTTCGGGGGAGTTATTTTGCAAGACTTTGAGAGACGATTTTGAGATTCCAAATACATCAAGTCTTCATATTTTTAAGCCCCAAGACTCATGTTTTGATTCACATATCATTGCCAAATCTTTGTGAATCCGTTTGTAACCCAAGAACACAACCTTGTGTTTGTTCAACCTTTGTTGAGAAGTCGTCTTCCTTCTTCATTGCTGCTCATCTGGAGTTCCCGAGGGAGATTCTAGCGGCCGAATACAGAACCGACGCCTGCGGGTATTTTTGTGTCACTGTATTTTCATTATAATCCATGTAATCGTATCTTACAATACTATAGTGAAAATAAAAGGTTTTGCCCATTTGGGGGATTTATCCTCACGTGTGTGTGTTTGAATGTTCTTGCATGATTTCATCTTATTCAATCACACCAAGATGCATTTTTAGGATTTAATTTGGGAAAACTGAATTTAATTTAATAATTTCCTTATTTGAACGCACGCGCACTCTTTCATTATTTTTCATATTATGAAAGCTGTAAGATTTTGGGTTTGTATTCTTGCACAAAATGGGTTTTGGGGAGATGACTTCACATGATTTGATTGAGATAACAATTCTACATAAAATCTGAGCTAAAATCCATGTTAATGAGGTAAATTATGGTGAGAAATTAGAAGAGTTGCATAAATAAGAATTAGGGTTTAATTCTAAGATAAATTGACGAATCCCAAGAATTAAGGGGTTGTGTTGGTTGTAGATAAGTGCGTAGATATTTACATTGTTGGTTTGGGAGATTAGGAACCTTAAATTTTGGTTTGGTTGAGGAAAAAAGTGAATTTCGTTAAAAGCAAAAATTTGCACAGACCGGACCAGTTCGAATTTAGGCTACAGGATTGGTCCATTTATGATCGGATCGATTTGTTTATCGGATATCGGATCGGTTCTTTATTAGGGAACCGGACCGGTCCGTTTTCTTGGAAATAGGTTCGGTTCAGTTTTAATAGTAAAACTGGAGAAGTTTTATTAAAAAGGATTGGAGAAGAATTTCCCTTTGGATATAGATATTAGTGGATCCTAAATTGAGTGCGAGGACCTCTAAAAGAGTAAATGGGTGATGTATAAGTCTCGGGTTAGTGGGAAAGATTTGGGGTTTAAATTTAGGAATGTTTGGGACGAATGACATTCGAGAAATTATTCGGCAGATTCATGTATATATATATTAATGCATGCAGAATATATATACCGATTATATATGGGTACAATATATATATGCCTAATATATATGAGTAAATCCTAAGGTGCGAGTATAATGATATAAGAATACTAGCTAGGCGTGATACGCTACTTTTCAAAAATAAGAGATGTGAGAATTATATCATAAGTGAGTGAATACTTATGGGATTTAAAATAAGTTGTGTGCATACTTATAACTTAATAAGAATTGGTATATTTGGATTTTACGTTAATGTCGGGATTGATAGGCATGTATGGACGAATTTGATGATACATACGGGTATATAGACAATATGTATATGATGTGATTATGAATATATTTGTATGTGAATGATATATTTATGTGAAGCATACCCCTCTAGTTCTATCATGGGAAGTTGTACGATGTGGGTGAGGCCCCTGGCGTAAGAAGTAGGGAGCGTATAGTCCCTAGGGCATATCATCCATTTGTATATTGTATGACATTTATCATGGGTGAGATGTCTTGGGTATGATTCGGTCACACATTCAGGTGAGGAACTACGACTGCTTCCCCTACATTGTGATTTGGTTTATGCCAAGTCGGTGTGAGAGTACGACCACTGGTACCCAGGATGATGTGTGAGTAATTCCCTAGAAGATGATAGCATTGAGAGACTGCATACATTGAGTTATAACTCTGAGGGATGGCTGTTATACTTATATATTGTGTGATATATAAGTACAGATATACTTGATGTGTATATTATATCATATATATATATATATATATATGGACTAAAATAAGGAAAGAATTGTGAGTTCGTTCCTGGACTATCAGGGAGTATAAAATACGGAATAAAATATATGTGATATATGTGTATAAGATAAGAATATTATATACGAGGTTAAGAACACTAAGATGTGAATAGTGTAAATATCTAGTGAGAGTTATAAACTATGAGGGTATTAGTTGTAAATGAGAGATTATAATGCATAAGCATGGGCGAACGCTTAGAATGTGATATACGCGGGATATGAGATAGTGTATGGGGATTTAGATGTTTAGTCTGGTACTATTTAGGCTGGGTAGCTAACTAGGGTGTTTTAAAATACATGCGTTAGGTGTGCACTGTTAGATGAGAGGTGCGGGGTATCTCATGTGAGTGCGACACCAGTTTAAATATGAAGAGTATCATATTTTAAATATTAAAGTATGTTAAACACTTGCTAAAATATTTTTCAAAACTCGGGCTCTGACTCGTATCTATTTTTCTTTTCTTCCCCTTTTTTTAATACTTTTTAGGTGTCCAGACACAGGGACACCTATAAAACTATTTATTCGAGTCAAACGTTGTTGCCTCTGCTGTGGATGTTGGCAGGAAATTGGGTAGAGGCTTTTATCCTTGTGATCTAAATAGGAGGTACTAATGTAAAATTTGGGCATATTACCCACCGATTGTCTTTTATTTCATTTTGTGCATTTTCGTTTACACCTATTAAATATGGTTGTATAAATGTTTTATCGAGAGTTATCGGTTATTTCTTTCTTTGTTCATTCTATTTATTATTTATTTTCTTATGTGGATGGATTTTCTTATGCGTTTAGGTTAAAAAGATTAGAAAGTTTAAAATTTTTTACCGTAAGCCTAATATGTTATTAGTAATTAAATGGTTTTCGACAGTGATGCTGAGAATGAAACCATTTGAGATTCCTGTTTAATTTTATATAGGACTGATCACCTGGTATTTTATTAGGCGAGGTGTCACATGTACCAGCATAAATAAGAAGCGTACTCTCCATTCTTATGATAAACATAGACCACTTTTATGATATTATAACTATATGGAATGAAGTTAAAAAAGACGGAAGCAAAGAATGGCTTTGCTCGATGACTTTCATCATTTTTTATTTTTAGAATTAAGTGTATTACTTATAATTCAACCCTGTGTTTGGTGATACAATATATGTAATATGATGAGAGTTATCAATATAATGGATAATGTTATGTTATTTCCACCATAACTTCAGTTTCATTTTTTTGTTACTAATTTGTACATTCATACCAAAAACAAGGTGTGACATACCCTGGTGTGACACCCCGCCTAATAAAATACCGGGCGATCACTACTATATTAAATTATAACAGCAGTCTCATATGGATCATTCCTAGCATCACTGTCGAAAATCCATTTAATTACTAATAACCTATTAGGCTGGTGTCAAAATTTTACTTAACTACTCTTTTTAAACAACTACAAAATTTAAAACATCCACACAGTTTTGTGTAAATGAAACTGAAATGAAATAAAATCACCGAACACTCGGTCAAAATATACAACCATATTGAATGATGCTCTAAAAGAATAAATAAATGCAATTGGACCATTGGCCCGAATGTTTGTACAATACCTCCTATCTAGAGTACAAGAATGGAAGCGGCTATCAAAAACCTGCACTCATCCACAGCTGCTGCAGCTGACGTCTGACTCAAAGGAAGTGCCGTCCAGGCGTCCCTGTGTCTGGACACCTATATATATATATATATATATATATATATATAGCAAGAGAGGAAAAGTAGATAAATGGGTCAGAGCCCGAGTTTTGAAAATATTTAGCAAGTGCATAAATGCCTTATTTTTAGAAAAAGGTTTTATCTCATATTTAAGTTTGGTATTGCACTCCCATGAGATACCCCGCACCTCTCCACTAACTGTGCACTCCTAGCGCATCCCTCTAAACATCCTAGTCAAGATACCCTGCTAAATTAGTCTATCACCCAACCACTATCAACCCTAGATAGTCCAAGTACTAAGGGCTAAACTTCACCCCAGTCTCAACCCTATGCCATGTTCGTGCGTGGGGTGTCTCGCAAAGAGAAATCCAAACAAGGAACCCCCCCCCCTGATACACTACTACGCGGCACGGTCGATCGTCGAGATCCGCCAGTCCCTCAGTATAGAAAGATATATATAAATATATATACCATAAGAATTAATAATATTAGAGCACTAAGGATTACAGGTCTCCCCAGTCTCGACACATTTCCATATTCGTGTGGGGTGTCTCGCAAAGCGAAATCCAAACAAGGAACCCCCCCGATACACTACTACGCGGCACGGTCGATCGTCGGGATCCATTAGACCCTCGGTACTCGATTTATTCATATATATACATATTACCATAACCATCCGGATCTATCTCCCGGACTCAGGATTCATATATCAAGTATTTATCAATACTTTCATTTTTCTCAAAACTTCCCATTTTCTTTCTTATATCAAGGAAATGTAAATATAAAAGCCAATTGATTATCATGAATTGCTTTAACAAATCATATACTTTTAAAAGCCAGTTTTATTATCATAAGAATGCTTTTCCGTTTTATATCATCCCATTTCCCTTTTTATACCTGGGAAATGTATTCAAAACCATTTTCATTATCATAAAAATGCTTTGATCATACCATATGCTTCCACATCCCTTCTTCCATCTGGGAGTGTTACCGAAGCCAAAACCTTTATTCCATTTCCCTTCTCATATTTAGGAAATGTAAATTAAAGCTAATTTATTATCATAAATTGCTTTAATAAAACTAAGACCGCCCCTCCGGGTTTCCCCACTGGACGCGCCCCTAAATGGTTGTCATCTTCCAGGGCCTATCAAACAAGACAACCTGGGAACCTACCAACGTCGGGAAGCGACCATATTCCTGCGGGAAAGTCAAGACCACACCCAGAATCTCCTAACCAGCACAGTAAAATATAACAAACGCTCATATGGCCTATAGGACTATATCCACCCTGCATTCATTAGCCAGGTGGCATCACTAAACGCACATAACTTACCTTATGATAGCGATTTAGGGAGGTGTGTAATCATAAATTATCATTTATGAAAATCTTTTCTTTTCCATTTTGAAAATATTCATATTTACATTTTCAAAATCATATACATTATATATATATATATATATATATATAAATGGCCATAATTGCCAAACCATCTAACGATGACCAATAATCCCAAAGATTCTCTCGAAGAATCATAATCAAGCATTCATATATGCATGATACTAAACCGAAAGTATTTCCTTAGTTTAATAAGTAATACATACTTAAATCCCATCTAAGGATTGTATTGAATATCTCCAATTATACTAATTCACTCTAAGTGAATATATATATATATATATATATATATTCCAAATTCCTCAAGTCCTTTAGGACATAACCCTCTATAATACTTTAATTTAGAAGGCCCTTAAACTTTAAACTCAAAGAGGAGAGTGAATAACAATCTTCAAAATCTTGGGCTGAAAACAGGGTACCGGTCGACCGGTCCTGGACCCCCGGTCGACCGCGGTTTGCAAATAAGCCTACGAAACAAAGCAGTAGGCCCTTTTTCCTTGACGGGGTCGACCGGCCTTAGGGGCGCGGTCGACGGGTCACACCTGGTCTCCCAAAATTAAATTCCTCAATTCCTTGATCCAACAACCCAAATTCATTAACGTAGTTTCTAAACTACACCGAAAATTATCCCGAACATTTACACGATTTATTCTAGCCGTTATTTTTCCAATTTCCGAGTTGATGATTTCAACCCGGAACTGCCATCTTGTAAAAATCATATCAAATCGAGGAAAAATCATAAAAATACGCGATCAAAGTCTACACGACCGTATCGAAAATATCTACAACTTTCATGTTTTAGCCGAAAGCAAAATCAATCCTCTTCCTGACCGAAATGGCCCTACAAGCCATGGGTTACTATTCATCATCTTCTTCGAGAAGATTTCGGCCATTAAAACTTCTCCCAAGCTTTTTTCGCCTTACCCAAAGTCCTACCACCTAAACCAACTACAACTACAACTACACACATAATACAGGTTCTAAACATCCTAGAACTCAAAATCACCAATTAATTTCGATTAATTTCTGAGTTTCTCCAAATATGAAATATTTAGGGGTTTATTTGTTTTAACTCCCAAAAACCCGTTTTATCCACGAAAACCCAACCCAAAATCTTTAGGGTTTGTTTATACCAAACTACGGTATGAGATATTTATGCAAAAAAAGTAATTAAATCAAGTAAACACTTGCCTCGTGGATAAAATCCGACGACCTCGGACACTCTTTTCCGACTATCTCGGACATTCTGAGACTCGCGGTGCAGTCAAAATTTCCATCCGAGGTACTTGACTGCAAATCACTACTTCAACCCAAAATAAATAAATGCGGTATTCCCATTTAAAATATTATCTTTTGTCGCTTTACCCAATGACGACATATAATAAAAATACTTCGACCTATTTAAGCCCTAAAGTAATCACAATGCCCATCGAAAATCATTAAATACTCGAAAATCCCAAAAATCATTATCTCGAGAAATTCTCCAAATTGCGAATATACATTCAATTATGGAATTTAATTGTTTCCAAAAGGGCGGGTTGTTACATACTCCCCCCCCCCCCCCCCCCCCCTCACAACGGAATTTGGTCCTCGAAATTCAGATACGACCTATACCACAAATCCTAGGATCGCTCCAAATCCTAATATCTCGAAGGGGAACGATACTAATCCCAATGGTTCCCAACCAAACAATGTACTACCCCGATTGTAAAGTGACTCCAATAGCGTCACATTGCACTCATCAATTCGAGTGCCTAACGGCATAAATTTCAACTTTATATACTACGTCCATTCTATTTCAGGCGGTATATAAACCAACTTACTAAGGTGCCCATACACCTTTCTAAACTGTGCACATCTGCACATCCATAGTAAACGTTCGACACGTAACACTCTCTCCCAATAAGGGTCTCCTTTCCTCGGTGTAATACTCAAGTATGGGTCCTCCTAACCCGCGAAATTCATCTCATAACTACGGCGCCACTAACTCTACTAAACTTACGTCCTAAAAATGTTACGATCTATGCGTTACCCTACCTACGTGAAACGAGTGTAATCCTAAGTATATTCCTAGTGCCCAAGGCCTCTCTCAACTTCCGACATTTGCTTGGTTTCATGCGTGGGACTTCTCGCCGAAGCGAAATCCAAACAAGGAACCCTCCCATTAAACTACTCCCTCGCGTTGTCGGTCATTGAGATATAGTGACCCAAGGCACACCAACGGGACATCCTAAATCCTACCTACGAACACATTTCTACTATCTTATCCTTCTGCCCATACGAAAGGAAACCTAACCAATTGAAGTGCCCACTTTCTGTAAAAGTGTCACGAACATAATACCCAAAACATATTTCCTCAAAATTTGCCTTTTCATCAAGGCTAGCTATTATCCTCAAATCAATTTCCCTAAGTCCAACCTCACCCACCCACTGTGGCGAGAGAACCACTTTAGTGATTTTCCCTAGCACAATATTTCCATAAGCATACCATCATCACATGGCTCATAGTCTATAGTGGTTCATCCACACTATCAGACTTTTCACAAAACCAACATCCTTGCATCCTATAACAGCTCTCCACTCCCGACACCGTTAAGAGTCATGTGTGGAGCGTCTCGCAAAGCGAAATCCAAATAAGGAACCCCTCACACATTGACACTTGACTTCATCGGACATGGAGTTCCGTTATTTCAAACATGCAACCGGGATAATCTTATCCCCAATTCTAACAAATAGGTGATCTGAACTCCTATCTCTAACTAAGAGTCACACCACCCAGCGCTCACACTAATTTTAAGTCCTTGCGCAATCAATAATGAGCTTTATCTTACAGCTCAACAATAATCATGTGGCCTTAAAGCATATCTATAAGGTCTCCATGCACTCACATCATAATAATGAAACCTCTACTCATCAAAGTTTTATTTACCCATAATAAATAAGGTGAGTTCAACCTGTATCCAAGTGAGGAATCGTAACAACAACATGTTCCCTCCAGGAACAGCGGACACGATAGGCTTGCCATCAATAGCCTGCTATCGCTCCGAAAAATACACCATAATGTATTATACTCATCATATCACCATACTCGTATAGACATATAAAATGAGTATTCCAAACCAGATATATATATACAGTATATCAACACCCGCCTCCATGGCGAATGAAGGAAAATAAAACACTGCTATTGCGGACAACACATAAACATTCATTACATAATGTTATCGATATCTCCATAAAACTCAGATTACACACACGAGTCTAGGGCTAACGAAACACCGCGACATTATCTAGTCACACCCAATATATCTCTTTCATTGAGGTAAAACTCCTGACCATAACTTCATTTCAACCAATTCCCCACGCGGTTTTCCACCAATGGGGTTCTCAAACTTACACATTCTCCATAATACTCTTTATTCACTATCGGCCTCTGACCGACCCTTAGGTGAATAATTCCCAAAACAACCCTCCTTTCATTCTTGCTGAACCACGAGGACTCGCGGTTAAAACTATCCGTAAGATCCCTTTTGAATCCTTACTTCATTGGAAAATTCAACTTTAGTACCACACTCTACTATGGCGGTACTATGGTACTCATAACTACTATACTTTAGTAGTCGTTGAGACAATCCTTAGAAAATACTACAAAGGAAGTGACCTCTACTATGGTCCACATCCTCGACTTCTACCAGCTGCTCCAACTAAGCCTCACCTCCTGCTGCCATCCAAGCCTCGCACACGAATCTCAAATGAGCGTGTAAAAGATTTCTATAATCTTATAATATGGAAGGAGAACGAAATCTCACAAGAGAAATCAACAGTCCTAGTCCTGAGGCTCTATAACAAATCGAGAGCAACGCTGAAAACGTAGTACGTTCGCACAGATTCCTAAGGACACTAGAACCTGATGCTCTGATACCATCTGTGACACCCCGCCTAATAAAATACCGGACGATCACTCCTATATTAAATTATAACAGGAGTCTCATATGGATCATTCTTAGCATCACTGTCGAAAATCCATTTAATTACTAATAACCTATTAGGTCGGTGTCAAAATTTTACTTAACTACTCTTTTTAAACAACTACAAAATTTAAAACATCCACACAGTTGCGTAAATGAAACTGAAATGAAATAAAATCACCGAACACTCGGTCAAAATATACAACCATATCGAAGGATGCTCTAAACGAATAAATAATTTCAATTGGACTATTGGCCCGAATGTTTGTACAATACCTTCTATCTAGAGTACAAGAATGGAAGCGGCTATCAAAAACCTATGCGCATCCACAGCTGCTGCAGCTGACGTCTGACTCGAAGGAAGTGTCATCCAGGCATCCCTGTGCCTGGACACCTATATATATATATATATATATATATATATATATATATATATATATATATATATATAGCAAGAGAGGAAAAGTAGATAAACGGGTCAGAGCCCGAGTTTTGAAAATATTTAACAAGTGCATAAATGCCTTATTTTTAAAAAAAAGGTTTTATCTCATATTTAAGTTTGGTATTGCACTCCCATGAGATACACCTCACCTCTCCACTAACTGTGCACTCCTAGTGCATCCCTCTAAACATCCTAGTCAAGCTACCCTGCTAAATTAGTCTATCACCCAACCACTATCAACCCTAGATAGTCCAAGTACTAAGGGTTGAACTTCACCCCAGTCTCAACGCTATGCCATGTTCGTGCGTGGGGTGTCTCGCAAAGCGAAATCCAAACAAGGAACCCCCCCCCCCCCCCGATACACTACTACGCGGCACGGTCGATCGTCGAGATCCGCCAGTCCCTCAGTACAGAAAGATATATATAAATATATATACCATAAGAATTAATAATATTAGAGCACTGGGGATTAAACTTCTCCCCAGTCTCGACACATTTCCATATTCGTGTGTGGGGTGTCTCGCGAAGTGAAATCCAAACAAGGAATCCCCCCGATACATACTACGCGGCACGGTCGATTGTCGGGATCCATTAGACCCTCGGTACTAGATTTATCCATACATATACATATTACAATAACCATCCGGATCTATCTCCCTGACTAAGGATTCATATATCAAGTATTTATCAATACTTTCATTTTTTTCAAAACTTCCCATTTCCTTTCTTATATCAAGGAAATGTAAATATAAAAGCCAATTCATTATCATGAATTGCTTTAACAAATCATATACTTTTAAAAGCCAGTTTTATTATCATAAAAATGCTTTTCCATTTTATATCATCCCATTTCCCTTTTTATACTCAGGAAATGTATTCAAATCCATTTTCATTATCATAAAAATGCTTTGATCATACCATATGCTTCCACATCCCTTCTTCCATCCGGGAGTGTTACTGAAGCCAAAACTTTTATTCCATTCCCCTTCTCATATCCAGGAAATGTAAATTAAAGACAATTTATTATCATAAATTGCTTTAATAAAACTAAGACCGCCCCTCCGTGTTTCCCCACTGAACGCGCCCCTAAATGGTTGTCATCTTCCAGGGCCTATCAAACAAGACAACCTAGGAACCTACCAACGTCGGGAAGCGTCCATATGCCTGCGGGAAAGTCAAGACCACACCCAGAATCCCCTAACCAGCGCAGTAAAATATAACAAACGTTCATATGGCCTATAGGAATATATCCACCCTGCATTCATTAGCGAGGTGGCATCACCAAATGCACATAACTTACCTTATGATAGCGATTTAGGGAGGTGTGTAACCATAAATTATCATTTATGAAAATCTTTTCTTTTCCATTTTGAAAATATTCATATTTACATTTTCAAAATCATATACATCATATCATATATATATACTTTAATCACATAGTATATACATATACCATATATTCCTCCTAGAATATATATATATATATAAATGTCCATAATTGCCAAACCATCTAACGATGACCAATAATCCCAAAGATTCTCTCGAAGAATCATAATCAAGCATTCATATATGCATGATACTAAACCCAAAGTATCTCCTTACTTTAATGAGTAATACGTACTTAAATCCCATTTAAGGATTGTATTGAATATCTCCAATTATACTAATTCATTCTAAGTGAATATATATATATATATATATATATATATATATATATTCCAAATTCCTCAAGTCCTTTAGGACATAATCCTCTATAATACTTTAATTTAGAAGGCCCTTAAACTTCAAACTCAAAGAGGAGAGTGAATAACAATCTCCAAAATCTTGGGATGAAAATAGGGTACCGGTCCTGGACCCTCGGTCGACCGCGGTTTGCAAATAAGCCTACGAAACAAAGCAGTAGGCCCTTTTTCCTTGACGCGGTACCGGCCTTAGGGGCGCGGTCAACCGGTCACACCAAGTCTCCCAAAATGAAATTCCTCAATTCCTTTATCCAACAAACCAAATTCATTAAAGGGGTTTCTAAACTACACCCAAAATTATCCCGGACATTTACACGATTTATTCTAGCCGTTATTTTTCCAATTCCCGATTTAATTTCCGAGTTGATGATTTTAACCCGGAACTGTCATCTTGTAAAAATAATATCAAATCGAGGAAAAATCATAAAAATACGCGGTCAGAACCCACACGACCGTATCAAAAAGATCTACAATTTTTGTGTTTTGGCCCAAAGCTAAATCAATACTCTTCCTGGCCGAAATGGCCCTAAAAGCCACGGGTTACTATTTATCATCTTCTTCGAGAAGATTTCGGCCATTAAAGCTTCTCCCAAGCTTTTGTCGCCTTACCCAAAGTCCTACCACCTCAACCAACTACAACTACACACATAATACGGGTTCTAAACGTCCTAGAACCCGAAATCACCAATTAATTTCGATTAATTTCTAAGTTTCTCCAAATATAAAATTTTTAGGGGTTTATTTGTTTTAACTCCCAAAAACCCGTTTTATCCACGAAAACGCAACCCAAAATCTTTAGGGTTTGTTTATACCAAACTACGGTATGAGATATTTATGCAAAAAAAGTAAATAAAGCAAGTAAACACTTGCCTCGTGGATAAAATTCGACGACCTCGAGTGGAATCTGGCGGAGTTTGGCCCGAGATCTCCATTTCTCTCCTCCTCTCTCTCTTCTCTCTCTTTTCTTTCTTTCTTTCTTCTTTTCTCCCTATCCCCCTCTTTATATAAGAATAAAAAGGGTTATACCCCTTAAAACCCAAAAACGACTCGTTTACACAATTACGAGTTACTTTTACCTCTAAAATTACCCGAAACTCAATTTCGACAATCAGACACTCTTTTTCGATTATCTCGGACATTCCGAGACTCACGGTGCAGTCAAAATTTCCATCCGATGTACTTGATCGCAAATCACTATTTCAACCCAAAATAAATAAATACGGTATTCCCATTTAAAATATTATCTTCTGTCGCTTTACCCAATGACGACATATAATAAAAATACTTCGACCTATTTAAGCCCAAAAGTAATCACAATGCCCATCGAAAATCATTAAATCCTTGAAAATCCCAAAAATTATTATCTCGAGAAATTCTCCAAATTGCTAATATACATCCAATTATGGAATTTAATTGTTTCCAAAAGGGCGGGTTGTTACACCTGGTATGCTCACTAATATGATCATATGGCACACAGCCGTAAAGCTTCAAGTGTGAAAGTTTTATCTCATTTCCTTTAAGTACCTCATTTGGTACTCTGTGCTCCATTGGCACTGATAGTCCTCGATTAATTAGGTTGGCTGATGTGTTGAGTGCCTCTACCTAGAACTTCTTAGGTAGACGTGCATGTATGCATATGCTTCTGTCTCTCTCAGTTGTTATTCCTCTAATCCATTATGCCACGCGATGTTACTACGGTGTCTCTTGTATATTCCTTTCTAGTCTTATGCGATTTTCATAACAAAACTTCGTAAACCGGATGTCTTCGTACTCACCACCATTATCGAATCTCAACTTCTTTATCTTTTGCCATATCTCATTCTTCATCATAGCTTTCCATTGCTTGCAGACTTCGTACACTTCATACTTGTGTCTCAAGGAGTGAACCCACACCTTTCTAGAGTGGTCATGAATAAAAGCCACAAAGTAAGACTTTTCTCTAATGGATCAGACTGGGGATGGTCCCCTGGCATATGTATGGACCAACTGAAGTTTTTATTTTTTTGGAGTTCTCCCACTCTTTAGGAAGTTGACTCGCTTTTGGTTCCCAAATATGCTACTCTCACACAAGTCAACGTGAACTAACTGCACTACTGGCAGTTTTCTTTGAGAATACATAATTTTGAGCCATTTATCACTCATATGACCAAGTCTTTGGTGCCAGAAGTGTGAGTCTTCTTTGCTATGATCAACTGCAACTGATCTGCATGTATATGTGGTCATGTAAAGTGAGCCGCTCTTTTTGTCACATGTTACAGTCATGGTACCTCTAGAAGCTTTTAGTCATCATCGCTGAAGGTTGTGACATAACCTTCATTTGCTAACTAGCCCATAGATATAAGATTATTCCTGAAGTCATGGATGTGTCTCACATCCTTTAGCTTCCATACATTACCGTTCAACTTGATATGTACGTCTCCTTTGCCAATAATGACGTAAGCCCGGTCATCGCCAAGATACACCTTGCCAAGGTTACTTGGTACATAAATCATTAAGAGTCCTCTACTTAAGGTAGCATGAAAATAATCCCCTGAGTCCAACACCCAAAACTTTGCCTTGCTCTCGAAGTAGCATATCACTACATTATCTGTTACTTCTGCAATGACACGGGGTTCACTCTTTTCCACTACTTCTTTCTTCGGGGATCTACATTGATTTTTGTAGTGCCCGATCTTGTCGCAATTCTAACACCAAATTGCCTTCTTATTCTGATTTTGGTTGTTAAAATTTTTAGGATTTCGAGATTGCGACCTGCCATTTCTCGATATGAATATGCAACACCATCTTTTATTATTTGAATCTCTGTCTCCTCTTTCCATGTTCTACGCTGATGCCGAAGTGGAGGCTTCGTCTGACTATTTTTAGATTTCCTCTTTCATGACCACACTGATGACATCATTGAGCTTTATTTTGGATTTTCCTACATAACTACTAATTGCAGTTATTTTTCCGCTCCAGCTCTCGAGCAACTGTCCCAGAATTAATGTAGCTCGAATTTAATCATTAAAAATAATTCTAATCAATTCTAGTTGACCAACCACTTCGTTGAAGGCTTTTAGATGTTCTTTATACTGTCCTCCTTCTGTCATTTTCAGATTAAATAATTTTTAATCATATGGACTTTATTTGTTACAGAAGGTTGCTCATATATGCTGAAGAGGGCATCCATGAAAGACGCCTTCGTCTTTTCATTTTTTATATTGAATGTCACTGACTTTGATGTGATAGCCACATAGTGCCAAGAACTTTTTGTTTAAGCAGCTGCCATTCGGGAGCATTAATCTCTTATGTCCTTTGACCCTGTGGTAAATACAAATACTTTTTATAAAAATATTCCTCCGTTGCATTTTTCAAAATTTAAATTTTGTACCGTTAAATTTTGTGACATTAGAGCTTCCTTTTTCTTACACCCTTGCTCCCACTCAACCAAAGAAATGCCGAGTGCAAAAAAAAATACTCACATTATTTTTTGTCAAACAATTACGTCTACTCAAAGTTGTCAAACTAAGAGCTCTGATATCAATTTTTGGGAAATTGAAAGCAACTAAATTTTGCCAATAATATTTCGAGAACCTTGGGATTTAATGGATCAAGAAAATATACTCAATGAAAAATAAATGGAAGGTATAAGTGTAGAAAAAGCACAGACAAATACACAACACAAGTATTTACGTGGTTCACCAATTTGGTTACGTCCATAGCTCACACCCACTTTCACTATTAAAATTGTTAATAACAAAATACATACTGTGTATCACTCATAATCTGAAAATACTCACTTTTTATTATTTTGGCTTGCACACACTCTGTATCATTCACACTCTAAAAATACTCACTCTATATTTTTCTCGCTTACATTAACAATACTCTCTAAAAACACACTATGTATTTTTCTCTCTACTCTCACTTATTGCAAGTAAGTGAATGAGTTAATTTTTACCTTATGCAAGGGTTATATTTATAGCATATATGAATGGCTAATAAAAAGGAAATGCGGGAGCGATTTGTGCAAGAAAACTTGAAAAGTGTTTTGCTGATGGTGGCCTACTATATTTTCCACAAGCCTCCAAATATGACAACAGTTCCCTAGAAATTATACATAATTAGATTTCATGTTCATTATATAATATTTCTTATGCTCTGATCAGATTTATGTATTAGAAAAATGACAAAAGGACTACCTAACTAACAATATGTACACCCACATATTTGTATCTAATAATGCATTGCTCAAGTACTACGCAACTTCATAGGTTTGAAAAGTCAAAGTTCTTAATAAGTCACTATAGAAACAATTGCATGGTCAAATTTGTTGTATACCTGGAAAATTTGCAGAGCCACTAACCTGAATAAGGGAATTTATGGTGAAATTGGGTTTTACCCATGGCACCAACGTAAAATCATTTTTAAGAATATGATAATATTTAATTAAGAATACATTATTGATTAAATTTTCATATATAATTGTTCTTAAAAAAAAGGTACCTGGATCTTCATGATAATCACATATATACATATATATTATGCAGAACATAAAATGGTATTAAAATAACATACCTTCATCATGTCACAACTAGAAAGATATATGGAGTAGTCAACCTTAACGATGTCCGATCAGGCTAAATTTTGTAACATTCTGTGACACCCCGCCTAATAAGATACCGGGCGATCACTCCAATATTAAATTAAAACAGGAGTCTCATATGGATCATTCTTAGCATCACTGTCGAAAAATCCATTTAATTACTAATAACCTATTAGGTCGGTGTCAAAATTTTAACTTTACAACTCTTTTAACAACTATAAATAAAACATCCACACAGTTTTGCGGAAATGAAACTGAAATGAAATAAGATAACCGAACACTCGGTCAAAATATACAACCATATCGAATGTTGTACTGAAAGAATAAATAAATGCAATTGAGCCATTGGCTCGAATGTTTATACAGTACTTCATATCTAGAGTACAACAATGGAAGCGGCTATCAAAAACCTGCACGCATCCACAGCTGCTGCAGCTGACGTCTGACTCGAAAGAAGTGCCATCCAGGCGTCCCTGTGTCTGGACACCTATATAATATATATATATATATATATAGAAAGAAAGGAAAAGTAGATAAACGGGTCAGAGCCCGAGTTTTTAAAAATATTTAGCAAATTCATAAATGCCGTATTATTTTGAAAAAGCTTTTATCTCATATTTAAGTTTGGTATCGCACTCCCATGAGATACCCCTCACCTCTCCGCTAATAGTGCACTCCTAGCGCATCCCTCTAAACATCCTAGTCAAGCTACCCTGCTAGACTAGTCTATCACCCAACCACTATCAACCCTAGATAGTCCAAGCAATGTACTGAGGGCTAAACTTCACCCCAGTCTCAACGCTATGCCATGTTCGTGCATGGGGTGTCTCGCAAAGAGAAATACAAACAAGGAACCCCCCTGATACACTACTATGTGGCACGGTCGATCGTCGAGATCCGCCAGTCCCTCAGTACATAAAGATATATATAAATATATATACCATAAGAATTTATAATATAAGAGCACTAAGGATTAAACTTCTCCCCAGTCTCAACACACTGCCATATTCGTGCGTGGGGTGTCTCGCGAAGCGAAATCCAAACAAGGAACCCCCCCGATACACTATTATGCGGCAAGGTCGATCGTCGGGATCCATTAGACCCTCAGTACTCGATTCATCCATATATACATATTCATATTTTACCATAACCATCCGAATCTATCTCCCGGACTGAGGATTCATATACAAAGTATTTATCAATACTTATCATTTTTATCTCAAAACCTTCCATTTCCCTTCACATATCCAGGAAATGTATTTAAAAGCCAATTCATTATCATGAATTGCTTTAACAAATCATATACCTTTTTAAAAGCCAATTTTATTATCATAAAAATGTTTTTCCCTTATATGTCATCCCATTTCCCTTTTTATACTCAGGAAATGTACCCCAAAGCCATTTCCATTATCATGAAAATGCTTTGATCAAATCATGCTTTCACATCCCTTCTTCCATCCGGGAGTGTTACCGAAGTCAAACCTTTATCCCATTTCCCTTTTTATACTCAGGAAATGTAAATTAAAGCCAATTTATTATCATAAATTGCTTTAATAAAACTAAGACTGCCCCTCCGAGTTTCCCCACTGGACGCGCCCCTAAATGGCTATCATCTTCCAGGGCCTATCTATACAAGACAACCTGGGAACCTACCAACGTCGGGAAGCGGCCATATTGCCTGCGGGAAAGTCAGGACCACACCCAGAATCCCCTAACCAGCGCAGAAAACAAATAACCGCCCATTTGGCCTATAGGACTATAGCCACCCTGCATTCATTAGCCAGGGGGCATCACCATAACGCACGCAACTTCCCTTATGATAGCGATTTAGGGAGGTGTGTAGACATAATTTATCAATTATGAAAATCATTTACCTTTTTCTCATTTTGAAAATATTCATCTATATATTTTCAAAATCATTAATATCATATCATATATACTTAATCACATAGTATATATATATATATATATATATATATATATATATATATATATATATATATATATATATATATATATATATATATATATATATATATATATATATATACCATATATTCCTCCCTGAATATATAAAAATGGCCATATTTGCCAAACCATCTATCGATGACCAATAATCCCAAAGATTCTCTCAAAGAATCATAATCATGCATTCATATATGCATGATACTAAACCCAAAGTATTTTCTTACTTTAATAAGTAATACATACTTAAATCCCATCTATGGATTTATTTGGATATCTCCAATTATACTAATTCACTCTAAGTGAATATACACATATATATACATTCCCAATTCCTCAAGTCCTTTAGGACTTAACCCTCTATAATACTCTAATTTGGAAGGCCCTTAAACTTTAAACTCAAAAAGGAAAAATAATCCTAATCTCCAAAATCTTGGGCTGAAAACAGGGCACCGGTCGACCGGTCCTAGACCCCCGGTCGACCGCGGGTTGTTTATAAGCCTACGAAACAAAGCAGTAGGCCCTTCCTCCTTAACGCGGTCGATCGGCCTTAGGGGCGCGGTCGATCGGTCAAACACCACACCCCCACTGAAATTTTCCCGATGTGATTACCCTTCCTATGGGAGCTGGCAATAGAGTGGAAAATTTTGGTGTTCAAATCCCCCTCTCAATCATAGGGCCCTAGACTTCTGCCTCCAACTAATCTCTTCCTGAATGAGCCTAATACCGATCTCCCCTTTCTTAACCTCCCTAATTATCTTCTCCTCCTCCGATAACCTGAATCTCCCTTCCTTCTTGTCAAGTCTCCTTATCTCCTCCATATAACTAGATGTGGTCAGACGAACGTTCCCAAACACCTCTTTATTCCACCGTTTGATATCTTCCTTAAGTAAGCCTAACTTAGCAGCCAACCTAAAGTTGGCATTCCCCTCCACTACATAACTAGTCCACCAGTCTCCGACTCTATCCACAAAATCAGTCTCCTTGAGCCACATATTCTCAAATCTTAAATGAGTACAACCGTACCTCCAACCCCCACACTCCAAAAGAACAGGACAATGATCCGAGGTAACCATAGGCAAGCAAGATTATATCCCCCCGATAAAGTTCTCCTCCCACCCCTTGGAAATAAGAAAGCGGTCCAGACGAGACATGGATGGCCACTCTAAAAAACTGAACCGAGTATGATGTCCTCCCTCCAAAGAAAGATCCATCAACTCCATCTCGTCAACGAAATCCAAAAAATCACTCATATGTCTATTGATTCTGCCTCCACTACTTTTCTCCGCTACGAATTGTAGCACATTGAAATCCCCCCTATACAGATGGGCACATCCCATACCCTACTCACCCCTGCCAAATCATCCCACAATTCCCATCTACTAGAGTCCTCCACTGTTCTGTAGACCTCCGAGAAGCTCCAAGTAAACCCATCTTCCAAATTTTTAAACAAACAGGATAGGGATGAACGACCCTTCAAGCTCCCAATCAGATCAACCAATCCGGACTTCCACATAATCACCACCCATCTTGAAGCACCCTCGGCATACAAACTCACCTAATTAACCCCACGTGCACCCCAAATGGATCTAGTACAACGGTCATCAAAAGAACACAATTTAGTCTCATGTAAGCACAAAATGTCGAGCATCCACCTAGCAATGGTCCCCCCTACCAACTCCCTTTTGCCACTGTCGTTCAACCCCCTAACGTTCCATGAAATAATACGTAGTTTCATAGGACTAGGAAACATTAAACAACCCCTCCCTCTCGTCCCTTTAAATCTGAATATTCTGAGACATTTTGAGTAACAGTTTTCTTATGCCTCTAATAAGCAATAATTGATATTAAAATTGTCGACTTACCCGGGATTGATAAAAAATATTATGTCAATTCGAGAGGATTTAATGATGAAAAATCACAATTTTTTTAGTAATAAACGTTGTTATGACTATTTGAGCACGTTTAAGCTCTCAAAACCTTAAATTTGTCATATTTGGTAATAAAGTTGACAGCTATTTCTTTCTCAATTTTTTTTTAAATTTCGCTTATTGGGAAGATTATTTTTTTAAGAATTTTCTTCTAGTGATTACTCAAATTTTTCCATTATTGAAAATTATGGATTTCTCCATTTTATGTGTTTTAATAAATATATCAGTTGTCTTATCTTATTTGGCTGTCATAATATTTTTGATATATACCAAATATTGTTATGACAATTATGGTTATGGTTAAGGTTTTGATATTAATATTTATATTAGATTAGATTATGTATCTATTAAAGTGTCATAATCTATAGTTATAAACATTAAATTACTGTGTATAAATTTGGCTCATTAGTTCATTTTCGATATCTATAATGCTGAACGTTAGACTGTTGATGCAATGATGATGCAGCTTGTTCATTGTACCAAAAGGATAATTTTAATTATCAAATGAACTAATGAGCAATTTTTTTTCACACCAACCTCACCTGGAATGATTTAAATTTCTCATTGAGACTAATATTTGCGTAAAGTTTTATATGGTGTTCAAAACTATAATTATTAGATTAATGTGTATATGCTTATTATGCCCAATATGAGTAAAATAATATTTAAAGCATGCCCTATTGTTTTCTTCTTAGCATTTATATCACAATTAGATTATGATTCCACTAAAGTGGTCTAGTATAATAAACTGTAAATGTTAAATTTATAATAACATGCAATACTATATTTTCGCATGCCCTAAGATTTTCATCTCAGCGTTTATATCATGATTAGGTTATGATTCCACTAAAGTGGTCTAATCTAATAAATTGTAAATGTTGAATTTTGAATTTTGTGATAACATTCAAATACTATGTCTTGGTTGCTCCAAAGAGTTCGGATATGGTTTTGAGTGGTTGAATAATTAATAATTTCATTATGATTAAGCCATTGTGATTTAGTTGCTCCAAAGAGTTCGGTTACAATGGTGAATTTAATATTAAGGGGCAATATGTTTGCTTATTAAGGTTGGTATCAGTTGCTCCAAAGATTCCATAACCTTCCTTAATTTATAATCTGTTGAAAACAATAGTGATTGTTGAAATTATTAGACAATCCATAAAATAATTTAATATTCATATAATGGATTATTTTATATCCACCAAAGTGACCCAACAACAATGCTTGTGAATATTAAATTTAAAGATAAAAGTTGTAGTAATAACTTATTATGCTTATATATGTGAAGACATTAATGGAGTATATTTGATTTATTTCGTCAAGCAAGATAATTTCCCAAAGGAAATTTATTTTGAGTAAATGAAATAAATATTAAGAGATTATGAAATTAGGTGGTGAAAAATTATCGTAGATAGCATGTGTAAATGCCTCGGAGGCCCCCAATTTTAAAATCAAAAGTCTTTTATACTTTAAAATCAATTTCCTTGTTAAATATATGTGGAAGCATTAGATGATGGTTCAATCAAAAAAATTACAAATTTTTATTTCTTTTTCAAAATTAAAATTAAATCAAGTGAAATATGATTAAAACACACTTATGTTCATTTCACTTAAACCAAGTTAATTAATCCAAGTCCTAGAAAATTTGCCTAAGTCATATTTCTAAATTTTAACAAATTAGGCCAAACCAATTTTAACATATTAAATTAAATGACTTGAATTAAATTAACACAAACATTACCCAATATTAATTTGCACCAAATTAAACAATAAGTGATTAAATTAAACCAATTTTATCTTTTTACCTAAGCATGCGTTCTAGGTGATTTTGCAAAAGATAAAATAAATAATTAATCCACTACGTCGCGATGTACGAGGAAAAATCCACAACGGGAAAAAACCTCAGACAGCCCTAGCCTCAAATCCACTAAGTACGGAATTTACAAATACAAGCAAGATGACTTACAACACTCGACTCGATCCCTCTCAAGTCCCGACGCGTCTTTTTGTATCAACCTCTTCTTAGCGAATAACCACGGAGCTCCACCGCGGTCTCGGAATCCACCGATCAAATTTTATATGGTCACCGTTACCCGAACTAGGAGCCTTTCTCCAAGTGAGTAAATCAACGCAAACATCTTTTTCTTTGTGGGATTTAGAAACAAACCTAAACGTCTCTTCAAACGGTAGAGATGAAAAACCGGTGCCAAAATTCCAAGCAAGTACAAATATATCTATGGAAGCTTGGATAAACAATATGGGTGTAAAACTAAAGTGTATAATCAATTTTTCTTGAAAACTTAGACACTTTAAAACATGAACTTTTTCCTTAATCAATTTTTCTCTCAAACTCTCTCTTGGAGATAGTTGTGTATGAAAAAGTTAAGTTACAAACTTTGGTTCCCGCACTATAATAATCTGTCAAAAGTTAGTGGGGTGAAGTAGTGGAAAAAGTTGGAAAAACTGCTCAAAACTGCCAAATACCTGTTCCCGCCAAATCTCGTTCGAACGACATTTTCGTTCCAACGAAATCTCGTTCGAACGAGACTTCTAACGAAGTTCCAGTATAAACTCGTTAGAAATCTCATTTGAAGTTCGTTCGAACGACATTCCAGTGGCCTTATGGGTAACTCGTTGGCAAACTCGTTCGAACGACTTATGGTTCGAACGAAAACCTCATTCGAACGACACATCGAACGAACTTCCAGAAAGTTTGAAAAATTCAATTTTTGCCCAGAAACTTTATATTCTTTATTTTAAAGTTTAAATAAAATCTTTCTGAAATTAAACAACAGTTTTAAATAAACGTTCACCCATTATAAAATGTTCCAAGCTCCTATATATATATATATATATTAAAATGCATTCATACATTAGGAGCAATGGAACCATGTTGATGACGTAGAAACAAGGCACAAACAAATTCGACAATGTAATGAAGCGTTATATACTTGGCCGCTACATCTTCAAATATAACACGTCATAGGCTTGAAGGATGATCAATATACTCTATCCTATGACTCAAACGTTTTTGTTCGAAATTGAGCCAAAACTACAAATGACTCAATTGGAAATTGTGTCCTTACAGCTTGTTCATCTAAATTACATAACATGGTACCCAATAAAGTCATATATATAAATATTCAAAGTTATTACGAAAGAATGTCCTCATTTATAAAATGTTATTAATGTACGTGTTATCAAATCATAGCATTAATGTAGTGAGCTATTTATTTCATTAATTTTATATTACTTTATTTATCTAAAACTTCATGTTTTCCCCCTTTAATATTCTTGAGACTGACTTCTTAGAATAAAATAAAGAA
Organism: Sambucus nigra; assembly: GCA_949130495.1. NCBI lineage: Eukaryota > Viridiplantae > Streptophyta > Magnoliopsida > Dipsacales > Adoxaceae > Sambucus > Sambucus nigra. The sequence goes on from OX422222.1 coordinate 72,138,816, forward strand.
GCTAAGTTTCACTTAAAATTGTTAAATCGTTATAATTCAGTTTTACTTGAGGATCCCACTATTAATGAATTAGTGCGTGAAACTTTTTTCAAACGTTGAAGAATTATTAAACTGTTTCAGCATAGAGTTTATGCAAAAATCTCATAATGTTAGAGATTAAAAGGAGTACCCATTATCAGTGGCGAACCCAGGATTATCGAACAGTGGGTGTGGAATTTTTCTACTAATGTGGGGGGTTCGGGACGGGAGCCGCCGAGGCGAATTTTTTGGGGTTAGTTTACTTGTTTTACAATTTTTAACCCTAAAAAACTTGTGATTAATATTCACTCATTTTTAACCCTACGTAATAAACCAACATCTTTTAACAACAACTAGTAATTAAAATTAAACTTTAATACAAATTTTCGCAACAACTAATTTTGGGGGAAAATAATTAATTGTCTAAATCTGAAATATTATTTCAAATTAGATTTTTAGTTAATAATTATAATTAAAGTTTAATACAAATTTCAGCAACAACTAATTTTGGGGATGAATTATTTTTTAACAACAATAATAAATTTGGGGACATTATATTTTAGCAACAACTAAATTAATTAACTAACAACATCCTAACAACTAAAAATTAACTAATAGCATACTAAATTAATTAACTAACGGGGCAGCATACTAACAACATATTAACATTTAACAACTAAATTAATTAACTAGTCTAACATGACAGCATACTAAATTAATTAGTCTAACAACATATTAAAACTAAAAACTAATTAATAACTAATAGCATATTGAAAAAAAACCATACTCAAGTGGTGTTGTGCTCACAGTGTTTTCTGATTCAGACGGTGTGACGCAGCCTGGCAGGCCCGCCGTCACATACTCACTGCCTCACAGGGGAGGGGAGGAGCGGAGAACAGGGGAGGGGAGGGGAGGAGAGCGGAGACAGGGGAGGGGAGGAGGAGACGGAACGAGTCTCGAGTGAGTGTGCTGTGCGTGTTGTTTTTAGGTTTAAAAACTTTAACTTATTTAGGTAATTGCCCCCATATTCTTAAAAACTTAAAAGTAGGTCTAATTTTTTTATTTTTTTTTGCTACATATACTCACCGAAATTTTTTCGAAAACCCGTGGGTGGGGCCGCCCCCATTCGGGATGTGGTAGGTCTGCCCCTGCCCATTATATAACATACTTACTTTAAGCTTTATTACCTGAATTATAATAGATTATTCAATATGAATGAAATAATTTATTTTATTTTATTTTTCAAAAACACTAGAATGCTACGAAACATGGATCTAAATCGATATGAGGATGCTTACAAGACAAACCACAAAACAACCGATAAATTCTTGGATTCCTTTTCTTATGTTATATTGGAATCATTTCAAAACCCCTCTGTGACCTTTCAAAATATTTTTCTCGACTATATAAAACATCTTTACGTTTATTTGAGAATATATTTTCCTTAATTATGGTGTTCTCATTTGTGGTTTGTACAATTATTTTTATGAAACTTATACAAGAAAAATGATTCTGCTCCTATATCATAATGTTGAACTTCAAAATAGCTTTTCGATGTTGTGGCTCTTTTAAATCTAGACTTACATTGATAATTTAATATATTAGATTATCTTTGGGTTGTCACTTATGAATCTTGATACTCATGTTTGAGCTCTTAAGGTTTTATAATTTTAGAATGCTCTATGTGGCCCAAGTGGGAGAATTAATCCTTGGATAGTGGACCTAAATAGAACATGTCGTTATAAAACAACAAGTCAAACGCTAGAAGACAACAAGTTAAATGCAACAAGTCGATATCGCCATAATATTTAGTCACACACAAATGAATATATATGGTAAAAGTGTATTATATAAATTCTACTTTACTTACCCTATTTGACATACCCGTATGATTGGGAGTGTCTAGTACATGCATAGATTTACAATGCACTAAAAGAATTAGAATTTATAATTATTTTTACACTTGAAAGAGGGTACACTAATTACTATCAAAATCGAAAACATCAAATGTCAAATTCTATAAAGAATTGTGAAATTAGTGGGAGTATCAAATCACCTAATGTAATTATAAAAGAAGTTAAGATACTCATGTCATTCCTTTAACTTTCAAAGTAATTCTTCTTTTGGTTAATGGATATGAATAGTTTTAAGAAACTCTTAAATGAGTTTTCTATTTTGACTGATTGTGAGATTTATCACAAGAATGCGAATTTGACAGAGGATTAAGAAAATATTCAATTTTTATAATCAACGATATAAAGCTAGACTTATGGTCAAAGTTTTTGTTACGAATAGAAAAAGGGGCGTAAATGAATATTTTCACTTATATCTTAGAATATTAAAATTGTATAGCTTTAGTAGCTCCTTTTGAGTAAGAGTTACATTTAGTGTGAAAACTTGTGAGAGTTTAAGAAAAGAACTGTAGAAGTTGAGAAATCAGTATAAAAGCTTATGTCAGTTTCCCGTTAATGGTATTTTAAGAATGCTTTATGTATTTTGATTAAGTATATATATACCTTAAAGTCAGTGGGAGTAAATTTATATATTTCTTGAATTTCTCTTAATAGTGAATGATAGATTAGAGAAGTAAAATAGTTTAAGAGTATGAAGTAATGAGATACTTAAAATATTATATGCTCACACTATGGTAATTGTTCTCTCTTGATTAAGTAGATTTGTTTTGGACTAGTGACTAATATTATGAAAGAGTGAGAAATAATTAAATATTGTATGTAGCATGCTTTGGGGATACAGCTTATGGATTATGGTTACGAAAAATTTATTTTGGGACTTGAAGTTGTCGACACTATTATCAAGTCGTTGAAATGTTATGATAATTCCGATATACTCTTCGTCATGAAGAACTGATAGGTATTTTAAAGTACCTAAGCACATTAGGATATAATACATATATATGAACGAATAAGTTCAAAAACAAAAAGTGTCACTTGAACACATTAATATAAGTGTTAACATAGCATATCCACTAATAAACGGGCTATCAGCAAAGAACATTTATGAAACATATTTAAGATATGAGTCTTGGGTGTAGCCAATTAAGTATGAGTGTTAGTAGATTGTTTAGTGCGTATATTTTGGCACTATACTTGATATCTATTAAAGTGTATATTGAACATTTCGATTTCTGTCTTGCAATATAGGTTTACATGCATATGAATTGATGAATGTGACAGAAATAGTCTTTTATATAAGACATTATTGAACCATTATTGAATAACCCGATTATAGACCTTGTTGGATGAATTATTACTGTTGTGATAAATGGAAGCGATCATACTCTTGAATTATTATGTGAGCGTCATGACCCGCATAAATGGTTTGTTTGATTAAGGTGTTTATGAAAAACTATTTAAGGATGACGCAAAGATTATTGCGCACCATATGATAATTATGGACCAAGTGGGAGAATGTTAGAATTATTTTAAAGAATAATTCTACATAATATGATCCACAATTAGACTAATACTAAGAGTCAGTTTGGTTAATGAAAGGTACTCCAAACTCTTGGTAATCTACCTTCATGGACGGTTAAGATTAAGTGATTGCTGGAGATTTGGGTCTTGTCTGATTTTCATCATTCAGACACATGAAAAGACAACATAATGTAATTATAGGATAGGGGATGAAAATCCAAAGACTCAAATTTGTGTTTATTTTAGAATACAATTTTGGCTATAAAAGAAGATTCAACCGTTGGAACATACTGAAATTGGAGTATGTTCTTGCCGTGTATGAAAGAAAGTCGGTGTATGAAATTCAGTTCGATCGGACATTTCTAAGGTCGACTACTCCGTCAATCTTTCCATTTGTGACATGATGGAGTTTGAGGCACCAATGACAACCTCTTCACTCGTCAATACTAATGTTGACTTAGGTATGTTTTTTAACTCTATTTTGAACACATGTGATAATTATGTAGATTAAGGTCCTATATTTACATAACATTTTATATGTTCATGTATTGTATTATTGATCCATAAAAACTGTTAATTGATTTATTAAATCTAAATCTAACACATACTACAAAATTATTTAAAATAATTCTAACAACCAAAGGACTGTAAAATATTTTGTTTTGTATTATACATGCATAAGATAAACTAAAGTGCATGGACTGAAACCATAACTATTTTTTGAACTGAAACTGAAATGTTCTGTACTGAATACCAATAAAAAATGTGGTCGTTGATAATTCTCCGATTTTCTGTTCACAATTTCTTCACTTCATTTAATCAGAAAACGAAATAGAAAAGGTCAATTTAATTAACGATACAGCACAAATTAAATGGCAGTGCTCAACTTCTATGTAATGTCGATGTTTAAAAAATGTCATTACAGCTAAAGACCGGGGCAAGCTATTTAATATACTACCATCATTTTCGAATAGCTTTCCAATTAGAAAATTTATTATATTATGTCAAACTAAAATTGTTTGAAATTTTGTCTAAGTTTATTCCAATATTTAATTAACACATAAGTTGCATAAGAAGGGTACGTATCAAGGACCTTATTATATATGCTGTAATACTCTGTAGTGAGGCTGGAAGAAATTTCCATAACGCTATAGTATGTCATAACCAATGACTCAATTGCCCTCAACGCTTCCTTTTTTTTGTTTAATATAACTTGGAGAAGAGTGTCCCAAATTCATAGCTTAGTGTGAACACAAAACTAAAATCTGTAAAATATTTGGTAACACATTTTTTAATCAACTCAAAAAACAGGAGATGAAACACATCAACGGTTCAAAACAACTGCAAACAAAGGTTAAAATCAACTCAAAACAACTCTCAAAAGTTTAAAACTTTAAATTATAATAGCCTCCTTCTTCTCTCATATATGAATATGCACAAGATTATTTTGTTTCCTATATTTTGTTGTCTTGTTTCTTGTATAAATTGACTCGGGCATCATGGAATTCTTTTTGTGTGTCACTACACATTATGATTCTCTTTGTAACAGAGGAACTAAGTAGCCAAGCCATTGATCTGAAATGCAAGAAAATAGGAATTGGAACTAAAATAACTTCATTAATGCTTATCAAATACTACTCTGCTACTCTCGTTGTTACAATGTATTTTAAAATACACAAGTGGGAGCAATTATCACCCACCATAACCACTTTTGCACTAATTACGGCTGAAAAGAAAAAAAGTGACCCACTTTGTAGAAGCAATTACACCCACTAACCCCACTAGCTTTAAACACTTTCAACCTTCAATAATAAATTGCCTCATCCGGACAAAATTAAAGGAGAAGAGTTTGAAAGAACTTGAAAGAGCTTGAGAGATCTTGAGAGCTTAAGTTTTTTAAATGAAAAAAAAACTTGAGTTTAGTTTTGGAAGAAAGAAAAATGGGGTGTTTTGGATTAAAAAAAAAAATACTGCTTCTCTCCCTCTAAGACTGAAAATATTTTATTCATGAAAATATTTATTTCCCAAAATATTTTTAGAAAAATTTGTTCCCCCAAACTGAAATTTCGGATATTGAGCAATTAATTTGGAATGGGTGTTAGAAGACATATAACTACGGTGCATGGTTATATGATACAGGGGTGATTATGGGCTTGTTTTATCCTGGGGACGGCGTGACTGTAGACTACATGCACAAAGAGGGTAGAGCCACGAAACGTCTTAAAGAGAGTGACATAGTCCGCGACTCAACCCAAGAATCGTCTACGAAGAATTTATAAACAATTGAGGTAATATTGTTTATTTTATTGTGCAGTATTTATTTGGAATTCACGCGTGAGGTTTATATTTGCGATAATCATATGAGGTAATAATTTAATTTTGAGCAGTAGACTTAAAATTAATTTATGATTTTATTTTTCGATTTCTCCATAAAACTCTTTGATGTGATTTTTTAATCACAATATATAAAGTGCACCAACAATTTTAAGACGTTTTATGTCTACCATGGAGACCGAAAAATAAATTTTATGGACATATAGGATTATTTTTATGATGTCGAAATGAAAAAAAGTTCAACTAAGTTTCTATGTCTAGAAATTATAATTTTGACCTTTTATCTCTAGAAATGACCGTTTAGCCCCCGAACTTCCTAAATATTATATTTTGTGAAGTAGATACATAAATTTCAGTAATTTTTGGTCAATTTGGAATCGATCAATAATTTCATGAGAAATTAGAATTTGAATAAAAATGAACCCCTTCATGGAAAACTTTTAAATAGGTCAATCCTATTTTTTAGTTATGAATGTAAAATATTATTTCACATAAGATGTCATTGTTAGAAATTGAATTGTATACTATTTTTGGACAATTCATTTTGAGCCACTTGTGGTTAAGAAAACAAATGAAAATTTGTTATATGGAATCAAATTAAAATTTTGATATTTGGAAACAAATGAAAATTTGTTATATGAAAACAAATGAACATTTGTTATATGGATTTGAAGGGTAAGTTATAAACATTTGCTCCTTGCGCTATGTTTACTACAAAAGAAATTTGTTCAAATATTTTTTGAAGTGTTTATGTGAAAGTGTAGTGGATATTTTTCGACCACACTAAAGTGATCGATGATGGAAAAAAAAAATCTGAAATTTTTATTATGAATTTTGTTGGAATATCATCTCAGTTTTTTTATGATATATAGACTGAAATTTCGTGAATTTTGACATGCATGTTGTATGTTGAGATTATAAATTTTGGGCTCTGAAATTTCTGAAAAAAGAATTGTATATCTTTTATGATGAATTTTACAAATGAGAGGCGCAATGCTGAATTTTTTGGATAGCTTGAAGTAAAACAAGTTTATCTTCACTTGTACTTAATATTTTGAGTGATTCTAATTTTGGATAAGACTAGACTCATAAAGGATGAATTCTGGAAAATTTTATAAATTTTCAATAAGCGGTTTGGTCGTGGTGAAATTTCAAACTTGAAGTTTTTTGGTTTGGATAAAGATTTTGGACAACATTTTCTTAGAAAAATGTATCATGTCGTGTTCCCAACGGATTCAAAATATTTTGAAGCCTTTATAAATTTCTTATTCAAGGATTTATGAAGTATTTAAAAATTTGGACTCAAATTTATGGAAGATGAATTTCATAGAAATTGTATAATGACTTGTACAATATTTGAGTTTGGAGTGCAACCGCTACAATTTTATATGAATAATTCTTTGTATTTATTCATTTATATGAGTTGAAAAATGTATAGAATAAAATTGTATTCTGCAATGTTGGAATCAATTTGGTGTGCTTCATACGCGTGTAGAAATAATTTAGTTGGATAAAATTATTTTGACCGTATGCTTTGATTTGGAATAGAGATTTAAACTCTAATACGAAGTATTATTGTATACATTGTGAAAAATTATATATTATAATTTTTTATGAAATAGATTGTATAATCTATATGTGACTTTCAAACCTTTGAAAATCTGAAATTATGACTCGAACGAATGAACTTGTATTTTTTGATTCGGCTATACCTGAAGACATTAAGCATGTATTTATTTAAGAAATAAGATTAATTCTTATTTAATGTTGAAAGTCACAAGTTTAGATTTTATTTTATGAATTGAAGATATAGTGGGGGCACATTATATGTTGCTTCTCAATGTTATACCTAGAGAATAGTGGGGGCACTCAATTGAGTACCTCTCAACTATAATTAGAGAACTATTATTTTTTGAGTTGTGAGTTAAAAATAAAAGCTTGCTTATGTTATTGAAAGGATTCGAAAAATCCTTAGAGAAGTCATGTCATGAATGATTGATAGAATTCCTTGGAATAAACTAGAAATTAGTTTATAATTGACTTATCTTATAACTTTAAGATAATAAGGTGTATACACACCATTTGAAGGAATATTGAGACCATGTTCATTTATGAATATAAGCTTTGTTTGATAACCGAAATTCATAAATATAACTTAGTTATACATGATACATGTTAAATTATTCTCATGAAAATGAAGAAGCTTCATTTAATTTGAATGTCATTGATATTATATATAATGTTGAGTTAAAAACTAAACATATATAATAGTGTTTTTGGAATGGTGACCTATGTAAGGCAACTTACATGGACCAACTTGAAGTTGAAAAATTAATATGGAAGGCACCAATAAATGGCATGATATTTTGATAAATCATCAAATGAGAATGAATTGAGAATATTATGAATCGTGTTTATCACTAAGCATGTTGAAATAAGAATGCACTCTTATTTATTACGCAAGAATGATTAGCTAATATTTGGTTATAATATTTTGTTGCCTAGAAAACCAAATTCATGCTAAGTCAAAGAGTTGGCATAAAGAGTTTCAATGAAACAAGAATAGTACTTGTTAATATTACAAGGCTATATGGATCAATTAATTGATCGAGTACATTGAAATACAAGAATATCTATTTATTAGATATATGCTTATTATGAACCATCTTTTACTCCACATGATCCAAGTATAAGAACACTATATATAGTGATAAGAAAAGATGAATATGCGAACATCTTAAGTAGTCTCAATTGAGCTACTAAATACAGTTGATTTGGAATATTTTTTTGTGGAGTACTATGAAGGTTTATAATTGAAAAATGCATTCTTATGCTATTGAGAAAGGTTATGCGTTTTGATAAAATCACGAACCTAGAATTGATTCTGAATCAATAATGGATATGTGTTTAACACATATTATGTTGCTATTTTTTGGAACTCCCAGAAATATTAATTATTGGCATAATTAATGATGGAGTATATGGTGATACCTTTAGCTATGGCTAGTGAGTAAATGAAAGGTTAAAAGACCTATTATAAGGTACCATTTATGGTAGAGATTGACACAGTCATTTTATCCACAACAATAGAATCATGGCTTTTGTAAAATTTTAGAACCGTTATCATAACGGAAAGAACGAAAAATATATCGTAAGCACAACATAGTTTGAGATCTTAAAACTAATGAGTTGTGTGTGTGGATTATGTTCGGACTGATGAGAATAGAACCTGACTTATCCTTTGACGAAAGGACTAGTGCGGGAGAAGGTGTTTAACACCTAGAAAGGGATCGGACTAAAGCCTAATTGATATTGAATCATTTGTGGTGGTAACCCAACCTATAGACTGGAGATCCCAAGAAATAGGTTCAAAGGGTAATAACAAGTCACGGTGATATGGGTTGAATCATGCTAATTATTATTTACGGGGTTTTACTCCAAGTCCATCCCTATGGAGCATGATATCCTGAAGCGAGTTAAGGTTGAGTTAATTATAACTCTTAATGATGATCTATAGCTCTATTTTGAGTGGGGTACCTAGCTACGGGAGTATCCTTGATAGACTCACCTATGTGGATGTGGAAGTATGGCCGCTTCCTATGGTAATTTTGGGCAAATTCCCTAGAGCGTTCACATACTGGGATAGAAGCACATGGTCGTAACGTGCTGGCTTGAGGACTACACCCAAGTAGGGTTATGTGTGGGATGTTGTCAGAGATAGAGTTCAAAACTACGAGTTACTCTAGTATAATCTGAATCATATTTACTATGTAAAGGTTCAAGTCGAAAGACACCTTTGCTTATGCACAATTCTATTAATTATTATTGCTCAATAATTTTTCAAAATTTACTAGTGGGAGATTTTTACTGACGATTGTGTTTCAAAATTCAAGTGGGGGATTGTTGTTACAATGTATTTTAAAATACACAAGTGGGAGCAATTATCACCCACCATAACCACTTTTGCACTAATTACGGCTAAAAAGAAAAAAAGTGACTCACTTTGTAGAAGTAATTACACCCACTAACCCCACTAGCTTTAAACACTTTCAACCTTCAATAATAAATTGCTTCATCCGGCCAAAATTAAAGGAGAAGAGTTTGAAAGAACTTGAAAGAGCTTGAGAAAGCTTGAGAGCTTAAGTTTTTGAAATAAAAAAAAAATTGAGTTTAGTTTTGGAAGAAAGAAAAATCGGGTGTTTTGGATTCAAAAAAAAAAATACTTCTTCTCTCCCTCTAAGACTGAAAATATTTTCTTCATGAAAATATTTATTTCCCAAAATATTTTTAGAACAGTTTGTTCCCCCAAACTGAAATTTCGGATATTGAGCAATTAATTTGGAATGGGTGTTAGAAGACATATAACTACGGTGCATGGTTATATGATATAGAGGTGATTTTGGGCTTGTTTTATCTTGGGGATGGCGTGACTGTAGAGTACCTAAACAAAGAGGGTAGAGCCGCGAAACGTCTTAAAGAGAGTGACCTAGTCCGCGACTCAACCCAAGAATCGTCTACGACGAATTTATAAACAATTGAGGTAATATTGTTTATTTTTATTGTGCAGTATTTATTTGGAATTCACGCATGAGGTTCATATTTGCGATAATCATATGAGGTAATAATTTAATTTTGAGCAATAGACTTAAAATTAATTTATGATTTTATTTTTCGATTTCTCCATAAAACTCTTTGATGTGATTTTTTAATCACAATATATAAAGTGCACCAACAACTCTGGGAGTACAAAGAAAAGGCTAAATTTACAATTTAGGGTCAGTTTCGGTTGTTGTTTGTAAAATCCAGTGAATAAGACAAAAATGGGTACAAATTTTTAATGTTTATTGCCCTGACAGGACCCACAACAATAAGGTATTAGCTTTTAATGTAGTGGGTTTATGAAATGAGTTTTTTTGTGGATCTCCCTAGATTTATTCAATATAAAAATTTGTCCACTTTTTGGCTGTTTGATTGCACAATTTACCGTGGCATTATTTGCGAGTGTACACCACCCTTTATGCGTAAGCTGTTGGCAAACTTTGCTTACCTATTTGAGTGAGAAATATTTGTCAACAAATTTGCTAACTTCTTAAACGGTTCTAATTAGGGGTGCAACCGGTACGGTATGGTCGGTACCGACCCCTTACCAATACCAAAACCACATTCTATATGGTAAAATCGTACCGTACCAATTTACCGACCGATACATCAAAACAAAAACCAAAACCAAATCGACCGGTTTTTCGGTTTTTTGGTATTTTTGGGTTTTTTTGGTTTCGGTAATTTCGGTTTCAATTCGGTTTTTTCTCGGTAAATACCAGAATTTCAAATCGGTTTATGCATTCGGTAAATCTGGTATATATTTCGATATACCCATTTCTAGCTGTTATAATTTCTAGCATTTCTAGCTATTACAATTTCTAGCAATTCTAGTTGTTTGGAAGAATTAGAAACATACACAAACATGTACAATTTCTAGCATTTTTAACATTTGGAACAATAGATTTAAACAGATACGAGACCAAACTAACCGATTTGCTTTTGTCAGAGTCGGAGGAGAGTGAGACGAGACCAAAATGACCGGTTTACCTCCATCAGAGACGGATGAGAGTGAGACGAGATCAAACTGATCGGTTTGCCTCTACCTAAGCCGGAGTAGAGTGTGATGAGATGAGGGAGATGGTGCCTGAGGAGAGTGAGCTAAGATGATGAGCCTAAAAAAATGAGGGAGCTGTTACCTCAAAAATGTTCGTCGAAAAGTCAAAATCATCCACACCTCCAACATCGGAAAAACAATCCTTCGCCGGAAAAGCCAACTCACTGGAAACGCCAACTCATCGGAAAAAAAATCACTGAAAAACACGGAGGGAACTCAAATCCGAATATAGCTGGCGCCGAAAAAATTGTCACCAGAAACCCGATCTCAAAACGAAGTAACCACACCAAATCGAAAGCCAAATCTCAAAACAAAAAAATGGTGTTCTCAAATAAAAGTCCCCAAAAAATTATTTCTCAAAATCAACCCAAGGTTGAAGAAGAAAAAAAAATGAGAGAGAGAGAGCTCAAACAAAAATGACGGTCACACTTTTTGAGAGAGAAAGAGGTAAAAAAAAATGAAATGGAAACCCTAAAAAAAGATCTCTACACAAACCACAATATAAAGCCCAAATGAAATAAGGGCAAAACGAAAATATAGCCAACAAAACAAACGGCTCTTTTTATTTTAACAAAATGCTGCCTAATTCATTTTGTGTTAAATGTTAGATTAATTAAACAAAATATATGTTTAATTAACATGATTATTTAACACTTAAACCAAATACTCAAATAAATAAATTTAAATTCAAAGAGAATATAAAAACTCACTCATGAGAAATAAAATAAATAGAAGTAGTATGATACCCAAAATAATTTGACACTGCACAAAAAGTTTGGTACGGTATTTCGGTACGGTAATTTTGGTACGATATCGGTACGGTAAATTCGGTAAATCGTTTTTTTGTATCTAAAAACCAAAATCAACCAAATTTTTTACGGTATTTTCGGTTTCGGTAAAATCAATTTTCGGTATTTCATAATATGAAATCAAAACCATTTTTTTCTGACCAAAACGGTACGGTATGGTAAAAACCCGTACCGGTTGCACCCCTAGTTCTAATGTTTTAAAAAACAATTTCAAAACTGCTTTAAATAATTAAAAAAAACTGTTATGAATATTTTAAAAGTGTTTTGTAATATTATAAAAACTGTTTTTAATATTATAAAAAATTGTTAAGGAAATGTTTTACAAATTGTTTTAAAATCCGTAATATAAAAATAGTGTAAAAACTGTTTTTAACATTTTTAAAAACTGTTTTAAATAATTAAAAAAATTGTTGTGAATATTTAAAAATTGTTTTGTAATATATTAAAAACTGTTTTTATATTATAATAAATTGTTAAGAAAATGTTTTACAAATATTTTTAAAAACCGTAATATAAAAATATTGTAAAAATTATTTTTAACATTTTTAAAAATTATTTTGAATATAATATAAAAATTGTTTTTAAAAAAATTAATTGAATTATCTTTAATTTTATCCAATAATTATTTAATAACATCCTGTAAAAAAAATTAAATAATATTAAACAAATTTTACCGACTCTTTTGCCGGCTATTAATCAAACGGAGCCTTAGTTACGGGATTGCGTCTTCAGAAGACCAAAGTTGTGAATGATGAAAAGTCATCATAAAGGTGCATGCATGAAAGTATGAAAGTTAGTCAATGAAAACTAGGAGAAAAAGACCGCATTGACTAACTTTTTGTTAAGTCATTTTAATGGGCACACACTTGGGATCCATTCAAAAGATGCCTACGTACCATACCAATAAATGAAAGTGAGATAGATTTTATGTGTCCCTATTCTTTACTCTTACTGATTGTCACTATAGAACTGTTTATATATTTACACTCCAGTCACAATTGTTTTCACTTATCATGAAAAGAAAAAGAAAAGAAACTGAGGGAATAGATATCTACTTAAATTGATTCATTCCAAAGTATGTAACTTGCGACTCTTAATCAAATAAGTAACTTAAAACATAAAAATTTTGAAGTTTAACATAACACTCGTAAATTTTTACCCAAAACATGGAAGCTTAATGTAGGATAAAAAAAAAAACTCAATAAAGACACGGCCATACGAACAGGTTGGAAATATTAAGTGTTGTTTGAACAGTGGTTAAATTTCTTGAATGGGAGCTTAATTATCAAGATTGGATTCAGTCAAAAGACTTTATTACCCTCTTTGCTTTCAAACTCTAATAGACAATAATTCTTGTTCTACATATTTTTAAAATAATTAGTTCGCATTTGTTTATAATATTATAACCCACATGCAGAAATATAACATCCTTCGGCCCTCCACTCATGATTCCAAAGATGGAATTTGTGGTCCAAATACAAGTTTCCTAGCAAGTCCAGATAATTAAATTTCCAATGAAGAGTGCATTTTCTAATTTTTTAATGCTCTGGTCAGATTTCCTCTTCATATGGAGGGGAAAAATAAATTATAAAACAGAAAAGGACTACCTAACTGACACTATATACACCAACATATTAAAGGACTTTAATATTTATATCCTTATCTAATAGAGCGATTTTATGCATACAAAGTAAGTCTTTCAAATCTCCTTCAAAATCAATAAATTAGGATGTTTTGGCGGGACCAATTCCACACGATAATACTTAATAGGTAAATGGGTACATGATGTGGAATTCACAACAGATTTTAAAGAAATTGTTGGAAATTATGAATGCAAATACAGAAATGGAACTATTTATATATCTCAAAATGTCAACTTCAATACAACAATGTGATTTCTGAATAGTCACTATAAAACTTCAAGGCGTGATGTCACTTTCCTAAATACAGTATTTGCCCCACACGAAGAATTTCGGTATACAAACGGGAATCAGCAAATCCGTACTCAAGATACAATGAAGCACTTGCACTGTCTGCAACTTGTATATTTGAAGACAGTCCTTGGATGTAGCAGCGAAGAACAGTCAATCAAGTTCTTATTCTGTTTATGTGCACAAAACAGAATAAGAGAATTTATATCTCCTGAAAACTGTAAGAGAGTAATAGCAGGGTATGGAAATCTGAAACTGGTTTTTTGGTATCAATGTAATTCCGTTTTTAGGCAGCCTTTATTTATAGAAAATGAAAGGCTTTGTCTTCAAGAGTCATGATTGTTGAATTAAGTCATTTCCGAACAGGTATGACTGTTAATTGCCAACAGTCTTAAGTCCATTCCGAACAGGTATAATAATACCGAATCGGTTTTGCACGGTGTTGATACCAAAATTAATGTGCTGATGTGGACGAATAAGATGAAGACACGTGTCAATCTACATGGCACAATAGCAACGAGGAAGATCATTTCCCGACCAACTGTGCTTCTTTCCCTTCAACAAGAATACACCGAGAAACTACATCATCCCGAGATACTCTAAGTACTCCGAGGAACTCTTGATCAACAAGCAACTAAGGCGGTCCGAACTGCATCTCGGCCGTATCATTAATTACTAGACGGACAACTGTTCAACTATCCATTGTATTCTTGACGCACACGTTGCATTAAATGTATTACCCTTTCATATGTAAATCATTTAATGTATTGGACCTTTCATGTACAGCCTCAAGGCTATAAATACATTGTATCTCCCTCATTCAAGGGGACCGGAATTTCTTGAGAGAACTTGTAATCAAGAATTCCACAAACACTCAGCAATAACATAACAGTGGACGTAGGCTTTATTCCTAGCCGAACCACTTTAAAAATCTTTGTCTTATTTATTTATCTGTGATTAAATAATTAGAGCGATCTAATTTTTTACATCAACAGATTGGCGCCGTCTGTGGGAAACGACTGTTATTATCGTTTTTCATAAAAATCATTTATCACCAATGGCTGATAATCCAGAATCCAGTAATCGAAATGTTGGAAATACTGGAAATCTTCCAAATCCATCTGCATCCCCAGATCTGGCTGGGATTATGACGAATCTGGCTCAAGGACAAACCGCCATGCAAGAATCCATGAGGCAACTCATTCAAACTCTTCAGGGCGGTGCACCTACCTATTCAGGGCAAAGAAGTGATCATAGGCAATCGCAATCTAGACGCACTGGGTCATATCGCAATGAGGAGTCTAATGATTTTTCTTATCAACCTGGGCGAACTTCATCAATACGGGCTTCGGATACAGATCAACGTATCACTCTCTCTCCGGAGAGAACTAGCGCTTTGGAGAGGTTAAGTAGAGTATCTCCTTTCAGTCGGTTAGGACCAAGGAGGAACATGAGTCCACCTAGGGCTCCATCAAGAAGTTTTCGACCACCACCAGGTTTGAGAGAAGGATCTGCGCAATCGCGACCAACCACTCGTCGAGATAAATCTCAGGAAGCTACGTCAGAGCAATCAGTTGCTCGGACTAAACGGCCCGAGGAAGGGAATGAAGCATGGAAAGGTTCCATTCAACGATTGGAGGATAGACTGGGAGAAATGGCTAAGGCAAGAAATCCCTTACAGAGAACTTTTGTTCAAGGAACACCTTTTGTGCAAGCCATTGTGGATTTCCCTACGCCGTCGAAATTCAAAGCACCCGTAGTGACTCCCAAGTACGATGAAAAGACAGATCCCGTACTTCATATAGAACAATACCAAGCTGCTGCAGATATCTACGCTGTTCCCGACGAGATGAGGTGTAGAGCATTCTCGGGAACTCTTACTGGATCTGCACAGATATGGTACAATAATCTTCCTCGGGGTAAGATTTCAACTTTTGTTCACTTAGCCGAGTTGTTTATTGGCAATTTTTGTTTTGGAGCAAAGCCGGTAAAGCGAGTAGCACACTTGCTAAGTGTTAGACAAAAATCAGGTGAAAGTACTAGAGATTACATAACTCGTTTCAATAACGAAAAGTTGGAAGTCATAGATTATGAAGAAAAGACAGCAATCACTGCTTTGATGAGTGGTTTGCTGCCTAACAAGCTGTATTACACTTTGGCTAAAGATCCACCTAAAAATATGTCGGAGTTGATGGCAAAGGCGGCCAAAATCATGAATGCCGAGGAGGCTATGGCTGCGAAGAAGAATATGGATAAAGAAGTTAAAGTGGAGGTCGACAATTCTAAGAAGAAAGATCAGAAAAGTAATTGTGGTGACAAATATTCCAAAAATAACAGGATGAAGTTGGAAGCCCTAAAGAAGTATGATAATTATACTCCATTGAAAGTGGGTATTAATCATGTTTTGGAAGAAATCAGGAATAATGAGGAAATCAAATGGCCAGAGAAACTGAAGACAGATCCCGACCTGAGGAATAAGACCAAATATTGCGAATTTCACAAAGATCATGGCCATATGACCAAAAATTGTATAGCCCTTCAGAACGAGATTGAAACACTCATCCGAAGAGGAAAATTATCAAAGTACGTAGATCGCAGGAGTGAGAGGAAGAATGATGATAGAACTAGAGAGAGATCTAGATCTCCTCGTCGTGCAGAGGAGAAAAAGAGGAGGGACCATGAAGAGGATCCAGATGATGACCCCGATCTTCCCAAGAAGCCAAGGAAACCTGAACGAGAGGTATTTTCCATACGTTTTGGGTCATTTGATTGTAATGTTATTACAGGAGGAGATGCAGGAGGAGGAGACCTTACTGCAGAAAGAAAAGCTTATCTCGGAGAGGCTCAAGCTTGTTCATACATTCAGCGAATAAACCTGGCCGAGGATGATCGTCCGAGGAAAGTAAACAAAGAGAAGCTAGTGATTGGTTTTTCAAAAAACGACCTGGCAGGTGTTCTCTACCCTCATGATGATCCGCTGGTGATCAAAATGAGGATGAAGGATGTGGTCATTTCAAGGGTGTTAGTAGACAATGGTAGTTCAGCAGACATCATGTATTATTCATGCTTTGATAGCTTGAATTTAAAATTATCTCAGTTAGAACCTTATCACAGACCCCTTCTGGGTTTTGCTGGCGAGAAAGTTTTTCCACTTGGGACGATCAAGTTGGATATACTCATTGGAACTTGGCCTGCTTGTCGAACGGAAAGAATACGCTTTTTTGTAATGGATAAGAATGTGCAGTCCGCCTACAACATCATCATGGGAAGAGTTGGATTGAAGAAGTTCGAAGCAGTTCCATCTACAGTTCATCAATGTTTGAAATTCCCAACGAATTTTGGAGTAGGAATTATGAAAGGTGATCAAAAAGTAGCTCGGGAATGCTATTATTCATCGGCCGAGCAAGAGGAACTTGAAGAGTTACAGAAAAAGACTACTACTTACCAAGTGGAGGAAAGCACAGAAATTGAAACTCTTGACCCTAGGGATGAATCTCAACTCGTAAAAGGACAGGTTGTGGAATCTACAGAAATTGTTATCCTGGACGACGAGCATCCTGAACGAATAACTCAGATAGGGTCGTCGTTGGATTTTTCAATAAAACAGGAGTTGATAACTTTCTTGAGAAACAGGAAGAATACTTTTGCTTGGAGTCATGAAGACATGCCAGGAATAGATCCAAACTTCTTATGTCATGAACTCAATGTGAATAAGGAGATCAAACCTGTGAAGCAAAGAAGAAGAGTGTTTAGTCCCGAGAAGAACCAGGCCATACAAGAGGAGGTCGAGAAACTCCAGAAAGCCCAATTCATTGAAGACGTGAAATATCCAGATTGGTTGGCGAATGTGGTGATGGTAAAGAAGAAGAACAACAAGTGGAGAATGTGTGTTGATTTTACTGATCTCAACAAAGCATGTCCAAAAGATCATTTTCCATTGCCCAGAATTGATCAACTAGTGGATGCTACTTCGGGACATGAGCTACTCAGCTTCATGGATGCTTATTCTGGCTACAACCAAATCAAAATGAAACCTGAAGACAGGGGAAGTACTTCTTTTATTACCCCAAGGGGAACTTATTGTTATAATGTTATGCCTTTTGGTTTAAAAAATGCAGGTGCAACATATCAGCGGTTGATGAACAAGGTATTCACCGAACAAATCAGCCGCAATATGGAGGTCTATGTCGACGACATGCTCACCAAAAGCAAGAGAGCTGCAGATCATTTGGTTGACTTGAGTCAAACTTTTGATCAACTGGATAAATACCAGATGAAGCTTAACCCGACAAAATGTACCTTTGGAGTACGAGAAGGAATGTTCCTCGGATACATCGTCAACCAACGAGGTATTGAGGCAAATCCAGAAAAGATCAAAACTCTTTTAGGGCTGCGATCCCCGACGACGAAGAAAGAAGTGCAAAGTCTTACCGGACGAGTTGCAGCACTCAACAGATTTGTATCCCGAGCAACTGATAAATGCCTCCCATTCTTCAAAACGCTACGAAAAAGTTTTGAGTGGACTGATGAATGTGAGAAAGCCTTTCAAGATCTGAAGAAGTATTTGGGAGCCCCACCATTGTTGTCTAGGCCAATAAATGGAGAGAAGCTGTACTTATATTTGGCAGTATCAGAAAATGCAGTTAGCTCGGCGTTGATCAGATTGGAGAATGGAGTCCAGAAGACAATTTATTACACAAGCAAGGCCTTCCGAGGTGCGGAAATCAGATACCCAAAGCTGGAAAAATTGGCACTGGCATTAATTGAAGCAAGTAGAAGAATGAGACCATACTTCCAGGCCCATACCATCATTGTGTATACCGACATACCGTTAAGACAAGCCCTTCACAAGCCAGAAAAATCAGGAAGATTGATGTATTGGGCAATAGAACTCGGTGAATATGATATTGTGTATGAACCCAGATCATCGTTGAAAGGGCAAGCCGTGGCAGATTTTATAGCAGAGTTCACATACCCTGATACCCCCGAGGAGCAAAAGATGCTTGCTGACCTACCTGTGGACGATACAGGATCGACAGACACAGATCCAAACCAACCAAGGTTGGTAAAAGGACTTATGGATGTAGAAAAATCATCATATTTAAATCCCGACCAACTCCGATTGGTGGAGGGGCACGAACAAATGATCGACGAGGAACGAAGGATACCCGGGGATGATGAAAGAAAACAGATGATATTTCACCGAGGAACTCTAACAGATAAGAAATTTGAAGACGAGTTACATACATGGAGATTATATGTAGATGGATCATCTTGCACGGCTGGTTGTGGAGCAGGGATTGTTTTAAATTCTCCAGATGATATTGACATGGAGTACGCCTTGAGATTCCAATTCAAAGCTTCCAATAATGAAGCTGAATATGAGGCTATGATAGCAGGTTTTCATTTGGCGAAAGTTATGGAGGCACGTCAAGTAATTGTTTTCAGTGATTCTCAGTTAATTGTGAATCAAATGATGGGAATATATGCAGTGAAGGGAGAGTTAATGGTGAAGTACCATGCAAAAGTGATGGAATTGTTGAAAGAATTTGATGCTATTCAATTGGTGAGGATACCGAGAATGGAGAATGCCAGAGCAGACGCATTGGCCCGACTAGCGTCAGCTACGCGCACCGAGCTGCGAAGAACAATACCAATTGAAGTATTAGAAAGTCGGAGCATAGAAGAAGATCTGACGATGAAGATTATTACCCTTGATTTAGGACCATCTTGGATGGATCCTATCAGAGCATACATTGAAGAAGGAGTACTACCGGAGGACAAACTAGCTGCCAAGAAATTGAAGTATAAAGTTGCTCGGTATGTGTTAACTAATGGTGTTTTGTATAGACGAGGAATTATGGCAGGTTTGCAGAGATGTGTGCATCCATCAGAAGTCAAAGAATTGATTGAAGAAATCCATGAAGGATCTTGTGGAGCTCATGTAGCAGGTCGGACCCTACTGCAAAGGGTGATGACACAGGGATACTATTGGCCGACGATGAGAGCTGATTGTATAGCTTATGCTAAGAAGTGTGACAAGTGCCAACGTTTTTCTTCCATCCGAAGAACTCCACAGGCATTGTTGACACCCATAACATCACCTTGGCCATTTGCCATGTGGGGGATTGATCTGGTTGGACCACTGCCGACGACCCGAGGAAGGTTCAAGTATCTCGTCGTGGCAGTAGACTATTTTACTAAGTGGGTGGAAGCTGAACCACTAATTGATATGACGTACGAGAAGGTGTATCAGTTCATATGGAAGAATATCATTTGTCGATATGGTCTCCCCCACGCCTTCATCACAGACCATGGAACACAATTTGATAATGAAGAATTTGCTGCCTATTGTCATCAGTCAAATGTCTTGAAGTTTCATTCAGCACCAGGCCATCCCCAAAGCAATGGGCAGACTGAAGTGACGAACAGAACATTACTAAATGGGTTGAAGAAGAGGTTAAGTGAGGCTAAAGCAAATTGGATTAATGAGCTACAGTCAGTTTTGTGGGCTTACCGAACAACTCCCCGAGCAGCAACAGGAGAATCACCATATATGCTAGCATTTGGAAGTGAGGCTGTGATACCTGCCGAGTTGGGCCTACCAACACATAGGGTGTTAAATTTCAATTCTCCGATCAGTGATTTGATGAGAAGGATGGATTTAGATATGCTCGAGGAAGTCAGAGAAGAGGCAGCCATTAGGAATGCTGCTTATCAACAACGAACAGCTCTGTTTTACAACAAAAGGGTAAAGAAATGTGATTTAAAAGAAGGGGATTATGTGCTAAAGAAGGTCATTCAGAAGCAGAATAAACTGGAAGCAAACTGGCATGGACCTTACCGAGTTACAGAGGTTGTTCGACCAGGAACTTACAGAATAGCAACTCTAGAAGGAGAGGAATTTAAAAATGCATGGAATGCTGAACACCTGCGCAAGTATTATCAATGATGTCCAATGTAAAGCATTTCTCTCATTATGAATAAAACGAAGATGTTTCACCATTTTTTCCTTCTGGATGAAAGTTTTTCGGGGAATACTAGTGTAATACACTATACAACAAAAGTGCTCTAAGGAGCCAACCTCCTTTGGTTAGGAGGACATGCTCTAAGGAGCCAACAAATGCAGCTCTTCGGAGCAAAAGTGCTCTAAGGAGCCAACCTCCTTTGGTTAGGAGGACAGCTCTTCGGAGCAAAAGTGCTCTAAGGAGCCAACCTCCTTTGGTTAGGAGGACAGCTCTTCGGAGCAAAAGTGCTCTAAGGAGCCAACCTCCTTTGGTTAGGAGGACAGCTCTATTGAGCAAAAAGTGCTATAAGTAGCCAACCTCCTTTGGTTAGGAGGACATGCTCTACGGAGCCAAAAAAATGCTCTAAGGAGCCAAAAGCTTTAAGGAGCCAAAAAGTGTACACCAGCAGGATCAACCACGGTTGGTAAGATAAAAATACACTCTCATATTACAACTTATGTTGGTCGGGAGGTAATATTGTTACAATGAGTTCTTTGAAGAACAAAATGTTTAAAAAATACACCAAGTATAGTTGGTCGGGGATAAAAACCCAATAACTGTAGTTGGTCGGCGAGGACAACTTATTGATCATAGTTGGTCGGACGCAATTTTATAATCAAACCAAGTATAGTTCGTCGGAGCTGTATTTAGTCGACAAACATTATTCACCCACCTTGGTTGGTTGGAAACAGTTTGAACATTTTTCTCATTACTTTATTATTAAGTGATCGAGAAACATTACTAATACTTGTAACCTTTTATTAAGTTGCTTATTGAACAATAATACTGTTAGCTTTTTAATAGATACATAGATACATATGTACAAATATAAATGTGCTTGATAAAACAAAATTGGCAAACAGAAAATGAAAATCTTTTCATTAATCTGGAATAAATTACAAATTACAAAATTGTTACATGGACATTACTATTCTATTGGCTTTTTGCCCTGCGCTTTAGAAACAGGTTCCTCGCCGGCAGGAGGGTCTTCTAGGCAAAGGGGAGAATTGATGAAATTAACATCTCTGAGCATTCTGACGTTCATAACAGAAGGTGTATCCAAAAGATGCTCAGGACGAGATAATTCAGCTTGGGAGTGAAGGCTATAATCACCAAGATATTTCGAAATTAGACTGCGAGGAATGGAGCGAGCTGGAATCCATGCCATATCCAATTTGAAAGGTGGTACAGGCAGGTCTAATAACGATGGAGCATGATAGTCCCATAAAAAATGCCCTTGCTCCAACTTTAATACACCCAATGCATTTAACCATCCTTGCTTGTAACCTTCATTATTAGCATGTTCAATGCGAGCATCCAGATGAACGAGAGCTTCATTGTATCCTGCCATCCAGAATTCTCTTGGCTGTTTATGGAATTGGAAGGTTAATCTATCCAATTGTTCATGAAGGCTTTTGGCAAAGAGATCTTTGTTATGCAAGGCAGATTTCGTTGATGCCAGCTGATCTTCCAGAGACAGATTTTTATTGGACATTTCAGTCAGAGCACGGTCTTTTACTTTCAACTGGAATGCTTGAGTTTCCAGAGTAGACTGAGTGCGAGCTTCCTCAACATTTTGGCTGACTCTTCCTCGCCCCCGAGAACCTCTTCCTCGTCCCCGAGCAGTTCCAGAAATAACAGATCTTCTTAAGTCCTCCAGCTCTTGCCTCAGTTTGGCATTTTCGACCTCTAAGAACGAGAAGCCTTCATCAGTGACTGGTATTAATGCAGTAGAGGATGAAGCAGCAGATTCATACTGAGCTAATTTCTTCTGCAAATTATTATTTTCTTGCTCCAGGATCTCAGCAATTTGTCTACAGGCTTCAATTTCACCTTTTAGGGTCCTCTCCCTGACGTCATACCCAGCAATGATCTTCTTGTGGCCTGTTTCTGAAGAGAGCTGCTGGTATCTATTTTCATAATCTTCATGTAACAAAGCCATTGATTCGTTATGTTGATTTTGAAGATCCTTTAAGGAATCATGAAGCTCTTCAATCAACTCATAGTAAGCGACATTGTTGGCCACTGCTCGGTCGAGTAAAACTTTCAAGTATTGATAAGCTTCAATAGCCTGCTCTGAAGCACCGTGACCAAGGATATCAACAATTTCCGATGTACTAAGATCTGTATGACCAGCCTTATAGTATTGATGACATTGCTGCATCAGCTCGGTATCATGAGAAGAGATCAATTCCATTCTAGCAACAAACTAATGACAAGAAAAGACAACAATCAACAAAAACAAGTTATCAACAACAGAGATGAGCAAAGATATATTTTATTAGATCATCAAAAAGTTACATCGTTCGATTACAAGGAAATACATAAAGGCTACCGAACAACTTCACACCTTTTCCTTGTCCCCCAAGACTTTCTCGGGAGGCTGGGACGAGGAGCTCGGTTGCTCGGTGATAACTACAGCTTGATCGGTAGGAGTCTTCTCGGGAGGAGGAGGCATGGAGGAAATGTCCTCGGTGGCAGATGGTTGAGAGGCAGAAACTTGATCGCCCATAGCCATGGAAGATTCATCTGAAGCAGGTTCATCTTCTTCTTCTTCCACAATTGGTGGAGGAGGACCAGGGAGATGCCGTTGGAATAGCTCAGAATCAGCTTGGACTTTTAGCTCTTGCAGAGCAGCTACCCAACCATCATAGAAGTATTTCAACTCCCCATATTGGACTTGGGACGTCATTGCAGCTATCCCTCTCTCCCATCCTTTCTCCCAACCAACACTGAAATGTTTCTTGATTGCAACTTTTCTCCTCGATTTCTCCGAGGAGAGCTTCACCTCCAGTTCCTCTTTCTTAACCTTAATATCTCGCAGAGTAGATATTTCTTCTTCTGCCTTCTTCAATTTATCATCAGATTCCTGATGTTTAACTTCCAAATCTTTAATTTTCTCCTCCAAATTCTTGGAGGTTTCAGCCATCTTCATCTTATCAGCCTCGGCCACAGCCAATTTTTCTCCCAAACAGTTTTCTCCTCGATGTACTGTTGGCGAGATTCCTTCACAGATTGGGTTAAACCCAACAGAGCATCGTCAACATCGGACGAGGAAGTGGAAGCTTTAATAACTTGATCTTTCTTCACGATGGTATTGAAGCAGTTCACCAGCTGAAAGATAAGAAAAACAATAGAGTCAACACAAATACAAGAATTCAAGAAAAAGAAAGAAAGATCAAAGGTATGAGAAATTTACTGAAGAAAGATGGCGAGCAGCTAGGGACGTCAGTGTATCCCTAGGAATTTTTTCATCAACCCCGAGAACCTCGGGTATAACTGAGTTCGTTGAAGAACTCGGAAGAATAATTTTTGAGACACCACTACCACCAGCGGGTAGAGAAGGTGCAGTTCCAGCAAGATTAACCGAGGATGATTTCCTCAATCTCTTCAAAGGACGGTCAGTAGCATCAACCAAGGAAGAAGTCTTGGTCGGAGAGATGGCAATTACATCAGCAGGAGCATCTTTCTTGCTCGGGGCCACCGGGGGCTTCTCGGCAACTTTGGAGGAACCAGCATCTACTTTTTTAGTCCCCTCTGGGATATCAATTTTGCCTTTCTGGGCTCCAACAGCAGAAGAAGTGTCACCAAATAGAGCAGGAGGAGCTCTTTTCTTGCCCATTCTCTGAGATAGGGGGATATGAGAATCTGAAGATGAACTTTCTGGTGTTGAAGCTGGTTCAACAGGGCGAGCAGTATAAGAGGTTGTGTAACTCTTATACTGTAGTAAATATGAAGCAGATCTAATATGCTCGTCAGCAATGGTCTTATGCAAATTCCAGATAAGTTTCAAATGCTTGATATTCACTTCTGACTCTTTTGGAGTTTTTCTTTTGCTATCAACTGCAAACAAATACATAATAGAATATCAGTCATACATTTTGTCAAACAGGATGAAAGCATAATTTCATAAGTAAAATAAAATGAAAAATAAACCTATCCCATTGCCGTATGGGGGGCATCTGGGACCGTTGTATACTTCATTCCCAGATAAAGGCGCATGTTGCCAATTTTTTATGACCAACCCATGCTCAAAATAATCCCTATTTGAGTCAGGGAGATTAACTACAAGAGCCCTATTCAAATACCTAGTTTTCAAATAATAAATATTATCTAGAACGGCCCATTTATAACAAAACATAATTTCAGGGATCCCAATACGAGTCCCATGAGTTAAATTTAATTTGTGCACCCCGTTAATTATTCTCCATGAATTGGGGGCTATTTTTGCAGGAACAAGATCAAAATATTGACAAAACTCAAGACATAATGGGTTTGGTGGAAAGGAAAAACCGCATTCAGCAACAAAAAGACTGGGGAACCAATGTCCCTCAGCCAATCGAAAGTAATCTAAAGGCTCAGAAAGAACCTCTAGAGTTACCCACGAAGGAATGGAAAAATCAGAACGGAATTTCTCAACAGATTCCACAATATAAACCATATTGAATAAAAGAGATACAGAAGAAAGAAAGAAGATCTTATAGAAAGAAAGGAGATGTGTTGACAACGAACGGAAACAAAGATGAACGCACAAGAGAAGAAGAGAAGAGAAAGCTTGAATGCAAAGAATGAAAAACGAAGACGACGGTATGGTTACCAAAGAAGTTTAAATACTTTGCATTGGGAAGCGGTGAAAGAAATGATTACCAAAAAGAAACTACTAAACTTCCGGCGGCTAAAAGGACAAAATTTACACGAATATCAAAGCGCTTATCAAAAAGGCGGAAACCGCGAAATAAGAAGGAAATTTGAATATAATGTTCCTGAAACCCGGGAAGTACATTTAATATTACCATATACCGAGAAAGAATGTTCCATACTCTTCAGAGTTCAAAATATGAAACATTGGGGGCTTCTGTTGATACCAAAATTAATGTGCTGATGTGGACGAATAAGATGAAGACACGTGTCAATCTACATGGCACAATAGCAACGAGGAAGATCATTTCCCGACCAACTGTGCTTCTTTCCCTTCAACAAGAATACACCGAGAAACTACATCATCCCGAGATACTCTAAGTACTCCGAGGAACTCTTGATCAACAAGCAACTAAGGCGGTCCGAACTGCATCTCGGCCGTATCATTAATTACTAGACGGACAACTGTTCAACTATCCATTGTATTCTTGACGCACACGTTGCATTAAATGTATTACCCTTTCATATGTAAATCATTTAATGTATTGGACCTTTCATGTACAGCCTCAAGGCTATAAATACATTGTATCTCCCTCATTCAAGGGGACCGGAATTTCTTGAGAGAACTTGTAATCAAGAATTCCACAAACACTCAGCAATAACATAACAGTGGACGTAGGCTTTATTCCTAGCCGAACCACTTTAAAAATCTTTGTCTTATTTATTTATCTGTGATTAAATAATTAGAGCGATCTAATTTTTTACATCAACACACGGGTCAACCAAAAAGTGACCGCGCCCGAGCCGGACGAATCCCGGCAACCCGCTACCACTGCGGCGTGCGAAGTGCAAAGTGCAAAGTGCAAAGTGCAAAGTGCAAAGTGCAAAGTGCAAAGTGCAAAGTGCGCCACTACAGCCCACTGCCCCGCACCCGCACGCGCGCGCGCGTGTGCGTGTGCGTACGGTGCTTCGCACCGTATTGAGGTCTCTTGAATAGCCTCTTAAATGCTAGATGAATTAACTCTTCATCTTCCATTTGTACTTATTAAGTGTACAAATTCTTAACATTTTTCCAATGTGGGACTCAAAGGTTGCCCACCCCTTTTATAGCTTAGTGGTGACACTTAGCTTTGTACATTTTCCAATGTGGGACACTATACCCTTTTATATTTGGGTTAGCTTCCCACCTCTTCCTCACACTTCCAATGTGGGACAAGCTTTTAAGGTTTTTACACCCAAAAAACTCTTACTCTCTTATTTTAAAAATCTCCAACAGAAATTTAAGGGGAGATTTTGTTACTCATATCATTATTCTATCTAACTAGTTTTAAATCCCGCGCGATGCGCGAGCGTAGTATAATTTTATTCGTAAAATATATGCCACATAAATAATATTATCATTACATTTAAACTAATGTTAATATGAGATGAAAAAATGAATAAAAAATTTTGGACATATGAACATGCCTTTATTTTAAAATTACAAATTAACTATATATTTATATTCTTTAGTATAGATGGTAGTTCTATGATTAGTATACACTAAACACCGAGATACTTTTTTTATTTAAGACATAATTATATTTTTATGTCTATTTGACACATTATATAAGTATTAATTAGTAATAGATGGAGAGAAAATGGACACTCATATATAATCACGATAATTACTATCATATATATATATATATATATATATATATATATATATATATATATATATATATATATATATATATATATATATATATATATTCAAAATATTTTACTTAGGCACTTAATCAATTTTACATAAATTATACTTTAACCCCTAATTTTTAAAAAATATAATGAATAATATCATGGATATGATAGACAGAAATGACAAACAATTAGAACTTGTGTGTTAAGAAAATAAAGCATAAAGGGTATAATTTGTATAAAAAACTCTGAAAATGAGTCAAAATAAAAATATCAAACCTTATAACAAAGCACAAAAATAATTGTGCAATCACAATATAAAAAGAGAAAAATCCAAAAAGGAATATTATATATTTTATTTAACAAACAATGTTATTAAACATGGAAGTATACCTCACTTTCTTTAAAATAGAGTAACATACACCATATGCTTCTAACTAACTAAATTCACATCATATGCTTTTAACTAATTAAACTCACATTTCTATATAAAGATTCAATCGAAATTATCTTAAGAAAAACACTATTTCAATCTTCACATAACACATTCTACTTAAACAAAATCACAGTCTATTCTATGGCTCCTTGTCAATTTTGTAAGGATTTTTTACTATTTGGGGTCCCATAGTTATTTAGATTTTTATTCCATTTGTTTACATTCTACTCGTTTGGAATTCAAAATCGACAAAAAAACGTTAGTTAGCTAGTTCGATGGTCAGTTGACTCATTTTTCAATCAAAAATACTATTTTACCCATTAGTATAAGTATTTATTAGTTTATTAAAACAAATTTTACATTATATCTTATTGTTTTAAATAGTAAAACTTTTTTTACTAACACTTTTTTATAAAATGAGAAAGTTTTATAAAATGAAAAAGTTTTATACACTTTTTTTATTAAGTATTTTTTTTAAAATCAAAAAGTTTTACAAAATCAAAAGTTTTTTTTATAAACTTTTTTTAGCACTTTTTTTTACAAACATTAAAAAATATTGTTTTTAACTGTTTTTATAAACGTTGAAAAAACTTTATATAAAAACAATCTTATAAAAAACAGTTTATGAATGTCAAAAGTTTTTTGTAAATTGTTTTCAACTTTTTTCATAAAACCAATTCTTTATATGAATAAATTAAAAACGTAAAAAACACTTAATATAAAAACATTAAAAACACTGTTTTTTTAACCGTTTTTTGTATAAATGTTAAAAAAAATTATGTAAAAACACTGTTCTTAAAAAAAAAAGAACTCTTTTAAAAAAAATATTAAAAAATGGTTTATATAAAAACAACATTTTTTTAAAGATAATTATAAAACTGTTTTTGAATGTTTATAAAAAACAGTTAAAAATTCAGTGTTTTGTAACGTTTTTTAAAAACAGTGTTTTTTCCTTAAAAAAATAGTGGTTTATATAAACAGTTTTTTAACATTTATAAAA
Organism: Sambucus nigra; assembly: GCA_949130495.1. Taxonomy (NCBI): domain Eukaryota; kingdom Viridiplantae; phylum Streptophyta; class Magnoliopsida; order Dipsacales; family Adoxaceae; genus Sambucus; species Sambucus nigra. Next base: position 72,167,759 of record OX422222.1, read on the forward strand.
AATATTATTTTTAACATTTTTATATCAACTGTTTTTGAATGTTTTACGTAAAAAAACAATTTTGTAAAAAAAGTAGAAAACATTGTTTATAAAAAAAACGTTTAACGATTATAAACTGATTTTTTTTTAAAACATTGATTTTATATAAATTGTTTTTTGATGTTTATAAAAAATAATTTTTTTTTAACGTTTAAAAAAAGTGTTAAAAAAATAATCCAAAAAAAAGAGAAAGTAAGAATAAGAGAGAGAAAAGCTCTTATAGTTTATATAAAAACACTTTTTGTTAAAAACACTGTTTTTTAAAAAGGTTAAAAAAACACTATTTTTTTTACAGTTTTTTATATACGTTAAAAAATTGCTTATACAAAAACCCTTTTTTTTTAAACAGTTATAAACATCAGAAGGTTTTCTAATAAACTCTTTTTAACTGTTTTTTATAAAATCAATTTTTTTTTATAAAAAGACATCAAAGATGTTAAAAAAAAAGTTTTTATCAACTATTAAAAACAACTTTTTATATGAACAGTTTTCATATAAAATGTTTTTTAATTGCTTTTGACTTAGTTTCGTAGTTGGATTAAATTGAAAGAGAGAGAGAGAAAACTCAATAGTTCAATGCATCTATTAAATTGCTTGTATAGTATTTTATAGAAATATAAAATATAAAGTGCCACGTGGACACTCTCAATGAGGAGGAGTCTTAAATGCTCATAAATGTCTTATTTTGCATTTTATAGTATATAGAGATAAGGCATTGCTCAAGTTCCTAAGTAACTTCATAGATTTGAAAGGTCAAAGTTATTGACAAGTCACTAGAGGAACAATTGCCTGATCTAATTTGTGGAAAATTTCCTAAACCCCTAATCTAAATAAAGGGAATGTATGCAACAATGAAATTTGGTCTTACCCATGGCACAAAAGGACAGTGAAATATTTTTTTATAGGATTATACAAGAATAAGATAAATCCAAGTGCATCGACTAAAACCATCAACAATAGTTGAGTAAAAGATGTTTAACAAAAAGAACCCCATATCTCACAGTGAATTAGAAAAAATGATCACATTGAACCAAAGAAAATGGTCGCCTGGATTTGATATAAATAGAAGGAAATGTCAAAAAAAATTGTTTTGATTGGAGATGAAAATCACAAGGTTTATTGTTTGAAGAACTGATAAAACATGCCTCTTTTTTATTTCTTGAACAAACTGTATATGTAAATTGTAAATGTAAACTTAATTTAAACCCATAGAGGCAGGGGCGGATCCAGCCCGGGCCGAAGCGGGGCGGCCGCCCCAATTCATTTTTCAAAAAAAAAAAAAAAAAAAAAATTTTTTTTTTTTTTTGGTAAAAAATTAAACCTGGAGGTGACTTGTAATTATATTAAAAGTTCAGGGAAAAATCTGTAATAAACAAAAAAAAACACATAACTTAAAATGGTGCTCTCTCTCTTCTCGTACCAAAGTAACAGAAAAACCCTATTTTCTAAAGAGTCCGTCGCTCTCTCCACCCGTTGCCCTCCACCCGCCGCTCTCTCCACCACCGCCCTGCTACTCTCCACTCGCTGCCTTGCTGCTTTCCACCCGCTGCCCTGCTCTCCATAAAAATTTTGCATCTATGTGTGTTGAAACCCTATTTCATCATTTATTTATTTTGTGTATATTTGTTTATATGTGTCTGTTTATATGTGAAATTATATTTATACTACTGAAATTATACTAAAATTATTTATACTAAAATGAAATTAAATTTATAATGTGAATTTATAAATTTATTTTGTGTATTGTTTATATGTGTCTGTTTATTTATTTTTGTGTAAATTTATATAAATTTATATGTGAAATTAAATTAAATTTGTAAATATTGGGAATCAATAGAGAAATTTTTTATACGAAAAAGAGAAGACAATGCATCAACCGTATCTGAGCTGAGGTTCAATCATCTCCCACTTCAATCAGTGTTGAAAATAAATATAATGCGCCAAAAAGTAAAAACAACCCAAAAAATGCTCGAAAAAACTCGACTCCCCCCAAAAAAAAATCTCCTCGGGGGCTCCCGCCCCCGAATCCCGAGCAACTATTGAAACTTTCGCTTCAGTTCACACAAAATCCTGAATTCGCCACTGCATAGAGGTCCAGCCTTATTGCATAATGTCATTTTGCCAGCATGAAATGGCGATAACGATAATACGAGAGGGATTATGTACTCACTTGATGATATTGCAATTTCAGAAGCTTCTCATTGCCAATATTAATCACAAAACCCATGGTATATATTCTCCGGACAGTGGGGGATAATTTTAGGCTAGCTATGAGAATGAACAATTACTATGGATTATTACCGCTTGAGATATTACAAAATTGTCTTTGAATTCATGTAGTGCAAGTGACCAAGAACAGAGAACATGAGTTTGGTAAATTTAATGTTATTTTACAAAATAGAAATTTTGGAAATTTATAAATAGAAATTTATAAATGAAAGCAGTTACTACTATAAAAAAAAATAGTGTGAAGATAATTTTTAAATAATAGAAATTTATAAATAAAACTTCCCATATCAGTTTGATATTTTCCAAAATATAAATTTTTAAATAAAAGCATTTACCACATTAACATGTTTTCCACTTATTTCCAAATCAACTTAAAACCGCAGAATTACATTTAGACACCTGAACTTTCCATAAATTATATCTAGACCCTTAACCTTTTGAGAAAATTACTCTTAGGTCCTTCATCAACAAATTTAAAACAATAAAGAAATTTTGACAAATTTTAAATACTTAGGTCCACTAATTCTCTTCATGTAAAAGTCCACGCTAGTGCAAGTGGACCTAATAGTAAATTATCCTTAAATGTTTAAAAATTGTTTTCAAGGGACCTAATTGTAAATTGCCCTAACCTTTTTATAAGTTTCATTTTGACCTCTAAACTTTCCGCAATTTACATTCTAACACATCAACTTTCTAATCCAACTTGATCCCCGAAAATTCCCTAAAGTTATCTTAACCTTTGAAATTTAATAAATTACATTTTGACCTCTGAATTATCTACAAATTATAATCTGACCCCAAACTGTGTTTATATTACATTTTGGCCCCAAAATATTCTATAAATTACATCTTGAAAACAATAATTTATTTATAACGAATGAATGCGTCTTCTAGATTCTAAAAGTATCAATTGAAAATGAAATTTGAAATGGAGATGGAAATTAAAAATAGAAAACAGAAAAAAGTTTGCCACAACTAAAAAATGCCTAAATAACTCACCCAATACTCTGAAATACAAGACAATAGGAAATGAAAACTAAATTAACATCATTACCGCGTCTCATAAAGTATACTGGCCACTGATGGTACCAATATGCTACAAAGATATAGCTACATTTGCAATATAGTTATGGCTTGCTTGGGTTGATACTACTAATCTGTGTGTATTTGGCACGCAGATTATATGTTTACAATGATAAAAAGATTCATTGCGCCTTTAACCAACAGTTACATCCTTGCACTAGAAACATTTTTTTTTTATTTTGTACTAGTATTTAGACAATTATGTCCTACTAGGATGCATTGACAATTTTATCCCTACAAAATTTGTCTATTGCTGTGAATGCTACAGCAGATCGAGTTTCTTTTAGAATGCGAAATGAATTGAGGGTCGTTTGATAGAAAACTGAGAAATTGTAAATGATTTCAGAACACTTGATTTCAGGGCAAACGATTTCAAGACAAGTGAATATTTTTCAACTTGTGTCTGTTTGATACAACTTGAAAAATCATCAATTTTTCACATTTTCTATCAAACGCAAAAGCTGAAAAATAGATATAAATGTGAAAAATTTGTTTATAAAATATATATATATATATCTATATAATATGGGACAATGGTGTTATGAATAGTAACTCATGCATGACAAACATGCATGATAAACATGCATGTCATTTTATATGCTGCATACTTGCATGCATACACATGCATGTATGCATGCATACATACATACATTATTATTTTATTATTATTTTTTTATTAAAATATTTTGAAAAAAAATATATTTTTTTAAATATATATATATTTTCAAATATTGTTTAAATTTTTTTAAAAGTTTTTTTTAAAAAAGGCGGGTTATATAATATAATAATATAATATATATTGTCTATTATTATATTTAATATATTTAGTATATTATATTATATAGTATACTAATATAATATATATTGTCTATTATTATATTTAATATATTTAGTATATTATATTATATAGTATACTAAATATTATATTATATAATATTTAGTATACTATAATATTTATTATATAATATTTAGTATTTAGTATTGTTGATACCAAATTTAGTCTGCTGACATGGCTCAATTGAGTGAAGACATGTGGCAATCTGCGTGGCAACAACAAACACTTCCGAGAAACTCAGACGCTCCGAGGAACCGTACTACAACGAGGAACACTGCTTCCCCGAGGAACTCAGACGCTCCAACCAACAAGAACTCTATGAGGAACTTCTGAGTACCGATCAACTTTTGAGTACGGAGCAGCTTAGGCGGTCCGAGCTGCACCTCGAACAAAGCATTAATAGCAGGATAACCAACAGTTTGACTGTTCATTAAATGCTTATGCTTATCATTCAGATGTATACACTTAAGGGGCATTGAATGTATTACCCTTTCACATGTACAGCATTGAATGTATTACCCTTTCACATTACAGCCTTAGGACTATAAATACATTGTATTACCCTCATTGTAGGGGGATCAGAATTTCTTGATAAAACTTGTAATCGAGAATTTCCAAAACAGTCATCAATAACAGAAACAGTGGACGTAGGCCATTCTTATAAGGCTGAACCACTTTAAAACTTCTTTGTCTCATTTATTTTATCTGTGATTAAATAATTAGATATAATCTAATTTTTTACATCAACAGATTGGCGCCGTCTGTGGGAAACGACTGGTAATATCGTTTTTCATCAAAAATAATTCATCACAAATGGCTGATATTCCAGAACCCAGCAATCGAAACACTGGAAGCCCTCCAAATCCATCTGCTCCGCCTAATATTCCAGATCTGGCTGGAATAATGACAAATCTGGCCCAGGGCCAGACCGTCATGCAAGAAACTATGCGACAACTCATTCAAACCCTCCATGGCGGTGCACCAACCCATTCAGGACCGCGAAGTATTCAAAGAAATACCCGTACACCTTCTTCGCGTACTAGGCGTACCGATTCATATCGTACTGAGGAATCTGAAGATTATTCTTATCAACCTGGACGAACTTCGTCAGTGCAAGCCACAGATACTGAACAACGTATCACTCTCTCTCCAGAAAGGACTAGTGCGCTAGAGAGGTTAAGCAGGGTATCACCTTTTGATCGATTAGGACCTAGAAGAAGTAGAAGTCCTCCTAAAGTCGCATCGAGGAGTTTTCGATGACCATCAGATTTAAGGGAAGGATCTGCCCAGTCGCGACCAGCTGCTCGTCAAGATAGATCCCAGGAATCCACATCAACGCGATTAGTTGCTCGAACCAACAGGCCCGAGGAAGGAAATGATGCATGGAAAGGCTCTATTCAGAGGCTGGAGGATAGATTAGGGGAAATGGCTAAAGCCAAGAACCCTCTACAACGAACTTTTGTTCGAGGAACACCTTTTGTCCAGGCCATTGTAGATTTTCCAACACCATCAAAGTTTAAAGCACCTGTTGTGACCCCCAAATATGATGGAAAGACCGACCATGTCCTTCATATAGAATAATACCAAGCTGCAGCCGACATCTATGCTTTTCCAGATGAGATGAGATGCAGAGCATTCTCGGGAACTCTTACCGGATCTGCTCAAATGTGGTATAATAGTCTTCCTCGGGGTAAGATCTCAACTTTTCTTCAGCTGGCCGAGTTATTCATTGGGAATTTCTGTTTTGGGGCAAAGCCAGTTAAACGAGTAGCGCATTTATTAAGTGTTAGACAAAAAGTTGGTGAGAGTACCAGAGATTATATAACTCGTTTTAATAACGAGAAACTTGAAGTCATTGATTATGAGGAGAAGACAACGATTACCGCCTTGATGAGTGGACTACTGCCCAACAAGTTGTACTACACTTTGGCCAAAGATCCACCTAGAACCATGTCAGATCTGATGGGAAAAGCGGCCAAGATTATTAATGCCGAGGAGGCTATGGCTGCGAAGAAGAATATGGATGCCAAAGAAACTAAGGTGGGAGGTGATAAAGCTAAGAAGAAAGAGCATAAGAACAATGGTAATGACAAACACTGAAAAACAAGGTCGTCTTGGGAAGTATTGAGAAAATTTGATAATTATACTCCTTTGAAGAAAGACATCGACCATGTTCTAGAAGAAATCAAGAACAACGTGGAATTAAGATGGCCAGAGAAAATGAAAGCAGACCCTGACAGGAGGAATAAGGCAAAATATTACGAGTTTCACAAAGATCATGGCCATATGACCAAAAATTGCATAGCTCTTCAGAATGAGATTGAAACACTCATCAGACGAGGAAAACTGGCAAAGTATGTTGATCGGAGGAATGATAGAAGAAACAACGACCGAATAAGAGAGAGGTCTAGATCTCCTCGTCGAGCAGAGGAGAACAAGAAAAGAGACCATGAAGTTGATCCAGAAGATGATCCCGATCTTCCCAAGAGACCAAGGCATCCAGAACGTGAGGTATTTTCAATACGCTTTGGGTCATTTGACTGTAATGTTATTACAGGTGGAGATGCAGGAGGAGGAGACCTTACTGCCGAAAGAAAAGCTTATCTCTGTGAGGCTCAAGCTTGCTCACACATTCAACGAATAAATTTAGCTGAAGAGGATCGCCCGAGAAAGGTAAACAAAGAGAAATTGGTCATTGGCTTCTCAAAGAACGACCTCGCAGGTGTTCTATATCCTCATGATGACCCATTGGTGATCAAAATGAGGATGAAGGAGGTAATGATTTCAAGAGTACTGGTCGTCAATGGTTGCTCGGCAGACATCATGTTCTACTCGTGCTTCGACAGTTTAAATCTAAAGCTATCTCAACTAGAGCCTTATCATAGACCCCTCCTCAGTTTTGCTGGCGAGAAAGTATTTCCACTTGGGACGATCAAATTGGACATATTCATTGGTACGTGGTCTGCTTGTCGAACAGAAAGAATACGTTTCTTCGTGATGGATAAGAATGTCCAATCATCATACAATATCATTATGGGAAGAGTAGGATTGAAGAAGTTCGAGGCTGTACCATCTACGGTACATCAATGCCTAAAATTTCCAATAAATTTTGGAGTAGGAGTTGTGAAAGGTGATCAGAAAATAGCTCGGGAATGCTATTATTCATCCGTCGAGCAAGAGGAACTAGAGGAATCAAGGAAAAAGATGACTACCTATCAAGTGGATGAAAGTGTAGAAATTGAAACATTGGATCCTAGAGATGAGTCGCAACTTGTGAAGGGTCAAGTGGTGGAAGCTACTGAAAACATCATTCTGGACGACGAACACCCTGAGCGAACTACTCAAGTAGGTTCGTCGTTGGAGGCCTCACTAAAACAAAAATTGATAACTTTCATAAGAAGCAGAAAGCAAACTTTTACGTGGAGTCATGAGGATATGCCCGGGATAGACCCAAATTTCTTATGTCACGAGCTCAATGTGAATAAGGAGATCAAGCCTGTGAAGCAGAGAAGAAGAGTATTCAGTCCCGAGAAGAATCAAGCTATACAGGAGGAAGTCGAGAAGCTCCAGAAAGCTTGCTTCATTGAAGATGTTAAATATCCAGACTGGTTAGAAAATGTGGTGATGGTGAAAAAGAAGAACAACAAATGGAGGATGTGTGTAGACTTCATCGACCTCAACAAAGCATGCCCAAAGGATCACTTTCCACTTCCCCGAATTAATCAACTGGTGGATGCTACCTCGGGACACGAGTTGCTGAGCTTCATGGATGCTTATTCTGGTTACAACCAGATTAAAATGAAACCTGAAGACAGGGAGAGTACTTCTTTCATTACCCATAGGGGAACTTATTGTTATAATGTTATGCCTTTTGGTTTGAAAAATGCAGGTGCGAGGCTGATGAATAAAGTCTTTTCTGAACAAATTTGTTGCAATATGGAAGTCTATGTTGACGATATGCTGACAAAGAGCAAGAAAGTTGCTGATCATCTAGTTGACTTAAGCCAGACCTTTGATCAACTAGATAAATATCAAATGAAGTTGAACCCGACGAAGTGCACATTTGGAGTACGAGAAGGTATGTTTCTCGGGTACATTGTCAATCAGCGAGGCATTGAAGCTAACCCTGAAAAGATCAAAGCTCTGTTAGGGCTGCGATCCCCAATGACGAAGAAAGAGGTGTAAAGTCTTACAGGACGAGTAGCAGCACTCAACAGATTTGTATCGCGAGCAACTGATCGATGTCTCCCATTCTTCAAGACGCTCCGAAATACTTTTGAGTGGAATGATCAATGTGAGAAGGCTTTCCAAGACTTGAAGAAATATTTGGGAGCACCTCCACTGTTATCCAGGCCAGTGATGGGAGAAAAATTATACTTGTATCTGGCAATGTCCGAGAATGCAGTCAGTTCGGCATTGATAAGAGTGGAGAATGGAGTACAAAAACCAATCTACTACACAAGTAAGGCCTTTCGAGGAGCAGAGATCAGATATCCAAGGATGGAAAAATTGGCACTAGCATTGATTGAGCCAAGTAGAAGAATGAATCCATACTTTCAGTCTCATACTATAGTAGTATATACTGATATGCCATTGAGGCAAGCCCTTCATAAACCAGAGAAATCAGGAAGACTGATGTGCTGGGCAATAGAACTTGGTGAATATGATATAGTTTATGAACCCAGATCATCGCTAAAAGGGAAAGCTGTAGCAGATTTTATAGCAGAGTTCACCTATCCTGATACCCCCGAGGAGCAAAATTTGCTCGCTGATCAACCTGTGGATGTTACAAGATCATCAAATGCAAGACCATACCAACTTCGCTTGGTAAAAGGGCAAGTAGATGTTACAGGATCATCAAATTCAAGCCCAGACCAGCTCAGGTTGGTAAAAGGGCAAGAAAAGATGATCGACAAACAGCAAGAAAAATCAGGAGATGGTGAAAGGAAGCAACAAATTTTCCACTGAGGAACTTTGTCAGATCAGAAATTTGAAGACGAGTTACCTATATGGAGTCTTTATGTGGATGGTTCATCTTGCACTACAGGATGTGGCGCATGGATAATTTTGAGCAGTCCGGACGAGGTCGACATGGAATACGCCCTACGTTTCCAATTCAAAGATTCGAATAATGAGGCTGAATATGAAGCCATGATTGCAGGTCTTAGTTTGGCAAAAACCATGGGGGTGGAATAAGTTATTGTCTTCAGTGATTCGCAACTGGTCATAAATCAAATAATGGGAGTATATGCAGCCAAAGGAGAATTAATGATCAGATATCATGCAAAGGCAAAGGAACTGGTGTCGGAATTTGCTGCTATTCAGCTGGTCGGAATACCAAGAATGGAGAATGCGAGAGCAGACGCCCTAGCTCGATTAGCATCAGCTACTCGTACCGAGCTATGAAGAACAATCCCAATTGAAGTTATAGCTGGTCGGAGTATAGATGAAGATCTGACGATGAACTTTATTACCCTCGATTTAGGATCATCATGGATGGATCCCATCAGGGCATATATTGAGAAAGGGGAATTACCAACTGACAAACTTGCAGCCAAGAAACTGAAGTTTAAGTCTGCTCGTTATGTACTGACCAACGGTATTCTATACAGATGAGGAGTTATAGCAGGTTTGCAGAGATGTGTGCATCCCACCGAGGTGAAAATTTTAATTGAAGAGGTCCATGAAGGGTCCTGTGGAGCCCATGTAGCAGGTCGGACTCTTTTGCAAAGGGTGATGACACAAGGATACTACTGGCCAACGATGAGGGCTGATTGTATAGACTATGCTAAAAAATGTGACAAGTGTCAGCGCTTCTCTTCCATTCGAATAAATCCCCAAGCATTATTGACACCCATTACTTCCCCTTGGCCATTTGCCATATGGGGAATAGATTTGGTCGAGCCACTGCCAACGACCAGGGGAAGATTTAAGTATCTCGTGGTCTCTGTGGATTATTTTACTAAATGGGTTGAAGCTGAGCCTCTCATTGATATGACGTACGATAAGGTGTACCAATTTATTTGGAAGAACATCATTTGTCGATATGGACTTCCTCGTGCCTTCATCACAGACCATGAAACACAATTTGACAACGAGGAGTTCGCTGCCTATTGTCATCAGTCAAATATTTTGAAGATCCACTCAGCACCAGGCCATCCTCAAAGCAATGGACAAACTGAAGTGACAAACAAAACGGTGCTGAATGGCTTGAAGAAAAGACTGGATGATGCGAAAGCAAATTGGATCAACGAGTTACAATCAGTACTATGGGCTTACCGAACTACTCCCCGAGTAGCAACAGGGGAATCTCCATATATTCTAGCATTTGGAAGTGAAGCTGTTATACCTGCCGAGTTGGGCCTCCCAACACACAGGGTACTGAATTTCAATTCCCCTGTCAGCTACTTAATGAGAAGATTGGATTTAGACATGCTCGAGGAAGTTAGAGAAGAAGCATTCATCAGGAATGTTGCATACCAACAACGAACAACTTTTTTCTACAATAAGAGGGTGAATAAGTACGACCTGAAAGAAGGAGACTATGTGCTAAAGAAGGTGATTCAAAAGCACAACAAACTGGAGGCAAACTGGCATGGACCATACCGAGTTACAGAAGTTGTCCGACCAGGAACTTACCTAATAGCAACTTTAGAGGGGGAGGAGTTTAAGAATGGATGGAACGCAGAGCACCTGTGCAAGTATTATCAGTAATGTAAACTCTCATGTAATGCAGTTTCATCAGTATGAATAAAGCGACAATGTTTTGCCCAGTTCTTTCCTTTTATTGGAAATTTTTTCGGAATACTAGTGCTACACACTACTCAGCAAAACTCGGACTACTCTACTCAAATGTATTCCTACGGGAAGTAAAACTATTCCTAAAAATGCCAACTTATGTTGGTTAGGAAATGTATTCCTAAAAATGCCAACTTATGTTGGTTAGGAAGTAAATGTATTCCTACGGGAAGTAAAACTATTCCTAAAAATGCCAACTTATGTTGGTTAGGAAATGTATTCCTAAAAATGCCAACTTATGTTGGTTAGGAAGTAAATGTATTCCTACGGGAAGTAAAACTATTCCTAAAAATGTTAACTTATGTTTGTTAGGAAATGTATTCCTAAAAATGCCAACTTATGTTGGTTAGGAAGTAAATGTATTCCTACGGGAAGTAAAACTATTCCTAAAAATGCCAACTTATGTTGGTTAGGAAATGTATTCCTAAAAATGCCAACTTATGTTGGTTAGGAAGTAAATGTATTTCTACGGGAAGTAAAACTATTCCTAAAAATGCCAACTTATGTTGGTTAGGAAATGTATTCCTAAAAATGCCAACTTATGTTGGTTGGGAAGTAAATGTATTGCTACGGGAAGTAAAACTATTCCTAAAAATGCCAACTTATGTTGGTTAGGAAATGTATTCCTAAAAATGCCAACTTATTTTGGTTAGGAAGTAAATGTATTCTCAAAAACGCCAACTAAAGTTGGTCGGGAGGTAAAATTATTCTAGAAAGTGCCAAAGATGCTCGTAGAGGAAAAATCCACTAACTGTAGTTCGTCAAAAAGGAAAATTTACCGACCTTGGTTGGTCGGAAACATTTTATGAATACGAGAAAGTGATCGAGCAAAATTTTTTATACTCATAACTTTTTAAATTACTACTAAGTTGGTCGAGAAACAAAACATCATTTTTGCCAAGTGACTACCACAAATTCAAATTACTCGACAATAAGTTGATCGACAAATAACACAATATTGTTATCTTTTTAACAGATACACATGCACAGATGTAAAGTTTTACAAAACAATAGCAGTCAAGATTTGCAAATAAAATTATTTCATTAAATATAGAACAAAATACATCAAGAATGAAATGCAAATTTATTACATCAATATTCCTATTCTAGTGGTTTCTTCCCCTCTGCTTTTGAAACAGGTTCCTCGCCAGCAGGTGGATCATTTAAAGTAAGAGCAGAATTTATTAAGTTAAGATCTTTTAACATCCTGATATTTATCACAGATGGTCGATCTAGTAGATGCTCGGGACGAGATATCTCGACATTAGAATGGAGATTGTAATCGCTGAGGTATTTGGAAATCAGACATCGAGGGATGGCCCGAGCAGGGATCCAACTCATATCAAGCTTGAATGGTGGCACTGGTAGGTCGAGCAGTCTAGGATTATGGTAATCCCACAGGTAATGACCCTGTTCCAGTTGCAGCACACCTAAGGCATTCAACCATCCCTGTTTGTAGCCCTCATAATTTGCATTTTGGATACGATTGTCCAAGTGGTAGAGAGCCTCATTGTAGCCAGCCATCCAGAACTCTCTGGGCTGCTTGTGGAATTGATATGTCAATCTTTCCAGTTGCTCGTGGAGATTTTTTATGAAAAGCTCTTTATTCTCCAAAGTAGATTTCTGTGCAGAAAGCTGCTCGTCCAAACTCCTGACCTTCTTAGACAGCTCAGCTAATGCCTGGCTCTTTGCCATCAGTTGGAAGGCCTGGTTCTCTAGAGCAGATTGAGTCCTCTGTTCTTCGACAGAAACCCGAGAAGCTCTTGCTCGTCCGCGAGGAGCTCTTGCTCGTCCCCGAGAAGATGTAGAAGGGACAGTTCTCTTCAAGGTCTCCAATTTGTCCCTCAGGTTGGCGTTTTCAACCTCCAAGAAAGAGAATCCCTCATCGTTCACAGGAACCAAAGCATTTGAGGTGGAGGCAACAGATTTTAATTGTGATACTTTTCTTTGCAAGTTGTTATTTTCTTACTCCAACAACTCGGCTATTTGCCTGTGCTCCTCGACCTCGGCTTTCAAAGTTCTTTCCCTCACATCGTAAGCAGCAAATCGTTTATCATATCCCTTGTCGGCAATGATTTGTTGATACTTCTTCTCGTACCCCTCGTGCAAAAGGGCAGTGGATTCCTTATATTGTTGCTGAAGTTCTTTAAGAGTGCCTTGGAGATCCTCAATCATATCATAATAAGCTACATTATTGGTCACTTCACGATCAAGCAGACACTTCAAATATTGGTGGGCTTCAATTGCCTGTTCCGAAGCATCTTGGCCGAGGATGTCGACGATTTGTGCTGCACTCAGATCTGTGTGACCAGCCTTAAAATATTCATTACATTTCCGTAACAGCTTTGTATCATGAACAGACAATAATTCCATCCTGGCCAGAAACTAGTAGAGGAAGAAAAAACAATAATTAATAAGAGTACCAACAGAGCATGAAGAGGAGAAACAACAGTATGCATAAACAAAAGTTCAAATTTTATTATATCACAAAGTTCAGAGTTACATGTTCAGGGTTACATTTGACAAAGAAAAATAAAATAGAGAGAAACCCGAACAACTCTACACCTTTCCTTGTCTCCCAAAACTTTCTCGGGAGGCTGGGACGAGGAGGTAGGCTGCTCGGAGGGAACATAAAGTTGCTCGAGGAGCGCTGGAAGTTGCTCGGATGAAGTAGTGAGTTGTTGAAGTTCCTCGTTAGTAGGCTGGATGGTTGGGGGATGAGAAACTTGATCTCCCATCACCATGGAAGACTCCTTAGAGGCAGCTTCGTCCTCTTCTTCGTCTTCAAGAGTTGGAGGGGGACCAGGGATATGCCGCTGAAATAGTTCAGAAGTTTCATCAACTTTCATCTCTTGTAGAGTAGCGACCCACCCATCTCTAAAGTATTTGAGGCTGCCATATTCTACTTGCGATATCATGGCAGCCAAGCCTTTGTTCCACCCTTTATCCCAGCCAGCGCTGAAAGATTTCTTCACAGCCAATTTCCTCTTTAACTTCTCCGAGGAAAGCTTCTCGGACAGAAGATTTTCAGTATCCTTTAGTTTATTCTCAACTTCCTCCTTTTTCTGACTTACTTCCCGAAGTTGACCCAACTCCTCCTCAGCAACCTTGAGCTTATTTTCAAGCTCCCCAACATTTTTGAGCTTCCCTTCGAGCTCTTTATTCTTCTTCTCCAAATCATTTATTTTTTTCTCCAACCCCTTGGAGATTTCAACAACTTGACCCTTCTCCTGCTCGGTTGAGGTAAGTTTCTTCTCCCAAGCAGCCTTATCAGCATCATGCTTCTGACGAGAATCTTCCAAAGACCGCGTCAGACCCATCAGAGCTTCCTCCACACCAGATGAGGAGATTGAAGCTTTAATAGCTTCATCTTTCTTCAAAATTGTGTTAAAGCAGCTCACCAACTGTGAAAAGAAAATAAAAGCAAGTCAGAGATAGATATAACAAGGGAAAGATGAAAAGTTCAAAACAATTAGACTTACAGAAGCAATATGGCGAGCAGCCAATGAGGTAACCATGTCCCGAGAAAGGTTTTCTTCAATACCTTGGATCTCGGGAATGATCCAAGTCTTCACCGAGCTCATGGCATAGCTCGAGGGAACAAAAGTAGGAATACCAGTTCCAGTAGTTGGGGGCTGAGAGATGGTTTCAGCCAAATTGATCGAGGAGCTCTTCTTCAGCTTCCTCGGGGGAACATGAATAGTTTCGACCAAGGAGGAACTCTTGGTCGGTGATATGACAATCACTTCTTTTGGAGCATTAGTCTTGCTCGGGGCCGCTTCTCGGTAAGCTTCACGACAGCAGCCGGAGGGGCTGCATCAATTTTCTTTTTCCCTTCTGGGACATCATGTTTACTTCTTTTTGCCTCTCGAGCACCAGAGGTAGGTTTCTCAAAAAGTGTGGGAGGTCTTCTTTTCTTCATCCTTTCACTCAAAGGAATATGTGATTCAGGCGAAGAACTTGTAGAGGCTGGTATTGGTTCTGCGTCGCTTATCACCAGACGAGCAGTGAAAGAGGAGGTGTAACTCTTGTACTGCAACAAATATGAAGCTGGCCTAATGTGCTCGTCGGCAACAGTTTGATGCAAACTCCAGATAAGTTTTAAATTCCTTATATTAACGTCTGCCTCTTTTGGGGATTTTCTTTTACTGTCAACTGCAAATAAATAAACATTAAAATATCAGTGACACATTTTATCAAACATAAAGGAAGCATAATTTCAAAATAAATAAAATGAAATAAAAATAACCTATCCCATTGCCATAGGGAGGGCATCTGGAACCCTGATACACTTCATCTCCAGATAAAGGAGCATATTGCCAATTTTTTATAACAACTCCGTGCTCAAAATAGTCCCTATTGGCATCCAGGAGATTGACCACTAAAGCCCTATTTAAAAATCTAGTTTTTAAATAAAAAGTATTATCACCAACAGCCCATCTATAACAAAACATGATTTCTGGAATTCCTATACGAGTTCCATGAATTTGATTTAGTCTATGAACCCCATTAACTATTCTCCATGTATTGGGGGCTATTCTTGCAGGAACAACGTCAAAATATTGACAGAATTCCAGACATAAAGGATTTGGCGGAAAAGAAAAACCACACTCAGCAACAAAGAGACTGGGGAACCAATGTCCCTCAGCCAAACGAAAATAGTCGGAAGGCTCAGAAAGCTCTTCCAAAATAACCCAGGAGGGAATAAAGAAATCAAAGCGAAATTTATTAATCAATTCTACAAGATAAACCATGATGAAAGAAGGAAATGAAGAAGAAGGAAGAAGATCTTATAGAAAAAGAGTGGATCTGTTGACAACGAACGATGAAAAGGATGAACGCACAAGAGAGTAAGACAATGGAAAATTTGAAGATACAAATTTGAAAAAGTAGAAGACGATGGGATTGTCTGTGACGCTTAAATACTCTGCCTTGGGAAAAGGTAAAAGTAATGATTACAAAAAGAGACGGCTACATTACCGGCGGCTAAAAAGACAAAAATGGCACGGGAATCAAAGCGAGTAGAAAAATTCAAAAAAGATCGATTCTACGAATTTGGAAGGAGAAATAAATACAAAAGACTCCTAAATTTCAGGATGACCATTTAAAACCATCATATTTCGAGAAAGAATGTTCCACACTCCTCAAATTTTGAACTATGAAACATTGGGGGCTTCTGTTGATACCAAATTTAGTCTGTTGACATGGCTCAATTGAGTGAAGACACGTGGCAATCTACGTGGCAACAACAAACACTTCCGAGAAACTCAGACTCTCCGAGGAACCATACTACAACGAGGAACACTGCTTCCCCGAGGAACTCAGACGCTCCGACCAACAAGAACTCTACGAGGAACTTCTGAGTACCGATCAACTTTTGAGTACGGAGTAGCTTAGGCGGTCCAAGCTGCACCTCGAACAAAGCATTAATAGCAGGATAACCAACAGTTTGACTGTTCATTAAATGCTTATGCTTATCATTCAGATGTATACACTTAAGGGGCATTGAATGTATTACCCTTTCACATGTACAGCATTGAATGTATTACCCTTTCACATTACAGCCTTAGGGCTATAAATACATTGTATTACCCTCATTGTAGGGGGATCGGAATTTCTTGATAAAACTTGTAATCGAGAATTTCCAAAAGAGTCATCAATAACAGAAACAGTGGACGTAGGCCATTCTTATAAGGCTGAACCACTTTAAAACTTCTTTGTCTCATTTATTTTATCTGTGATTAAATAATTAGATATAATCTAATTTTTTACATCAACAAGTATACTATAATATTATTTAGTAATATTTAGTATACTATAATATTTATTATATAATATTTAGTATACTATAATATTATTTAGTATACTATAATATTTAGTATACTAAATATAATATAATATACTAAATATTATTATTACAATATATATTTAGTGTATATGAATATATTATGAATATATATTATTATATATACAATATTATTATTATTATATATATTTAGTATATATGAATATATTTTGAATATATATTATTATATACAATATATTATCGTTATAATATATATATAATAATATTGTGGTGACAATTAAGTTCAGCACAGATTACAAGAAAAGGCAATCACCAGAACAAATAAAGAACGTAAGGAATGACAATCACACAACACAAAATTTACGTGGTTCAGCAAGAATGCCTACGTCCACGATGGTTATTATTTCTCTTTACTCCGGGGAGTGTTTTACAGGAAAAAATAATACATTCCTTTTGCCCCCATTTGAGGATTTGTTATATACATGTTCATTTCTAGGGAGTGGGGGTGTTGGACTCCCCCACGTCAGTTCATGACCCCTAGAATATCTCCTTATGATATTTTAGGAAATTTGACTGGGTTGCAAGTGAGTTAGTTGAGGCATGAGGCTTCCAGACTTTGGGCCATATTTTATTGGGCTACTCGTCTGGGCCAAGGTGACAAATCGAGGTACCCACAATTGCCCCTAAAGTTTTGGGGCCACAATTTGGGCTCAATAACTTTAAATGATTTGTCATAATAGCATTTTGGTAAATCGTGCAACACTTTTCAAGATTGAAGCGCCCTTTCTGAACTGATTTAGGAGGAAGACTGCCTCGTTACCCGTGCGTTATGATTAGAAATGTTTAAAACATCTCTGGAGAGGTCTTTTCTTGTTGTCGCTTCAAATTTTTTCACACTGTCTAATTTTCTCCAAGATTTCGCTGTTGCTCTCTCATTCCCAGGTATCGTTTTCCAATCTCAACCTTCTCATCATCCTTGCTTGTGACTTTGCCTCGTCCCAAGCTAAGTCTCTACTTCGTAAGTTCTTCTTACTTCTTCTCTTTTCTTTTTCTGTTGAGATTTCTTTGCATCTGCTACTAGGATTTTTATTTTTCAATGACGAAAATAGGCAATAGATCGATATCTGAATTTAGGAAGTTTTATAACATTCCAAATTGGGTAGACATTGAGTGTGCCCCTGTCCCTCGTAATGTTAGAGAGGTTGAAGATGGTCACTGGATTCATGCTCTCTTATTGTCCCAAGGAGGTCTTACCTTTCACCCAAGTAATTTATTTTTGCACTTTTTTAGTTACTTCAATATAGTCCCTGCACAGTACTCACCCAATGTCTGGAAAACTGTTAATGGTGTGCATAGAACAAATCAGCTCTATGACACCAATCTAGGGCTTGCTGAGATCTGCTTCTGCTATTATTTTTCTCGAACAAGCTCTGGTCTTCTTTACCTCAAGGCCAGGAGTCATGATAGGGTATTGGTAGTGAATTTACCTGATTCCCATAAGGATTACTGGCATGAGGGGTTTATGGCCAAAAACTGGCAGTTTTCTCCCCATGATGAAGGATCGAGGCCTGGTAGATTTGTGATTCCCTTTTACGGGGAGGAATTCATAGGTAGGAATACCTTTTGTTTTGCCGATTGATCCTCTGTTCATGCATGTTTTTCTCATATTTTCCTCGCTTTCTTTTCAGTGAAGATAAAAAACTCGGAGCCTGCTCTCAGCGAGATCCGAGCTCCTGAGTTGGTCAAAGCCTGGAAAATCAGGGAGCTCTTGGCTGACGGTGAACACCCTCGATCAGTGTCATTCCTTCTGGAATATAAGAACGTTGGGTCCAGTTATATTGCGCGACCTGTGGATAGCGTTCTGTAGCTAGACATCACCGAAGAGGTTACCGCTGATCCCATCCAATTGGACAAAGAGGAAAGCAAATCTGGTGAGGAGAGTGGGGGTACTAACAGGGCCGATGCTGAAGGTAATTCACTACACCAAAACTGGCGATTGGTCATGGCCAAAATCCCTGACCAAAGCTGTGGGTCGCGGACTTGGGCCGTGACCATTTCCGTGGGTCGCGGCCCAAGTCCGTGACCAAAAAATGGTCACGGCCGAGAGGGGTCACGGCAGATGGTCACGGACTTAGGCCGTGACCCATGTCGTGACGGGTCGCGACCCTCATCCGTGACCCAAAACCATGACAAATTGGTCGTGGCCAAAGTCCGCTACCCACAACCGTGACAAAAAAATTTTAAAAAAAATAGTCGTGTCCCTTATCCGTGACCTACAACCATGACAAATTGTTCGCGGCCAAAGTCCGTGACTCATTATCGTGACAAAAAAATATAAAAAAAATTGGTCGCGGTCCTAATCCGTGACCCACAACCGTAACAAATTGATCGCGCCCAAAGTCTGCGACCCACAACCGTGAAAAAAAATAAAAAAAAAATGGTCGCGGCCCAAGTCCGTGATCCACAACCGTGACGAAAAAAATGGTCGCGAACTTTGGCCGCGACCATTTTTATGCGTGACGAAAAAATAAAAATGGTCATGGACAAAGTCCATGACCATATTAACTATAATTTAAAAAAATGTATTTTTTTTATCCAATCCTAAAACTGGGGGTCCTGTGAGTGCACCATCAGTTGCTACGTGTAACGTTTGATGCGTACGAGGTGTTACAAATATTTATTACTGGCAAAACAATAAAATAAATCACAAATTGCAAATCAAGAACGTTGTTAATAAAAAAATATATATACAAACTTATAAATATTACACGTCTTAATAATTCACAGACCAAAAAAAAAATGGGCAGAGTTTCATCTATTTTCTTGACATTCCAAAACCTATAAATGTAAAACCTACTTATTATAAAGCCTGCACGGCCATAAAATTCAACAATCAAATTATAAAAGCCTGCACGGCCATAAAAATAAACAATAAAAGCCCGCATGGCTGACAAAATCCTGATTGTCCACAACATATAAACAATCTTCATGGTGTAAACCATTGCCTCCTTTGTTTGATCCGCGAGGAAAAATCCTACAAATGATAGGATACATAAAAAAAATATCAGTAACCAAGTAGTTTTACAAAAAATTTAATCAAGCTGAAAAATTGCATATATGAGTTAAAATTATCAGTAACCAAGTAGAAATATATAAATTATCGTCGTATTCTCAAACCGTGAGTCCCGCGGCTATCGGGTTAGTTCCTACGAGTTATATTGGTCCCGTGGGAGGTGTCGGTGCCACCCACGGCGTCGTTCGAGGGCTGTTTTGGATTTTCACCCTCTAACGCCATGTTTTTAAGCCTAAGCCTAGAAATATGCAAATTACCGTTGTGTTCTCAATCCAGGAGTCCCGCGACTGCGTGGTCAGTTTCTACGAGTTACATTGGTCTCGTGGGAGGTGATGGTGCCACCCACGGGGCCGTTCGGGGGTTATTTCGAGTTTTCACCCTCTAACGCCATATTTTTAAACGTAAGTCTAGAAATATGCAAATTATCATCGTATTCTCAAATCGGGAGACCCGCGACTGCGGGGTCAGTTCCTACGAGTTACATTGGTCCCGTAGGAGGTGTTGGTGCCACCCACGGGGCCATTCGGGGGCTGTTTTGGGTTTTCACCCTCTAACGCCATGTTTTTAAGCCTAACTCTAGAAATATGCAAATTATCATCATATTCTCAAATCGGGAGACCCGCGGCTGCGGGGTCAGCTCCTACGAGTTACATTGGTCCCGTGGGAGGCGTTGGTGCCACCCACGGGGCCGTTCTGGGGTTGTTTCGAGTTTTCACCCTCTAACGCCATGTTTTGCTTGAGTCTAGAAATATGCAAATTATCGTCGTATTCTCAAACCGGGAGTCTCGCGATTGCGCGGTAAGTTCATACGTGTTACATTGGTCCCGTGGGAGGTGTTGGTTCCACCCACGGGACAGTTCGGGGGTTGTTTCGAGTTTTCACCCTCTAACGCCATGTTTTTAAACCTAAGTATAGAAATACGCAAATTGTCATCGTATTCTCAAACCGGGAGACCCACGGCTGTGGGGTTAGTTCCTACGAGTTACATTGGTCTCGTGGGAGGTGATGGTGCCACCCACGGGGCCGTTCAGTGGTTGTTTCGAGTTTTCACCCTCTAACGCCATGTTTTTAAGACTAAGTCTAAAAATACGCAAATTACCGTCGTATTCTCAAACCTTTGAGACCCGCGACTGCGGGGTCAGTTCCTACGAGTTACATTGGTCCCGTGGGAGGTGTTGGTGCCACCCACGGGGCCGTTCGAAAGTTGTTTCGAGTTTTCACACTCTAAAGCCATGTTTTTAAGCCTAAGTCTAGAAATAATCACCTTTTAACGCCATGCTTTGCTTAAGTCTAGAAATACGCAAATTACCGTCGTATTCTTAAACCAGGAGACCCTGGTAGCGGGGTCAGTTCCTACGAGCTACATTGGTCCCGTGGGTGGTGTTGGTGCCACCCACGGGGCCGTTCGGGGGTTGTTTCGACTTTTCACCCTCTAACGCCATGTTTTTAAGCCTAAGTCTAGAAATACACAAATTATTGTCGTATTCTCAAACCGGGAGTCTCGCGGTTGCGCGGTAAGTTCCTACGAGTTACATTGGTCCCGTGGGAGGTGTTGGTTCCACCCACGGGGCAGTTCGGGGGTTGTTTCGAGTTTTCACCCTCTAACGCCATGTTTTTAAGCCTAAGTCTAGAAATATATAAATTATCATCGTATTCTCAAACCGGGAGACCCACGGCTGTGGGGTCAGTTCCTACGAGTTACATTGGTCTCGTGGAAGCTGATGGTGCCACCCACGGGGCCATTCGGCGGTTGTTTCGAATTTTCACCCTCTAACGCCATGTTTTTAAGGCTAAGTCTACAAATACGCAAAAAACTGTCGTATTCTCAAATCGGGAGACCCGCGACTGCGGGGTCAGTTCCTATGAGTTACATTGGTCCCGTGGGAGGTGTTGGTGCCACCCACGGGGCCGTTCGGGGGATATTTCGAGTTTTCACCCTCTAACGCCATGTTTTTAAGCCTAAGTCTAGAAATAAGCAAATTACTGTCGTATTCTCAAACCGGGAGACCCGCGGCCGCGGCGTCAGTTCCTGCGAGTTACGTTTGTCCCGTGGGAGGTGTTGGTGCCACCCACGGGGCCGTTCGGGGCTGTTTCGAGTTTTCACCCTCTAACGCAATGTTTTGCTTAAGTCTAGAAATACGCAAATTACCGTCGTATTCTCAAACTGGGAGACCCGCGGCTACGGGGTGAATTCGTACGAGTTACGTTGGTCCCGTGGGAGGTGTTGGTGCCACCCACGGGGCCGTTCGGGGGCTGTTTCGAGTTTTTACCTTCTAACGCCATGTGTTAAGCCTAAGTCTAGAAATATACAAATTACCATCGTATTCTCAAACCGGGAGACCCGCGGCTGCTGGGTCAGTTCCTACGAGTTACGTTGGTCCCGTGGGAGGTGTTGGTCCCACCCACGGGGCCGTCCGGGGGCTGTTTCGAGTTTTCACCTTCTAACGCCATGTTTTAAGCCTAAGTCTAGAAATACGCAAATTACTGTCGTATTCTCAAACTGGGAGACCCGCGGCTGCGGGGTCAGTTCCTACGAGTTACGTTGGTCCCGTGGGAGGTGTTGGTGCCACCCACGGGCACGTTCGGGGGCTATTTCGAGTTTTCACCCTCTAACGCCATGTTTTTAAGCCAAAGTCTAGAAATAAGCAAATTACTGTCGTATTCTCAAACAGGGAGATCCGCGATCGCGGGGTCAGTTCCTGTGAGTTACGTTTGTCCCGTGAGAGGTGTTGGTGCCACCCACGGGGCTGTTTCGAGTTTTCACCCTCTAACGCAATGTTTTGCTTAAGTCTGGAAATACGCAAATTACCGTCGTATTCTCAAACTGGGAGACCCGCGGCTGCGGGGTCAATTCCTACGAGTTACGTTGGTCCCGTGGGAGGTGTTGGTGCCACCCACGGGGCCGTTCGGGGGCTGTTTCGAGTTTTTACCTTCTAACGCTGTGTTTTAAGCCCAAGTCTAGAAATATGCAAATTACCATCGTATTCTCAAACCGGGAGACCCGCGGCTGCGGGGTCAGTTCTTACGAGTTACGTTGGTCCCGTGGGAGGTTTTGATCCCACCCACGGGGCCATCCGGGGGTTGTTTCGAGTTTTCACCTTCTAACGCCATGTTTTTAAGCCTAAGTCTAGAAATACGTAAATTACCGTCGTATTCTCAAATCGGGAGACCCGCGGCTGCGGGGTCAGTTCCTACGAGTTACGTTGGTCCCGTGGGAGGTGTTGGTGCCACCCACAGGGACGTTCAGGGGATGTTTCGAGTTTTCACCCTCTAACGCCATGTTTTTAAGCCTTAGTCTAGAAATACGCAAATTACCGTCGTATTCTCAAATCGGGAGACCCGCGGCTGCAGGGTCAGATCCTACGAGTTACCTTGGTCCCGTGGGAGGTGTTGGTGCCACCCACGAGGACGTTCGGGGGTTGTTTCGAGTTTTCACCCTCTAACGCCATGTTTTCCTTAAGTCTAGAAATATGCAAATTACCGTCGTATTCTCAAAGAGGAAGACCCGCGGCTGCGGGGTCAGTTCCAACGAGTTACATTGGTCCCGTGGGAGGTGTTGGTGCCACCCACGGGGACGTTCTGGGAATGTTTCGAGTTTTCACCCTCAAACGCCATATTTTTAATCCTAAGTCAAGAAATATGCAAATTATGGTCGTATTCTCAAATCGGGAGACCCGCGGCTGCGGGGTCAGTTCCTACGAGTTACATTGGCCCCGTGGGCGGTGTTGGTGCCACCCACGGGGACGTTCGGGAACTCTTTCGAGTTTTCACCCTCTAACGCCATGTTTTTAATCCTAAGTCAAGAAATATTTAAATTATCGTCGTATTCTCAAACCGGGAGTCACGCGACTGCGGGGTCAGTTCCTACGAGTTACATTGGTCCCGTGCGAGGTGTTGGTGCCACTCACGGGGACGTTTGGGGGATGTTTTTGGTTTTCCCCCACTAACGGCATATTTTTAAGCCTAAGTCTAGAAATATGCAAATTATCGTCATATTCTGTGTACCTTGCTGCTCGTTGCTTCTAGTATTTTCGTTACTTTTGTTGTAATGTTAGGCCCTTGAAATGGATATTGTAATGTGCTTCTAGTACTTTAATTCTAACTATGTTGCTTTCGTTGTAATGTAAGGTTGTGTAATTTTCGGATATATGTTTATGTAATCGCCAATTCTGGATATTATAAGTTTATGTTGATGTCATTATGATATGTATGTATACTAAAAATGTATCATCTCGTGCTACTGAAATATGTATACTAAAAATGTATACTAAAATATGTATACTAAAAATGTATACTAAAATATGTATACTAAAAATGTCAAATCTGGATATTATAAGTTTTTGGATACACTGAAATATGTATACTAAAAATGTATACATATTGTGCTACTGATTCACTGATCTGGTGCTACAGATACCTGGTGCTACATAATGGTAGTGAAATGAAATGTGAGACAAATTAGTTAGTCAATTAAACATGATGCACAGATTATACATGCTGCACAGATTAATTATTTGATGCTAATCTGTTACCTGATGCTACTCAATACTAAAAATGTAGAGATTAGCACCAGATCAGTTATCTGATGCAATAGATTAGCACCAGATCTGTACTCATTAACTGATCAGTTATCTGATGCAATAGTTATCTGAAGCAATAGTTTTATCAGTGATCCGTTACATCAGTGATCAGTTGCATCGATTATACATATTGATCAGTTACATCAGTGATCAATTACATTTACATATTGATCAGTTATATCAGTTATACTACTCAATTATAATACTCATGTATTCTCAATTATACTCAGTTATATTGATCAGTTATACTACTCAGTTATACTACTCAATTATACATGATCAATTATACATGACATGAGATCAGTTATACATGATCAATTATACTACTCATTTATTAGTGATCAGTTATTCTACTGACATAAGTTATACTAACTCATTTATCAGTGACCATTTATTCTACTCAGTTATACCAACTCATTTATCAGTTAGGGTGCTGCACAGATTACAGACATAAGTAAGAAGAGTATGTAAATGGTTCAATTGATCTGATCTGTGCTATCATTTTCTGTGTTAGTATGTAAATGGTTGTGAAGATACCTTTCATTTACTCATTTAAATGGTTGTGAAGATACCCTTCATTTTCTGTGTTCATGTAAATGGTTCATTTACTCATTTATCAGTTATACACTACTCGTTTATCATTTTTTGTGCTTGCATTATACACTACTCATTTTCTATTTTCTGTGCTAGCATTATCATTTTATGTACTACTCTGTTTTCTGTGCTTGCTCTGCATTGTGCTAGCATTTACTC
The DNA here is from genome assembly GCA_949130495.1 of Sambucus nigra. Classification (NCBI taxonomy): domain Eukaryota; kingdom Viridiplantae; phylum Streptophyta; class Magnoliopsida; order Dipsacales; family Adoxaceae; genus Sambucus; species Sambucus nigra. Next base: position 72,192,955 of record OX422222.1, read on the forward strand.
TCTTTTTATACATGCTTAGCAGGAATGCAGAACCAAAACTTTCCACCGCTCCGCCCACCAAAACCACATAGGACCAATGTCGTTCTAGTTGACCTGCGATCTCATAAGGTCGATGGAAATCAAAAGAAATCCCATCTGCGATGGAGCGAGTTAATGGATGGGTTCCTAATCCATTCTCTTTGTGCCCAGGTGCTCGGGGGCATCAGAGGGTTGACAATGGTTTCACTGTCGCCCAGATAAAAGTCGTAATAGATATTGTTGAAGTCGTAATAGATACGTATTTTGGATTTAAACTTAATGGGCTAGCTCATTACGTCTTTATATGCAGTCGTAATGTAAATTATGGTATTAATGATATTTGACAAGACAGTCTTTTTTCCACACACTGTATTACCCATATGTAAGTCTAGATATTTTCACATAATCATCGTATTCTCAAACCGGGGGTCCCGTGATCGTGAGGTCAGTTCCTACGAGTTACATTGGTCCCAAGCGAGGTGTTGGTGCCACTTACGAGGCTGTTCGGGGGCTGTTTCGGGTTTTCCCCAACTAACGCCATGTTTTTAAGCCTAATTCAAGAAATATGCAAATTATCTTCGTATTCTCTAACCGAGGGTCCCATGATCGCACGGTCAGTTCTTACGAGTTACATTGGTCCCGGGCGAGGTGTTGGTGCCACTCACGGGACCGTTCGGGGGCTGTTTTAGGTTTTCCACCACTAACGCCATGTTTTTAAGCCTAAGTCTATAAATATGCAAATTATCATCGTATTCTCGAACCGTGGGTCCCATGATCGTGCGGTCAGTCCCTATGTGTTACATTGGTCTCGTGAGAGGTGTTGGTGCCTCTCACGGGACCGTACGGGGCTGTTTCGAGTTTTCACCCTCTAACGCCTTGTTTTCAAGCTTAAGTCCTTATATTTTCAAATTATCATCATATTCTCAAACCGGGAGTCCCGTGATCGCGTGGTCAGTTCCTACGAGTTACATTGATCCCATGAGAGGTGTTGGTGCCTCTCAGAGGACTGTACAGGGGTTGTTTCATGTTTTCACCCTCTAATTCCTTGTTTTCAAGCTTAAGTCCTCATATTTTCAAATTATCATCGTATTCTCAAACCGAGAGTCCCATGATCGCACAGTCAGTTCTTACGTGTTACATTGGTCTCGTGAGAGGTGTTGGTGCCTCTCACGGGACCGTACGGGGGTTGTTTCATGTTTTCGCCCTCTAACGCCTTGTTTTCAAGCTTAAGTCCTCATATTTTCAAATTATCGTCGTATTCTGAAACCGGGAATCCTGTGATCGCGCGTTCAGTTCCTACGAGTTACATTGGTCCCGTGAGAGGTGTTGGTGCCTCTTACGGGACCGTACGGGGGTTGTTTCGTGTTTTCACTCTCTCACGGGTTCGTTTGCGGGATGTTTCGGGTTTCTCCCCTCTAACGCCATGTTTTTAAGCTTATGTCTAGACATTAGCAAGTTATCGTCGTATTCTGAAACTGGGAGTCTAAAATATTTTCAACATATTATCCAACAATCAAACCAAAAATTATCCCGTATTCCTTCTAATTATCCCATACTCCTTATAACATACTATCCAACAACAAGCCAACAACCAATAATTATCCAACAACCAAACCAAACCAATAATTATCCCGTACTCCTTCTATCATCTAAAAGATTTAATAGATAATGTATATCAATTATATAACTACTTTAGTTAAATTAAAGAGTACCTGGTGTGTAATGAAGAACTGGTATCTAATTGGTTAGATTTGCAATACGTAAACAATGTGTTATGAAGAACGGGTATGTAAAATTAAAGAAAGTACCTCACAAAACCACTGAAGAATTAGATCTGCTGCCTATAATATGTCGTAGATTTATATATGACGCAGATTTATTCCCCCATTTTAACACCGTAATTCAAACGAACTTGAGCAACCTGCTGCCTATAATATGTAAAGAAAAGTACACAAAGGCAAAGGAGAACAAAAATCTATAATATCAACCAGGTGCCTATAATGTCAATGTAGTTGTGATTATTACACTGCCATTTTAAGGTTTTAAAATACATATCCAATCAAGTTGATCACAACAAATCTCAAACTAAAACAGAACTGTATGAAATCAATATGGCATACATGTCAAGTTAAAATATGAATGAACGAAATCAAGTTGTATTTGTTCCATGTGAAGTTGTAGCCTCCTAATATCTTGACGTAAACGTCAAAAAATGCACATTAATCGCAAGATATGTGATATACTTTTTCATAGGCAAATCAAGAGCACACCCAAAAAATTTAATAACATGTACATTTATCGACACTAGTATCAATTCAATAAATTCAACATAGTATCCAACAACCAAGCCAACAATATCTCACTATAGTAATGTGCACACATGTTCATTTAATTATATTTTCTCAAAAAAAAAAAACAAGACAGGCATATTTTGTCAAAAAAAATACACACATATACAATCTAGGGTTTATTGATATAATCTATACATACACACACATACAATCTAGGGTTTATTAACATAATCTATACATACACACACATACTATTTAGGGTTTACTAAACCCTAATTTTTTTTTTTTTGACATAAATCTATTCATACACACACATACAATCTATACATACACACACATACACACATACAAACATAAATCTACACATACATACACAAAAATTAAGGCTTTAGATAGAAATCAAGAAATCCAAATGAATCAATACATACCAACTGAAATCGATATTAGGCAGGACAAGATGACTGAACAAAAATTCAATAGAAGAATAGAGCAATTTTGGTTTGAAAAAAGGGACAAAATGATCCATATTGGAATTTCCCAAAAACTACCTTAATATCTAAAAGAAGTAAATGCTTCGGCTTTGATGCTCCATCAACTAGCGGCGTTGCAATTGGAGATAATGGTTGAGTAATGTGGAAACAAAAACCTCAAACTTCCTGCATCAATAAAAATATTATTGCACACTTTAAAAGAGGCTCTATAACAGAACAAATTATTGAAGAAGCCTACATTTCTCCAAAACATAGCGAATTCATAGTTGAAGAAAATTTCTATGATGTTGAAGTACATTTCATCTTTGAGAACCACTAAATGGCCCAGCTCTGGACGTAAAGTGGACAGTCTTTGCGTTGCGATGGCGTATGACAGTCTCTGGACGTCAAGTGGACAACCTAAGTGGTACCCATGGTCAGCTAAATAATGTCTCAATCAATTATTATATTTCTAATTTAGACTGGGTGGGCTTACTTCAGTTGATACGACAAACAAAAACTAAATGGAATTAGTTGTATTTTATTTCTAATTTAAATTTGTTAACCCTAAGATGAGAGGTCTCTTAAAAAGGGATCAACAAATTTAAACTTTTTTGTCTCTCCTTAGTTAGTGTTTATATTTCTCTCAGGATCATACGACTAAATTTTTGTGATTTCATGTTTAATTGTTAATCTGCATTCAAATTGGGTGGAAGTCGTTTATCCAAATTACATATAATTGAACCGAAACTATAATTTCAAACTCCAAATACCTTATTTAAAAACACTACCGTCAACTCACAGAACATATAATTGAAACCTCCAAACAACATCGAACATTTTTTTAAAACTAAACTAACATATAAATCAAATGAAAAAATAAATAAACTTTAGTAGAGAAATAGAGAAAGATCATATACATGGATAGTGGTACCTAAAATTACTTAGATTTGTAAAATAGAAAAAAAAATATAACAAATTAGAACACAATACACGATGCACAAATAAAAAATGAGCTCCGAAATAATAGAATTCGAACATTCTATACCCTTGAGAGATCATAATCCAAACTGAGCTTTGAAATAATAAAATTCACCATAACCTAACTATAATTGGACTAATCACCATAACCTAACCTAAATTGAAGCCCAATATATTGAACTAATCACCATAACCTATCCTCATTTTTTATTTGTCCATTCCAAGACCCGATGAGGAGTTACATGACAATAAAGTTAGTTACCATTCCAGTAAATGTGACTGTAATATATACAGTAATTTTTTAAGAACCATGCTCTGGATTAGCAAAACAAAACAAAAATGAAAAAGAAAATTTATTACATGAGCAGATAGACACAAATGACAATTTTTTAAGGTATGTTACACATGAAACTAAATCAATTATAGAAAGTTAATGATAAAACTTACACTAACCAAAACTCAAATGATGTAAATCTGTGCGAATATAATTTCATCTCATAGTCACATCCCATTTTCATTTAATCGAAACTACTCAAGATGATGCCCAATTGACCAACTCCAGTTAAATTACCAGCCAACAACCAAGCAATACCCAAAACGAAACCCTAAATTAGAAACACGATAAAAGAAAGGGCGTACCTGGAAATGGAAAGATGAGAACGAAGATGGAAACCTCTACAGAGCAGCACAAAAATGGGAATCACTCACTCTTTGCACATTTTTGTGCGTGGTAGCATAAAAATGGGAGGCGGCGATGGTCTTTGACGAGAGAGACGGTCCATCAATGATAAGGGACGGGGAAATGAAATATGAGAGGTGCCTTTTTTATTTTAAGAATGACCTGGTCACGACCTAGAGCCATGACCCACCAACCGCGACCAATTAATAAAGCTAAGCTGCGTGGTCTACTGCCTATTGGTCACGGCCCATAGCCGTGACCCATGCCAAGAAATGGTCACGGCTTCCATCCGTGACCCATCTGCGACCATGTTTGGAGGGAATTTTGGCGCGAATTTAGCGCCAAAATGGTCACGATTTGGTCATGGCCTAAGTCCGTGGCCCACAGTGGTCAGGAATTTGGGTCGTGACCACCTCCATAGCATCCATGACTCAGTGTGGTAATGAATATGGTCACACCAAAAATTAAGATGGTCACGGCCCAAGTCCGCGACCAGCTGGTCAGGGACTTGGGCCGTGACCAACTGGGAGTGACCATTCGCAGGATTTGGTGTAGTGATTCCAGCGAGGAGAGTTCTGGTGGTGAAGAATCTTCCAGCTCAGAAGAGGTTTCAGAGGCTCAAGAGTCTTCGAGTGAATTAATTAGTTCTAGTGAGGAAGACATGGCTCCTCTCAGGAAGAATCTGATCCGGAATGATGATGATGATGATGATGATGATGATGATGATGATGATGATGATGATGATGATGATGATGATGATGATGATGATAATGATGATGTGCTTCTGTCTCGTCGGTCGAATAAGAAAAAGTCTGGCAGTGGGGATACTGCCATTGCTTCTTAGTCTACTGCTCATGAGAAGAAGAAGAAGAAGAAGAAGAAGACAGAAGAGGTTTTGCTGAGGGAGAGGGAGAGAAATAAGGATGAGGAGAAAAAGAAGGTGGAGGAGAGAAAGAGAGCAGAGAATGAGAGGAAAGAGAGGGAAGAGGAGAAGAGGAGGGAGGAGGTAAGGAAAAAAGAGGGGTAAGATATTGTGCCCATATCTGCTTTGCCTGAGGGGGCTTTTGTTTCCCTTTCTCCTCAGCTGGTCCCTGCGCTGCTCGAAAGAGAAATTTTACCGAGTGATCGTTAGAAGGCGATGGGGACTGACCAGTTACCTCCGAAGGCGAGTCAGAGGCTAGCCTTGGTAAGTCTTCTTTTTATTCCTTTCTTTCGCAATACTTTGTTCAATACTTCTTTTACTAATGTTTCTCTTCTCTGCGGTTTGTGACCGATTTTGTCGTCCTCTACCGCAGAGGCGATGAGCTGGCGAGGAAGAATACCGAGTTAGAGGCCAACTTGAAAACTACTAATGTTTCCCAAAAGTCTTCTGATTTTGCCCTTATTGAGGCCAATCAAGCGAAGGAGGCGGCGACCAGGGAGCTCGAGGAATTGAGGAGGTCCTATGACTTGGTGTGCTCGAGCAAGTTGGTCATGGTGGAGGAGAACATGGTGCTTGCGAAAAAGGTAAAGAAGGTTGAATCCAAGGCTGCCACCCTTAAGGAAAGCTCGTACAATACTGGATGGGCCGTTGCGTATGAGGATGCTGATGCTCAGATAGGCTACATCAGCCGAATGAACTTTAAAAAGGCTTGGAACAAGGCTCTTCTGGCTGCTGAGGTGGATATCGACTCCCCACTGTTCGACGAATATAATCCTGAGCTGAAGCCTGTGGTGGATGAGGCACCTGCTCCTGCCTCCGACGAAGGCATTCCTGTTGCCCAAACCGTCCCTTCTGGTGTTCCTTCTGACTAGGGGATAGTGATTGCCTCATCTGAGGGAGGTGTTCCTGCTACTGCAGATAAGGGAAAATAACCAGCGACATTGGAGCAAACTGAAGTTGCCAACTAGCCTGCTCTAGGGATCCCTTTGTATTTTTATATTGCTTTTGTTGTTCTTTCCTTTCTTTCACTATTGTACTCGAAACCTTTTCTTTAATGAAATGAAATCTTTTTCCTTTATGCATACTGATTTCTTTGCTCTTTAATGCTTGTATGGCTTGTAGCTGGTTGATGTTAATGAATATATACCTGCCACTTCTCAACTGGGAAGGACTCTTGGTCTTAATACTAGTAACCAACTTCGCCAAGCTTTTGTAAGGATTTTCAATTCCCTGAGGTCAAGGAACCAGAGCTTTAAAGACCAATCGGAACTCATTGCCAAACGGAAGGATAAGCTTCAGGAGATGGAAGAGATTAGTGCTTCCATTCAAGAGGAAGTGAATGCTTTGAGAGCTAAGCTTTTGGATGCCTCCGAGATCAATCAAGTAGGAGAAGTTATTCAATAAGATAATGAAACTCTAAGGAGGGAGCTGCTGCAACTTAGAGAGCACGCACCGAGCGTCACTCGTTAAATTTTATGAGGTTCCTCTTCACTGGTTGGTCCGCGGGCTGGTACAGCACCGAGCGCCACCCCTCAAGTTTTGTGAGGTTCCTCTTCATCGGTTGGTCCGCGAGCTGGTACAGATGTCGGGGGTCCAGCTAAGGAGATAGACAAGCTTCGTTGAGATTTTTGTCGAGCATACGTGATAGCTGCTGGGCTCTAAAGTGATGTCACGCTGCTAAGGCACCAATTCAAGAAAGGTCCTCGGTGAGTATGGGCTGACGATTATGATCAGGGTTGGGAAGATGCTCCAATGAGGTTGGCAGAGTTTGATGAGCTATTCTTTATTAGGGGATGGTTGAATGCTCTCAGGGAGCTGAAATTCCACAGGAACTCAGTCCTCTGGTATCGCCATGAGATCTCCTCCTCGACTCTGATGCCTAACCCTTTCAAAAGGGATGACCAGTGGGTCCCCATAGATGCTATTCCCAGGCATCCACTGGAGCCAGATGCAAATAAAGTAGAGTTGGAGTTAGCTCCTCACCTAGACGACGGCCGAAGAGCACAAGTAGCTGATTACCTTGCTCGGAGACCCAATCCCCAATAGGATTTACTTAATTTATTCAATGTAACTGAGTTGTAACTGCAGTGAAGTAATAAAAAATATTTATGTTTTGGGCGATTCACCGACTAAACATGTGTTGTGTATTTTCTACTTCATTAATTTTTTTTTTATTATCTTGGGCTCGTCGTAGCCGACTAGATTTGATGTGGGTGGAGTTATTTTATTGTGTGAGTCTCCTCCCAGTCCAGTATGCTTATGAGATATCATTCTTCCCTACTTTACCTTTTAGGTCGTGTCATTACACTCCCTTAGGCCTAAGTGTGGCAATGGAGAGGACACACCTGGTGTTGGATGTTCTATTTGATCAGGTTTTCTGAACCAAATATCATTTGGAGACCAATTCGATTTGTCCTAGCTACCTAAGGGTCCCCTGTAGGGCTTCATAAATTGCCAGGGGCAATGCTAAGAGGTTATTCATGTTTGATAATGAAAACCTGAGGAGGGTTACACCGTGCTTTTACATATTGAGTAGGGTGTCTGTCGCTTGAAAAGGATGTGCAAGTTATAAAGTTCATAATAAAAAAAAATTAACACTTCATAGAATGCCACTACCAAATGATCTTTTATTAATAAAAAATAATGAAAAGTGGGTTTCCCATTTCAACAATGTAATAAAAGACCAATATAGAAAACTAGAAGTATAATTTCTTTAGGTTGGACACGTTCCAAGCACGGGGTATCTCCCTGCCCTCCAGCGCTTCTAAGTGATAGGCTCCTTACAGGTTGTCCCTTATAACCTTGAATGGTCCCTCCTAGTTTGGTCCTAGCTTGCCATCTGATGGTTTTACTGCGCTACCAAGAAATTTTCGTAGGACGTAGTCCCCAACTTGGAATGTTCTTAGATTTACCTTTTTATTGTAGTGCTTCGATAGCTGCTACTGGTAGCCTGCTAGTTTCACTAGAGCTAACTCTCTGTATTCCTCAGCCAGGTCAAGTTCAGCTAGTAATGTTGCATCATTTTGGCCTTAGTCGACCAGGGTGGACCTCATGGTTGGGAGGCCAGCTTCTAAAGGGATGATTGCCTTAATTCCATATGTTAGTGCGAATGGGGTTTCCCCAGTTGCTCGACGTGGGGTAGTGCGATAAGACCATAAAATATGTGGCAGCTCGCTTACCCATGCCCCTTTGGCTTGCTCTAATCGTTTCTTGAGTCCATCAATCACTATTTTATTGGAAGCTTCAGCCTGTTTGTTGCACTGAGGGTATGCCACAGAGCTGAAATGGTGCCTGATCCCGTGGTCGTTATAGAAATCCTGGAATAGGCCACTTTCAAACTGGGTTCCGTTGTCAGTGCTGATCGTCCTAGGGATCCCGAAATGGGTAATTATGTTCTTCCATATGAATCTCATTATATCTGGATCTCTGATGTTCTCTAGGGTCTCCGCCTCAATCCATTTGGTGAAGTAGTCTGTCGCGACTAATAAATACTTGTGATTATGGGCAGTGGTAGAAAGAGGGTTGATGATGTCCATACCCCACTAGGCAAAGGGCCAGGGTCTAGTAAGTGATTTTAGGTCACTGGATGGTTGGTGAACCATAAGAGCATGTACTTGACATTTCTCGCATCTGCGAGCATATACCTCATAATCTTTCTGCATGTATGGTCACCAGTAGCCTTCCTTCATTGCTCGAAAAGCTAGCGATCTGCCCCCAATATGGCTCCCACAGATTCCTTTATGAAGCTCTTACAGGACTTGCTAGACGTCCTTCGGGTGAACAAATTAAAGGTAAGGGCCGGTGAAAGATCTTTTATACAGCCTACCCTGAGGAGATAAGTGAAAATGGGCAGCTTTGACTCTTATCTGATGAGTGACCTTCTTATCATCCAGTAGGGCCCCATCTTTCAAATAGTCCCTCAGGGGGTCCATCCAACTGGGTCCTGGTTCAATCTGGAGAACATGGCCCATGTACGGCAGCTAGTTGCTCTGGTTGATACTCGGCTGGGCGAGGAAGTCGATAGGAATTTTTCTCTTTAAGTCAGAGTTAATTGCTGAGCTTAAGGCTGCTAGGGCATCCGCATAACTGTTTTGTCCTCTAGGAAAATATTGGACACTGACTTGCTCGAAGTTAGACATTAATTTATTTGCTAAGGCGAGGTAGGATGCCATTATCCCATCCCTCGCGATGAAGTCTCCGCTTATCTGATTGGAGACCAGTTTTGAGTCGTCGAACACCTGGATTTGCTTTGCCCCCAACGCCTGTGCCTTATGCAGGCTTGCTATTAATGCTTCATATTCTGTTTCATTATTGGAGGCTTCAAATCCCAGCCTGATTCCTTGCTCGAGGATTGTGTCTTCTGGGGTAACGAGCACAATACCTACTCCTGCCCCCTTGGAATTGGAGGCTCCATCAACAAACAGTCGCCACACACCTTGTGTCGAGTGATCTTCCCTTTGACTCACAGATTAAAGTTTGTCGCAAGGATAATCTCCTATAAATTCTGCGATGAATTCGGCAAGGATTTTTCCCTTGATTGCATTCCTTGGATGAAATTGAATGTCAAATCACCCAAGCTCGACCAACCACTTTGATAGTCTTCTGGATAGATTCACTTTTTACAGGACTGATTTAAAGGAGTGTGATGTAAGGACGATGATAGAGTGATCTTCAAAGTAGGGATTTAATTTCCTCGAGGCTACCAATAGTGCAAATGCGAGCTTTTCCAGTGGTAGGTATCTCTGCTCGGCGTCCAAGAGTCTTACTCGTATAGTAAACTAGGTGCTAGATTCATGTCCTCTCGCATACTAGTGGAGAGCTGATAGCGTGGCTGGAGACGGCAAGGTAGAGGTACAAGAATCGTTATCTTAAGGTATTACGAGTAAGGGTGGTTTGCTGAGATAAGCTTTGAGCTCCTCTAATACTTTCGATCAATCTTGGTTCCACTCCATTATTTTTCATTTCTTCATAGCTAGAAGAATGGTTGGCACTTTTTGGATGACTTCGAGATAAATCGATTCAAGGCGGCGAGCATCCCTGTGAGCTTCTGTACGTCTCTTACCGTACGGGGAGGCTGCACCTTGTTGATTGCATCAATCTGGTATGGGTTGGCTTCAATTCCTCTCTTGCTAACCAAGTACCCAAGAAATTTTCATGACTGGACACCGAAGGAACACTTACTCGCGTTGAGCTTCATTCGGTATTTCTTGAGGATTTTAAAGGTTCTCGACAGGTCCGAGAGGCGGTCTTCTTTCTGCCTACTTTTGACGAGCATATCGTCAATTAGACTTCCATGGTATCTCCCATTTGGTCTTTAAACATCTTAGTAACCATCTTCTTGTAGGTTGCTCCTATATTTTTTAGCCCAAAGGGCATAACTTTGTAACAATATAATTCGATGGGGGTGATGAACGATGTCTTGTCTTGGTCTGGTGCATACAGAGGAATCTGGTGGTACCCCAAGTATACGTCTAGGAAACTCATTCTTTCATGAGCTGTTGTGGTGTCCACCAACTGGTCGATCTTCAGGAGAGGGAAACTATCCTTAGGGCACACCCTATTAAGATCAGTGAAGTCAATACAAACTCTTCATTTCCCATTCTCTTCAGAACCACTACTGGGTTGGACAGCCATTTAAGGAATTGAACTTCCCGTATGGATCTTGCATTCAATAACTTCTCTACTTCTTTCTCTACATCCTTGTCCTTATCGAGCGCAGTTCATCGTGCCTTCTGCGCGATAGGCCTAAAAGTCGGGTCGACGTGCAACCGATGACAAACCACACTGGGGGCAATTCCAAGCAGCTCATACGGTTCCCATGCGAAAACATTCAGATTGTTCCTTAATAGTACCATCAATTCTTTCTTTTCTCGATCTGTGAGAGAGGCCCTAATCAAGAACATCCTGTCCTTTTTGTTACCACCGATTATGACCTCTTCCAAGTTTTTAATGACCCGCTCAGAGGGGAGGATCCTGGTCTCCTCTACTCCAGGTCTGCTATTTTGAAGGTATCAAACCTTCTTGTTCCTTAACCTTCTCTTTGGCCTTCTCGACCTTCTTCTCTGGTTTTGGGCGGATGGCTGCTATGAAGCACCTTCTTGCCATCGCTTGATCTCTGTGGATCTCCATCACTCCTCGTTCAGTCACGTACTTGAGTTTCTGATGGTAGGTCGAGGGAACTGCCTTCATCGTATGTAGCCATCATCTATCGAGGATAGCCAGGTAGGGCAAGTCAATGTCGACTACCAGAAACTCGATCATCTTAGAGACACTTCCTGCCCTCACTGGCAGTACGATCTTTCCCAAAGGGATAGTTACTTTCCCTGCAAAGCCAACTAGAGGGACAGTGGCTTCCTTTAAGTCGGCAACGCTTAACTTCAATTTCCTGAACATGTCGAGATATATTACTTCGAATGAGCTTCCTTAGTCGACAAACAACTTGTCGATGTCATAGTTTGCTATCCCGAGTGTAATGATCAAGGCGTCATGATGTAGGGTTCTTACTCCCACTAAGTCTTCATCTGTGAATACGATGTATTTGTTATAGTCGGCGTCATCTGATCGCCGATGCTTTCTCGACTGTGTTTTTGCTGGATCGATTTGAAAAGCTTACATTACTACCGTAAGGTTTTTTACTTCCATTCGGGATGAATTTTCTTGAATCGGCTTTAGATCAGATGCCCCGTGAATCACTACGAGCTCATGGCCGACATCCTCCTTGAGCACTTTATCGGGCCGTTCATCTTCGTTAGCAACAACCTTCTCTACCTTCTTTTCCACAAACTCGTTCAGGTGCCCAGTCTGGGCCAGCTCTTCAAAGTGGGACTTAAGAGCATTGCAGTGCTCAATTTTGTGTCCTCCTTCTTTGTGAAAAATGTATCTCAGTGCGTTGTTCCTCTTCGAGGGATCTCCTTCCATCTGTCTGGGCCACTTAACGAATGGCTCATCCATGATCTTTACTACGATCTTGTAAATTGGTTCTTTGAAGACAGTATTTACTGCCTGAAATGCTTTTAAAGCATTATTTTTGCTCCCACTCTTGGAGATACCTTTTCTCCTATTCTTGCTCCATTTCTTCTGGTTCTCAGCCTTGTCATTTCCCTTGGCAGCGAGCTTAGCTCAACCATTCTCCCCTGTGCTGAGGCGGGTCACATCCTCAACTTTATCGTACTTCTCGATGCGATCCATTAAGTCATCAATGGTTGTGGCCTCCTTCTTAGTGAGGGATTGGTGTAAGAGGTAAGAGCTGGGTAGCCCAATCTTAAAAGAGGCTATGGCTACTTGATATGAGCAGTCTTCGACCTCGTTAAATAACTCCCAGTACCTTCTTGTGTAGTCCCGGAGGCTCTCTTGGGGCGTCTTCTTCATTGTTAGAAAGGAATCCATCCTCTTCGGATGGGAGCTGCTGGTAATGAAGTGAGCCGTGAAGAGCTCTACCAGGGACTCAAAGCTCCTGATGGATCTATGAGGGAGTCTCTCGAACCACTTCTGGGCCACATCATGCAAGCTCTAGGGGAAGATTCGGCACATTAGTGCATCTCTGTGGCTCCAAAGAGTCATGGCCTGCCTGTACTACCTAACCTGATCGATAGGGTGAGTCTTTCCATCGTAGATCTTGAATCTAAGAATTATGAACTTCTTGGGGGTTTCTTTTTCTTCTATCTCCCTTGAGAAAAGGGATTTTATATGGGTTCTGAGAGCTCGTCGGGCTAGCTCTCTAGTCGATCTGGCACCCCGATGTGCTGGGTGTTTGTCCATCTCTCTCCGGACCAAATTTCGTATGTCATCATTCCCTCGAGCTGGACTTCTGCATCGGCGAGCTGGTTTCTTTTGCTCGAGCGAGTCATTATCCTATTTGTGTTCCTCGAATCTTTGGGATCCACGTCTAGGGATCCTTCCTCGGCTACGAGACTTGCTCGTCTGCGGGCTAGGAGTGCGATACTGATGTCGCCTAGTGCTACGACGGAGTTATTTCTCCATCCTTTCTAATATCCTTTTGAGGCGAGCATTCTCAGCTTCTTGCTTGCGAGCGGCCTTGTAATATCCCGCATTTTTTATTGAATTGAAATTGAAAAAAAAAACTATTCCAGTGTATATATTCAAAATGTTTGGAAATGAAACTGTGTCATTATATATATTCAAAATGATTGGAAATGAAAAGTTAAAATGATTTTATTGAGATACGAATGCGCGACTTATATATTAGAAGCGAATTGACACGTAAAAGAATCAAGAGGGTTAAATTTGGGGCAATGACATTTTTGTAAATAAACTAACCCTAGGTATAAATAGAAAAGAAGAGAAGAAGTCTTCATTTTATCATTTCACAAAGGGGGCTAGGTTTTGGTAGAGAGAGAGAGAGAGTAAGAAGAGAAGAAAGCTAAGAGGATTTCAAGAAGATTCAACTTCTCCATACAATCCAAGGCAAGTTAATAACCTATATGTGTATATTATGTATTCATAATGAAATTTCATATGAACATGTATTTGGATCCCTAAATTAATATGAAATTGATGTTAAAAATGATATGCAATGTATTAGGATCGTCATCCATGTAGATTCAAATGCAGTGACATCATTATAGGGATTGAGATGTAGAACAACCTCTTGAATTTTAAAAATCTATGAAATTAAGTAAATCGTCATATTAAAAACTATTTTGAGCTGTTTTGGTTCCAAAAATGGATGTTTCGTCCTCAATGCTCGGTAGAAAATCATATTCTGAACAACTTTGTAGTTTTAAGTTTTATCGAAAACGGATCGAAAAAGTCTCAAATCGACGTTTTAAAATTCTGCGCAAAAAGTTATCGTGAACAGGTCCAAACTGTATAAGTTAGTTTCGGGTCTATTTTTAGCAGGTTACGGTAGCGTGCACGCGTGTCCTTGTAGAAAATCACGTTCCGAACAACTTTGTAGTTTTAAGTTTTTCCAAAAACGGATTGGAAAAGCCTGAAATCGGCGTTTTAAAATTCTAGGCAGAAAGTTTTCAAAAATAGGGGAGAATATTATATATTAGTTTCGGGTCTGTTTTATGCAGGCTATGGAAACGTGCTCGTGTGTCCTTATAGAAAATCACGTTCAGAACAACTTTGTAGTTTTAAGTTTGTCTAAAAACGGATCGGAAGAGCCTCGAATCTGCATTTTAAATTCTGGGCAGCATGTTGTTGAAATAAGAGTGATAATATTTTTCATGTTGTTAGTAAGATAATTGTGGTGTTGTGCCTAATATCCTAACTTGATCACATACTTATGGTTATTAGGGATTTATAACCTTGAAATGATTTGATGTTGAATTAGTAAATTAATAATGTAAATTATGTTATATTATAAATAATGACTATTGTATAACTCGAGTAAGAGACTTGACATGATTGTATATATATATATATATATATATATATATACACATAAGCGTGAAATTGTTTTACATGTATATTGTCGAGTATACACTATACTAGTCCTCCGGTCGACGTAGGCACATTTTGAATGTGATTTTTTGTGATTGATCCGATTAGGTTTCGCTCGAGTGCCGTGTCGGAGATAAACCACCGAAATCGGACACATGGTTGTAATGCGGGTCGAATATAAAGACCTTAAAGCGCCATGTGATTTAGGACTTATTACGATTTCCCTTGCCACGTAATATTGGGGAGTATTCGTGTGTAGGCCTAGTGTTACGACTTGTTCCCTCGGGTAACGATAGTGACCCGATATGACTTGTTGTGTGAGATATTATGCTTGTGTCTTAAAATGATATCCCGAATCGATGCATTTGATATTATACTTGAAGAAAATATTTTGATACGTTAAATACTGAAATGAGACTAATAGTGATTAATCATGATACGGTATGAGACTACACATTACTCGAGTTTGGTTTGGGTAGTCACGACATAAGAACATTGGTTGGATAATTGAACAACTTAATTACTGGAGACGAGTAATGACTAGTGTGCTTTCATTATAAGTACATCTTATAATTTTATAGCTTGTTTTCTTGCTTTGACGTTCGTATATCTTGCTTCTTTCTCCTCTCCTTTATATATAATATATGACAGGTCCTCGTCCCGATGGACAATAGACTATGGAACTTGATGAGATCATATGAATCTTAGGATTCCTGTAGCTGTGGAGTTATTCTATTTTAATTTATGTCGCTTGTTTCCCTTTTCTTAAGGGTGGTATCAGAGATTAATATCACGTTGTTTATACTTGCTATTTGAGAGAATTATTGTATTATTCTTTCCCGTTTTGTGTTGGGCCGCATGTATTGGCATTTTATATTTTCAGTTTGAGATTACTGATGGATTATTGCAGTTAATAGTTATGAGTGGGTTTCACTTGTTATAGTTGTCATTATATGATTTGGTTACACATATGAGAGTGTACATGTTTACTTTACTACATTTATTTAAATTTTGTTTCTAATGCCAACATATTAATGCTCCACTTTAATTCAATTGGGCGTAGCTAACCGAATTAGATATAAAAAGCAGGGTTGTCACAGTTGGTATCAGAGCACGATTTTAGAGCCTTTAGGGATCTGAGGGCATCCGTTACATTTTCGCGCATCGTTTCCTTGATACGTAGAGCCTTACGATTAGGTATTATATTCAATGACTTGGAAGATCTTCATGCTATGATTTTGATGGGTGATTCGGAGCTAGCCTTGTGTATAGGGAGGGTTCCTTGTTTGGATTTCATTCGTGAGACGTCCCACGCATGAGGTGAATCTTCGATCGACCACAGGATAGTACGCGTGAGGTCTGTGTGTGAGTACTTGTTGTAACTATGACTAGTGCTCCACTTGAATAAATTTTTTTAGGATACGTGTTCACTTACTATCTTTGAAGATGGTGATTTGATGAGAAGTGGACTCTGGGAGGGCAAAAGGGTCCAAGAATTTTAAGAGACCGCAATTCACGTGCAACTATCGTAGTTTCATCGCCCACCAGTAGGCGAGAAAATCGATGTTGAACTCAATGATTGAGTTGACTTTTGGTGCGTTAGGGGGAGAAAACACCAATATATTTGATGTGCATTATCAACTTTGAATATCGTCGCTCTTATGGCTGTAGAGAAGTTGGTATAAGTTATAGCCCACCCTGTAGTACCACTGAGTTGTTGGTACCACTTGCACGTGTAGTTGTCTGAAGTTGTTTCCAATGTGGAAGGTGATTCGTATCGAATATTGCATATTTCCGCCCATTATCTTTATGCATTCTAGCGCTTTTACGTTCCTAAATGCCTATATTTATGCTCATTAACCAGACAACCTTGGAGTTGGATAGATACATGTTTTGCAGGGGTTATTTGTGCTTTTGTAGGTATTGGAACGCTAAAAGTGAGGATCGATTGCATTTCGGAGAAGTTTCGTCGCTGGACGCTACTTCAAGGGATTTTTAGTCAATTCACATTTCTTATTCGGCTTTTGGAAATTCCACGGATGCGTAGTTCATTGAGTTAGCATCGCGTGGCCGCAAATGGTGCGTCGTTTGGAGTTCGGACGAAGAAGCTAGGCTCGTTTCCGTAATGGACCTTTTTCCCCCTCATCATGGACCAAATGCAGCCTGAAAACAGAGTACCGGTCGACCGCGTACAAGGGACCGGTCGACCGCGGTTTCAACTTTTGCCGTGGGAAGGAGACATTATGCTTTGGCTTAAGGGACCGGTCGACCGCGCCCCTGCGACCGGTCGACCGGTAGTGCCAGATATTTTGGGCTCTTTCCTCTTTCTTTCCTTTTTCCCTTATCTTTTCCCACTTACTATATAAACTCATTTTTGGTTTTAATATCAGATATACAGGATTTTAGGTTAGTTTAGCTTAGGGTTTGGGGTTTTTGAAGAGTTTAGCTTTGATTCTTCTCGGTTTGACATCCGATTGGGTTGTAAGTTACACTATTCATCGTCCCTACCATTTAATATAGTTTGTATTTCTTCATTTCTTGCTTTCTAGTTAATTTACAAGCTTTGTAATTTAGGTTTTCTTGCTTTATTTACACGCTTTCTAGTATAGATTTACCGCGTTTATTTACCGCTTTCCATTTATCGCGTTTTTAACATGCTTTCTAGGTAATTTAAATTAGGTTGTGTTTGAATTGAACTCACTCGGGTTGACGCGTTGCTTTGCTTTGGTGATGGATTTTACGGGTCTATTTCGGGTTCGTTGTCCTAGTTATTACGCCTAGGAGATTTGACGGGGCATATCATGTATGTCCTGTGCTTACGACCTTTCGCGCGTAATTTCCGGGATATTTGTTGACGCCAAAATCTTATTAGGCTTTTATGATGATTTAGGGCGTAACAACCCTTGATTTAATTAACTGTCGAAACGAGACGCATTTGTAATAACTCGTCGACCCATGTAACCATTTTATACTAATTAACTCGGGTGAGGGATATTCGACGCAACCTATAGTTTTACTCGCTTTCATAATCTAGTTTCAATACCATTGCCTAGTTAATCATTTACCTTTATGCATCTTTTCTTTTAGTTTGTAATCATCTTTTACACTTTTATTTCGGAATATTAAACCACTTAAATTCTAACATCTCGTCTCTGTGGATTTTCGATACCCGACTTACCGCTGTGCTTGCCTCGCAAGTGTAGTAGTAACTTAGGTTTTTGTATTGAGTTGGCGAAACGAAAACAACGATTAACGTCTTTACACGAGCTACTTTTCGCAGTCGATCAAAATGGCGCCATTGCCGGGGACTAGTTTGTTTTAGACTTTATTTGATTTAGTATTTCATAGTATTTTCTTTCTATTTGTATTATTTTCTAATATTTTGCAGGACTTCCACATTTGAGCACTTAGAAACGCTCGAATCTTTCCCGCGCACACTTACTTTGTGGAATCCGCCACTTCGAGCCATTTTTGGGGTAAGCATGTCTTATTCCAATTCTTTCGGTAATCATTGTTATAATTCTCAAAATTTCCGCAAACCTATGACTTTCGGTGAATACTTAGAATCCCAAAAATTTGCAAATTCACATATTACTTTGGGCGAGTATAACGAAAGTCAAAACTTAGGTTATTGGAATTTTGATGATGATGATAATGATTTTGGGCCTTTACCTCCTTATAATAGGAATTTTGAAACGAATTCGAATAGTTTTCAAAATTCCTATAATAATGAGTTTTCGTTTAAGTCCGATGGTAATTTTCAAAGTTCCCATTCTAATGCAGCCGCACCTCGACCTATGACTTTTGGTGAGGGTTTGCGTATGTATGAAAATGAGAAAATTGAAAATCGCTATCGGGAAGAAAATCGTTCGTGGGAACATGAGTTGGATTTATTATTTGAGTCCGACGACGATTTTTCTTCCGAGACTTTTGAAGTCGAGGAATGTTTTGAACCAAATGAGGTACTTGTACCTACTTTGGAACAAGCCATTCTAGACTTTGCCCATCTCGTAATAGATATTGAAAGTGAGGATGAAAATGATGTAATATCTATTTGCAATGAAATGATTTCTTCTTTGGCCCCCAAAGAAGAACATTTCATTGAAAATGATATTATTTCCTTTGAAATTCCAACTTCATGCGATGATGATTCATCTCATGAGTTTGAATTTCTTTCATCCCCATTTTCATTCTCTATTTCCCCACCGGAACAAGTACCCGATGATTCGGTTTCGAACTTTAATGTTTTAAACCCTATCGCCGATGAGGAGTACTTGCTCGAGTCGCCCTCCACGATCGCATCTTTGCCTTTGTGTGCGCCGCCTCCCATTCCAACTTCAAAATCCTTGGGAGGATATTCGGCTTTTCTCGATCCCTACTTGTTTTTGTCACCCGTTCAATCCAAACCCCCCATTGTCCCTCAAAAACTTTTAATTGGCGATGGTTCATTTCTTCCGCCTTACACATGCCTTCCGTTGTTAAAACGGAATTCATATTTTTCGGAAGGCATGCTTGTATGTGAGGGTACACCGGTTATCCTCCAAAGTCAAATCCTTCTTATGGTGGACCCTCAGCTATTTAAACTTCTAGTGTACATTTAGTGTGAAGTCTAAATAGTAGGTTGTATATAGTTAGCTTTTTATTTTTTCCTTCCTTTTTAACTTAGTCTAGTGTAATTAGTAAAATCTTCGTTATTTATTTTTGCTATGCTCGGTACTAACTTATTTGTAGATTCTCTGGACTTGTTCTTATGGGGATCGCTCCAATTTTGGGTAATATCGCTCTTTTCCTCTCTTTGACTTGGTTCTTAATTTACATTGAGGACAATGTCAAGTTTTAAGTTAGGGGGTGTGGGATATTCTATCCATTTCTTTATTTAGTCCATGTTTTGGCTCACATGTTAGTTACTTAGTATGCTTTTCTTAGAAAAATTCAAAAATTTCAAAAAGATTTTCTTTCTTTTTTCTCCTTTTTGGGCATTTTGCCTTTGTTTCCGATGATAAATTTTAATAATTGCCCGATCCAATAGACAGCCCAATGATGCATGTTCTCGATTTTAGAAGTTATTAGACTTTAGTCTTGATTATTCATATTATGAATAACTTCATGAATTAAACTTTAATCCCATGAGCACATGCACTTTCCTTGCTTTATTGGTTTGGTTTAAGATTTTTATAACTCGGTAATCTTTTGTTGCATTGTATATACTTACACCGAGTAAGCTTTGTACCTTTCGTCGTTTGTGAGTGTATACACTATTCTTTTCTCACTGAAAACGTTGAATTCGTTGGTAATCTCTTTATTCTTTCATTTGACCGTTCATTAATTGAGTTCATACTTGAAATGTGTTACTTGAGCATGATTTTCATATATTGTTTTGATTCGAGAATTGCGTAAACTTTGTGAAATGATCATAGGCATTCTTTGTTATATAACCCATATTAGCCTTGACCTCACCCTTATATGTTTACCCTCGTTAACCCTTTTGAGCCTAAATATAGCCTTTCATTTCATACCCCATTCCCATAACCAACTCTACATTGGAGTTATAAACCATACATACACTTTCCACACCTTTGTTTGGAATGTTAATTGGGATTGAATGATGTTGTTGTGATGTCAGTTGCAATTTAGGC
Organism: Sambucus nigra; assembly: GCA_949130495.1. NCBI lineage: Eukaryota > Viridiplantae > Streptophyta > Magnoliopsida > Dipsacales > Adoxaceae > Sambucus > Sambucus nigra. Next base: position 72,213,360 of record OX422222.1, read on the forward strand.
ATATGAGAGTTCGATAAGTAAAGAAAAGAAAATAGTGAAAAAAGTGAAGAAAAAGAGAAAGCAAAAAGCAAAAGAAAACAAAAGAGAAAATGAGAAAAAGAATAAAAGAAAAAGAAAAAGAAAGAGAAAGTTTGTATATGTTGTATATAGTTCAATAAGCTTTGATTACTCTTCCCGATGATATATCTAATTCCGTTTTAGAACTTGTTTTCCAATTTTGATATTGCCCGCATCCTTCCCATTATTCCGAGTTTTCATTTCCGAACACTTTGAATCCGTACATACATTCCTTCGTTTCGTACCTTAGCCATACCTACATTATAACCCTATTAAAAGTCCTATGTGATCTTAGGGTGCATTTAATTTAAAAGTCATAATAGTTGTGATAATCTGTGAAAATGCATTTCGCCTCTTTTATTGAGTGGTATCCTCTCATTGAGATTACATTTTTCAGTTTATATATAGCGTTCTTCATCTGTGACATGTGTGCGGCCTAGTTTCCATTTACATTTACTCTTTAGCCCGCATGTTCCGTGTGTTAGCTCCCTGTTTCGAGTGAATTCGCTTGATGAGTGTAATGCCCGTGAGGATTGAATATATGCTTGCTTTAATTTAGTATCAGGTTTATTTAAGTTTTTGCCAAATCACACTTTGCATGTGCTCGCTCCCCTCCCACATTTAAGGTTTCAATTCTATGAGGTGCATTCTATAATGTTAATGATTCAGACTTTTGTGTGAATTCATTCACTTTGCTAATAATGTGTATGAAATCTTTTTCTCTTTTGTTGGGCATGTCGCATGTTGGTTTGGGCATATTTTGAGGAAACCATATGATGTTTGTGGGTACCATCCCTGAAAACCCTCACGAGACGACACTCGTCCACTAGGGTAACCTAGGGGTTTAACGGCTTATTGCATATGCTAAATGCAATCGTGTTCCCTACGAAAGTGGAAATTATATTTTGATGCAAATATACATTTTGTACCGCCCTCTGTGGTTAGGTTTTCTTTGTTTCATTACTAGGGACTAGCAATGTGTAAGTTAGGGGGTGTGATTCGTATCGAATATTGCATATTTTCGCCCATTATCTTTATGCATTCTAGCGCTTTTACGTTCCTAAATGCCTATATTTATGCTCATTAACCAGACAACCTTGGAGTTGGATAGATACATGTTTTGCAGGGGTTATTTGTGCTTTTGTAGGTATTGGAACGCTAAAAGTGAGGATCCGTTGCATTTCGGAGAAGTTTCGTCGCTGGACGCTACTTCAAGGACTTTTTAGTCAATTCACATTTCTTATTCGGCTCTTGGAAATTCCACGAATGCGTAGTTCATTGAGTTAGCATCGCGTGGCCGCAAACGGTGCGTCGTTTGGAGTTCGGACGAAGAAGCTAGGCTCGTTTCCGTAATGGACCTTTTTCCCCCTCATCATGGACCAAATGCAGCCTGAAAACAGAGTACCGGTCAACCGCGTACAAGGGACCGGTCGACCGCGGTTTCAACTTTTGCCGTGGGAAGGAGACAGTATGCTTTGGCTTAAGGGACCGGTCGACCGCGCCCCTGCGACCGGTCGACCGGTAGTGCCAGATATTTTGGGCTCTTTCCTCTTTCTTTCCTTTTTCCCTTATCTTTTCCCACTTACTATATAAACTCATTTTTGGTTTTAATATCAGATATACACGATTTTAGGTTAGTTTAGCTTAGGGTTTGGGGTTTTTGAAGAGTTTGGCTTTGATTCTTCTCGTTTGACATCCGATTGGGTTGTAAGTTACACTATTCATCGTCCCTACCATTTAATATAGTTTGTATTTCTTCATTTCTTGCTTTCTAGTTAATTTACAAGCTTTGTAATTTAGGTTTTCTTGCTTTATTTACACGCTTTGATTTACACGCTTTCTAGTATAGATTTACCGCGTTTATTTACCGCTTTCCATTTATCGCGTTTTTAACATGCTTTCTAGGTAATTTAAATTAGGTTGTGTTTGAATTGAACTCACTCGGGTTGACGCGTTGCTTTGCTTTGGTGATGGAGTTTACGTGTCTATTTCGGGTGCGTTGTCCTAGTTATTACGCCTAGGAGATTTGACGGGGCATATCATGTATGTCCCGTGCTTACGACCTTTCGCGCATAATTTCCGGGATATTTGTTGACGCCAAAATCTTATTAGGCTTTTATGATGATTTAGGGCGTAACAACCCTTGATTTAATTAACTGTCGAAACGAGACGCATTTGTAATAACTCGTCGACCCATGTAACCATTTTATACTAATTAACTCGGGTGAGGGATATTCGACGCAACCTATAATTTTACTCGCTTTCATAATCTAGTTTCAATACCATTGCCTAGTTAATCATTTACCTTTATGCATCTTTTCTTTTAGTTTTTAATCATCTTTTACACTTTTATTTCGGAATATTAAACCACTTAAATTCTAACATCTCGTCTCTGTGGATTTTCGATACCCGACTTACCGCTGTGCTTGCCTCGCAAGTGTAGTAGTAAGTTAGGTTTTTGTATTGAGTTGGCGAAACGAAAACAACGATTAGCGTCTTTACACGCGCTACTTTTCGCAGTCGATCAGAAGGGTAGAGCTTTAGATATGGCACACCTCAAAATGATGTGGTCCAGTTGTTGTTGTGACATTTTCCTGAGAAGAAATTATCGCGCTCCACCCGTAATGGACAGACTGTTGAGGCATTCGATGACGTATTAATAAGTGAATGGTTAACGAAGTAAGTCTTGTGATAATAAGAGTATATTATTACTCATGAACATGTAAAGGAAGGGTTGTGATTTGAGAGAGGACTACTCTAAATCGGTGTATGTCCCACACCATCAAAGGATGACCTGAGGGGTCCAATTTTGGTGTACGTCAGAGTGTTATCATACTTGTGAAAAGAACAAACTAGATTCATCCATTTGATGATGTTCAATGGGAGATTCATGAGTTTGAATCTGTAATGGATAAGTGATTATCCTTGAAATATTGTGTTGGTATCAGGGAAGTTTAGTAGGCGTGTAAACCTAAACGTTGTCCACACAAGCGGTAGATGTCGCATTGGGGTGGCATAGTGGTTTTTAGTGTTCTGATAGTATAAAATCCGTAATGGAATCAACTTAAGGACGATTAGGTGTGTGTTCGTTCATGCACAAGATATATTAGTGGATTGGGTACTCACTTGTTCAGAGTGGAATATTTCGACGAGTTATACCGAACAAGTTCGTGAGAATGTATCAGCAGTGTTACGATATCTTGACCATAGACACTAGGGATGAGGAAGTCTGTATCGCAAGGTCATACGAGGATTGACATTGGAGAAGTCCAGAATTTTTTTTAGGTAGTTTTCTTTCCGTATTTGGCAATGAATGGAGTTCAGTGTTCTTCGTAAATCCCTAGATTAGAATTGGTGTTCGGTAAGATGTGATTATCTTGTTTTGTAGCACCGATATATTTGTTAAAAGCTGTCGAGAGAGGAATGTGAATATGGGTGTGCTAAGGGATGGACTTTAGTTGGAGTTACCCGTTGTGAACCCTACGATGTGTAGAGAATCTCTAGGGATGATTTCATTTTATGCGAGTGTGATTGCTTGAGTTGGTGATATATCCACGAGTTCGGTTTTATGTTTTCACCCGGTGATTTGGGGGTACTAATTTGTTGCACCGTGATAATGGTGGTGATTCATTTTGAATCCATCAGATATGGGAATGTGGCTATATTATGTCCCTCGTTATGTATTAATGTGAATTATAACACGAGTGAGTAGTTAGCGTCCAGCGACGTAACTTCTCCAAAATGGAATGGATCCTCGCTACCTACAAAAGAACAATTAACCCCTGCAAAGCATGTATATATCCAAATCCAAGGTTGTCTGGTTAATGAGCAGAAATATAGGCATTAAGGATCGTAAAAGCGCTAGAATGCATAAAGATAAAGGGCAAAAATATGCACTATTCGATACGAATCACACCTCCTAACTTGAACATTGCCAGTCCTTAGTAATGAATCAAACAAAACCACTCCACAGAAGGCAGTACAAGACGTATATATGCATCAAAATATCAATGCCACTTTCATAAGGAGCATGATTGCATTTAGCATATGCAATAAGCCATTAAATCCCTAGGTTACCCTAGTGGATGAGTATCGTCTCGTGAGGGTTTTCAGGGATGATACCCACAAACATCACATGGTTTTCTCAAAATATGCCCAAACCAACATGCGACAAGCCCAACAATAACGAAAAGGATTTCATATGCATTATTAGCAAATTGAACGAATTCAAACAAAAGTCCAAAATCATTAACATTATAAAATGCACCTCATAGAATTGAAACCTTAAAATGTGGGAGGGGAGCGAGCACATGCAAAGTGTGATTTGGCAAAAACTTAAATAAACCGGATACTAAGTTAACGCAAGCATATATTCAATCCTCACGGGCATTACACTCATTAAGTGAATTCACTCGAAACAGGGAGGTAACACACGGAACATGCGGGCATAAAGAGTAATTGTAAATGGAAACTAGGACGCACACATGTCACAAATAAAGAACTCTATATATGAAATTAAAAATTATAATCTCAATGAAAGGATATCGCACATTAAAGAGGCGAAATACATTTTCACAGATTATCAAAACTATTTAAACCTTTGAATTACGTCTAGTTAAGATCACATAGGACTTGTATAGGGTTATAATGTAGGCTAGACTAGGGTACGAAACGAAGGTTATGTATGTATGGATTCAAAGTGTTCGGAATGAAAACTCGGGATAATGGGAAAATACGAGCAATACCAAAATTGGAAAACAAGTTCCAAAAAGGCATTAGATATATCATCGGGGAGAGTAATAAAAGCTTATTGAACTATATACAACATTTACAACTTTCTCTTTCTTTTCTCTTTTCTCATTTTTCTCATTTTTCTCTTTTGTTTTCTTTTGCTTTTTGCTTTCTCTTTTTCATCCCTTTTTCACTTCTCTCTTTTCTTTACTTATCACACTCTCATATGCCTAAATTTTAATCGCACACAACCACAACATTCAATCCCAAGCAACATTCCAAACAAAGGTATGGAAAGTGTATGTATGATTTAAAACACCAATGTGGAGTTGGTAATGGGATTGGGGTTATGAAACGAAAGGCTAATATTTAGGCTCAAAGGGGTTGACGAGGGAACATATAAAAGGAGAGGTCAAGGCTAATATGGATGATATAACAAGGAATGCATATGATCATTTCACTAAGTTTACGCAATTCTCGAGTCAAAACAATATATGAAAATCATGATCGAGTAACACATTTCAAGAATGAACTCAATTAATAAACGGTCAAATGAAATAATAGAGAGATTCACTACAAGATAAAAACCCTTTTATGACATTTTTTAAGCGTCATAAAATGCATTTTATGACGCTCTATTTTTCATTAAAAAGAGTCATAAATTTGGGTGTCATAATTGATACCCATAAGAAGTGTCATATTAGGTAACGATTATATATGATTTTTTTTAAAGTGTCGTATCTGGTACAAAAAAAGGGTCATAATATACTCTATAAGATGTCATATTTGATTTAAAAAGCGTCACGATAAACAGTTTTCAAAATTTTAAAAAGGTCATAAAAAAAATCATCACATGAGGGTTTAATATAAACGGTCATAAATTAAACATATGATAAAAAATTAATAACCAATATTAATGTCATAGTTGACAAATAAATCTAAACACAAATAAAAATTTATAATAACATAAAAACAGTTTTAAAATTTTTTGTGTTTGAAGTCACATACACTTAAAATGCACCAAAATATATTTGTCCATATAAAAAAAATTGTGGGATACAAATAGATATACCCACCATCTACATTAACTATCCACAAAAAATAATGATCTACTATATGTATCATAGCTAGATACACCCACTATGTACATTCAAAAAAATGTCTCCAAAAAATGTACATCGAAAAATCATGCATAAATGTGTCGGTCCTCCTTTGGCTTTCACGAAATTGTGTCGACAAAGTGCTCCAAATCATGTAATATAAGGCTGAATAAATTCAATGAACTCATGTTGATGTTCATTGATCGCATGAGTTTGATATGATAATTTTCCAGCCAACTCCTTCATCTAAACAAGACAAATAAAATTAAATTTAGCTTTTATCACATCTAAATAAAAAAGTATGCGAAAAAATATTTAAAAACATGTTACCTTCATATTTATAGACTTCGATGAATTTTCCAAGAGCTCTCGCATGAACTTCAATACAAAAAAACCACTCACAATTTCTCCTCGTTGTTTAGGGACCTAAAAATAAAGGAGTTAGTATATTATTCATGTCAAATGTGAATACCTAAATATTAAATTTATTTTATCGAACAAATGCCTTAACTTTCTCCCAGTTTAGTAATGATTTTTTTCGTTGATTGTAAAAAATGATCTAATTCCACTTCAATAAAAAAAACATAATGACATAACTATATTACAATTATGTAAAATGAAATCAATAATTTTATTATAAGCATTTATTTAGGACACTACTTACGTGTTTATATAAAGCTTAAGGTCCAAGCTCGGTTCCCCGTGTAAACAATAAACCCAAAACACATTGTTCGAAATAAAGTCGATCACAAGCAAAACCCAATGATACCTATATTATGAAGAATTATTGGAGATTAGGAATATTATACATACACACATTATTATGATAGAAAACTTTTACTTATCTACCAAACTTACCCGGTATTGAATGGAATAACAAATATTTGTTTGTTTAATGCCTTCTGTAGAGTTTCTGTTATAAATTGATGCCCAATGTTTTTAGAAAATGCGTCCTGAATAGAGAGGGGATTTACTAATCTAATAACTTCAAAACTCCTTCCAAATTTGTCATATAGGCATTTATACATAAATCAAGCACACGTGAGTTAGAAGGACATTCATGTATGCAAAAATGTAAACTCCATCTAACCTCATGTATGCATTTATGAAATAAATAAAACTTGGTAAAACTTAAATCTAACCTCATGTATGCGATAATGCAAACTCCATCTAATTCTTGCATCTTACAAAACCGTATTAATTCATTTTTTGGAATATAGTTGATCTCAATATCATCATAAAAAATAGCCACCAGAATCTTCACTGTATCCATCGTCATGATGTTATCAAGCATATTAGCAAATGCAATAATTGCGCCATCTTTGCCAACGAAATCTTTCTTTTTTCCCTTACTTTTTACTTGATCAACAATGTCAAAATACAAAAGTTCAAATTCCAATTGTCACATTAACTAGTCCAAATTAAGTACAAACTAAGGAATTCACTATAAACTAGCATGTACCCCGCGTGATGCGCGGGTGTTTTATAATATATGACACGACTCATTAATACGAGGATTGATAACAATCCATACACAACGCAAAACCCATAAGGCACGACATGATAGACACAAAAGTCATTATGAAATGGATTTGGGTAGGAGTCATTTCGACACGGACATAGATGGTATTTTTTGGATACTTTTCATCTTGATAGCTACTTTTAACATAGGAGTCATCGATAGGAGATTAAAAGAATGTTTAACACTTTTATCTTAATACCTACTTTTAACATAGGAGTCATCGATCACAAACACATTATTATATAATTATTTCATGAAGAGGTCTTCTACTAGATATGACTCACAAATTTTAGTACTTACACAAGCGCCCTGTGCAAGTATTCAAATGGATCCCCAATTTCCTCCCTACAATTGAATCCACCATTGCTCCATACTGCCTAATATTTGGTAAGAAAGGCCATTCGTATATTGAATGCAAACTTAAAAAAACAACATCCAGAGCAAAGGAATAATAGTGGCCCAACTGCGCACATAGAACGTATAAGCAAAGTCGTGGCAAAATCGAAGTGAAATATCCCACCTTGAATTATGCATTTTGCTGTAAACATACCGCTTTGGGGACTTTTTAATGATGTTTATTACCAACACTTATTTAGTATTAGCATCGAAATGAAAAATGCAGGAGGGTTTTTCACATTAATAATAATTCCAGAGGGTTTAGCTACTTTCTTTCCTTACACTTTACCCGCTTTAGAACAACTTGTGCTTATTGGAAAGATAGAAAATATAAAGTACTTAAGATTAAGAATAGAAATATAGATCTACACCCCACCTGTGCAGGAATTTCTTTCAGCTTGTGCTCCATGATGATGCTGAAATCTAGAACCACCAGATAAGTGATGATGAGCTCAAACAGTAGTAACCATAGAAGTCATTGAGATGTAAGTGTATAAGTGTGTAGAAGGAGATGAGTATAAGAGGAATAAGATAATGATGTATAGTGGTTCAGCCAATTTGGCCTACATCCACTGTGAGTGTGTGATCCACTAAGTACGGGAACTAATGGCCTTGGATACAATGCACATAAGCTCACTCTCTCTCTCTCTCTATTGTGTGTATAAGCAGAGTTTTAGCTAGGGTTGCCATTATCATTCGATCTCCCCTGTAGGGTTGTAGGTGACAAGTATATATAGGTCTTAGGGGGTGTAGTGTACCCCCCAAGTATGCATGGTGTATGTGAATGATGATCTAGCCAACCCCCTGTTGACACCTGAAGATGCCAAATGATGACATAATATTCCCTCGCGTGAGGGTGTGATTTTGTTATAACGGTCTCCCATGTGCCATGTGAGCCTCACGCGCACTGTTCCACGCATATCTCAAACCACGCGCTGTGATGATGTCATCCTCAGCCTTTGATATGAGGCCGAGGGCAAAGTTCCTTCCGGCAATGAGTTTGGCCTAATTTGGGCCTCGTATTGTCGTACCCTCGGGGGGTCGTCCAGAGCCTGATGAAGGGTCGGCCCCCTGAGGGGTCGTCCGGATCCTGATGAAGGGTCGGCCCCCTGAGGGGTCGTCCGGAGCCTGATGTAGGGTCAGCCCCCGAGGGGTCGTCCGGAGCCTGATGAGGGGTCGTCCGAAGCCTGATGAAGGGTCGACCCCCTGAGGGGTCGTTCGGACCCTGATGAAGGGTCGGCCCCCTAAGGGGTCGTCCGGACCCTGATGAAGGGTCGGCCCCCCTGAGGGGTCGTCCAGAGCCTGATGAAGCGCAGGGCACCCTCGGCATAGCCGAGGGTATATACGGGTATATCAATCACCCCCCCAACCCTTAGCCCTAGATGGTGCTGAGATGGCTGAGGGATAATGTTGCTTTTGAGACTAAGTGTATGGTCTGTTTGATGAGTGACACCTGTCAAGCTGATGTGACAACTATCAAATTTTTATCCAATGTCGTTCCAGTTTTCAAGGCGTAGCGGCTGAATGTTGCTTGGGGCTTTGTGCCCTAATGATGTCCTCCTCGTGGGCTGTGCTTTGGCTTGGGTAATGGGCCCACTCATTACTAAGGTATATAAGCAATTTTTGAAACCATTCATTCTCTTCTTCTTCTTTGTGCTCAAGCTCTCTCTCTCTCTAGATTTCCAACAGACAAACCTCTATTTCTGCAAATTTTAGCATTTCGAGTTTGGCAGTCTCGCTCTTCCCTCTCAGGTAATCCCTCTGCCCTAGCGTCCTATTTTCCTTCATTTCTTGCTTGCTTTCTTGTTTTAGGCTTGTAGGGTAGGATTTTCCTTAGGGTGTTTCATAACTTTTCCGGCGTCTTTTCCGGCGACTGGTTCTTGAGTGTTCTTGATTAAAACACTTGGTTTCTCTTATTTTAATCCAAAAATCCAGTTTGGTCGATTGCAAACTTGTTTGTAGTTATCTTAGAAATTCATCCAAGTGTAGGGTCTCCTCCTTAATGCTTAGGAGGCTTTACAGTTTAGCCGAGCGGTTCCCATCCTTGAGAGAGAAGCTCTTCGTAGAGATTAGGCGAATAGAGGAAGAGGAGGCGAGGAGACGAGGGGCCGACATTAATTGGGTACGACCCATTTTTCCCACTCCTCTTGCCACAATAAGACCCTCTGAGTCTTATGGGTCGCCTTGTCGTCCAGCCGAGAGTTATTCGAGTGAGATGGATGGGAGAGCGTCGTCGCCAATTGGCGCTGGACCTTCTGGGAGAGGAGAGGCATCTGACCTAAGCCCAGGCCGAGGGTATGGTTACCTCTGAGGCTGTCCCTGTGTCAACTCTATCTCCACATGCCTTCCAGATGGCTTTTCCCTTAGGGCCTCTGACAAGTGACGAGGCCGAGGCCGAGGGTGAGGGGACTGAGGATTGAGGAAGATGAGGACACAGATGAACCAGTTGACACATCTCATGCCTCATTTTATATTTCCTCGGTCAGGGATCGTGACCTCCTTCTGTAGAGGCATGCATATGGTGTTCCTCCCACCATATCTATGAGGGTCCCCTATGAGGACGAGAGGGTCTTTGAGGGTGAAGAGGGAGAGAAAGCGGTGTACGAACAGATGTTTAAGGTAGGTGCCAGACTCTATTTACATCCTGCTGTCATGGATATTTTATCATCCCTCAGCGTTGCCCCCTCTCAACTTCCACCCAACTCTTGGAGGACGATCCTTGGTTATGTCTCCTTATAAAAAATTGCTTTCACTGATGAGCCCTCGGCCGATGTATTCTTGGCCTGTTACAATATCACCTCCTCGTCCAAACAGCCTGGGTATTATCACCTGGGAGCGAGGAGGTCTGACAAAAAACTTCTCCACGTGGTACAAACCTCCAACCACGATTGGAAGAAGAGATTCTTCTTTGTCTCCGGAGAATGGAAGTTTTTTGCTGAGGCACAACCTGTAGCTGATGGTACGAGGGTCCCCAGAAGATGGTCTAACCCTTCAATGAAGGCCAGGTCAGGCCCCGGACTTAGTCTGGAAGAGAAAGATATAGTTGAGTATCTGAGAGGACGAGGGAGAGGGAGTGAACTTCCAAAGTTTGATGATCTGATGACCCCTCGGTTCCTCAAGAAAGATGGTCTGAGGGTCGGCTCCCTGACAGAACTATGTGAGTTATATTATTTTTTCCATTCTTTACTTTTTCAAGTGTTTAATCATTGCCTTTGCATTTTTCTGACGTGTCGTCCTCCTTTCAGGTCGTCCTACTGGTATATCGAACTATCTCTGGGAAATGACTGCTCCCAATTTGTTATCAGGCTTGGCCAAGAAGAAAGGTAAGGATCCTCAGCAAGCTCCGAGGAAGACGCAGACCCCAGGGCCGACACCTGCTGAGCCGACCGTCGACAGGCAGAAAAGGAAAGAGCCCGAGGTCCCCGTAGACCCTTGGCCAGAATCACGGACGAGGGAAAGGGTTGAGGCGTCTGAGGGAACCACCTCTTCTTATAGCATGGGGGCCTTCTGGTCCCAGAACTTGGCACTTCTGAAAGTCGAGCCATCATCACTCATCGCAAACTTGAGCGCAGCCAAGGCATCAATGTTCTCCACTCCCTCGGCTGCCGACTACGAATTCTTGTCTAAGATGCCTCCGGCGAAGGTGTATAACTACGGTCTTCACGCCCTGGCTCAGGTACTTATCTTGCTTCATTCCCTTAACTGCATTCTTTCACAAACTGTTTCCTCGGCTTCTTAACAAGTTCTTTTTCTTATGCAGTCTGTTTGTGCTTTTACCTCGGCCACCAAGTTGATGGTGGAGAATCAGGAGAAATTTCATGAGGCCGAGAGGGCCATCCAACACGAGGCCGATCTGCAGACCGACTTAGAGACTGCAAGGGCTGAGCTAGAGAGTGCCAGAACTGAACATGCAAGGATTATGGACGACCTTACGAGGCAGAACGATGAAGACCTGAAGGCCAAAGACTTGCTCATAAAGGAGAAGGATAGAGCCTTGACCAACCTAGGGATTCAGCACAAGGCCGATCTTGAGGCGACTGTCAAGAAGGCCGAGGTCGATGCTGTGGAGGCCTACAAACTCTCGGATGAGTTTTAAGGTTTCAGCCTTGAATACTTGGAGAGGGGAATTAGGAAGGCCTGTCGGTGGGTCATCTTAAAGTTTGATGATGCAGTGTTGTCCGTCCGCCCCGCTCTAGAGGCGGTCCAACTGGATGACCCCTTGATTGTCGAGGCTCTAACCCAGGTGGAATCTCATGTGCACGTCGAGGGTGTCGACACGTCTGAAGACCAACCAGTCGTGGTCGTTGAGGAGACCTCTCTTATTGATGTTGAGGCCCTGCCCTCTGATGTCGCTCCATAGGGTGGCTGTCTGTAGCCTATACCCTCTTGATGTAATTAATATTTTTGTACTCTGCTTTGTAGAACACTTTGTAATATTTCATTTATATCATCATCTCTCTTGTTGTCTTCCATATTTGTCTTTTGTATGATTTGCATTGTGAATTTTTTATATTATCACTAACCCCCCCTCTTCTTTCTTGAGGGAAATGGTGGGGTCGTCCCCTCCATTGACCCTCATTATAGCTGAGGGTTCCAATAACCAAACTAATGGTTTTTAATTAAGTATTCCCTCATCTTTCTTGAGGGAAATGGTGGGGTCGTCCCCTCCATTGACCCTCATTATAGCTGAGGGTTCCAATAACCAAACTAATGGTTTCTAATTAAGTATTCCCTCGTCTTTCTTGAGGGCAATGGTGGGGTCGTCCCCTCCATTGACCCTCATCATAACCGAGGGTTCCAATAACCAAACTAATGGTTTTTAATCAAGTATTCCCTCGTCTTTCTTGAGGGTAATAGTGGGGTCATCCCCTACATTGACCCTCATCATAGCCGAGGGTTCCAATACCAAACTAATGGCTTTTAATCAAGTATTCCCTCATCTTTCTTGAGGGGAATGGTGGGGTCGTCCCCTCCATTGACCCTCATAATAGCCGAGGGTTCCAATAACCAAACTAATGGTTTTTAATCAAGTATTCCCTCGTCTTTCTTGAGGGCAATGGTGGGGTCGTCCCCTCCATTGACCCTCATTATAGCCGAGGGCCGTTCTCTGAAGATGTTTTCATGCGTGCTAGAACTGATAAACACAGGATGAGGGGAAACACTGATATTTCTCATTAATTTTCCAAGTGTTCTGTTGGAGCAACTCCTATTACAATTATAGTCTATCAAGACCTTACAACACTACTGATAGTATTTTTTTCAAATGATCTGCATTCCAGGGGTTGGAAAAGGGTTCCCCCTCTAGGTTTTCTAGTCTATAGGTCCCAGGGATGACTTCATCGATGACCCTATATGGGCCATGCCAATTAGGATGTAGCTTGTTGGACTTTTGCCAAGTCTTTTTGAGGACCAAGTCCCCTACTGCAATTGGTCTCTACTTAACTCTCTGATTGTAAAACCTTGCAGTCCTCTACTGGTAGGCAGCTTTCCTTATCTCGGCGTCTTCCCTCCTTTCCTCAATCAGGTCTAAGTCGAGTCTTCTTTCTTTTGTATTTCTCTGGGGGTCATACATTTGGACCCAATGAGTAGGAAACCCAATCTCGGTGGGGATGATGGCTTCTGAGCCATAAGCTAGCATGAATGGGGTCTCTCCGGTAGAGGTCCTCACTGTCGTCCTGTATGCCCACAATACGGCATATAACTCCTAGAACCATCTTCCTTTTACCTCCTCAAGCCTCTTATTGATTCCATCTAGGATTGTCCTGTTTGTAACTTCTGTTTGCTCATTGGCCTGAGGTCAGCCCGGGGTAGAGAAGAATTGTTTGATACTCACCCTTTCACAGTACTTCTGTAGAGAGGTATTCTTGAACTGAGTCCCGTTATTCGAGATGAGGATGTTGGGAAGACTATATCTGCATATGACATTTTTCCAGATGAACTGGAAGGTCTGCTGCTCTGTAATCATGACCATCGGTTCGGTCTCTACCCATTTTGAGAAATAGTCAATCGCTACGATGAGGAACCGATAGTTATTGACTGCTCTTGGTAAGGGTCCTATGAGGTCGATTCCCCAAACTGTAAATGGCCATGGGGACGTAATGGAGGTAAGATACTGATGGGGTTGGTGAGGGATGGTGGAAAATCTATGGCATTTATCGCACTTTTTTACATATGTCGCGGCGTCTTTCCCTAAGGTCGGCCACCAGTACCCTTGGGTGATCACCCTGTTCGCTAAGGATCTGCCCCCAATGTGGCTTGAGCACGATCCTTCGTGCACATCTTTCAAAATGGATGGGACCTCAGATGGGTGCATATACCTAAGTAAGGGGAGTAAAAATCCCTTTTTGTACAAGGTGTCCCCAGTGACAGCGAACTTTGCAGCCCTGTATCTCAGCTTCTTCCTTTCTTGCCTTGCTTCTGGCATCTCTCCCTCTTTAATGTATCTGATCATAAGGTCCATCCACGAAGCTTCCTGCGAAACATTTAGGCAATTGCTAAGTGTTCCCTCAGCGTCTTCAATAGTTGGCCGAAGCAAAATTTCCACTGGGACCGTCCTCCTGATGTCTGTCCTAGTTGTCGAGGCCAACCTAGCAAGGGCATCATCTCGGCCATTGTAGAGCCTAGGTATCCTCTTTAATTTCACTTCTCTGAAGCCCTTCAGTAACGACCTCACCTTCTCAAGGTACCTAACCATCCTATCGTCCTTGGCCTCGTAGGCTCCTAGTATTCGATTCACTACTAGCCTTGAATCACGATGAACCAAAATCTGGCTGACACTAAGAGATCTGGCCAAGGAGAGGCCTGCTATCAAGGCCTCATATTCGGCCTCATTGTTGGAGGCCTTAAAGTTGAACCTCAGGGCATACTCAATGTCTGTGTCGTCGGGTGCTGATACTATTAATCCATCTCCACTCCCGCTTTCGCAAGAGGACCCGTCGACGAAGAGACTCCACACGGTGTGTTCTTCTGAGAAACTTCCCTCATTGAGTGACCCCTGTCTAAATAGATATCTTCCCTCTTCGTTTTCAACCACTTTCCTTCTAGCGGTGTTCGTCTCAGCCTTATCTGCAAGTGTGTCGGTGAGCTCACCTTGTCGGGTATCTATCTTCCCGAGTCTCTCATCTTCGACTTCATCAACTTCCCAAGTAAACTCGTCCATGAAGTATGCCAATGCTTTCCCTTTAATGGCCGTCCTAGGTTGATACACTATGTCAAACTCCCCCAGCTCTATAGCCCAGGCCATTAACCTGCCTAATTTTTCAGGCTTGTGCAAAACCTGCCTAAGGGGAGAGTCAGTGAGGATGACCATTATATGGGATTGGAAGTATGGCTTCATCTTTCTCGATGCATGGATCAAGGCGTAGGCCAAATTTTCCATCCTTGGATATCTTTGCTCTGGCCCCTGGAGTGCCTTGCTGTTAAAACACACAGGCTTCTGTACTCCGTCTTCGTCTCTCACAATGGTTGTACTGATGGATGACTCTGAGACGACGAGGTACACAAAAATTCGTTCACCCTGCAGGGGCCGTGACAACAGCAAGGGAGACCCCAGGTATGATTTTAACTCCTTGAAGGCCTCATCACACTCTTCACTCCATTCGAAGGCTTTTCTGAGAATTTTAAAGAATGGTAGACACCTGTCTGTGGCCCTAGACACGAACCTGTTCAAGGCAGCAACTCTCTCTGTGAGTCTCTGAACGTCTTTAATGGACTTGGGGGTCTTCATCTCAACAAGGTCCTTTATCTTTTTAGGATTGGCCTCGATGCCTCTTTGGTTGACAATGAACCCCAAGAACTTCCCTGCTCCGACCCCGAAGACACATTTGGTCGGGTTGAGCTTCATCTGGTATTTGTCCATCGTATTAAAGGTCCTCTCCAGGTCTGCCACATGATCCTCTGCCTTCAAACTCTTAGTCAGCATGTCATCTATATAGACCTCCATAGACTTCCCAATTTGGTCTTCGAACATTTTATTTACGAGGCGCTGGTACGTTGCCCCCGTATTTTTTAGGCCAAAGGGCATGACCCTATAACAGTATGTCCCCTTGTCAGTAATGAAGGCTGTTTTCTCCTATTCTTCAGGGTTCATGAAGATCTGGTTGTACCCTGAATAGGCATCCATGAAGCTCATGAGCTCATGGCCTGCGGTAGCATCTACCATCTGGTCAATGCGAGGGAGAGGGAAGCTGTCTTTGGGACAATGCTTGTTGAGGTCGTTGAAGTCCACACACATTCTCCACTTCCCGTTGGCCTTTGGGACAATGACTGCATTGGACAGCCATTCAGGGTAGATGACCTCTCTAATAAACTCAGCATCTTCTAGCTTCTTGACCTCATTCCTAATGACCTCATACTTTTCTCTAGAGTAAATTCTCCTCCTCTGTCTTATCGGCTTTGCTCCCTCTACCACATTGAGCTTGTGGCACATGATTTCATGGTTGATCCCCGGCATATCTACATGACTCCACTCAAAGACGCTTCGTCTTCTCCTCAATAGTTTAATGAGGTCTTCCTTGATATTGGGCTTCAGAGACTTGCCGACTTGGACGGTTTTTTTCGGGTCAACCTCATCGAGGATGATGGATTCTACCTCTTCCGCGGCCTCTCCTTTCTTTAGCTTCGTCTCATCCCTGGGGTCTAGGGTATCAATATTGTAAGTGGTTGTATCCCTCTTGTGTGCCTCCCTTTCTTCAGCGGAGTTATAGTAATATTCTCGCGCTATCGTCTGATCTCCCTGAACTTCCCCCACCCCGTAAGGGGTAGGAAATTTAACCATCTGATGGACCGTAGATGGCACAGCTTCAAACCCCTTGAGGGCCACACGCCCCAGTATGATGTTGTAGGCCGAAAACACATGTTTATCCATCACAAAGAAACTGACCTTCTTGGTAAGCCATCTCGGCCACTCGTCCCCCATCCTGACATCGGCCTCATACACTCCAAGTGGATGAACCTTTTCCCCACTGAACCCAATCAATGGATGATGGTATGGGACGAGTCTAGCACGACTGAGACCTAGGGCTTTGAAGCATGACCAAAACATTACATCTGCAGAACTGCCCCCGTCGACCAATATCCTCGGTACCTCACACCCGTGCACCCTAGTTGTGATGACGAGTGGGTCGTCGTGTGGGGCTAGGAGGCCTTTAAAGTCCATTCTCGAGAACCCCACTATCAGAGTGTCCATATCAACCTTCTTCCTCTTTTCTGACTTGACCTCCAGAGAGGTTGAGTGTACCGTCTTCATCACTGCCTTGGCCTCAGCCACATGGGCCTTCCTGTCAGCGACCTCTGACCCTCCTCCTGCTAGACTCCCGGAGATTATTCCCACTCCGAGCGAGATCATATTAAGCCTCTTGACAGGGCCTTGGTCGTCTCTCGGCGGGAGGTCAGGGTCATCCTCATCATTAGAAGGGTCGTCCCCTTTTTTTTGAGGACCTTCTCTACATGCATCACCTCGCTTTTTCCTGGGGTCGTCCCCTCGGCCCCTCTTAAAGTCACCTCTGTCGACGTACTTTATGAGCTTCCCTTCTTTCAGCATCTTCTCAATCTCATCTTTCAGAGCAAAGAATTTGTCTGGTATGTAGTCGTGGTCTTGGTGAAATTTGCACCACAGGTTCTTGTTCCTCTTGTTAGGGGCTGCCCTCAACTTCTCAGGCCACTTCAGGGATCGGTCACTCTTTATCTCATTGAGAATCTGTTCACAGCTGACCGTTAAAGGGGTGTAACCAGCGAACTTGTCATCCGTAGACCTCTTCTTCCCCTCTTTGTTCTTCTTAGGGTATTTACCCCCACTAGCGCCTCCTTTTTCATCTTCGTATTTTGCGACCATCGCCTCTTCGACGTTCATCACCTTTCCTGCTATTGACAGCAATTCAGCCATCGTCCTCGGAGGATCTTCAGCAAGCTTCTATAACAACTTCCCCTTTTGGAGTCCTCTAATCAGGGATGTCATAGCTATGCTCTCCTCATAGTCTTCCACCTCCAGCTTTTCTTTATTGAATCTGTCTATATAGTCCCTCAGACTCTCATTCTTCCCCTGCTTAACATAGAGCAGGTGGGTGGTCTTCTTCTGCGGCCTCATCCCAAAGCAAAAGTTGTGGATGAATCGGTCTGCCAACTGCTTAAAGTTTTCAATGGAGTTTTTTGGAAGAGACGTGTACCAGACATGTGCAGCCCCCGTCAGGGTACTAGAGAAGGCACGACACCTCATCTCATCTGAGATAGAGTATATGCCTGTTGCAGATTGATACATCTCAACATGGTGGATAGGGTTGGTGCTCCCGTCATATCTTGGGGTGACCACAGGTGGCTTGAACTTTGATGGCGTAGGGAAGTTGACTATATTCGCCACAAAGGGTGAGCCTATAGTGTATCCCCTCTGAAGAGGGTCGCGTCTTTTCAGTAAATCGTCGATCTTATCCTCCAGCCGCTGGATCGAGTCATTCCAAGGCCTCGTATGGTCATCTTGGCCAAT
Organism: Sambucus nigra; assembly: GCA_949130495.1. Taxonomy (NCBI): domain Eukaryota; kingdom Viridiplantae; phylum Streptophyta; class Magnoliopsida; order Dipsacales; family Adoxaceae; genus Sambucus; species Sambucus nigra. The sequence continues at coordinate 72,231,643 of OX422222.1, forward strand.
GTTATCCCCTGCCGCTTCTTTGAGATGGACTGAGGGTTCTGCCGCGGCTGGCCTGTGTTGGCTGTTTACCTCCCCCTGACCGTCGTCCCGTCCTTGGGGTCGACCCCGATGGGGCCGGCCATCAGTCGCCTCCCTCCTGGACCTCGCAGCACTCCTTGATCTAGACAAGTTTTCCCTCACGTCATTCACTGGGCCCAGCCTCTCAAAGGCCGATCCCCTGCTCAGGCGATCGAAAGCAGAGCCTCTCGGTCGATCGTCAGGATTCTGCCTTCCACACTTCCCTCTACTCTCCTGGAGAGGTCGTACGGTATTGTTGGAGACCTCATACGGCTCCCAGCATGCTATGGGGGCTTCCTCCCCCTCCAGATCATCATACCTGTCTTCAGGGCAAGGGTTTCCTTACCTCCCCAAGCGAAGACGCCGGGGGTCAGCAACATCCCTACGCCGCTGAGGGGGTGGCAGGTATTTTCGTGGTGCCTGGGGTGGTCCCCTGGCCTCATGCTGTCCTAGAGCTGCTGTCGGAGTAATCATCTCAGGTGAGACCCCTGGTGGTCTTAGCATGTTCTGGCTCAGAGCTGTGAACTGCTCCTGCATGATCCGCTGGCTCGCTGCCAGAGACTTCAAGGCTGCCGCCACATCAGCCATCTCAGACTGAGGTGGTTGCTGACTGGAACTAGGTCCTCCTCCGTCATCCGGTGGAGGGAGTGGTGGTGGTGGCATCTCCGGTGCCATGTGTTTGAGCTGTGAATAGCTGAACTGGAAAAAATTCTGGTGAGCTTGAGAACCTTAGTGGGTCTCTTTCAATGGTGAAACATCTCCTCTCAGGGGGAGAACTGGTTCACCACCAGAGTGCCCAGTGAGGTCAAGCTGTACAAAGGAAGAGATGTCTTCTCGTTTCCACAGACGGCGCCAAACTGATGATGCTGAAATCTAGCACCACCAGATAAGTGATGATGAGCTCAAACAGTAGTAACCATGGCATACATTGAGATGTAAGTGTATAAGTGTGTAGAAGGAGATGAGTATAAGAGGAATAAGACAATGATGTATAGTGGTTCAGCCAATTTGGCCTACATCCACTGTGAGTGTGTGATCCACTAAGTATGGGCACTAATGGCCTTGGATACAATGCACATAAGCTCACTCTCTCTCTCTCTACTGTGTGTATAAGCAGAGTTTTAGCTAGGGTTGCCATTATCATTCGATCTCCCCTATAGGGTTGTAGGTGACAAGTATATATAGGTCTTGGGGGGTGTAGTGTACCCCCCAAGTATGCATGGTGCATGTGAATGATGATCTAGCCAACCCCCTGTTGACACCTGAGGATGCCAAATGATGACATAATATTCCCTCACGTGAGGGTGTGATTTTGTTATAACGGTCTTCCATGTGCCATGTGAGCCTCACTCGCACTGTTCCACGCGTCTCCCAAACCACGCGCTGTGATGATGTCATCCTCGGCCTTTGATATGAGGCCGAGGGCAAAGTTCCTTCCATCAATGAGTCTGGCCTAATTTGGTCCTCGTACTGTCGTACCCTTGGGGGGTCGTCCGGAGCCTGATGAAGGGTCGGCCCCCTGAGGGGTCGTCCGGATCCTGATGAAGAGTCGGCCCCCTGAGGGGTCGTCCGGAGCCTGATGAAGGGTTGGCCTCCTAAGGGTTTATCCGGAGCCTGATGAGGGGTCGGCCCCCTGAGGGGTCGTCCGGACCCTGATGAAGGGTCGGCCCCCCTGAGGGGTCGTCCGGAGCCTGATGAAGCTCAGGGCACCCTCGACATGGCCGAGGGTATATACGGGTATATCACTCCATTTGGGGATCACCAATAAGTAATCTACATTATCAAAATGAACCTTTAAATATATAAGTAACCTACCGGTCCCATTTAACATGTCAACTAATGCTTCGATTCTATGTGAACCAGTCAACAATTAAAGAACTCAAACTTACATCCTTAGTCTGACCCAACTGATGAGCTCCATCCATTTCATATCGTCATTCTCGTGTGTGTGGAGTTGGGCGGGGGTAAACTTTTGGTTGAGCATCGGTGATACGTTTATATGAAATTATAAATTAGCTTCATGACACTAAGATATGACACTCGCGATTTTTATTTTTGGTATTTAGTATCCATACATTTAGGCGTAAGTAACCTGGTTTGTCCAATTTATCCCCTCACTCCCACCCCCCAGAAAATAAAAATTATATTTTGTGCACTTTTTTTCGCCACCCCCACCCCAAAAAATGTCATGAATACTCAATCAAATGTCATAAATGCTCAATCATGTGTTCAAATAAAATAAATGACGAATTACAAAAAATTGGGCTTATAAGACCACACATGGTCATTCAGAACAGAAATCTGAAATGTAACTTTTCAATATGATTTCTTGAAAAATGAAAATAAATCCAAATTAAAAATTATTCTAATAGAGTACAAAAAATGAAAAATACGAAAGTCACAACAGATGTGAATGTAAAAAGGGAGGGATTGATGTTTACAACCCAACAGATGAAAAATTGAAAATACGAAAGTCACAACAAATTTTTTTTGGTAGAAAAAAGTCACAAGAGATGGAAAATACAAAAGTCACAACAAATTATTGTCCAAATTTAAAAAGAGAGGGATTATGGTTTAAAACCCAATAGTACCAGGTGAAACAGAGTATGAAAGTCACAATTGAGCTAAGGGTCCCCATATTCTCGGGCCGTACGGATCAAGAGTACCTAAATTTTATGTGTATGGATTTAAGATCAGTTGTTCCATCAGTATAACTCATTAAAACATTAACAAGTTATTCAAATTTGGTGAATAATTTATGTTTCATCAAACGAACTTGGTTATGAAACTACTGGACTAATAAATGTATATTCTTTAGTTAAAGAAGAAAAGAATAATGATGTTCCACAATGAGTGTTGAAAGAAATAAATACCTGGTGGTTGCAATCCACAAGCTGCTGATCGCTAAGACTATCAAGCTTTCCAGTAGCAAGAAAATTGGCACCTTCCAATGCCCCAGTAGTACTAAACGACCAACACGACCCACAAGATCCCAAATCAATTGCTTAACATAATAATCATTCATGATTTATGACAACAATATTTAAATTTGTTGGTAATGGTAAAACAACAAACAAACCTGATTCTTTATGCCCGTAACAGCTCCATCATCCCTATAGTCAAAGTCTGTGGGGAGATTATTCATAAAAAGGATGGGAGATTTCTGGGCGTCAGAGGGTAGCAGGTGAAACAGAGTACGAAAGTTATAGGTTAAATAGCGTGAGAGGATGGAGAGAGAAAACTACCAGAGAGGAGAGCGTGAGGGAGAGGGTGACCAGAATGGAGAGGAGAGTCGTGAGCGGATAAAGGACCCAAAAAAAATTAGGGGGAAAAACTCCGCTTCTAAATTTTGGAGCAGAAAAAAAGGTCATAATATGTATATTTAGGGTAGATAATCTTAAAAAATGTCATAATATCTATAATCAAATATGATTTTTATATTTAAAATGTCATAAAAAATAATACTAATATGTATAAAATGACATTTTATATTAGAAATGTCACATTAATGATAGTATTAACTTTAAATGACATTTTTGTAATAAATATCTTTGAAATTATTTTTTCGAGCGTCATAAAAAGGTGTTTTTCTTGTAGTGATTACCAACAAATTCAATGTTTTCAAAGAGGAAAGAATAGTGTATACACTCACAAATGACGAAAGGTACAAAGCTTACTCGGTGTAAGTATGTACAATGCAACAAAAGATTACCAAGTTATAAAAATCTTAAACCAAATCAATAGAACAATAAAAGTGCATGTGCTCATGGGATTAAAGTTTAATTCAAGAAGTTATTCATAATATCAATAATCGAGGAATAAAGTCTAATAACTTCTAAAATCGAGAACATGCATAATTGAGTTGTCGATCGGATCAGAAAATTATTGAAATTTATCATCGAAAACAAAGGCAAAAAGCCCAATAAAGAAGAAAAAAGAAAGAAAATCTTTTTGAAAATTTTGAATTTTTCTAAGGAAAGCATACTAAGTAACTAACATGTAAGCAAAAGCATGGACTAAATAAAGAAATGGATAGAATATCCCACACCCCCTAACTTAAAACTTGACATTGTCCTCAATGTGAATTAAAAACCAAGTTAAAGAGAGGAAAAGAGCGATATTACCCAAAACTGGAGCGATCCCCATAAGAACAAGCCCAAAGAATCTACAAAACAAGTTAGTACAGAGCATAGCAAAAAAAAATAACACAAAGTTAACTAATTACACTAGACTAAATTAAAAAGGAAAGAAAAATTAAAAAGAAGAAATAAAAAAAAGCTAACTATATACCACCTACTATTAGGCTTCACACCAACTGTACACTATAAGTCTAAATAGCTGAGGGTCCACCGTGAAAACGATTTGACTTTGGAGGAAAACTGGTGTACCCTCACACTCAAGAATGCCTTCCGAAAAATATGAATTCCGTTTGAAAAACGGAAGGCATGTGTAAGGCGAAAGAAATGAACCATCGCCAATTATCAATTTTGGAGGGACGATAGGGGATTTGGATTGAACGGGTGACAAAAACATGTGGGGACCGAGAAAATCCAAATATCATCCCAATGATTTTGAAATTGGAATGGGAGGTGGCGCACACAAAGGCAAAGATGCGATTGTTGAAGGCGACTCGAGCAAGTACTCCTCATCGACGAAAAGGTTTAAAACATTAAAGTTTGAAACCGAATCACTGGGTACTTGTGACGGTGTGATAACAGAGAACGAAATAGGGATGAAAGAAATTCAAACTCATGAGATGAATCATTATCGCATGAAGATTGAGTTTCGAAGGAAATAATATCATTTTCAATGAAATGTTCTTCTTTGGGGGCTAAAGAAGAAATTATTTCATTGCAAATAGATATTATGTCATTTTCATCCTCGCTTTCAATATCTATTACGCAATGGGCCAAGTGAAGAATGGTTTGTTCCAAAGTAGGCACAAAGTCCTCATTTGGTTCAAAACATTCCTCGACTTCAAAAGTCTCGGAAGCAAAATCGTCATCGGATTCAAATAATAAATCCAATTCATGTTCCCACAAATGATTTTCTTCCCAATAATGATTTTCAATTTTCTCATTCTCACGCATACGGAAGCCCTCACCGAATGTCATAGGTAGAGGTGAGGATGCTTGCAAATGGGAAATTTGAAAATTACCATCGGACTTAAACGAAAACTCATTATTATAGGAATTTTGAAAACTATTCCAATTCGTTTCAAAATTCCTATTATAAGGAGGTAAAGGCCCAAAATCATTATCATCATCATCATCATCAAAATACACACACTCGAAAGCTTGAATTTTGTAATACTCGCCCAAAGTTATTTTAGATGTTGCAATTTTTTGGGATTCTAAGTATTGATCAAAAGTCAAAGGTTTGCAAGAATTTTGAGAATTATCATAATGATTACCGAAAGAATTGGAATAAGACATGCTTACCCCAAAAATGGCTCGAAATGGAGAATTCCACAAAAATATGCGCGCGCGAGAAATTCGAGAGTTTTGAATTCGATCATTTTGAATTCGGCTCACCTGAACTATACAAAAATCTAAACTTATGACTACACTCAACAGGTGACTATAGAGGCCAAGTTCGAGTATCGAAAATCTACAGAGACGAGTTGCTAGAATTTATAAGATTTAATACTTCTAAATAAAAGTGTAAAAAGGTGATTACAAACTAAAAAGGAAAAGATGCATAAAAGGGAGGCGATGTAACACCCCAAGATTTTGGGACCGAGAAATTAAATTTTTGGAAGAAATAAAATTTATTTAAATTGGAGAATTTTAAAAATTTGGAAATTGAGGTCCAAAAATATAGGACGTTACAAAGTATTCCGAATGATAATTCAGAATGCGCCATTGGTTCCGGATGGGTTAAGATAGTCTAAATGACTATCCTTGGGTTTTATTTCGGTTCTGAAATAATTTTTTAAGTATCTTTGACTCGAATTGGAGTAAACGAGTCATTTAATGTGTGTATTAACATTTAAAACTGGGACTTATGTTTTAAGGGATTTAAGGGCTTATGGATCAAGACCATCTCATTTAGAGAAAGAGAGAAATAGAAAGAAGAGAGAAAGAAGAAGAAAGGAAGAGAGAGAGAAGGGAAAGCTTGAGGATTTTGGCCCAAACGCGATCTCGAGGATTATTCAACCTCTACAATTTCGAGGCAAGTGTTTAATCTTGCTAAATATTTCATTTGTGTATTTCATTTCATAATTTATGGATAAAAGAATTGGATATTGGGTATTAATAGTAAAACCTAGATTTTGTAGATTAAATCTTGAATTTTATGGTTATATATGGGTTTGATGGTATAGAGATGGTTGGGATCAGATTTGGGTTGATTTATTGGCTTAGAATCATGATATGAAGTAGGTTTAGCGGTTAGAAGTGAAATTTTAGGGTTTAGAATTCATGGGTTTTGTGAAGAAAAAGAGACCTTCTAGGTTCTGTAGACCTGAATCGATTCGCCCCCTAAGCGAATCGATTCGGTTTAGGCAAATGTGTCAGGTCTGCATGACCGAATCAATTCGGACACAAGGTGAATCAATTCGGATTGAGACAGAGTCGCAGGTCCTTTGGACCGAATCGATTCGTAGTTGGAGCGAATCGATTCTCCCTTGAGATCGAATCGATTCGGGCCAGGCCGAATCGATTCGGAAACAGGGTTATTTTGTGAATTTTCTCTAGAATGATTTCTAACCCTTTTTGGTTGGGTTTATTGATTTAGGACATGATTATATGATGTAAGAAATATGTTTTGGAGATTTATTGGAAGTTTCTCGCATGATGAGATTGCGGGTACGTATCGAGTTATTTTGGGGACTTATATACATATGTATTGGAGATTATTGTATTGGTGAAGTGTGGGAATTTCTTTACGAACGGTAGTTCTATTTAGAGGTCATAAGTGAGCTTACATACGACGTGAGGTTTAGGACTCCTTGAGAGAGAGTGGTGAGGGCATGGCTCGAAATCGTAGGCCGAGGTTTGTACCGAATCCTTATAGTGATAGGATTCTATTTAGGTTAAGATTGGGGACCGATGAGAGAGAGAGTGGTCGCGTATCCTTAGTGATGATGAATTTAGGGAATATATCGTAAATGTTAAGGGTTCATAGGGATAATTGAACCTTAGTCGAAAATCGGGAGTGATTGGATAGTACTACCAACTAGAATAGGTGGTGTTGAAATTATAGTCGGGATAGTTCCCATATATAATTGTGTGGGAGTAACAATGGGAATTCCAACATGTGAGGGAATCTTGGAATGAATTTTAAATTGAACTCGAGGTTTGTAGACTATTAGTTATGTGCATACCAATAGTCGAAATTAGTACTGAAGATATTGATGTACTTTCGGATATAGATGAGACGTGTAGTGATTATTTCCTACACTATACTTTGGGTGATAACCTTTGTCACACCCCAAACCCAATATCCATACTAATCATTTGTTATTGGAATAATTGGATCATAATCTTGAGCCCATTGGAAAATATACTTCATTTATCAATATTTTTCTGCACGCTATGCATAATGAACATAATATTATTATTATGCCATAATGAAATTAATATCGGAGTCATAATTAATCGGACATACAATACTATGATTAGCTATGATAAAATTTCACAATCATCAACTCAATCCATACTAACGCAATATATACAATGTGTGAGTATATTAAAATCTTCAGTGTGACAATGATAAAATCCCCATATTTAAACCCCAGCTCTTTCCAACGGTGCAACTCTCAAAGTTAAAGGTCATATGGTATTCTAGCTGGCAGCATACAAACCTAAAATTGTTAAAATATAAATCGTAGGCATTAATCTTAGTGAGGTACTCCTACCCTATAATGAAATAACAATTCTATATCGAATATGTGGATATAAAATCCAAACAATCCTGCCCATTGGCAATAACAAATCCTGGATCATAAGATCCAAATAATTCTGCCCATTGGAAATAACAAATCCTGCAACATTAGTTCCAACAAATCCTTGTCATAAGATAAATCAAATCATTTAATCTTTGCCCAATTCCAATCCTGGATCGTTAGATCCAAACAAATCCTGGATATTTTAATATCCAAACAAATCCTGAATAGTGAAGTATTCAAACCAATCCTGGATCATGATACCCAAACAAATCCTGGATATTTTAATATTCAAACAAATCATAAATACTGAAGTATTTACACAAATCCGCTCTTAGAGCTATATTCATATTTATATATGAAACGAATCATAAGTACACTCACCTCGACAGTTTAACTGGCTTTTCCCTTGCCTTTATCCGGTATTTGTTCAATCAGCTCTTCTTCCCTTCCTATCATTATTAAAATATTAGTATCATCATAAGAATATCAATAATCCAAAGAATGATTTAAACATAATTCAATCCATAAGCATCACATGATTCCATTCAAATCATTTATCACAAGTGAAGTTTCATCCAAATCCATGTTAATATATTTAACATATCCAAATCATAAGCCAAATATAAATTCATATATTATTGGTAATTCAATCCTTGTCTTATTAGTATTCAAATACAAAATACGGTACATCATTTCAAGTCTCCTAGGGCAAGATATGCCCATTTCTTTACCACATAGCAAATCTGCCCTATAGGCTTTTTTATCGTTCATTCAACTTCCAAGAATTTTCAAAAATTTTATACATCATCAATTTCTATGATATTTTACCCAACATCAGTAAACATATTGAAAAATACAAAATTAAAGTTTCATAATTTTTAAGGTTAGTTTGCTATGTCAAGCAAAACATCGAACACATGGCGAGCATACTTTCATGCTTAGGGCAGATTTCATACCCGAACTTCAAACTGTCACCAAAGACTCATTTCTTGGTATTTTCACATGATTTTCGGATATGTCATACATATATGAGTCTAGGTTAATCTAAAATTTGAATCAATCAATTCCAGTAAGTATAGATAAATATATGGAAGTTTGAATAAACAAGGTTCCTAAACAAAACAATCTCAAGGGTTTACACATTCAAGTTTACTTAAACTTGCATCTATCCATAAGTACATATCAAGACATGGAATTTCAGTAAAAAAAATATTATTTCAATAATTTAAATAAGTAATACAAAAAATAAACAAGATTTATGGATGGAAATTCCTTAGGGGCTTTTACATAATTTTTCTATGAATTTTTCTTCAATTTCTCCTCACACTTTCTTCCTAAACTTCAAAACTCTCTTTCTTTAAGCTTCAAATCTCTCATGGCTGAGTTTAGATGAATAAGGAGGTAATTCAAAGGGTTTGAAGTCGGCCAAAGCCACCACCCTTCCCAACCAATCAAAATATAACATGTGGTATTATATGAAATAAAATATCATTTAAGGCTAAATGACTACTTTACCCCCTGTTCGTAAAAAGACAATATCTTCCCACTTGGATGTCCGTTCGATGAACCGTTTGTTTTGTTATAAATCTAACTCATATATCTACAAATATATAGTTTACACCTCAAGTTCATTGTAATGTCATAAAGGTCAAAACTAGCCTCCAACAGGAGCATTCCTACCGAAAACTTTAAAAATTCCCCTTTGTAACTAATTCGATATTTCAAGCTTTATGAAGGTAGGATTAAACTAAACATAATGACTTGACATCATATATATTAATAAAACACTACTCATATCACATAAGCTAAGCATACTTTAAGCATATTTAATCATAATTATATTCGGGTTGTCACAACCTTAATGTTGGATATATATATAAGACTATTCCTATCATAAGGGAAATGGATGAATATGCTTCAAGTGAGGGATCGTATTCATGTATCGAGGTAAGTTAAATGTGTTTGGGACGACGACTAGTATATTGAGAATTATGTATGCCTATAGCCGAGTTTATAAATCTTATACATGCGTACGAGAGATAGTGTGTATATATATGTGGATATATATATATATATATTTGTTTAGATATGGATATATGTGTATACTCATGTTGTGAATATCTAAACCGTATTTGATGGTTTAATTATATGATGTAATCATATGGATGTATATATATTGTGTATGTGAATGATATATATACTTGTATTGTGAAGCATACCCCGCACATGCTATCATTGGGAAGTTGCACGATGAGGGTGAGCACCCTGGCTCGAGTAGCAGAGTGTGGATATTCCCCAGGTCATAGCGTCCATTATGTTATTATGTGATATGCATTTTTTTGGGATGAGACGTGGTGGGTATGTTTCGTCTCATTGCCGGTTAGGAACTATGACCGCTTACCAGACGTCGTGTGTGTGTGTGTGTTGGCCGCGATGTCGGTGATATTGAGTCCGACCGTGGTCCCCAGGATGGTATATGAGTAATGCCCTGAAAGATGATAGCAGGGTGCAATATATTGGCATTATATAGCCAGTTATATTATGTGGATGGCCATTGTACATTATATATGTTATGTACACGTGGCTATGAGAATGAATAGTTGTATATATATATATATATATATATATATATTTATTATATCTTATAGGTGAAAAGGATATGAAATTTCTATGGTGTACCAGATTGTTGGGGGTTGATGTATCACACTTAAGGAAAATTTCGGTTATATCAACCCAAGGATTTAATGGAGACTTTTAGGTTGCTCTTAGATAGTAACCGAGATTATAGTAGATTTGTGTGGATGACATATTGGATCCCTACGATCAATATTGTCCAGGAGTAGTGTATCGGGGGGTTCCTTATTTGGATTTCACTTTGCGAGACTCCCCACGCATGAAACGCAGTGCAATGTTGAGAGTAGAGAGAAGTTTTGTCCTTTGTACTTGTATGTACTTGTAGTAGTAGTATTTTTGTGGATGACATAATGGATCCCTATGATCAACATTGTCCAGGAGTAGTGTATCGGGGGGGGGGGGGGGGTTCTTTATTTGGATTTCGCTTTGCGAGACGCCCCATGCACGAAATGAAGTGCAATAGAGAGTAGAGAGTAGTTTTGTACTTTGTACTTGTATGTAGTTGTAGTGGTAGTATTTGTGTGGATGACATAATGGATCCCTACAATCGACATTGTCCAGGAGTAGTGTATCGGGGGGTTCCTTGTTTGGATTTCGCTTTGCGAGACGCCCCACGCACGAAACGCAGTGCAATGTTGAGAGTGGAGAGAAGTTTTGTCCTTATTAAATTGTGCATGTTATTTAGAGAATAAACTCTAAATTTGAAGTTTAATGTAAATACATGAAGTAATAAAATGGATAACTGATTTAATTATAAATCAGAATCAATTAAGCCTAGTATGGCATCTATATGTGTATATACATTTAAGTGTGATTAGAATGGGAAGGATTCTCGGGTTATGTTAGAATGGTAGGTCTTGCGGGTATAGGCCGTGCCTATTGTAAGGTAGGTTGTACTTGTGACACCCCGACTAATTAAATACCGGGTAGCTAATCCTTTATTAAATTAATACAAAATGCTAAGTTGGTTCAGTTCATAGCATCACTGTCGAAAAACGTTTTAACAATTACTAGCCACCTAATATTTAAAAAGTGAGTTGTCAATTTTAATTAAATCCGATTAACATACAATAAGTGAATTATGAAATGCTAACATAACCACCACAACAGTCACAATAGAATAACCATCAAATAATAATGTGTCGGGAGGAATACTCCGCACAACAATCCGAATACTGAAATAAATAAATACCAAGTCTACATCACTAAATTAGTTACAACCCAAAGTCTGAAATAACTGAAAAAGTAAGATGTCTCTAAAAGGAATGGGGCGACATGCCCAACAAATGAGAAAATTTGATACTGGAGTCAAGATCGAAAATGGAGGCATCTACTGTCAAGGTCCTGTAACTTCCACAGCAGCTATAGCACGTCGCCTGAATAGAACTCCTATGCATGGTGTCCTTGTGGCTGGGCACCTAAAAGGTTTTACAAAAATAGATTTGAAAGCAAACGGGTCAGAGCCCGATTGTGAAAATAGTTTAAAATTTTGCAAGTGTTTAATATCATTAAACAGTGAATATAAAGTACATGGTAGTGTGTGCACTCACATGAGTTCCTCACCTCTCAACTAATTGTGCACTCCTATCGTACCCGTACCCATTCTAGTTATTCCCATATCTAACTAGTCCGATACAAAATATAACATTACTATACGATATCCAATTAAATTCCCAACATCTTCTATTTAACAAAGTGTTATGCCTTGCTACACAGTTTCCCATATTAATACTACTAATTACTAGAGATCTTTCATTTTCACTTTACAAACTGATGCTGTTATTTATACTCACATTTATTCTTGACAATTCATTTCAATTAACAGTATATTATTCTCATCATAACTATATAATACTAGCATCCCGAGACTAAGCTGCGGTGCACACATACTCTGATATCCGATCCCGGTACATCACGTACATAAGGACCACGTATTCCGAATCTCTCAGGAATCATTTCATTAAACAACAATCACAAACAATGGAGGCGAACATAGTTCACATCACATTGGTCATGCACATACCTACGCTCCCATGATCAGTAGACTTATTAACTTCTCAGTAAGTTCTTCTATGACCAATGTCCTCGAGGTACCAATCTAAATCCCCCCGTAGGCACACAAAGATTAGATGGCCCTGATCGAATGCCGACCTCCCATGATAGCAAGTACAGTATGTATGTTATACACAAATAACTATATATACTAATCATTCGCACATCTTAGATATCACAATATTTTATTAGTGGTATACTTATCGTTCTTATAACAACACTTAGTGTTATACAACTCACAAGTCCCCGTTTTATATGTATTTAAGTTATCAACTCTTCTCACGTCGTAATTAAGCACTCGCTTCCAAATCCATAAATGTCATCCGGTTTACTACAAGGTCCTAAGTTTTACTCCTCAATGTACCCCAATCTCATAACTATACCCACTAGTTAATAAGGGAAGGTTATCTCACCATATAAATATGTCTTTGGGACACTTGAAATAAAATCAGGCCTAAAAGGCCATTCTGTCAACTCGTTAGAAATCTCATTCGAACGAGGTCGTTGGACGAGTGTCATTTGAACGAAAGGCTTCGAACGAATTACCAACTCCTTATAAGGGATACTGTCATCTCGTTGAAGTTCGTTCGAACGAGGTCGTTCGAACGACCTGGGCAGGTCTTCTAACGAGATGGCAGTTTAAGCCCAGAAATTTCCAAGTCCGTTTTTCTCAATTCTTCTCTTCTCTAAATCCACCCTAAGACCATACAATTTATGTTCTAACATTTATAAACCATTTCTTATCACCCTAGGTCATTCCTTAACATATTTTAGGGGTCAAATCTTACAAATTAACAAGCCAAAATCATAAACCCTCAATTCTAGTCTCCAAACCTTATGAACATGAATTCCAGAATTTTTGTGTTCAATTATTCATCGTAAGTCCGTTTTTAAATCATCATACTCAAGTTTTTGGACACTAAATTTGTCGATAAACATTCTACATGCAAATCCTATCCCAAATTTAGAGTTTCTCCAACGATTTTATTAATTTTCCTCAAAAATTTCAAGACAAAAATAGTTTCTACACTAAACATGGAAGAAATATTCAATGCACTTAAAAATATTAAATCACTTGCCTTAGATTCATTTTCCAGATGTGTTGTCGATGATTCGAGGTTGATTCTCTCCTTTAATCAGTCACAAATCCTCTCCAATATGATGGTGGTGAGTGTTTTAGGTTTGGAACCCTATGGTAACTCCTCTCTAACTCCCGTAGCCCACTTCCAAAACTTTTTGCTGGTAATGGCCTTAGTGGCCCCTTTAAAATAATAAATATTAACTCTAATTTTCGTGGGTTTTAATTCCCTCATTTTTAAAATTACCAAAATACCCTTTTAAGTTGTCGGTTTGGCCTAAAAATACCCCGGGACCCAAACTAAATCCCCGGCTAGTATTTTTTGACTATTTCGACCCTTTTGGACCCGTTGGCACACTCAAAATGACCATTTGGTTGATGAAAATATAATTCACTTTTTAATTTAAATAATTACATTCCTGACGCGACTGACACGCGCGTCTCAACTAAATTTCGCAAATTGTCGTATTTCAGTCTCGCGACAAATTTAATATTTAACAATACTCATGCATTACCATACATACTCAGAAATAATAATTTTAACAACATAAACAAATACCAACTCGTATCTCGCTAGTATTTATCCCCGGATTAATTTCCAATTAATTCTCATTTAATTCAATTAATCCCTTAAATAAATATCAATAAAATTATGGGGTATTATAGTACTTATGGATGCGATAACTTAATTAAGATTCTAGGACGTGAATAAGTGCACACTGTTAGATGAGAGGTGAGTTTGGGGTTTCACGAGAGTGCGACTCCACTTTAATTATGAAATAAGTGCATTGATATTTATTATGCACGATTAACACACTTGCTAAATATTTTTACACCTCGGGATCTGACCCGTTTATATTTCTCTCCTGCTATATGTATATATTACTACAGGTGTCCTACCGCATGGATGCCGGATGCTTTTCTATCCGGAGTTTTGGGAGCCGTAGCAGTTGTGGACTGTGGTGGGATTTAGATTGTAGTCGCTTCATACTTCTTTGAAAATCTAGGTAGGATTCATGTTGTATATCGGGTTTATACCCAAGGGATATTTATAGATGTTTATATTTCTTCTTTATGATGTTGTACTGTCTATGACCCGATAGCTTATTCGGGTATATTTCCTTATATATACTCATTTCATTTTATTCTAGCACTTCATTTATTATGGCACTTGTGTGCATTTTACGTTGGTTAGTAATTCTATAGTGTTGGTTTGTTGTTCGTGGTATGTTTTATTCAATTTTGGCATCTCGCTTATATGATTTCGGGTAGTTAGCCTTATATGTTATCGTATAGTTTGTTGGTGCTAAGACTGAGCCATCTGAGATTCCTGATTTAAGGTAGTATAGGGCTGGCCACCCCTTATTATTTTAAGCGGGTTGTTACAGATGGTATCAGAGCATCAGGTTCTAGTGTCTTTAGGATCTGTACGGGTTTTCTCCGTTCTTTCGCTGACGTTCTTGATTTAGAGCCCTACTATGAGGATTGTTGTGTTCACTACCTTTATCTTTTTTCGCGAGATGCACTCGCTCGAATGACGTTCTGACATAGTTGCTTTCGTCTCAGACACCGCTTTGACTGGATGAGAGATGCAACACCCATAACAGATTTTTCGTACGCTTTGACTGGAGATATTTTCTTTTCGTGTCATAGGCGGAGATAAGGAGGAGATTTTTAGCAGTGATTCTAGGTGAAGCAGTTGGAAGAGGGAGGTGTAATGTAGAATGCCTTTCTTTGGGTTTATTTCATGCTTTGCACGGTATTGGTAACGTCACATGTAAGGTTTATGAGTGGTTAGATGTTACAACCCTTGTGTATGTAGAATTTCCCTTGGGGAAGGGAGTGAGTAAGTGTGGTCTTTGTACGACATCTTTTGGGATATTAGACTAACTCGTGATGAGTTGATAGAGAGTTATGCTATTAATTTCCGGAAGTGTGAATTGTTAAGGTTATTGTTTTCTATTTAGGTTAGGGCAGGAAATTTTAGTGTTCCATCGAGGGAAGAACTTATCTTGTGGAAATGTGTTGACGTAATGTAAAGGAATTATATAACTGAGAGGTTCGGAGTTTAGCACATTTATTGTTGAGCGGGGAAATTAGCTCAGGATTGTGCTAGTTTTGAGAACTAGGTATTGGTGAGAATATTGTGTTTATTGAGGCCTTGTGTCTTGAACATAAAGAATTTGTTTGGCGTGTCGAAAGACACAAAATTATTTTATATTGTATTGTTGTATAGGCCTTCGAGCAATATCTAAAAATTGAAAATCTTTTATAAAACTTAACCCTGGTTCAACTAATCTCAATCCCCGATATATCTACACAGTAGTGTATTGGGAGGGTTCCTTGTTTGGATTTCGCTTGCGAAACCTCCCCCGCATGAAGGTAACTTGTGTCAGGAACTGGGAAGAGTTAAACCATTGGGAATTTCAAACTTTTATATATACTTAATATGTTGCTATAGATTATATTGCTGAGAGTTATACTATGATTTGAGGCTAGTGGATACGGGTTATTTTTTTACGAGTTGAGCTCGGATACGGGGTGTATGGGCGCCCTGGGTAGTTAGTTTGATTTTTAAAATCTATATGGTTCGATGTGAGAACTCGAAAGGATCGGTATAGTGATCTTGAGGGTAGAAGTAAGGACTAGATGAGATTCGAAGTCCTAGGCATATCTTAAATTTTGCGGGCGAAATTCTTGTAAGGGGGGAAGAGTGTAACACCCCAAGATTTTGGGACCGAGAAATTAAATTTTTGGGAGAAATAAAATTTATTTAAATTGGAGAATTTTTAAAATTTGGAAATTGAAGTCCAAAAATAGAGGACGTTACAAAGTATTACGAGTGATAATTCTGAGTGCGCCATTGGTTTCAGATGGGTCGAGATAGTCGAAATGACTGTCCATGGGTTTTATTTCGGTTCCGAAATATTTTTTAAGTATGTTTGATTCGAATTGGAGTAAACGGGTCATTTAAAGTGTGTATTAACATTTAAAACTGGTACTTATGTTTTAAGGGATTTAAGGGATTACGGATCAAGTCCATCTCATTTAGAGAAAGAGAGAAATAGAAAGAAGAGAGAAAGAAGAAGAAAGGAAGAGAGAGAGAAGGGGAAGCTTGGGGATTCTGGCCCAAACGCGATCTCGAGGATTATTCAACCTCTACAATTTCGAGGCAAGTGTTTAATCTTTCTAAATATTTCATTTGTGTATTTCATTTCATAATTTGTGGATAAAAGAATTGGATATTGGGTATTAATAGTAAAACCTAGATTTTGTAGATTAAATCTTGAATTTTATGGTTATATATGGGCTTCATGGTGTAGAGATGGTTGGGATCAGATTTGGGTTGATTTATTGGCTTAGAATCATGATATGAAGTAGGTTTAGGGGTTAGAAGTGAAATTTTAGGGTTTAGAATTCGTGGGTTTTGTGAAGAAGAAGAGACCTTCTAGGTTCTGCGGACCCGAATCGATTCGCCCCCTAAGCGAATCGATTTGATTTAGGCAAATGTGTCAGGTCTACATGACCGAATCGATTCGGACCCAAGGAGAATCAATTAGGCTTGAGACAGAGTCCCAGGTCCTTTCGACCAAATTGATTCGGAGTTGGAGCGAATCGATTCTCCCTTGAGACCGAATCGATTCGATCCAGGCCGAATCGATTTGGAAACAAGGTGGTTTTGTGAATTTTCTCTAGAATGATTTCTAAGCCTTTTTGGTTGGGTTTATTGATTTGGGACATGATTATATGATGTAAGAAATATGTTTTGGAGATTTATTGGAAGTTTCTCGCATGATGAGATCGCGGGTACGTATCGAGTTATTTTGGGGACTTATATACTTATGTATTGGAGATTATTGTATTGGTGTAGTGTGGGAATTTCTTTACGAACGGTAGTTCTATTTAGAGGTCATAAGTGAGCTTACATACGACGTAAGGTTTAGGACTCCTTGAGAGAGAATGGTGAGGGCATGGCTCGAAATCGTAGGTTGAGGTTTGTGCTTAATCCTTATAGTGATAGGATTATATTTAGGTTAAGATTGGGGACCAACGAGAGAGAGAGAGTGGTCGCGTATCCTTAGTGGTAATGAATTTAGGGAATATATCGTAAAAGTTAAGGGTTCATAGGGATAATTGAACCTTAGTCGGAAATCAGGAGCGATTGGATAGTACTACCAACTAGAATAGGTGGTGTTGAATTTCTAGTCGGGATAGTTCCCATATATAATTGTGTGGGGGTAACAATGGGAATTCCAACATGTGATGGAATCTTGGAATGAATTTTAAATTGAACTCGAGGTTTGTAGACTATTAGTTATGTGCATACCAATAGTCGAAATTAGTACTGAAGATATTGATGTACTTTCGGATATAGATGAGACGTGTAGTGATTATTTCCTACACTATACTTTGGGTGATAACCTTAATGTTGGATATATATATATGTTGGAAGACTATTCCTATCATAAAGGAAATGGATGAATATGCTTCAAGTGAGGGATCGTATTCATATATCGAGGTAAGTTAAATGTGTTTGGGACGACGACTAGTATATTTAGAATTATGTATGCTTATAGCCGAGTTTATAAATCTTATACATGCGTACGAGAGATAGTGTGTGTGTATATATATATATATATATATATATATGTGTGTGTGTGTGTGTGTGTGTGTGTGTGTGTGTGTGTGTGTATACTCATGTTGTGAATATCTAAACCGTATGTGATGGTTTAATTATATGATGTAATCATATGGATGTATATATATTGTGTATGTGAATGATATATATACTTGTATTGTGAAGCATACCCCGCACATGCTATCATTGGGAAGTTGCGCGATGAGGGTGAGCACCCTGGCTCGAGTAGCAGAGTGTGGATATTCCCCAGGTCATAGCGTCCATTGTGTTATTATGTGATATGCATTTTTTTTGTGATGAGACGTGGTGGGTATGTTTCGTCTCATTCCCAGTTAGGAACTATGACCGCTTACCAGACGTCGTGTGTGTGTGTGTGTGTTGGCTGCGATGTCGGTGATATTGAGTCCGACCGTGGTCCCCAGGATGGTATATGAGTAATGCCCTGGAAGATGATAGCAAGGTGCAGTATATTGGCATTATATAGCAGGTTATATTATATGGATGGCCATTGTACATTATATATGTTATGTACACGTGACTATGAGAATGAATGGTTGTATATTTATATATATGTTTAGAGTATATATATATATATATATATTTTATATCCTATAGGTGAAATGGATATGAAATTTCTATGGTGTACATCTTAGGTGATTATGGTGTACCAGATTGTTGGGGGTTGATGTATCGCACTTAAGGAAAATTTCGATTATATCAACCCAAGGATTTAATGGAGACTTTTAGGTTGCTTTTAGATAGTAACCGAGATAATAGTAGATTTGTGTGGATGACATAATGGATCCCTACGATCAATATTGTCCAGGAGTAGTGTATCGGGGGGGTTCCTTATTTGGATTTTGGTTTACGAGACGCCCCACGCACAAAACGTAGTGCAATGTTGAGAGTAGAGAGAAGTTTTGTCCTTTGTACTTGTATATAGTTGTAGTAGTAGTATTTGTGTGGATGACATAATGGATCCCTACGATCAATATTGTCCAGGAGTAGTGTATCAGGGGGTTCATTGTTTGGATGTTGCTTTGCGAGACGCCCCACGCACGAAACGCAGTGCAATGTTGAGATTAGAGAGAAGTTTTGTCCTTTGTACTTGTATGTAGTTGTAGTGGTAGTATTTGTGTGGATGACATAATGGATCCCTACAATCGACATTGTCCAGGAGTAGTGTATCGGGGGGTTCCTTGTTTGGATTTCGCTTTGCGAGACGCCCCACGCACGAAACGTAGTGCAATGTTGAGAGTGGAGAGCAGTTTTGTCCTTATTAAATTGTGCATGTTATTTAGAGAATAAACTCTAAATTTGAAGTTTAATGTAAATACGTGAAGTAATAAATTGGATAACTGATTAAATTATAAATCGGAATCAATTAAGCCTAGTATGGCATCTATATGTGTATATACATTTAAGTGTGATTAAAATGGGAAGGATTCTCGGGTTATGTTTGAATGGCAGGTCTATGCCGTGCCTATTGTAAGGTAGGTTGTCCTTATGGGTGCGGTAACTTATTTAAAATTTCAGGATGCGAATAAGTGCGCGCTGTTAGATGAGAGGTGAGTTTGGGGTTTCACGAGAGTGCGACTCCACTTTAATTATGAAATAAGTGCATTGATATTTATTATGCACGGTTAACACACTTGCTAAATATTTTTACACCTCGGGCTCTGACCCGTTTATATTTCTCTCCTGCTATATGTATATATTACTACAGGTGTCCTACCGCATGGATGCCGGATGCTTTTCTATCCAGAGTCTTGGGAGCAGTAGTAGCTGCAGACTGTGGCGGGATTTAGATTGTAGTCGCTTCCTACTTCTTTGAAAATCTAGGTAGGATTCATGTTGTATATCGGGTTTATACCCAAGGGATATTTATAGATGTTTATATTTCTTCTTTATGATGTTGTACAGTCTGTGACCCGACAACTTATTCGGGTATATTTTCTTGTATATACTCATTTCATTTTATTCTAGCACTTCATTTATCATGGCACTTGTGTGCATTTTACCTTGGTTAGTAGTTCTACAGTGTTGGTTTGTTGTTCGTGGTATGTTTTATTAAATTTTGGCATCTCGCTTATATGATTTCGGGTATTTAGCCTTATATGTTATCGTATAGTTTGTTGGTGCTGAGACTGAGCCATCTGAGATTCCTGATTTAAGGTAGTATAGGGTTGGCCACCCATTATTATTATAAGCGGGGTTGTTACAGGCGAGTGTATTGAAACTAGATTAACAAAGCGAGTAAAACTATAGGTTGCGTCGAATATCCCTCACCCGAGTTAATTAGTATAAAATGGTCACATGGGTCGACGAGTTATTACAAATGTGTCTCGTTTCAACAGTTAATCGAATCCAGGGTTGTCACGCCCCTAAATCCGCATAAAAGCCTAATGCGATTTTGGCGTCAACAAATGTTCCGGAAATTATGCACGCAAGGTCGTAAGCACGGAACATACATGATATACCTCGTCAAATCTCCTAGGCACAATAACTAGGACAACGCACCCGAAATAGACCCGTAAACACCTTCAACAAAGAAACGCATCAACCCGAGTGAGTTCAATTCAAACACAACCTAGACTAAATTAACTAGAAAGCATATTAAAAATGCGGTAAATAA
Organism: Sambucus nigra; assembly: GCA_949130495.1. Taxonomy (NCBI): domain Eukaryota; kingdom Viridiplantae; phylum Streptophyta; class Magnoliopsida; order Dipsacales; family Adoxaceae; genus Sambucus; species Sambucus nigra. Next base: position 72,252,629 of record OX422222.1, read on the forward strand.
ACGTGATAAACCTACACTACAAAGCAAGGAAAGAAAGCATGTGAATCTAATTAACAAAGCATGTAAATTAACTAGAAAGCAAGAATAAATAAAACACACACTTGTAATACCCCACACTTTTAAAGGTATTTTAAAGGTATTTAAATTACACTGTGGATTTAATTTGGTAATTTGAGGAATTATTATGAATAGCAATTCTGGGATTAATGAGTGAAATTAAATAAATTCAATATTATAAAGTGAATAGTAAATATTAATTTTTGAGTGTCGGATTAATATTTGCATGGATTATATTTTCTTACGAGACTAGGTATATGAGTGGATTATTTTTAATTACATGTCGCAAGTTGGATAAAGCGACAAATGAAATATTTTAAATTGGAAAAATACGCGTATTGAACGTGTTGGGTCAAAATAGTGAATTTTAGTTAAGTGACTCGGATGGAGATTTTAACTGCGCCATTCGGTTCAGAATGATCGAGATAGTCAAAATAGAGTACTCGGGGGTAGTATTTGAGTTCCGGTCATTTTTGAACTAGTAGGGACTCGTAAATGAGTACACGAGCCATTTAACAATTGAGTATATACCCAATTTCGGATTTAAAGAGGTGGAAGCCCTCATTTCCCCCAAATATCAGCCCTAAGAGAGAGAGAGAGAGAGAGAGAGAGAGAGAAGAGAGAGAGAAGAGAAGAAAGAAGAAGAAAGAAAAGAGAAGAAAAGAAGAGATTTTCGGCCAAAATTTGCGGGATTCGACTCGTGGTCGTCAGATTTAATCCACGAGGCAAGTGTTTAACTTGCTTTATGATTTAGTGTGTTTAATTTATCATATGGTAGTTGGTATAAAACTAAAGTTTTTTGGGTTGAAATTTCGTAGATCAAACGGGTTTTCGAAAGATTAAAACGGATATAACTCGATTTATACCCATTTTGAGAAACTTGAAATTAATTGAAATTAATTGTTGGATCTGGGTTCTAGGATGATTAGAATCCTTTGAATGTGTGTATTTATAGTTATTTGAGGTTGAATGATGATGAGAGAGGGGATAAAAATCTTGGAGGTGTTTTAATGGAGGGTTGGATTTTTGAAGAAGAAGGTGAATAGTGACCAACGTCACTTTCGAACTATTTCGGATAGGAAGACAGCCGATTCAGCTCTCAGCCAAAACACGATAGTTGTAGATATTTTCGATATGGTTGTGTGGGCACCAACTGCGTATTTTTTTGATTTTTCTTCGAATTGTTATGATTTTTATAAGATGACAGTTCCGGGGCGAAATCACCAACTCGGAAATGCACTCGGAAATTGGAAAAATAAAAGGCTAAAATTGTTTGGAGATAAATATTTGGGGTTCCTAAAAATAGTGTGGGGACTTATAAATATTTTTTTTAGTAAGGCATGTATTTTGGATTAGTTAAAAGTAAAATCCAAGATTTACCCAAATAGAGGTGTTCGTGAGGAATAGTACTTAAAGAGATATTTAGGTGTGATTTGAATATTAAATAAGGGAATACGTATTGGGGTATTTTAATTGTGTGACGCCTTATATAATTGCGAATGAGAATATTCGAGGCTATTGGCTATCGCTATAAGAGTTTGGAGATTATAGCCATAAAATATTGAGAAGAGATAAATAATATATATCAATGTTGTTGATATAATCATTGTGCGGTGAGAAAAGCTCAGAAAATAATATATTGAAAATTGGTAAAATTGATAAATGCGTAAGATATCCAAGATATAAATATACTACGTATGGGATGTATTGTATGGGCTATGAGTATGCCCTTATATTATATATGTGTAAAAATCATGCCCGTGCTACTTGCTATCATGGAGGTTACCGCATCGGGACAGTCTTATCTCGATGGGACCTTTATGGGGGATATTGACTTGTACCCTAGAACATAGGAATCCTTGGTACAAGTTATCTAATTGATAGTCAGACGGTCCTAAGAGACATGAGGGTATGTGTTGACCTCTTAGTGACTTGGAACTATGCTTCGCCTCCATTTGTATGTGTTTTGTGTTAATACAGTTCGAGAGTGATTCCGAACTAGTATTTCTCTTAGTTTGTGTGATACGGGGACTTGATAGCAGAGTATGCTAGCATCATAGATCTTATGTGGGGTGCCGTTAGTATATATATTATATGTGTGACTAATATATTTACGTATATTTATATGGGAACTTTCTACTTTGCGTATAAGTAGATAAGTAAGGAATAAATGATTCAACTTTATAACGATACAAGGGGTTTCTTAACCAGGGTGCAATAGTGCGATATATTGTTATATAAATTGATGTGTATGCATAAAGAGAATAATGTGCGTATACCGAAATCTTGTTTGGTGTCCTATATGGATAACTAATATACTTGTTGCGAAAAGTATATTATATATATATGAGATGAGATATCATATAACCTAACCCTGTATAAAAAGGAGAAGAATGAATAAAGTGATATACTTCTTCCGGTAGATTTATATCCGGATTTATATGAATATGGATCATAGGTTCTAATGAGAACTATCAATAAATACGTGATGGTATAAATATGTTATGTACTGAAGGCCTAATGGATCCTGATGATCAACATTATCACGTAGTAGTGTATCGGGGGGTTCCTTGTTTGGATTTCGCTTCGCGAGACACCCCACGCACGAACGTAACGTAATTTTGGGAATGGGGAGAAGTTTAGTCCTTAGTACCCGAATTGATGAGGATTATTAGAAGATGGTTAATTACATTAGTTAGGCAAGGTAGCTTAACTAGGTTGTTTAAAAAGGTATGCGATAGTTGTGCACTATTAGAAGAGGGGTGAGGTGTATCTCATGTGAGAGCGATAACAGTTTATATATGAGAAATAACATATTTTTTAAATATGAATTTTAAGCACTTGCTAAAATATTTTCAAAACTCGGGCTTTGACCCGTTTCTCTATTTTCCCCTCTTGCTATATCTATATATATATAGGTGTCCAGACACAGGGACGCTTCGATGATGATTCTTTCGAGTCAGGCGTTTGCTGCAGCAGCTGTGGATGCAAGCAGGTTTATATTAGACGCTTCTATCATTGAGATATAGATAGGAGGTATTGTAGCAACATTCGGGCTTATGGACCAACTGTACTCATTTATTCTTTTATCGCCTTTTAGTGCGGCATTCGATTTGGTTGTATTATTTTATCGAGTGTTCGGTTATTTTATTTTATTTCATTTCAGTTGGAGCATGTAAACTATTGTAATTGTTTTATTTGAATGGGTTGATTAAAAAGATTTGTTAATTTAAAATTTTGACGTCGGCCTAATAGGATATTAGTAATTAAATTGGTTTTCAACAGTGATGCTAAGAATGAACCATATGAGACTCCTGTTTTAATGTTATATAGGAGTGATCACTTGGTATTTTATTAGGCGGGGTGTCACAACACTATATTAATAGAGAGGGTAATGAATAGTTCAACTTACAACCCAGTTGGGTGTTAAACCAAAGAGAAATGAAGAAGAACTCTCCAAAAACCCTCACACCCTAAACTATTCTAACCTAAAACGAATTATATCTAAATATCTGATATTTACGACAAAAAATACTTTATATAGTAAGTTACAAAAGAAATAAAGGAAAAAGAAAAGAAAAGGAACAAATTGTCAAATATCTGGTATGATCGATCGGTCGATCAAAGACCATCGATCGATCGATCGAATAGGTCTCAGCCCACTGTCTCAAATCTTAGGAAAAATACAAAATCGCGGTCGACCGGGGGCCCAAGCCCGGTCGACCGACACTCTGTTTTTGGTAGCCCTTGTGTAATACCCCGTATTTTTGTGATATTTATTTATGGGATTAATTAAATTAAATGTGTATTAATTGGAAATTAATCCGGATTAAAATACTAGCGAGATGCGAGTTGGTATTTGATTACAATGTGTCTATATGACTTTATATGAATATTGAACTATGAAACTTGTCGTGAGATTGAAATACGACAATTTGGAAATTTTGTTGAGACGCGTGTGACAGTCGCGTCAGGAATATTATTATTTAATTAAAAAGTGAATTTTATTTCTATTAACCGTATGGTCGTTTTGAGTGCGCCAACGCGTCCGGAAGGGTCGAAATAGTCAGAAAACACTAGCCGGGGGTTTAGTTTGAGTCCCGGGGCATTTTTAAGCCATACCGGCAACGTAAAAGGGTAGTTTGGTAATTTTAGATTTTTGGGAATTAAAACCAACGAAAATTAGGAAATAAAAATCTTATTTGGTAATTACCCACTAAACCCACTAACTTCACCTTATGACCTAATGGGCTACGGGGGTTATTAGAATTAGTTCCAAGAGTTTCCTAAGGCAAACCCTAGCCACCATTGTCACCTTGGAGAAGAAGACTTGTAGAGAGAGAGAGAGAGGAGAATTCTGCAGAGAGAGAGAGAGAAGTTCATCAATTCGCCATCAAAATCAGAGAAATACGTAAGGCAAGTGGTTTAATTACATATTTTGCAAAGAATGTTTCTTCCATGCGTAGGAAATTTATGAAATTACATTGTTCTTGGAGAATGATAAAAACCCATTGAATTGGATGTAGAGATTTATAATTTTATGAGGAGATTGCATGTAGAACAATGTTAGGATGATTATTCAGAGAAAAATACATCTTTTATACCATAAAAACGGATTTATTTATGTCTATGGATGAATTTAATTTTCTAGGGTTCATGTTCATGGGATTTGGGGAAAACTGAGGGGATTTGATGATTTGATGATGTTTAGGAAGATTTGGCTATATATAATTGTTTAATTATGACCTACGAATGTTTGGTATGGATTAGAAACCTTAAAAATAATGTTGGGACAATTTTTATGTGGGATTAGATCTGAAGAAAAGTTGGAAAAACGAAAAAGGAATTTCTGGGCTCGAAACTGGCCTCTCGTTAGAAGACCTGCCCAGGTCGTTCGAACGAGCTCGTTCGAACGAGCTCGTAATGAGTTGACAGTTTGACTTCTAACGAGAGGGATGTTCGTTCGATGACTTTCGTTCGAACGAGATCTCGTTAGAACAGCCTCGTTCGAACGAGACTTCTAACGAGCTGACAGTTTAGGCTTTTTGGCCTGTTTTGATTTCGCGTGTCTCGTAACCTTGTTTAATTGTAGAGATAACATTCCCTTGATGATAAATTGATATAGTTGGGATATTTGGGATATAATGAGGAGTAAAACATAGAAGTGTGATTTGAACCAAATGGAAATTATCGATTAGGACGTGAGTGTCTATTACGACGTGAGAACAATTGACGGCTTGAATAATTGAATTAACCGGGAATATGTGAATTGTGTAACATTACAGTCGGTACGAAAATGAGAAGGGTACCACAAATAAATTATGGTGATTACTAAGATGTGTGTATACTTAGTATATGTATATGATTTTATGTGTATGACATACCTACCATACTTGCTATCACGGGAGGTTTACGTATTCTTAGGGCCCTCTAATCCTTGTGTTTCCCGGATTTAGATTGGTACCTCGAGAACATAGGTCATAGAAGGACTTATTGGGATGTTAATAAGTCTGCTGATCGTGGGAGCGTAGGTATGTGCGTGACCCATGTGATGTGACTGTGTTCGCCTCCATTGTTTGTGATGTTGTTATTTGAGAACGATTCCTGAGAGATTCGGAATGCGTGATCCTTATGTACGTGATGTACCGGGATGGGTAGCAGAGTATGTGTGCACCGTAGCTAGTCTCGGGGTGTTTGTATTATATATTTATGACGTGAATAATATACACTTAAATAATGAGAACTTTCATGTTAAGTATTACGAGTATAATTATGGTAATGTTTTGAGAAGTTATAACGGGATAACCAATAGAGAATTGTATTGCTATTAATTGAGAATCCGAGTTTAAGTAACGCCCTCTATTTAGTTGATAACGCTAGAATGCATAATGAGAATCGAGTAGTAAGGGGTAGAACTTATTACGGTTTGGTTAGTTACGTATATCACTTAGATGGGTATGGTATGTTAGGAGTGCACAATTAGTCGAGAGGTGAGTATTTCATGTGAGTGCACGTCCTAACATGTATTTCGCATTCATTATTTTAGTGTTATTAAAACACTTGCTATTTTAAAATACTCTCCACTTTCGGGCTCTGACCCGTTTGCTTTCAAATCTATTTTTTTGTAAAAACCATTTTAGGTGCCCAGCCACAAGGACACCATGCTTAGGATCCTCATTCAGGTGACGAGCTGTAGCTGTTTGTGGAAGTTACAGGACCTTGCTAGTAGACGCTTCATCTATCTTGACTCTATATTCGGCTTTCATCAGTTTTAGGGCATGTCGCCCATTTCTATTAGAAACATTTCCTATTTCAGATTTTCAGACTTTTGGCATGTAATTAATTCAGGGTACATTGTTTTACTTATTTCAGTTGTGGGATTGTTGTGAGGAGTTTTCCTCCGGACTTATTTATTTTGGTTGGTAATTCTATTGCTTCGTTATGGTGAATGGTTGTTGTTCTTTCATTATTCTTTTTACTGTATGTTCGTCAGACTTAATTTAAAATTTGGCAACTTACTTTTTAAATACTAAGTGGTTAGTAATCATTAAAATGTTTTCGACAGTGATGCTATTAACTGAACCAACTTGGCATTTTGTATTGATTTAATAAAGGAGTAGCTACCCAGTATTTAATTAGTCGGGGTGTCACACCTTGGTCCATGAAGAGGTGGAAAAGTCCATTGACGAAAACGACCATATCTTCTTCGTTCGAACTCCAAAAGACGCACTTTTTACGGCCACGCAACGCTAACTCAACGAACTAAGCATCCGTGGAATTTCCATGAGCTGGAGAAGAAATGTGAAATGACTAAAATGCCCTTGAAGTAGCATCCAACGACGTAACTTCTTCGAAATACCTACAAAAGCACAATTAACCCCTGCAAAGCATGTATATATCCAAATCCAAGGTTTTCTGGTTAATAAGCATAAATATAGGCATTAAGGACCGTAAAAGCGCTAGAATGCATAAAGATAAAGGGCGAAAATATGCAATATTGGATACGAATCAGCAACCAGTTGCTCCTGGATCGCAGACAAGCCACCAATGAATTCAACGCCGTCTCCACCTCTGCCATCTCTGACTGAGTTGGAGCGTGACTAGAGTTAGAACCACTGGCTGGTGGTGGAAATTTTGATGCTATCTTTCAAGTGCACCAGATGATCTATGAACTAAAGAAGAAAAGATTAGAAGCTCAACAAGAGCTTTTTAAATGGTGAAACAACTCCACAAGAGGGGAGAACTGGCTCACCACTAGAGACCCTGGTGAGTACAAGCTAGAGAAGGAAATAGATGATAATTTACGATTCCCACAGATGACGCCAAACTGATGATGCCAAATCTGGTATCACCAAGTCAAGATGAAGATATGAGCTCAAATCAATACTACAATGGAGGTATGGAATATAACAGATAGGTAAATAAGAGATGGTGGTGAGGATGAGAGGAAGAACATCAAAATATAAGTGGTTTAGCCGTAGTCTATGTCCACTGTGCAGTGTAAATGGTGGTTTTCACTATAATAAGGGCACTAATGACCTGTAAATACAACACTCAAGCTTTTCTCTCTCTCTCTCTCTCTCTCTCTCTCTCTCTCTCTATTGAGTATTTTGACGGAGTTCTGCTAAGGTTGTGAATAATCGATCCTTACAATATAAAAGAAGATGGTTTATATAGTGCTGGGGGTGTGCATTGTACCCCAGGCATATAACAGATATGCGCATGAGGAGGCCTTCAATAGGATGAAGACACCTGTCCTAGAACATGTATGTAAAAATGATGCAATATTCTCTCACGTGAGGGAATTATCTTGTTGTAATAGTTTTGCCTATGTGGGATCTGCAAAAGCACGCTCACTGTTCCACGTGTCTCCCATTCCAAGTGCTACGCCAGGTGTCACTATTGGCCGTACCATCCAGGCCGAGGTTGAGATGATGAGACTGTCCCCTGGTGGGACCCACGTTGACGCTGAATTGTCTCGGGTCAGCCGTTGTCTCTTAAGTAGGAGGACGAAGCCGAGGATACACTTGCAACAAGGTTGCTGCTATTGAACATGTTGATTAACCTCCCAGGATAAGGCTGATGCATAATGACATGAGGCATTGGCCATGGCCAAGACGAATCAGGTTGAGTCCTCAGCCGAGTCCTAACTCATTGCGCTAGACGATCTAGTATTGGTAGGCTGAGGTCGAGTGAGGCCGTAACTATCATGCTGAGCTATCTTCAATCGGCCCTGATCCTCCAGGTGGTGGACGAGGCCGAGGGTACTTTAGTCATTAGACCTCTGATGTCGGAATCCTTAACAGTGTTCTGAGACGAGTTCGAGGATGAGGCCCTATGAGGATGAGTGCAAGGTCGAGGACGAGGCCATGTGAGGACGAGAGGGTACAAGAGTCATAAGATCACTGATGCCGAAATCCTTAACTGTTCTCTGAGACGAGGCCGAGGAGAAGGCCATGTGAGGACGGGTGCAAGGTCGAATCATCACTTGCATGAACTGATGTTTTGCTGTTGGTTGGCTTGGTCGTGGTTGTCTACTCTGGGATGAGGCCGAGATGAATCAATCCTCTAATGTGACCCTTGCTAATGGTGAGTTGCCTCCTTCTGTCCTCGTCGTCTGGGCGACGGTCGAGGACGAGGGTAGTACACCATATGAGTGATGATGTGAGGCATGCTAACTAGTCTTCGGAGATGAGGCCAAGGCCGAGGCACCTTTCAAGATGAGGCCGAGGACGAGTCATCTTTGGCCGAGTGCATAGCCAAGTCATAACTCCTTGCACTGGATTGATTAGCGATTGTCGGCTGGACCGTTTTAAATATTTAGAACTCTTCTTATTTTTAAATATTTAGAACGCTTCTTATTTTTGGAAATACAATAACCGTGGGGAGAACCGTTTTGTTATGGTAATCGATTATTGGTGGTTAACAATTTCTAGTGCCGATTTTTAAGTCACATATTGGGGTTTTCAAGGGTATTTTAATGTGGTACGCATGTAATGTTTATAAAAAAAAAAAATCGTTCTTTAGGAGTATGTGAAGGAATGCAATGAAGGAGAAAGTTTCCTTCCAATAAGGGGGGAAGTCCTCAACGCGGTTTGAGAGAGGATAATTTTTTTGGCTCAGCTCATGCTTTACGTTGGCATACAAACAGTCAGGTAGCTTTTATAAAAAAAGATTGTGCAAATGTAGAGAGGTGACCGCTTACACCCCTTCCCCAGGAAAAGAAGCGTGGTTCGACATTATTGTAAAAGAAGGGCATTCAAGAGCTTATATTTAGTTGCTGGAGGAGGATTGAAATCTTGTTATCCAAGAAGGGCATTATCTAAAGGGAGGGAACGTGTGGGGTGGGGTGAGGAGAATCAAGCGGTTGGGGAGAGGGAGTATAGTTATTCCTCTAGTCTTCAACCATACGGAGACGTTAGGGGGAAGGGGGAGGCATCTCTCGGGAGTGGTGGGATAATAATTTATGGATGGACCTTGAGGTTTCAGGTACGGCAATGCCAACTGAGGGGGTGGGAAATTTGTCTAGAGTAAAGGGTGGGGAGGCGGGGGCTATGAGGGGGATGGATGGGGGAGGGGGGGGGGGGGGGAGGGGGGTGATTCGAAAGGATGGGTGGAGAAGAGGGTAGGGGACTCTTGCAAGTTTGTAGGGTTCCCATATAAGGGGGAAGAAAAAAAAGGCACTTGTGGTTTTTCAAAAGGGTAGATAGCGTAAGATATTTCTAATGAAGTTTCAACTAAGCTCGTTGAATGTGAGGGGTCCCCTGGAAAAATTGGTATTATGAGTGGGGAAATTACGAGGTGGAGACCTGACATTTTATGGAGTCGAAGTTGAGTAAACAGGATAGGGATATGGTGCAATCCATTTGGGGTGGTCGCTAGGTGGAGTGGTGTCATCTGGAGGCAATAGTGGCATCAGGTGGGGTATTATTATGTGAGACTGTAGAATAGTTGAAAAGAGATTGTTTGGTGGGGAGCTGGTCAGTGTCGTGCTTATTTAGAAACATTAAGGACGGATTTATATGAAGTTTTTTAGGGGGAGATGTGAGAAGAATTAGCTGGAGTTAGAGGTATTTGGGGGTGCCTAGGTGCATAAAGGGAGATTTCAATGAGGTTCGCATTGCCTCGGAAAGTAGCAGTGGAGGGGGGGTGAGCAGATATATGACAGATTTCTCTGAGTTCGGCAATGAGATGGAAGATGTGCATTTAGGAGGGTTGTTCACTGGGTTTGGTAATAGGGACAATCCTTCCCTATCTAGGCTTGATCGATTCTTATTCTCAATGGATTGGAAAGAGAAGTTATCGGATGTTAACCAATCGTTCCTTCCTAGGGTGACTTCTGACCATATTCCATTTTTTCTTGAGTGCAGGGGTGGATAGGCGATAAGGCTCCTTTCAGGTTCAAGAATATGTGGCTGAAAGCGTAGGATTTTAGGGATAGCGTGCAAGAGTGGTTGTATAGTTATGTGGTTGAGGGTAATGCTAGTTTTATCTTGGTCAGGATGATCTCAAAACGTGGAGCAAAGAAGTGTTCGGGAATGTGAGACACGTTATAGACAAACTTATAGAGGATATAAGGGTGCTTGATGATAAGAAAGAAAGGTGGAGCATTTGGGGGAGGAGCAGTAGTTGAGGGAGGAGATAAAGGGGGAGGTGGGGATGAAGTTTTCTTATGAGAAAATTAATTAGCGTAAAAAATCGCAAGCGTTGTAGCTGAGGGTGAGTGACAAGAACACCAAATTCTTCCATAAAGTGAAACTCTCATCACCACTCTAATCACATTGGGAAAATTATTGTGGGGGAGGAGGAATTTGTGGAGGACAGCGAGGTGAGGGGGCGATTAGGCAGTTTTATGAGCAGTTGTACATATAAGAGGAAGTGTGGAGACCCTCGATTGAGGGGTTGGAGATGGGGAATATTTCTGGGGACGAGGCTGAGATGTTGGAGGGGCCTTTTTTAAAAGAGGAGGTCTACAGTCTATGAGCGTGGACAAGCCCCCTAGGCCGGATAAGTTTACTATTGCATTCTTTTAGCATTGTTGGTCCGTGGTTAGAAAGGATATAATGGCATTTTATGGGGAGTTTCATGAGAGATGGCAGTTTTTGAGGGGTTTGAATACTACATTCTTAACCTTGATTCCAAAGAAGGGGGGTCGGTTGACGTAAAAGACTTTAGACCTATCAGTCTGGTGCATAGTGTGTGTAAGCTTTTAGCCAAGGTGTATCAGTTAGACTAAGGAAGGTGATTGTTATTCTCATTTTAGAAGCCCAAAATGCTTTTGTGGGAGGTAGGTAGATTCTGGATGCGGTGGCCAATGAATGTATAAAATAAAGGGTGAGAAATAGGGATAATGGTATTGTGTGTAAGCTAGATATTGAGAAAGTGTATGATCATGTTAATTGGGGTTTCTTGTTTTAGTTATAGGAGATGATGGGACTTAGGGAGCGGTGGTGCAGATAGATAAAGAGTTGCATTTCTTCTGTGAGCTTTTCAGTTATGATCAATGGGACTCTGGGGAGGAAGAATGGCTTTCTCTCTAAAGGGGGAGGCTGACGTTGATCAAAAGAACTCTTTCGACTATGCCAACCTAGTTCATGTTTATTCTGCCATTGCGAAAAAGGTTGGAAAAGAAGATAAGGGACTTCTCGTGGAAAGTTACTGCAGACGGGTTTAAGCATTGTCTAGTTAGTTGAAAAGAAATCTGCAAGTCGATTGAGGCAGGGAACGGGTGTGAAAAGTCTACAACATTTCAACAAAGCTTTGCTAGGTAAATGGTTGTAGAGATTGCCTAGAGAGGCGAACAAGTTGTGGAGGAAGGTGGTGGTGGCTAGGGGAGGAGTCAACCATTATGCATGGGGCCCGAATGTGGGTCGCTAAGTGCACGGTGTAGGGTTGTGGAAGTTTAGAGCGATGGGATGGAGTAGTTTGCTTGACACTTAGCATTCCAATTAGGGAACGAGACCAAAAATATTTGTAAGGATAAATGGGGAAGGGATGGCACCTTGGAGGAGCATTTTCCAGGGATGTTCATCATAGGAAGAGATACGGAGGGTGGGGTGGCAGACCATTGGAGAGTGGTAAGAGATCATATGGTGTGGAATCCCAAGTTTAGAAGGAGATTGAAGGATTGGGAACTTAAGGAGGTGGAGACGTTTTTTGCCTGGCTTGAAACGAATCCAATCTCGGGGTGGGGGGTGGGGGTGGGGGGGAGGATGAGTTGACATGGGATCCAGGTAAGAATGGGGTATTCACGGTTAAAATCTTCTACACAGTTTTGAGGAAGTTGGGTAGACGCCTTTACTCGCAGAATAAGGTGTGGAGAACGAAGTATCCTTCTAAAGTAGTCTTCTTCGAATGAACCACTGTTAAATAGGCATCTAAAGGTCTGCAAAAAAGAGGTTATAGGATGGCCAGTCCGTGTTGGTTATATTTGGAGGTGGAGGAGACCACCAACCACTGACTTCTACATTGCTGGGTGACGAAGGGGTTATGGGGTGCCTTATTTTTTTGAGTTTTGGTTTATTTACAAATTTTCTATTTTGGCTCAAATCTATAAATACAAGTGTTATTTCTAGGTTTTGGGAAATGACAAGTTTGAGAGCTATTTTTAGAGTTATCAAAAAGCTAAAGAGAGATAGAGCTCCCATTCATTTGAGAGGTGAGTTCTTGAGGTTGGTTAGTGATTGACTTTTGAGAGAGATAAGGGAGGTGTGTATGTTACCATTGATTCCTAGCCAAAGCTTGGGTGAACCACGTAAATCATTGTTGTTTTGCTTTGATGATTGCTTGTATGTTCTTATTGTCTCTTTATTGATGCTTGGTTGAATTGATTGGGAGTTTGCACACTAGTTCATTTACGGAACAAGGTCTTGGGTGTTTTCTGCACACCAAGTGTTTGATAAAATTCCCGAGTGAGTTTTATCGCCTTGGTCGCTAGAGATAGTCTTGCTTTAGCGCAACAAGTGGTATCAGAGCTTTGGTTGCATTGTTTGCCCGGTATTTTAGTTCGAGGTTGAATCAATTTTGGCAATTTTAGCGTAGCTTTTGTTTTTGTTCCAAATGACGAAAAATATGGAGAGTACTCAAGAATCAACCTCTACGGGCAGAGGCTCTAAGAGATGGGATCCGAGTTATGGATCGAGTGGCTCAATGAAGATGGACATGAAGGCTTTTGATGAGAATATTAATTTCGGGTTATGGCAAAGACGAATGCAAGGCGTTCTTGTCCAACAGAGGTTGCAATTAGCATTGTTGGGGGTAGAGGGACGACCGGTAGGCATGACCGATGTCGAGTGGATTGACATTGATCAAAGAGCGGCTTTGTGTATTGAGATGCTTATCACGGATGATGTGTTGAATAACGTGATAGCGGAGACCACGGCTAAAGGCATGTGGGATAAGCTAGAAGATATTTATTTGGGAAAGTCGTTGTCAAATAAATTGTTCCTCAAGAAGAAACTCTTCAAGCTTGAGATGAAGGAGGGTGAGGATATGATGAAGCATATCAACGTTTTTAATGCCTTGATAAATGATTTGAACCGGATAGACGTTCAATTCATTGATGAGGATTGAGCATTATTGTTGCTTGCATTATTACCCGATTCATACGAGCATTTTGTGACCACTCTCATGTTTGGGAATTCTATGCTCCGGTGCAACGAGGTTGTGCAAGATATTCAATCTCATGTCATGATGAGAAAGAAGGGAGGTGGAGGTGACAGGTATTCCCATAATGAAGGCCTTATGGCGAGAGACGGAGGTGGGCAAAATGGCGGGAGGAACTCCAACCGGAGATTTAATGATGGTAGTAGGTATAGATTGAGGGGTGTTGGTGGTAAAGGGCTGAAATGCTATAAGTGCGGGGAATGGGGTCATATGATCCGAGAATGTCCTTTGTGGAATGACAAGGTTAAGGGCAAGGTTGATTCCGAGAGGGCAACAGTAGCGAGTGCAGATTATGAAGATGAACTTGGAGAACTTCTCACAATCTCCACGGTTAACTCTCTTTCCTAAGATGAGTGGATATTAAATTCAGGATCGTCGGATCACATTTGCTCCAAGAGGGAATATTTTGAGACTTTCACGAAAAATGGAAAAGGTTCCATGTCTTTGGCTAACGGAGAGAAGATTTGCCATTAAGGGTGTTGGGATGGTGAAACTCAAGATGTTCGATTGGGTGGAACGCACTTTGGGTGGTGTGGCCTATGTCCCAAAGTTGCGAAAGAATTTGATATCCATTAGCCGTTTGGATTCCAAGGGTTGCCGGGTGTCGGTGGCGGGTGGAGTCTTGAAAGTCACACGCGGCTGTATGGACCTAGCGAGGGGAGAGGAGAGAGAGGGGTTGTATCGTCTAAATCAGATTTCGAGAAAGATGGGGAAGCGGTGCGCACAAGTGATCGAACGTTCGAGGCATGTCTCGTTTGTGAACAAAGCGGAGACATTGGGTACTAGCTTTCCGAGAGTAGACGGTAGTGATGGGATAATACCTACTAGTGGAGGGGATGGATCGAAGTCCCCCTCCAGGGCCAACGGGTGATGTTGACTCTGTTTAGTTTCACACATGCATTAGCCGATTAGAATCGAGGAGGTGTAGGACTGTGATGGATTCGAGGTGTGTGTAGCTAGTTCAAGGAAGGCCGATGAGTTATTGTTTGCGAGCATTGGCAAACGGGAGTTTTTCGTGATAAAGACTTGGTACATTTTTCGAGGGTGAGATTTGGAGGGTGTGAGAGGTGAGGAATTTTTCCCTCTCATCTGTGGTTATTTCTCAAGGTGGAAGATGGTGTTGATGTGTTTGAATGTTTCGTGTAAAGAGGGTGTACGCTATATGTATTGTGTGGGGGTGTACTCACCGGGTTACATGAGGAGCGAGATTCACCGTATGGTTACATGGGAAGCATTTAGATGCATGAGATGGAGAGTTCGTAGTTTAAAACTTGGTTCCTCGACGAGTGGAGTTGTTTGGAGTCTTGGAGTGAAGACTTGCGGTATCTTACTTCATGGTTGAAGTTTGAGGTAGCTTAGCGTCAGGTGGAGCATATTGGCTTGTTAGATGTCGATATGTTCTTCGAGCAAATTCCATGTTTGTATTCCGAGTTTGGTTGGGTCGTGAGGATCGCCTGGGGGAATCACATTAGCTTGGTAGATGGTGGGACGGTCTTTAAGCGGGTTCAATTTCAGCATTCTAGAGATTGGTTGGATCGTGGGGATCGCCAAGGTGGAGTTCGTTGGTTTTGGCTCTCCTATTTTTTCAGTTTTAGTTTATTTACAAATTTGTCATTTTGGCTCAAATCTATAAATACAAGTGTTATTTCTAGGTTTTGGGAGAGGATAAGTTTGCGAGATATTTTGAGAGTTATCAAAAAGCTAAAGAGAGATAGAGCTCCCATTTGAAAGGTGAGTTCGTGAGGTTGGTTACTGATTGACTTTTGAGAGAGATAAGTGAGGTGTGTGTGTAACCATTGGTTCCTAGCCATTTATCTATAAAAGAAGATATCGTACCATTTGTGGATGTAGCCCAAAGCTTGGGTGAACCACGTAAATCGTTGTTGTTTTGCTTTGATGATTGCTTGTATGTTTTTATTGTCTCTTTATTTATGCTTGGTTGAATTGATTGGGAGTTTGCACACTAGTTCATTTACGGAACAAGGTCTTGGGTGTTTTCCGCACACCAAGTGTTTGATAAAATTCCCGAGTGAGTTTTATCGTCTTGATCGCTAGAGATAGTCTTGCTTTAGCGCAACAGAGTAGACGGCTTTACTCGTAGAATAAGGTGTGGAGAACAAAGTATCCTCCTAAAGTAGCCTTCTTTGAATGAACCACTGTTAAACAGGCATCTAATGGCCTGCAAAAGAGAGGTTATAGGATGGCCAGCCCATGTTGGTTATGTTTGGAGGTGGAGGAGACCACCAACCACTGACTTCTGCATTGCTGGGTGACGAAGGGGTTATGGGGTGCCTTTCTTTCTAATAGTAGGGTCGATTGGGTTATGTCGGCGACAATTGTTGATTTAGTAGCAGCATGGCAGTTTCCAAAGGGTGGAAGGGGGAGAGGAAGGTCCGGAGGATGTTACCCCATTCCATCTTTTGGATGGTATGACTCGAGAGGAATATGAGATGTTTCGAAGGTGCGTGTTTAGCTCCTTCTAGATTGAGATATGTATTCCTAAGTTCCTTGCTCATTTGACACAAGAAGGACCCTTCACCTACGCTTCCGTTCTTTATGGACCTTATGGAGGAGTTACATAAGCTATAGTAGCGTGATTGATTGTTTGTTTTTAGTTTTGTTTCTTTTGCCCTTTTTGGATTCTGGTATACTTCCTGTATGCGGGTTTTTGCCCCCTAAGGCGGGCTGTTTCTAATGTTATTTTACTTTAAAAAAAAAGGTATTGATAAAAAAGGCCCTTACACTAAACACGTTCACGTCAAAGGTGGATCGTTGATCGCCTTTCTATATTAATATAGTAAATCTAATGTGTGGTCTCCTGGCACTAGAATTATATGAAAATGCTATTTTTCTTGTACATCTGGATGTCTCTCTGTCTTCCTGCTAATATCCCAGAGTTTTTCAAGTCTTGGTATAAGCAGAAAGATGACAGAAAGAGAACACAGAAGGGAAAAGACAACTCACATATTTTCAGAAACAAATCATACAAAAGTAAAATTAATTAATAACATTATAGAAAATATATTATGGTCCATGTTAAGTGTAAACATTTTTATGCAAAATATGTTAGTTTGACTTTTTCTTAGAAACTCCTCAGGAAATAATGACTACAAATATATTAAGGAAAAGGTCTCTGCTCACATTATACTTTAATACTGGTTAAAAGTTGACCAAGTTTTGGACTTTAGAACAAATTTTTGTTTGACAAAAAGTACTCATTTTCAGACTAGAGAGAGAGTATTTCAAGTTACTTGCTCCGGTGTATATCTGTAATGATTTCTACCCAACTTTGACATTTCAAATATTTGAATGAATCATAATTTGATTAACTTCCTTGTAGAAAAAGAAATATCTTTTAATAGTAATTAATTTGTTGATGTGTTGTAATATCAGTGTGATTAGAGCATAATAAGATAGGTAAGACCACCAGTTTAGACTAGTTTCTGTTGGCCAATATGCTTAGTATTATAACCATACCCTTTGTAGTCAGTTCTTCTTCATTTAATATCTGGGGACTTCTGACTAAATATTGCAAGGCCGTGGGAAGATGGTTCCAATACATAGAAGCAATACCCGATTGCTTCAATCACTTTTCATGCTTGTCAACATGTTTTTCACTGTTAAATATTCTATTGGATCAAACACAATTTCATTAGGCCAATCCCTCTTTAGAGGACAGACTTTAATCTCCAACGGAGGATATTTTGAATTGGGTTTCTTCTCTCCAGGTAATTCTGACAACAATTACATTGGTATATGGTACAAAAACGTCTTACGTGCAACAATATTTTGGGTTTGGGTAGCAAATAGAGATAAGCCCATCCCTCGTGGTTCCATATATAATTCCAGTCTAGTACTCACTAATGGTAATCTAATCCTCTACGATGACTTAAGAACTGTTATTTGGACCACAAGTTCCATCCTTGGGACCTCAAATGCCACCAACGCAACACTTCTTGACACTGGAAATTTTGTTCTGAGAGATGAATCAGGGGTAATACTATGGCAGAGCTTTGATTACCCCACAGATACTTGGCTGCCTGGTGGAAGGATTGGCTTTAGTAAGACCAGTAACAGAACAATTGTCCTCACTTCCTGGAAAAATTCGGAAGATCCAGCTCCCGGGATGTATTCCTTAGGAATGGATCCAAGTGGCAGTCCCGAACTCTTCATGTTGTGGAACAGGTCAAGAAGATATTGGAGAAGTGGGGTTTGGAACGGGGTGGGTTTGACTTTAGCTCCTGAAATAGGTGTGAATTTCAGCTACGTTTCAAATGAGGATGGTAACTACTTCACATATGATTCTTTTAGCGAATCTACCTGCGTTAGAATGATCATGGATATTTCGGGGACCATGGAGCTTTTTACATGGTTAGAAGTTGACGACAGGTTTAATGTACTTAATACACCGAAGAGTTGTGAGGTTTATGGAAGATGTGGGTCATTTGGAATATGCAACACCAATGTCACTCCAGAGTGTAGATGTTTAGTTGGGTTTCAACCGCGTTTTCCAATGGATTGGGAATTGCAAGATTTTTCAAGTGGGTGTGTGAGAAGATATCCTCTTCACTGTAACACAAATCAAACAGGATTTCTACGGGTAAGCAACATCAGAATCTCAACATTTTCTGAATCATCAGGGGTGGGGATGGATGAATGTCTAGATGCATGCAAGGTCAACTGCTCATGCAATGCTTTTTCTTTGAGCAGTAATGGAAGATGTTTACTAGGGATTGGAGATCTGATGGACCTACAACAATCATCAGACAGTATCTCTGGAGAAGTTCTCTATGTCAAACTTCATGCTTTTGAGCTTCATGTCAAAGGTCGGATGCTCTCCCAGTTTCACATCTTGAATTGAATTCTATAGTAGTGTGGCTTTATCGTTCGGAATATGTATTTCCGTCTCAGTATGATACGTGTTTTCTTTTCAATTTATATTTTCCAAATTTTTTTTGGGGTTGCATACAAAATTGTCACAGCCATAACGTTGAAATTCCAGAGTTGATTGTTTGTTGATCATCCCCGTTAATGGTAAAATTTGCATGAGATAAAGTTGGAAATTCTTCTTAAAAGATTACTAACAATTAAAATAGATTTGAAAGACAATGTAGTATAAAAAGAGGATGACGAAGGAGGAACACACTGTTTGTTGCTGTTCAGCCGCTCAATGGGTCTATTTTTACGATGGATAACGTCTTCGCTATTTTATGAACAGCATACAGAGTACACACCATATAAGCACCTACATTTTTTCTTTCATTTTCGTACCAGGCTTAGGTGGGAATCCATCTCGCAATTATCATTGCAAATATTGGCCAATGATCATATCCCCCTCCCCACTCTGTCTCTGTCTCTGTCTCTCTTAGTAACATGAATCAAATTGGTCTCATCAGGATACTATAGATTAGATAGAGTTAGGCTTAAATTTGGCCTAACAATCCGGGTTCTAATTTACCGATAAGAAATAAATAAAGGAAAATATTTGCCTTATTTACAACTGAATCCTTAAAGATAAGAAAGTTATTGACTATATCTTAGCTGATCTCCCAACACTCTCCTTCAAGCTGTAGATTAGATGTTGTCCATTCCAAGATTCCTATTCATATTCTAAAATAAATGACTTGCTAGTCCTTTGGTAAAGACATCAGAAAGTTGTCCCTATGTTGACACATATGGAGTTCGAATCAATCCACTATCTAACTTCTTCTTTATAGAGTGTTTATCCACCTCCACATGCTTGGGACGGTCATCTGGAACGGGATTATGTGCAATATTGATGGATGATTTAATGTCACAATAAAACTTCATACTTTCCTTCCAAATTACTCCGAGATCATCCCAAATGATCTCGGAGTAACTTCGATGACCCATAACCCTGGACTCTGCCTCTGCACTAGACCCTGTTACCACTGCCTACTTCTTGCTTCGCCTGATAATTAAGTGTCCTCCTAGGATTTTACAGTAGGCTGATGTTGACATTTGATCCACTACAGACCCTACCCAATCTGCATCAGTATACGCATCTAGACTTAATTTTTCATCTTGCTTGAAGAGAATTCATTTTCCTGGAGTAAATTCTGAAAATGGAGGATTTCGTATACAGTTTCCTTGTGATGGACTTGGAAGAGGGGGGACATGTGATGTATTTGTGGTATATTTTGGCTCTCCGGTGGCTTCTCGTTGGTTCACGGCTGTTTTCGGAGAAAAACAGATTTTTCTCGATATTTACAAAATTGCCACTTTGAGGAAAAACTATAAATAGAAGCCTATTTTCTGTATTTTGTGCAGTGCTGTTTTTCCAGCTTTAGAGTGAACATTTTGTGAGTTTTCAAAGAGAAAAGTGAGTGAGAGCTTCTTGTTTAAAGATTAGTTCTTGTGCTTGGTTGTGAGTGACTTTCTTGGAGAGATAAAGAGTGTGAGTGTGTAACTTTGTGATTCCTCCATTTATCAAAGAAAGAAGAAATCCTACCATTGTGGATGTAACCCTTGTTTGGGTGAACCACGTTATATTGTTGTCGTTTCTTTGCTTTGATTGGTTGTGTGTTCTTATTATCCTACTTGTTGATTGTTGGTTGGATTCGTTTTGAGTTTGCACACTTGGTTTTCATTAGGAACAAGGTCTTGGGTGTTTTCCGCACACCAAGTGTTTGGTAAAATTCCGAAGTGAGTTTTATGGTCTTGGTTGCTTAACATAGGACTGTTTTAGCGCTACAGTATTGGCTTGGGATCATGTCTTCTTACTACTATTCTAGATGCACAACTGGAAAATGCAGATGTTTGGGGAAGTATAAGTGATCAAGAGATAATAGCTCATATCACGGGAGGAAACGTTGTGCAAAGTTCCATTACTATTAATTGGTGGTTCTGCGATTTCTTATGCACACAGGCATCCCAGGTAATTAAGTTTTATGGTTCTTCATTATCTGCATATGGACTTTTTTTCCTAGGTGCTCATTTTGTATTGGCTTTTAGTTTAATGTTTCTATTTAGTGGACGTGGTGCCATGCGAGTAGAAAGAGTTAAGCTAGTAAGCTAATCTAATGTTGGGGAACTCGGTAGAAGCGATTTGCCGCTTCCACCTTTCTAGGCATCACAATAGCTGCCTCCTATATAGAATGGAAAAAAAAAAGTCTTCTCCCCTCCCGCTCAGTTCAGCTTAAACCTTCTCTAAAGTATTTACCCAATCTTTAAAGAGAAATCATCAAAGTTCCATCTGCTCACCTTACATAGAGCCGACCGCCGATGGGGTTCCAACTGAGGTAGGAAGTTACATATCATAAGTAAAAAAAAAAAAATTGGTTTCTGTGTCCACCTGAGTGTCAACACTTCTTAGTTTAAGGCGGGACTCCTCTTAATAAATGCATATCCATACTATTAAATCTTCAAATCACAACCAGGGCTATATTCACCTCTATGTTAGGTAGCCTCCTCACTAAACACAAGTAAGAGCTAGCTTACGTTGAGAATGAGGGGCTCTCCGAAGGACTACTTTTCAGCTCCTTACTTACCAACCTTCTATATTCATTAAAGAAAAAGAGTCCAAATTCCAATGATTACACAGAGGTTGGGTTCTAAATGAACTTCTAGAGTGGAGTTCATTGATAGACTCGCAACAGTGATTGCATGGGCTATATCTGGTCTTGCGTGGAATAAATAAATTAAACCATAACTTCTTCTGTAGCCTCCCCCAGTTTTTTATTTGGCTCGGTTTGTTGGTCCTTTTGGGCTGACCGATTATGGCTGGGGGAAAATAGTATTTATTAGAGTAGGAGTGATTTAAGTTGTTTATCATGGTTACCTTCGTTCCCCTGGTTATCCAATTACCTTAGATAAGAGCCTTCGAGACCCCCCTAGTACCCCGCAGTGACGGGAGCCTCGTGCGCTGTGGGTTTGCCCTTTAAGAGTCTTGGAAACCAAGATTTCTTGGCTTGTAAATGAAATTCATCCCTTCTCTTGTACTCACTTATCTATTGATCATGAATAGATGAGAACAAGACTAAGAAATCCTATTTTTCAACTTGCGTAAATCATAATTAATGTGTTTTTAACCAGTTTGACTTTCAAATAGCGGCTCTTAGTTTGAGAGGGGGGGATTGGCTTGTACTAACTAGATTTTAAATCCCTATCTATAAACTCTTATCTTAGAATGGTTTTTATTTTTACTCTCAATCAGGAAATGATAAGAAGAAGATATATATAGCTGTTTCAGTGTCCACTACACTTATCATCATCTGCAGTTTTATCTTATGTTACCTCCAGCTTAGAAGGAGAAAGCGCGAGAGAAAAGGTAAAGAGAAAAAAGATTTTTTTTCATTGCTGTGTATCAACGACCTGTTATACTGAATTCAATAGACATAGGGTCACCAGAGGCAACTTCGAAGTCTTATGATATAACATTCATCTACATTCACTCCCTATGTCATTCTCTTCCATAAATAATTGTTCAATGACTCGACTCTCCTTTCCTATCCCATCAGAATCTGAGAATACATACCAGAATTTGCGTTTACTAAATTTGGATATCAGCAACAATGAAAACACGAATACTAGCACCTGTGAAAACAAAATGGGAGGACAGAAGAAGATTCTAGGCTTGCCCATGTTCAGTTTTTCAAGTATATCTGCTGCCACAGCCAACTTCTCTGTGGAAAATAAACTTGGAGAGGGTGGTTTTGGGTCCGTTTACAAGGTAATTATATTAATGTAACAGTGACTTTCGGTATAAATAGGCTGCAATTTAAGAGAACTCTTACCAATCTGCTTGATTTCAATTTTCAGGGTAACTTACTTAATGGTCAGTTAGTAGCGGTGAAAAGGCTCTCGAAAAACTCGGGGCAAGGGTTGGAAGAGTTAAGAAATGAAGCGATACTAATTTCCAAACTCCAACACAGGAATCTTGTTAGGCTCTTAGGATGCAGCAATGAACAGGATGAAAAGATATTAATCTACGAGTACATGCCCAATAGGAGCTTGGATTCTTTTTTGTTTGGTTCGTCATCATATTTACACATTATCTACTTAAATTCTTAAATCTCCTGTTACTAGTTTATATGAGGTTATAGACTTGCATACTGACTGATAAATATTTGATATGTAACTAAGCCAGATACTAATAAAAGAGAGCTACTGAATTGGAATAGACGTGTTCAAATAATTGAAGGCATTGCCCAAGGAATTCTTTACCTTCATCAATACTCAAGACTACGGATAGTACACAGGGATTTGAAGGCTAGTAACATTTTGTTGGATGGTGACATGAACCCGAAGATATCTGATTTTGGAATGGCCAGGCTATTTGGAAGAAATGAATTGCAAGCAAAAACAAATCGTATTATTGGGACTTAGTAAGTGCACCTTCAAATATACGTTGCTTATTCACATACATGCAATAATTAAATAACATAAATACATTCATAAAGTGGTTGATACTATATGTCTAACTAGAAAATCCTTTTCATGCCAATACACCAGTGGTTATATGTCTCCAGAGTATGCCCTGCAAGGAAGATTCTCTATAAAATCTGACATATTTGCGTTTGGAGTTATGCTACTAGAGATCTTGAGTGGGAAAAGGAACACTGATTTTCATCGCATGGATTGCCTCACTCTTCTTGGATTTGTGAGTTCCTGAATTTCACAAGGGCTTTTATGTACTTGCACAGATTTATTTATATCTCTACTATCCTTATACATATATTTATCATTGTTGGTATTCCCTTTTCAGGCATGGAAGTTATGGGAAAACAACAGGGTGCTTGAGCTGATGGATCCAATTTTAGAAATCCCTTCTTCATCATCGATGCCGCTACGATACATTACTGTTGGGCTGTTGTGCGTTCAAGAAAGTCCAGCTGACAGACCCACCATGCCAGATATTCTTGCTATGTTCAGTAGTGAACACACGCCACTTGTTTCACCCAAACGGCCTGCTTTTACAATTGGGGAACCCATATCGAGTGCAACCTTAGGCAGCGGCAATGCCGAAAACTACTCAGTAAATGATTTCACAGTTTCAGTGATGGAGGCCCGTTGAGGATTAAATTAGAGTTGGTCATATGCCATGTACCAAACTCATGCTTTATGTTCTTTCTTTCTTGTACTACGATAATTCAATCACAATTGAATTCTCTGTTTTAGAAAATTTCATTTAAAGAACTATTGACTTTTAGTAGTCACTCCACCTAAAGTGTTAAACTTTTGTGGGTGCATACTCAATTTTTTACATATGAATATGAACTATGCATTGATGGGAGTAGAATTGAATATGGCCAAATTGTGAAAATCTTGTATTTCTTTATTTGAGAAAAGCGTGGCTTCTTTGGTCTACACCTAGTTATTTCCATTTTGCTTTGGGTGACATCTTGTATTGCCAAAAAAAACAGACAAGTGACAGAAAAAATAATTAAAAATAATTAAATGTTATGGGACACTTTAAATCTGTAAATATTTTTACCCAGGCCCTGTTATTTACATCGATTCATTTATTCTGTTCTAATAGCACCATAGATACAAACTCCTCAAGCAACATTGTCTACAGAAACTGTTAACTTTAACACTAGAATTATGGTACATTGATGGAGTTATTGTGAACCAATCTTTATTCCTCTCCTACATTATTTTTGTCTACATCAGATCTGTATGCTGTGTGTGTGTGTGTGGTGGTGGGGGTGGGGGTGGGGGGGGGGGGGGGGGGGGGGGGGATAATGTTTACCAAAAGCTACACAGATGAAACAGATATAGGATTCTTTTGTTATTTACATTTTGAACGTAAAGACTATATCTAATTTCTGAAATCTGGATTAGGGCCTAAAATATATGTTTGTTACATGTTTGAAATAAGCATCTGACGGATGTCATTTTTTATTTCATTCTCTTTTTTGATTGTTTTATTTGCATATAACTCCTATTTACATAAGATATTTCCTATTTGGTCCTATCAAAACAAATTGTTCTCAATTGGTTCTATTTATACATGTAGTGAATATTCACTACATGTTTATGAATTGGACCATTTGGAGCAAAAATCTTTCTTCATGGAACTTCTTGAAGAAAAAAAAGATCATAGGACCTATTTGACTATGTAGTAATTGCTAAAAAAAACTTATTTAAACTTTAACCCAACTTCTAGGTCCTGTTCCGACTCACCCAGAACTAAAAGCTATTTGAGTTACATCTTTAAAAGTGTATAAGAAGACCCTCTAAAAGTGTCACCATAACCCCGAGTGGAGATGTAATATTTTAGAAGTAACTCAAAGGTGATGCTAAAATTGGAAATTAAACACAAAATGTCTCTATGGCGTGATGGTAAACCCTTGGAGATAGTAGTCACATCAATGGGTGGTTGATATCCTAGTCATGAGTTTTGTCGGCGCTTTCAGGTGGGGCCCATGTGCGTACAAGACAATCAACGGAGAGGTTGACCATGTTATTATTTGTTTTCATGTCAAGTAATGAAGCAACTCTACCTTCACTAAGTCGGACAATGTTTTCCATTCAAACTAGTCATAATAATGCGAACTCAATAAGTACGATATCATAAATATTGCTCTACAAAAACGATTTATTGATGTTCATTTTTTTATTCCCAATCACGGGGAAACATGAATGGAAAGATCCATTCATTATATGGTTTGGAAGATATAAGGGGTGATAATTACAAGACAACAGAGACCGTGGGGATGAATGCAGGAGAGAATATGTTGTAGCAGCAATTTAAATGTAGAAGTAAATAAGGAACGGAATTACTTAATTAGGATCTGATAAGCCGAGGGGATGAATCCATTCATTATATTGTTTTATGTTTATCGTTTTTACAATGTTCTGTGTGCCATTAAGGTCCCGCCTGGTTTATTGATTTAGTGAGGGAAAAGGAAAAGGGAAAAGCCAAAGAAACATAAATGAAAATTGAATTCCTGAAGAATATTGGGTAGTAAAATTTTGTTAATAATGAGAATTCCCCAACACTGACCCATGAATTCGTGAATGATCACTGTGTTAGTTAAACTGTCACGATGTTGTAAATGGGTACCAAGTCATTCACTGTGTCAAATTGATTCAAAATTTTACTCACTGTGTCAGTTAAACTGTCACTATGCTGTAAATGGGTACCAAGTCATTCACTGTGTCAGATTGATTCAAAATTTTACTTTTTGATTCAGCAATTAATTTGTTATAATTGAAAATTTCCCAGTTCAAACAATCGTAGCATCAACATTCTTTAGTTTGAATGATGCAGTAGACAAATGGATAAATCTTCCCCTGATAGAAGCCAAGGTTAAGGTGGTTCCAGACCCCTTACAAGGTACTTTATTTCTATACTTTTACAATTTCTAGGTTTGTTTCATTTTCAAAAGCTTAAGCATCATATCTTTTTACGTACTGTTAGTAATGAATGTGAACTTAACAAAGAGCATGAGTTTCACACTAGAGTAGTGATACTCTTACCGGGTGATAGTACCAGTTTAGTACCGGTACCGCTTTATTTGATTGTACATTGGTGGGACCTACAGCATTTCCTGACGGGATCCACACCATAGTACAAACAAATAAAGCGGTATCGGTACTAAACCGGTACTGTCACCTGGTGTATCTAACATTTTCCTTCATACTATCATATCTTTAACAGTATTTATCCCAACATTAAGATATAATCTAAATCTTAACTCGATTTTCTATTCCTCTTTTCCCTTTTCATGTCTAAAGTCCATCTCAATTTAGTAGTGGAAATATCCTTATTTCCGTGACACAGTGCAATTTTGAACATGCAACGTGAATGCTTTTCATTTTACTGTGTAATTTTTTGGGGAATCTCCAAATATTAATAAGGTTTTCTTTATTTCCAAACTTCAGCACCAAAGTTTTGGTAGGCTTCTAGGTTTTTTCATAGAAAATGAGGAAAAAATTGGACTATTTATATTTGGTATGACTCCTTAAACATACAACTCTTGTATTATGTTTCTTTTAGGTGGTTTGGCCTTTGTCCCTATAAAATGTATGTACTTCAGAATACTGCAGCAGACTAACACTACATGCCCTATAAAATGTGTCTAATCTCTTTTAAAATTGGAAACGAATTTGAGTGATCCATTTAATGAAAGAATTACAACCCCTCTGCATTTTGAGAATGACAAGAAAGAGAATACAGAGCCTCCTAAAATTAAGTAAAAACATTGAATTAGTCCTAAACTAGTATCAATCAATGGTTGTCGCTACACTTTGGTATATTTTGGCACACAATGGTATTTGTCATACCATAAACATGGGATGATCAGCGAACTGATCAGAAGTTGACACCTGTCCTTGTGGCTGCCCAGGCAATGTGGTCGACCAGGCTGAACTAGCTGGTCGGCTCATCTCGAGGTCGGCTCGGCTGAGACTGACAGTGGGTTGGCAATAGCGCCGGAATATGGGCGGGTGTGGGTGGATTTGATCGGGTCGATAACAGGTTAGGGTCAAATATGGGTGGATTGGTGATTGTTGCGGGTCAGATTTTGGTCGGATTAACCGCCAACCCGATTTCTCATTCAAATTTTTTAATTGCAAATCCCCAGTTTATATGAATAGGAAGGACAACGGGTCATTTCTCAATCCACCCAAATACACAAATAACCGGTGAGTTTATAGTGACCCATGTGCTACCCGTCTGAAACAAACATGATGGTACCCATTCTAAACCATTGCGGGAAGAAATGGGTTGTCTAGTTCATTCTGGCATTAGTATTTTAGTAAATCAATCTCTTATCTATTATTTGTTGGTAACTAGTATATTTATTTTCTGCATAAATATTGTTGAGAATGTCTGAAAACCCTAAGAGTAGTAGGGCTAGAGAGGGAATACCTCCATTTACACCAGTTGGTTTGGTAAATTTGCAGGGAATATGCAGTGCCTAGTTAAAAGCGAGGACGATATGTAGGCTAACTTTCCAACACACATACTTGGCCATGGTTTGGTCACGAAAGGAAGAACAAATTGACATGGCTGCGATTTGGGATTGACTGGGGGACCGGTCGACCGCTCCATTGCCACCAGTCGACCGGCTTTTGGGTATTTGCCTTGCGTGTTATCCAGTAGGCTCTCCCCCTACGAGGGGTCGACCAATTTGACCGCGGTCGACCGGTGTCCTGCCTTTGGCCGAATTTGCTTTGTGCGCTGTTGCCCATTTTCTATTTTTATTTTCCTTTTCTTGGTTTTTCAAGACTTATCCCTTATTTCTTTTTTTTTTCCTTTTTTTTTGTTTATTCTTTGTAACTTAGGGTGCGTTTGTTTTTTTGTATGAATCTAAAGTCTGAATCTGAAAAAGTTGTTTGTCTACTGTATGAATTAAATTTATGAATATATACTGTTTGTTTGCAGATTTATATCTGAAATCTGAATACAAATTATTTGAACCATTTTATCCTTATATTTATTTTATATACAAAATTTATATTTAAATTATTCATGACTATAAATAAATATTATTACACATAATATGCAATTTAATAAGTAAATAATATTAGTCATTCCACTAATTTTATTTGTTATAAAAATATTATATTCACAATAGAACACCACACTCCATACCATGACATAATTTCTTATGCGTTGTGTTTTTGTGGTTAAAAAGAATTTTTAAAACCGTTTAAAAATTAAACGTTTATATATATATATATATATATATATATATATATATATATATATATATATATATATATATATATATATATGTATATATATATATATATGTATGTCTAATATGATTAGAGATTTTTATATATAATGTATGCGTGCCATATTATATAATATATAATATATGGATATCTCTTATAGATACACTTTGAACAAAGACCTAAGCAGGTAGCAGGACTGGTACTCATAGCCTTTGCCTAACATGATTTGTTTATGTAACGATACTGCCACCGATTTGACCATATGAATATATGGTGTAGGTATGTGAAAGGAAACAATGCCATCTTTATTATTATAAACGTCTGGTATAGAGAGGCATAAGAGACTACACAAACTGGTTTGTTTTTTGACAACATCTGCAGCAGATGTTATACCTGTTGAAGTTTTATACAGATATTCTTATGGATTATCTATGGGTTATCTACACTACCGTGAGTTCAAGGGAATTATTGGAAACGAGTTTCAGTTCAGATTTAAGTTTTCAGATTCAGAGGTTTTAGAACATCTGAACCATTAACTCAAAAATATTGTCGTTGTTGTCTGAATCATACGAAAAACAAACGTATTTTTGCTCCCTCTGAAATCTGAATGGCTTTAATTCAAACTTCAGAGGTGCAAACAAATGGGACCTTAGTATAAAAGCACCCCTTCGTGTATTTTTGTAATGGGACTCATTTTTAGGATTAGTTTTCTCTCATTTTTTCTCTCTTAATAGTTTAGTTTAGCGTCTGTTTGGCAACCCAATTCCAAGGCTTTGAATTAGAATTGGAAGGGTAATTTCAATTCCATGGAATTGAAATTGGCCTTCCAATTCCATTTCCATGGCTTAGAATTGGGTTGCCAAATGGACCTTTAGGGTTTGTAAACGGTGGGGATTATTTGTTGGAGACCTCCCCTCTTTGCCACTTTGGGTATTTCCACTATTAATGTAAGTTTATTTTCTTCTTCTTCTTTCTTGTCTATTAGCTTGTTCATTTATTTCTAGCTTTGTATTTATTTTCTTGCCTAGAAAATTAGTGTAGTTTAATCATTTCTTGTTTTAATTGTTAAGTAGTTGTTTTAATTAATTTATCATGTTGTGTGAGTAGTATACGAGTTGGGATTGCGTGTTCGCCATTAATGGGCGTCAAGCTCCGAAAATTAGGTTTCGTGTAAAATTGTATTTTGAAACCTCGCGTATTAAAATGGGATTATTATGCATTTAACTTTCTTTGTCACGCAGCGTTAGTGTTTAAAATCGATAATCCGATTTTAAGTCGCGTATGACCATTTTTGATTAAATGTTTAATCTCGCATCATTGGCTTAAATTCCTTCATGTGTGATATTTATGTTTAAGTAAAAATGCTTGGTTAAATGTTTTCAAACCTAAATTCTAATTTCGCGTGTTTAGCCCATGGCGGGTACGTGACCCCGAGTCTCGTTTTATTTAATATTGTTTAGGCTTAACTTCTTATTTTTCCCTTTTACTTAAATCACCTATGATCTTCTTCTTTGGAGCTGCGTGCATACTCTGATGCTGATTGGGCCGGTGATCCTACAGATCGTAAGTCAGTTACTGGATTTGTGTATTTCTGGGCGATTCTCTTGTTTCTTGGAAGAACAAAAGGCAAGTTATTGTTTTTGTATCTTCCACGAAAGCCAAGTATCGTGCTATGGCTTCTACTACTTGTGAGGTTGTTTGGCTACGTCGGTTACTTGCAGATATGGGTGTCTCTCTCTCTCACCCCACTCCAATGTACTGTGATAATAAGAATGCTATTCAGATTGCTCACAATTCGATTTTTCATGAGAGGACTAAGCACATCGAGATTGATTATCTTATCACTCGTCATCATCTTACGCATGTCGTCATCACTTTGCCTTTTGTTTCTTCTTTCGCACATATAGCTGATTTGTTTACGAAGTCTCATCCAGTTTAACGTTTTCGTTTTTTGCTTGGCAAACTCTCAATGCTTCTCACTGCACCATTGTGAGTTTGAGGGGGGATATTAGAGTTTTATTTAGCATTAAGGGTACTTTAATATTTTCCCTTTTATTTTATTGTTAGGTGATTGTAGTAGGACAAATATTCTCTTTCCTTTTTATTGTATTATATTCTAGTTTATGTCAAAATGAAACTCTAGCCCCTCTTTTCCCTTTTCCATTTCATTGTAGATCTGATATTATTTTCTGTACCAAACTCATTCTATATCTGTTCCGGCTTTCAGTAATCCTTAGTAAGGGGTCCATGCTTTCATCTTTCTCCCAGCTGATTGACATTATCCCAAAATTGCTTGCTCTCTAAAAATACTTTTTTTTATAATTAGTATTGTCAATAGGATGATTTGTATATTGCAGTCCTATCAAGTGAACATGGTACCTTTCATTGAAGTCTCGCTAGTATTGTAATTATCACCACAATGCAGACAAACATCATTATGTATTGGAGCCGTAAAGTGATGGGTTCAAAAATGGAAATATAAGTGAAAGATTTATAATTTGGGTAAAACCCAAATTTCTTGTCCCTATTTAAAGATAAATTTTTTCAACGATTCACTATCAATTGCAAAGATGAAGACTTTTCCGCTATTGTGAAATTTTGTTAGTTGATTACATCTAGAAAAAAGTAAGTGGATTATTGATTTGTGCTCCCTAAAAAAGAAAGTAGGGCTCTTAATTTGGGGGCGGAGGGAGTAAATGTGAACTAATAAGTTCTATAGTTAGTTATCAGTATTTGTTGTGATGTGGACATCACATTTGCGGTAGACATGTGCTTGCGAGTTCATTTGTGCTTTCGAATAATTTGTTTGATATTTGTCTTTAAATAAGTTTACATATTTATCTAGATGTCTATTCAATCTTTATGTAATGATTGAAAGTTCTAATTTTCAGCTTTAAATAAATGCTTATGCCTATAAATACGATAAGACTTATTTTGTTCTTGATACCATTTTATTTTGATGTAATATCCTCTCCTTCTTAATAATTCCCTCGTCATTGAATGAGTACTCTCTTTTGTCTATGAGTTGGTCGATATGAAACTTTTTAGAAAAAGTGGACTTGAATAAGAGAAATAACTTGTTTAAGATATCAATAGTGAAAATTGTTAAAAAATGGGATAACACATTTTTATCTATCAGTAAGAATCTATGGCTCTTACTGAACAAATCACATTTCACTAACAGGACATCTAGAGCATACTCAAGGGACTATAACCATGGAATGCCATAAGGTCGGAAAGAAAGTAAGACTAATTTCCACAGTATAGAAACAGGAACATTGTTCTCTATATTAAATCACTATTTCAATATATGACAATTTTTTTTTCAAACTGAGTTTTTGTTTTTCGTCAAATATAAAAAGAGGTAAATTAGCATATGAACTTCTAAAAAAGTGGCGGTTACAATTTTTGAGCACTATGTTATTTTTTTTGGTAATTTTGATGTCCAAACATTATTCCTGTGCTAAAATCAGAGATTTAATGGTTAAGCTCATCATCTAGAAGAATGTTGCTAGCTTTCATATTTCTAGGAATTATCTTAACCTTTAGTCTTGATGATAATTATGTTTTATATTTTAAGAAATGCTTATGAAATGCCAGCTTATTTGGTCAAACTTTAGAGTCAATTTTAATTAAGACACATATGTTAAAAGTGACGTGTATTAGTACCAATGTGTTACTTGTAGCAAGGAGATTAATTGGTTATACTCACTTGATCAAAATAGTGAAGTAATGAATGAAAAATTTGGCCTTAAAGTGACCCATTTGAGTTTAAGCTAGATGGTGTAACATAGTTAGTGGGTTTGTCCCACATTGGAAAAGTGGTAGAAATGCTTGGAGTTAATATACCATGAGTTGCAGCGGTTCATCACTTATAAATGGACCATATGCAGTCCATTTAAGAGATTATAAAATCTACCCGAATTCCCTACTACTCTCCTTGTTCACTTCTTACTGTTTGAGAGAAATTCGCCATTGTTGGTTCGTGGGACTGTTGCACTTAAGTGCTTCGTGCAACAGTCATTGACAGTTTCATCCTGGGAGGCAAACGCCCATTGAACTTGCCGTCAGCACCGTAGCGAGGGCGAGAGATAGTTCAACTTTCGACTCGGTCAAAATTCTACAAGTGATTGTTTCAATCACAAACTGTATATTCTTCTTATCTCCCTTTACTGTTCTGTTTTTCTAGAGTAATTAATTTTAATTACTGTTTATTTATTTAGTGATATATATATTAATTTTTCATAATCCGGTAAACAATAATCTTAAGACAGAATATTTTATATATTTTTTGTGTTTTCACTAAATAAATAAATTTTCTTAATTGAAATTAGATTGGTAATGTGGGTACCCGAATTTAGAATGGCGGGCCTAGACGAGTAGCTCATTCGAAGCGGCCCAAAGTCCAAACCCTTCATACCCCACCACTAATTCGGTTATGACTAAGTCTTCTCCCATGTTCTCGTTAAGAGGAGTTCTAGGAGAAGATGGATAACGTGGGGGAGTCCAGCACCTCCACTCCCTAAAAACAAACATGTATATAATAAACCCTAGGTCCGGGCATAGGGCACACTGTATTCTCGGTAATCGCTCCCCGGAGTATATAGAAATAATACTGACTGCACCACCGTGGACGTAGGCATTCTTGCTGAACCACGTACATCTCCTATTGTGTGATTGATATTTTGTCTTCTTTATTGTACTTGGTGATTGCACTTCTCTTATCTATTTGTGTTGAATAATAATTGTCACCACAATTGGCGCCATCTGTGGGAAGCGTTTATCTTCCCTGAGAAAGCCCACGCCAAGAAAGGAGTTCAAAATGTCTGGTCACAGTAGTAATGCTCCCCAAGCAGGAGATATCCAATAATCACCTACTCCTTGCAGGATTAGATCTGAAGTTCGACGTTCATATCAGAGGACTCGCTTAGAAAGGTCAGCCTCAGAAGAAAGCCAAGGACCAGCGAGGTCCACATAGATATCCAGGCTGATTGATGCATATGAGGCGAGGCTCCACGAGCAGAGGGAGTCTTCTCGCAAGCACAAAGCTGAGAATGCTCTCCTAAAAAGAAGATTAGAAAGAATGGAGAGAGAGCTCCATCGTGGTACCAAGAGACGTCCATAACGCACTCCTAGTCCTTAGGCGAGCAAGTCTCACAGCCGAGGAAGGAGCCCTAGGC
Organism: Sambucus nigra; assembly: GCA_949130495.1. Taxonomy (NCBI): domain Eukaryota; kingdom Viridiplantae; phylum Streptophyta; class Magnoliopsida; order Dipsacales; family Adoxaceae; genus Sambucus; species Sambucus nigra. Next base: position 72,286,183 of record OX422222.1, read on the forward strand.
GCGGATCCCAGAAGGCTGAGGAAAATGAGTCAGAGGACGACCTGCTCGAGCAACTGCGATTAGATCGCAATCACAGGAGCCTAGATCGCAGTAACGAGAACATACGAAGTCTGGTCCTAAGGGAAATAGACCAACACCCTGCACATCATGGTACCAGATCGACCCGAAAACTCGCTAGGCGAGCTCTCAAAACTCAGATGAGATCACCTTTCTCAAGGGAAATAGAAGAAGAGGAAGCCCCCAAGAATTTTTCTATTCCAAGGTTCAAGATTTATGATGGTAAGACTGATCCCATTGATCACATCAGGCAGTACAGGCAGGCCATGACCCTCTGGAACCATCGAGATGCACTGATGTGCTGAATTTTTCCCTCGAGCCTGCATGACATGACGCTCAGAAGCTTCAAGTCCCTGGCCGAGCTCTTTACGACATGCTTCATTACTAGTAGCTCCCATCCCAAAAGGATGGATGCTTTGCTAATAATGAAAAATACGCCTTAAGAAACCCTCCGAGACTACGCTAAGAGGTACTGGGAGTTATTCAACGAGGTCGAGGACTGCTCAGAGCAAGTGGCAATAGCCTCTTTCAAATTGGGCTACCCAATTCTTCCCTCCTGTACCAGTCCCTGACCAACAAAGAGGCCATAACCATCGACGACCTGATGGCCCGCATCAAGAAGTATGCCAAGGTGGAGGATGTAACCAACCTCAGCGCAGGGGAAAACGGTCGAGCTAAGCCCACTGCCAAAGGCAATGACAAAATTGAGACCCATAAGAAATGAGGGAAGAATGGGGGCGAAATGGCTCCAAAAACGGAGGCAGTAATGATGTGGCAAAAGCATTTCAGGCAGTCAACACTGTCTTCAGAGAACCAATTTACAAAATTCTCACAAAAATCAAAGACGAGCCATTTATTAGGTGGCCCAGAAAGATGGGAGGAGATCCCTCGAAGAGAAACAACGCGCTGAGATGCACTTTTCACAAAGAAGGAGGTCATAAAACCGAGCACTGCAAGGCACTTAAGTCCCTCCTCGAAGAGCTGGCTCAATCCGGGCATCTGAACGAATTCGTGGAAAAGAAGGCAGAGAAAGTTGTTGCCCATAGAGAAGCAAGGCCTGAAAACGTACTTGAAGACGATGCAGGCCATGAAATTGCAGTAATTCATGGGGCATCTGACGTGAAGCGGATTCAAGGAAATTCAACTCGAATGGAGGTAAAAAAGCTTACAGCAATAATGCAAGCTTTTTAGATCGATTCAGCGAAAACACAGTCAGGTAAGCGTCGGTGAGCAGATGACGTCGACTATAGTAAGCATATCGTATTTACAGATAAAGATCGGGAGAAGAGAACGTGAATCACTAGAACTCGCAGAAAATGGAAGAGTACTGACAAGCTTGAAACGGAGATTGTGAAATGACTGCTCTGAATAACTTTTGAATGTTACTAATCATAGTGCACAGAACACGAAGCAAGTGCCGCCTAAATCATTCCTCAAACTTTGGGAAGAGTTGCACGACGTACAAAGGAGCCATTATGACAAATCATTTAAATTTATTGAGCCCAAAATTATGGCCCAACAAACTTAGGGGCAATTGTGGGTACCCGAATTTAGAATGGCGGGCCTGGACGAGTAGCCCAATTGAAGCGGCCCAAAGTCCAAACCCTTCATACCCCACCACTAATTCGGTTATGACTAAGTCTTCTCCTATGTTATCATTAAGAGGAATTCTAGGAGAAGATGGATAATGTGGGGGAGTCCAACACCCCCACTCCCTAAAAACAAATATGTATATAATAAATCCTAGGTTTGGGGCATAGGACACACTGTATTCTCTGTAATCGCTCCCCGGAGTATATAGAAATAATACCGACTGCACCACCGTGGACGTAGGCATTCTTGCTGAACCACGTATATCTCCTATTGTGTGATTGGTATTTTGTCTTATTTATTTTACTTGGTGATTGCACTTCTCTTATCTATTTGTGTTGAATAATAATTGTCACCACATGTAATGTTTTACCTGTTTTATTTACATACTAAAACGTGTTTACATTGAATATCTCTTTTCCTACAATTTTAATTTTGGAAAAGATTTCTATTCATTTCATAAGTTGCTTTTGTGTTATTCAATAACAAAATAATGGCTACAGAATCCTCTGAAAATGTGATGTTTGTTCCTCAAAATGATGTGGCGGTTAGTATTCCTAATACCGTTTTGACTCAGTTAACTCATGGAGAAAAACTCGAAATGTTTAATGGTACTAATTTCAAACGTTGGCAACAAAAGATGTTGTTCTATTTAACTACCATTAATCTTGCAAGGTTTATTAACGAAGAAGCTCCCGTGGTTAATGAAAATGAAATGGAGAAGACAACTTTGCTAGCTGTAGAAGCATGGAAGCATTCATATTTTATTTGCAAAAATTATATCCTTAATGGATTGGACAATACACTTTATAATGTATATAGTCCAAGCAAAACCGCTAAATTATTATGGGAGTCTTTGGATAAAAAATATAAAATCGAGGATGCCGGCATGAAAAAATTCGTGGTCGGTAGATTTCTCGAGTATAAAATGGTTGATTCAAAGACTGTCATAAGCCAAGTCCAAGAGCTTCAATTAATTTTTCATAAAATACTTGGTGAAAATATGGTCATAAGTGAAACATTTTACGTTGCTACGGTAAGAAGCGATAAAGGTGGTAAATATGAATATCCTTTTAAGGAAATATGTTTAGAAAATGATATTATTCACCAAACTACCGCACCTTACTCTCCTCAATCAAATGGGACTGCACAACGTAAAAATCGAACTTTAAAAGAAATGATGAATGCATTATTAATAAGTTCGGGATTACCCCAAAACATGTGTGTGTGTGTGGGGGGGGGGGGGGGGGGGGGGGGGGGAGCATTGCTTACAGCTAATTACATTATCAACAAATTGATTCATAAGAAAATAAATAATATACCCTATGAGTTGTGGAAAGGACGCAAGCCTTCCTACAAATACTTAAAAGTGTGGGGGTGTCTTGCAAAAGTACTAATTCCTGAACCTAAAAAGGTGAAAATTGATCCAAAGACTATTGACCGCATATTCATTAGTTATGCACATAATAGTAGTGCATATCGGTTTCTTGTCCATAAGTCTGACATTCCTGAAATTCATGAAAATACAATCATAGAATCTAGGAATGCATCATTCTTTGAAAATATCTTTCCTTGTAAGAATACAGAAGAAATAACTTCTAAAAGAATGTTTGAAGTTACAAATGGTGAACCTCGAAATATTATTGAGGAAGAACCGAGACGTAGCAAAAGAGCTAAGAGTTCAAAATCTTTCGGTCCAGATTTTCTAAAATATATGTTAGAAAGTGAACCTTAAACGGTAAAAGAAGCTATATCCACTCCGTAAGCCTCATATTGGAAATAAGCTACCAATAGTGAAATTGAATCCATTTTGCAAAATCATACATGGGAACTGGTGGACCTACCACCAGGGACAAAATCGTTAGGGTGTAAATGGATATTCAAACGAAAAATGAAAGGTGATGGTACCATTGATAAATATAAGGCTAGACTTGTAGCTAAAGGATACAAGAAAAAAGGGGGAATAGATTATTTCGACACCTATTCACCTGCTACAAGGATTACATCCATTAGAATGTTAATTGCAATTGCAAAAATACATAAATTGGAAATACACCAAATGGATGTTAAAACGGAATTTTTGAATGGTGAATTAGATGAAGAAATATATATGGAACAACCGGAAGGTTTTGGATCTCCTGGAAATGAAAGGAAAGTATGTAAACTTGTGAAGTCATTAAATGGGTTGAAACAAGCACCTAAACAATGGCATGAAAAATTTGACAATGTCCTGAAGTCAAATGGTTTCAAAATAAATGAGTGTGACAAATGTTTTTACATCAAAAGCACTCAAGCGGGACATGTGATTGTATGTCTATATGTAGATGATATGCTAATAATTGGTAATAATAATAACGCTATCAATTCTACTAAACAAATGTTGACTAGTAGATTTGAAATGAAGGATATGGGATTGGCTGATGTCATCCTAGGAAATAAAATTATTAGAACCCCTCAAGAAATTAGCTTATCTTAATCACATTATGTTGAAAAAATACTTCAAAAGTATAATAAATATGATCAAAGTACAATGAGAACACCTGTAGATCCAAGTCATCACTTCCTTAAAAATAAAGGTGAAGGTATATCTCAATTATAGTATTCTCATATTATTAGAAGTTTGATGTATTTATCAAACTGTACTCGACCTGATATAGCATACTCGATTAGTAAGCTCAGTCGATATATGAGTAATCCCGGGAAAGATCATTGGAAAGCCTTGATAAGAGTTCTTCGATATCTTCGATACTCTTTGGGGGATGGGTTGCACTACGAACGATATCCAGCTGTACTTAGAGGCTATATCGATGAAAATTGGATATCTGACTCAAATGATTCGAAATCCACAAGTGGATATGTATTTACCCTTGGAGGTGCAGCTGTATCTTGGAAATCCTCTAAGTAAACGTGTATTGCAAGATCCACGATGGAATCTGAATTTATTGCTTTAGATAAAGCTGGGGAAGACTCTGAATGTCTTAGAAACTTCTTAGAGGATATTCCAATATGGTCAAAGCCCGTGCCACCTATCATAATACATTGTGATAGTCAATCGACAATTGCTAGGGCTGAAAATAATAACTATAACAGTAAATCACGACAATTATGTCGTCGATACGAAACTGTTAGATAATTGCTCTCAAATGGAATTATTTCTGTTGACTATGTAAAGTCAAAGGAAAATATTGGGGATCCACTAACTAAAGGTATACCTGGAGAGCAAGTTGCAAGTTCATCACGTGGAAGGGGCCTAAAGCCTGTAAAATTCTAAAGAGTCGTCTTAATGGAAACCTAACCTAAATGACTGGAGATCCCAAGAAATAGGTTCAAAGGGACAACCTAATTATGATGACTCAGTTTTCACTGAGAAGTAATACTTTAATTACTTCCTCCCATTCCGAAGATGAGTCAGTGCACAAACTGCCGCGTGTATAAGGATAAACTATGTTTTTAATGATTTCTATATCTTGAATGTATATGTCAAGTGGGGTATTAACAGGATACTCTTTTATAAAAATCACCTATGTGAGTGAGAAGGGGCCGCTTCTATGACAATAACGAATGCTATTTCTCTAGCACACTCATGAAACCAGGAGGTGTCCAAAGCCAAAATGGACACAACAATGAGAACCAATAGCGTTGGAAAGACATTGTGTGAATACTATTGTCTCAGTTTACCCAAATGGTCGATCAATTCAAGACATCACGTTCATTAATTGGCTAGTAAGCTCGATAGTATCTCACTAGGAAAGATTCAAAGCCACGAGCTATCTTTTTCGATGCAATGTTTTTTCCTATAACAACTCTCTGTTTACATCTATATTCGTTTGATTCTTCCAAATTTCATTCATGTGGGGGATTGTTGTATATTTTATGAAATGCATATGAAATGCCAGCTTATTTGGTCAAATTTTAGAGTCAATTTTAATTAAGACACATATGTTAAAAGTGATGTATCTTAGTACCAATGTGTTCCTTGTAGCAAGGAGATTAATTTGGTATACTCACTTGTTCAAAATATTGAAGTAATGAATGAAAAATTTGGACTTAAAGTGACTCATTTGAGTTTAAGCTAGATGATGTTACATAGTTAGTGGGTTTGTCCCGCATTGAAAAAGTGGTAGAAATGTTTGGAGTTAATATACTCAAGTTATGGGACTAAGGCTTGGATGCCTTGGGCTATCCCAACTCTTTGAAGGGGAGATGACCTACACTATGAATGTGTTGGGCTTGGGCCAAAAGCTCATGCGCGTGCCGCCGCCGCCGTCCGGTCAGCTCGGCCCGTGCCCTGGTCCGGGTCGTTTTTAAGCAACTATTAAATTTTTTGGACAAATTTTAATTGACCTTTGGGCTTTAAAATTTATTTTCTAAACCAAAAAATCTGGATTAATTACGAATTAATTATTTTTCACATTAATTAATTATTTAGAAACACTATCGTTTTTTAATTAATTAATTAAAACGTTAAGTTGCTTTATTAGAGATATGCAACTGTACAAATAGTCACATCTGTTTTGGGAAAAGCCATGAGTTGCAACGGTTCACCACTTATAAATGGACCATATGCAGTCCATTTAAGAGATTAGAAAATCTACCCGAATTCCCTACTACTCTCCTTGTTCACTTCTTACTGTTTGAGAGAAATTCACCATTGTTGGTTCGTGGGACTGTTGCACTTAAGTGCTTCGTGTAACAGTCATTGACCGTTTCATCCTGGGAGGCAGACGCCCATTGAACTCGCCGTCAGCACCGTAGCGAGGGCGTAATCTGTTTTAAGGAGAGATAGTTCAACTTTCGATTCGGTCAAAATTCTACAAGTGATTGTTTCAATCACAAACTGTATGTTCTTCTTATCTCCCTTTACTGTTTTGTTTTTCTAGAGTAATTAATTAATTAATTTTAATTACTGTTTATTTATTTAGTGATATATATATTAATTTTTCGTAATTCGGTAAACAACAAATTAAGCATCCATCAAGCCACCGCTTCAATGATGTCATTGCGATTTTTCCCATCCGACAATGAACTCTTATTGTCATTGTGGCCCCCTCTAGTTTTCGTATTCCGCTTCGGGTGCCTTATTTTTTAATGATATACCTTAATCCCAAAAGTGACTCAATACTCTTTATGATTGCTTTCAGGATATTTTATCAAGTTTTTGAGTATTTAAATCACTTTTTTATTCTAGAGTATATTGTTGAAAACATTGATATCCCGGGTGAAATATGGACAAAAAACGAGGGACAAAGGCCAAACCACCTAAAAGAAACATAATACAAGAGTTGTATGTTTAAGGAGTCATACCAAATATAAATAGTCCAATTTTTTCCTCATTTTCTATGAAGAAACCTAGAAGCCTACTTTGGTGCTGAAGTTTGGAAATAAAGAAAACCTTATTAATGTTTGGAGATTCCCCAAAAAATTACACGGGAAAATGAAAAGCTTTCACGTTACATGTTCAAAATTACACTGTCACAGAAATAATGATATTTCCACAATTGAATTGAGATGGACTTTAATAGAAAATAGAGTTAAGGTATAGACTATATCTTAATATTGTGATAAATAGGGTTAAAGATATGATTGTTTGAAACTCATTCTCTTTCTTAAGCCAACATTCGTTAATAACTGTGCGTAAAAAGATATTATGCTTAAGCTTTTCAAACTGAAAAATCCTACACTCTCAAACCGAGCAATTGTAAGGGTAAAGAAATAAAATACCTTGTAAGGGGTATGAAACCACCTTAACCTTGGCTTTTATCAGGGGAAATTCGGTCTATTTGTCTACTGCATCATTCAAACTAATGAATGGTGATGCTATGATTGTTTGCAATGGGAAATTGTGAATTATAACCAAAAGTAAAATTTCTTGGTATTTATCTTCTCCCTGAGGCATGAATCAATCTGACCCATTTATTTCGCCAAAAAATGAATCTTAGTACCCATTTACAACATTGCGACAGATTAACTGGCACAGTAATCTTTCATGAATTCATGGGACAGTGTTGTGGTGTTCTCATTATTCACAAAATTTTACTATCCAATACTCGTTTAGGAATTCAATATTAATTTATGTTTCTTATCCTTTTCCCTTTTCCCCCACTGAATCAATAAACCAGGTGGGGCCTTAATGGCACATAGAACATTGTAAAAAACCATAGACATAAAGAAATCTATATGTACTGTAGAAAACAATGTTAAATAACATCCAAATTAAGGACTCGAATTACACACTTTTATGACTCATTTCAGCACCATACCAAAAGAAGAAGAAGATTGTATCATTACATTTTGTTGGAGACCAAACAAGAATACAGTGTAACAACGATTGTCTACTGCATTCATCCCCACGGTCTCTGTTGTCTTGTAATTATCACCCCTTATATCTTCCAAACCATATAATGAATGGATCTTTCCATTGATGTTTCCCTATCATTGGGAATAAACAAATGAACACCAATGAATCGTTTTTATAGTCCTATATATATGATATCGTACTTGTTGAGTTTGTTGGAGATTTTATAAAATAAGTGAGTAAGAGTTTTGGGTGTAAAAGCTTAAAAAGCTTGTTTCACATTGGAAGTGTGTGGAAGAGGTGAGAAGCTAACCCAAATATAAAAAGGAATAGTGTCCCACATTGGAAAATGTACAAAGCTAAGTGTCACCACTAAGCTATAAAAGGAGTGGGCAACCTTTGAGTTCCACACTGAAAAAATATTAAGAATTTGTGCACTTAATAAGTACAAATGAAAGATGGAGAGTTAATTCATCTAGCATTTAAGAGGCTATTCAAGAGACCGCAATACACGCACACGCGCGCGCGTGCGGGTGTGGGGCTGTAGAGGCCCTAGTTTTGCACTTTGCACGACGCGTGTCCGCAGTGGTAGCGGGTTGTCGGGATTCGTCCGTGTCGGATCGCGGTCCCTTTTTGGTTGACCCGTGCAAAACAGATTTGGTATTATTATACCTGTTCGGAAATGACTTAAGACAGTTAATTCAACAGTCATGACTCTCGAAGACAAAGCCTTTCATTATCTATAAATAAATGCTACCTAAAACGAAATTAGATTAATAACAAAAACCAGTTTCAGATTTCCAAACCCTGCTATTACTCTCTTATAATTTTCAGGAGATACAAATTCTCTTATTCTGTTTTGTTCACATAAACAGAATAAGAACTTGATTGACTGTTCTTCGCTGTTACATCCAAGGGCTGTCTTCAAATATACAAGTTGCAGGCAGTGCAAGTTGCTTCATTGTATCTTGAGTACAGATTTGCGAATTCCCGTTTGTATACCGAAGTTATTCGTGTGGGGAAAATACTGTATTTAGGAAAGTGACATCACGCCTTGAAGATTCAGAAGTAACATTGTTGTATTGAAGTTGACATTTTTGTGATATGTAAAGAGTTCATTTCTGTATTTGCTACATAATTTCCAACAATCTAAATACAGTAATTTCAGAAATGGCCGACTCTTCCAAATCACTTCGACAAATAACAGAAGGCTTTGTCAAGTTGGACTGTTTTGGTGGTGGTAATTTTCTGCGTTGGCAGAAAAATGTTCATTTTCTTCTAACAACATTGAATATTGTATATGTCTTGTCACAACCAAAACCAAATGAAGATGAAGATGAAAGTGTGGAACAGACTAGGCAACGACCGATGATTACTTGTGTCTTGGTCACATTCTCAATGCACTTGCTGACAATTTGGTCGACTTGTACCAAAATGTTTGGACTGCAAAAACTTTGTGGGAAGCATTGGAGACCAAATATCGTACGGCAGACGCTACAAGTAAGAAGTTCCTTATCGGTCAGTTTTTAAGCTTTAAAATGCATGACAATAGGCCTGTGCTAGAACAATTTCATGACATCCAACGTATCATAAATCATTGCAAACTGAAAAAATTAAATATGGATGATAATGTAATTGTTGCTGCCATAATTGAAAAACTTCCTCCTTCTTGGAAAGATTATAAGAAAGAACTCAAACACAAAAAGGAGGATCTTTCACTTGAAGAATTAGAAACTCATATAAGAATTGAACAAGAGTCTCGAATTCTAGATGGTAAAGAGGAACAAGAAAATTTTGTTTCTAAGGTCCATGTGGTGGAGGAAGGAAAGGAGCAAAAATATGGCAATCATGGAAAAAATAACAAGCGGAAGAATTTTTCAAATAATTTTAAAGCAAACAAAATGAAGAAAGGAAATTATTTTCATTGCAACAAAACAGGTCACTTCAAGAAGGATTGTAGTGAGTTCAAGAAACTAAAGGAAAAAGGAGGGACATCAGCCACAAAGCAAAAATTTGCTGCTATGCTATCCGAGGCTAATATGCTTGGAGAAGACAACTCTTGGTGGGTTGATTCCGGTGCCACAAGGCATGTTTGTAAGGACAAGAACTTGTTCTCTGCCTATGAAACAGTGGAAGGAGATGTTCTCTATATGGAAAATTCATCTACTGTTGCGGTTAAAGGCAAAGGGACAGTGGATCTCGAATTCACTTCTGGGAAAATCCTTAGCCTCACCAATGTTTTTCATGTTCCTGATGTTAGGAAAAATTTAGTTTCTGAAAGTCTTCTTAATAAATTTGGCTTTAAGCTTGTATTTGAGTCAGACAAATTTATTCTTACTAAGAATGGTACCTTTGTAGGCAAAGGATATTTGTATGAGGGCATGTTTAAGCTCAATATCAATGAAAAAGATTCTTCTGCTTATATCGTTGATTATCTTTCATTATGGCATAGTCGTTTAGGACATGTTAATACAAAGAAAATGCATTTCATGGTTAATTTAAATTTAATTCCTAAATATGAGAATGATATGAATGAAAAGTGTAAAATATGCATGCAAACAAAAATAACAAGATTGCCTTTTCCAAAAATAGAAAAAACTACATCTTTGTTGCAATTAGTACATAGTGATGTTTGTGATTTGCATGGAACACCTACTAGAGGTGGTAGTAAATATTTTGCTACATTTATTGATGACTTTTCAAAATATTGTTATGTATATCTTTTAAACTCTAAGGATGATGTGCTTAATAGATTTAAGACATATAAAAATGAAGTTGAAAATCAATGTGATTCTAAAATAAAATGTCTTAGATCTGATAGAGGTGGTGAATATCACTTTCCTCAATTTTGTGAAGATATGGGAATTATACATGAAGTTACTGCACCTTATACACCACAACAAAATGGAGTAGTAGAAAGAAAAAATAGGATACTAACTGAAATGGTTAATGCTATGCTTTCTTTATTCTGGTTTAAGTAAAGGGTTTGGGGGAGAAGCACTTTTAACTGCATGTCATATTTTGAATAGGATACCTGATAAAGATAATAAGAAAACTCCTTACGAATTATGGAAGAATAGAAAACCTAATTTAGGTTATCTTAAAGTTTGGGGTTGTGGAGCTATTGTAAGACTACCTGAAACTAAGAGGAAGAAATTAGGAAGCAAAGGTGTTGAGTGTATTTTCATAGGTTATGCATAACATAGTAAAGCTTATAGATTTTTGGTTAGTGAACCTAATGATTCTGTTGAGGTAAATACAATAATTGAATCGAGAGATGCAATTTTTTATGAACAAAGGTTTTCTTCTATTCCTAGAATTAATAATGAAAAACAAGTAAGCACTCCTTCACAGTTACCTGAAACTCCACCAGTAGAACAAGAAGAGATTAGAAAAAGTAAAAGACCTAGGAAAGAAAAAATCTTTGGTCCCGACTTTGTAGTCTATCTTGTTGAAGGAACTAGAGACACATCTTGTAATCAATATGCTTTGACTCTTAGCGTTGAAACAGACCCACAAACTTATAGTGAGGCAATTAAGTCTATAGATTCAGCATTTTGGAAAGAAGCTATAAATGATGAAATGGATTCAATTTTGGGAAATAAAACTTGGAAGTTAGTAGACTTACCTCCAGGATCTAAACCCATTAAGTGTAGATGGATTTTTAAAAAGAAAATGAAAATAGATGGAACAATTGATAAATTCAAGGCTAGATTGGTTGCTAAAGGTTTTACACAAAAAGAAGGAATTGATTATTTTGATACCTATGCACCTGTTGCTAGAACCGTCACTATTAGAATTTTAATTGCATTAGCATCTATATATAATTTTGAGATTCATCAAATGGATGTGAAAACTGCCTTTTTAAATGGTGACTTAGAAGAAGAAATTTACATGGAACAACCTGAAGGGTTCGTTATGCCTGGACAAGAAAATAAAGTATGTAAACTTATTAAGTCCTTATATGGCCTAAAACAAGCGCCTAAACAATGGCATGAAAAATTTGATAAAGTCATTATTTCTTATGGTTTTAAAATTCATGAATCTGATAAGTGTGTTTATAGTAAATTTGCTAATGGTAAAGGTGTGATCATTTGTTTATATGTAGATAACATGTTAATTCTTGGTACTGATTTAGAAAGCATTAATAATACAAAGAGTTTTCTGTCTTCTAAATTTGATATGAAAGATATGGGTGTAGCTGATGTCATATTAGGAATGAGAATAATAAGGAAAGATAAAAATATAATTCTCACTCAATCTCATTATGTTGAGAAGATTTAAAAAAAAATTAATCAGTTTGATTGCACACCTGTTAGTACACCTTTTGAACCACAACTAAAGATGATCCCTAATAATGGTAGAGCTATTTCACAATTGGAATATGCACGAGTAATTGGTAATTTAATGTATTCCATGACATGTACTCGACCTGATATTGTTTATGCTGTTGGTAAATTAAGTAGATATACTAGTAATCCAAGTTTATTGTATTGGCATGCTGTCAATAGAATATTAAAATATTTGAAAGGAACTATGGACTATGGTATATACTATAGTACTGGATATCCTTCAGTATTAGAAGGGTTTTCTGATGCCAGTTGGATAACTGAGCGGGAGGATCACTCCTCAATAAGTGGATGAATTTTCACTCTTGGTGGAGGAGCTGTTTCTTGGGGATCAAAGAAACAAACTTGTATAGCTGACTCTACTATGGTAGCTGAGTTTGTAGCATTAGCTGCAACTAGTAAAGAGGCAGAATGGTTAAGGAATTTATTAATTGAAATTCCAGTTTGGCCAAAACCAATGCCTCCAATATCTATATATTGTGATAGTGAGTCTACACTTTCCAGAGCTTATAGTAAAGTGTATAATGGAAAATCTAGACATATTGGCCTGAGACATAGTTATGTTAGACAAATGATTACAGATAGTGTAATCATAGTGGATTATGTAAATTCAAGTCAAAATTTAGCTGATCATTTTACAAAAGGTCTTGCAAGAGGACTGGTGTCTAAGACATCAATAGGGATGGGACTAAAGCCCATTAATAATAATCACTCTTGATGGAAACTCAACTTGAAACTTGATATATTCAAGTCTCAAGTTCAATGATTAAAGTACATCATACGACGTGATTGTAAGCAATATAAAATTTAACATCCCAAGGATAAGTGCTTAGAACATGTAATGAATAATGAAAGAGGATGAGTTTAACCTTAATAGATTTATGGTGTTTTAAGTTACATGGACACCTATGATAATCTACCTATATGAGTGTGGAAGTGGTGCCACTTCCTATGAGAACTGGGCTTGACTCTAAAGCACTCATGAAATCAAGGTACAGACACAAGGCCTAATACGTGTGTCGTCTTATATGGATAATCAGTGACTAATAGATTTGTGTGTGAAGACAAATCCGGCTGATCAATATGGATTGATAGTTCAAAGACAAGTCTATTATACTTTCATGGTTAGCCTTGACGAACCTTCACAGGGTATTGGTTCAAGTCGTGAGACACCAATGCTTATATACAGTCTTACAGACAATCAAAGATTTACAAAACTTATTTTGAAAATGGTGGAGGAATGTTGGAGATTTTATAAAATAAGTGAGTAAGAGTTTTGGGTGTAAAAGCTTAAAAAGCTTGTCCCACATTGGAAGTGTGTGGAAGAGGTGGGAAGCTAACCCAAATATAAAAGGGGATAGTGTCCCACATTGGAAAATGTACAAAGCTAAGTGTTACCACTAAGCTATAAAAGGAGTGGGCAACCTTTGAGTCCCACATTGAAAAAATATTAAGAATTTGTGCACTTAATAAGTACAAATGGAAGATGAAGAGTTAATTCATCTAGCATTTAAGAGGCTATTCAAGAGACCTCAATACTGTGCGAAGCACCGTACGCACACGCACACGCGCGCGCGTGCGGGGCAGTGGGCTGTAGAGGCGCTAGTGGTGCACTTTGCACATTCGTCCGGGTCGGATCGCGGTAGCTCGGGCGCGGTCCCTTTTTGGTTGACCCGTGCAAAACCAATTCGGTATTATTATACCTGTTCCGAAATGACTTAAGACTGTTGGTAATTAACAGACATACCTGTTCGGAACTGACTTAAGACTGTTAATTCAACAGTCATGACTCTTGAAGACAAAGACTTTCATTATCTATAAATAAATGCTGCCTAAAATGAAATTATATTGATAATAAAAACCAATTTCAGATTTCCAACCCTGCTATTACTCTCTTATAATTTTCAGGAGATACAAATTCTCTTATTCTGTTTTGTTCACATAAACAGAATAAGAACTTAATTGACTGTTCTTCGCTGTTACATCCAAGGGTTGTCTTCAAATATACAAGTTGCAGGCAGTGCAAGTTGCTTCATTGTATCTTGAGTACAGATTTGCGGATTCCCGTTTGTATACCGAAGTTATTCGTGTGGGGCAAATACTGTATTTAGGAAAGTGACATCACGCCTTGAAGATTCAGAAGTTACATTGTTGTATTAAAGTTGACATTTTTGTGATATATAAAGAGTTCATTTCTGTATTTGCTACATAATTTCCAACAAAGTTTGCATTATTATGACTAGTTTGGAGAAAAACATTGTCCAACTCGGTAAAGGTAGAGTTGCTTCATTACTTGACATGAAAACAACAAATAACATGGTCGGCCTCTCCGTTGATTGTCTTGTACGGACATGGGCCCCACTTGAAGGTGCCGACAAAACTCATAACTAGGATATCAATCACCCATTGATGCGACTACTATCTCCAAGGCTTTACCATCACGCCACAGAGACGTTCTGTGTTTAATTTCCAATTTTAGCATTACTTTTGAGTTACACCTAAAAGATTACATCCCCACTCGGGGTTATGGTTGTTGAAATATAAACATGTTTTTATATTTCTCAATCAATTTTTTAGAAGCATTCTAAGTTAGGTAAGGTGTGTTTATTTATTCTTAGTGTTCATAGTGGCTGAATAAGTGGAAGCAAATTGTGTAGCTTATGAATATGTGTATTAATTTAGTTTGAACCAGTGTGTGGTGCAATTGATTTTCTTCTAATATAAATACTCATCATCCTTGAGTTCTTAGGATTATCAAATAAAAAGGAAGATAATAATCAAAGCTTATTAGTTGTAATAGAGAGAAGTTAAGTTGTAAGAGTGTTTTCTTCTTTGTAATAATATTTGAGTGCTAAATACAAGATAATTGTGTGAGTGTCTTTGAATGCTTATTTCCAACAAAGTGGTATCAGAGCAGATTGGAAATTTGTTTCAATGTATACCCTATAGCATATCAAATTGAAGCTCTCGACGAGACGAATCCAACGTCGCCAGATTCATTCTAATTAGAGGTCTGACGCGCCTCCACGTGTCACCAGAACGTTGCTGCCAGAAAGTGAGTTAACTCACCGAGTTAGCCAAATCATCCGAGTTGGAGCCGAGTTGATCGAGCCGTGAAGCCTGTTAATCGAGCCGTGAAGCCTGTTTGAGCTGCTTGACCGAGCTGTCGAGCCTTGAACAAAGGCTGACCATTGACCAAACGTTGACTTTGACCGTTGACTTTGACTATTGACTTTTACCATATTTTCTTTTTTTGGTCCACGTTATTCCTAAGGTTTTTGGGTGTTTCGGATCCATCCGCGCAATCAAAATTTCCAAATTCTCACTAGAATTCTGGAAAATGGTGGTATGGCATCCTTTCAAGTCCCGATACTCAACAACAACAACAACTATCAGGGCCGATTTTGAAGTGAGGCAGAGGAGGCGGCCGCCTCGAGCCCCGGTTTTTGACGAATTTTAGGGGCCCCCGATGATATATACACACACACCAATCGACAACCAAATACCAAGTAACTGCCAACTCTCTTCAATTCCCGAAGATACCAAGCAACTGGCTCTTCAAATCCCACAAATCAAGCAAGGCAACTCTTCAAATCCCACCCAAATCGGAGAAACCACCCTATTGGCTGGATATTATATAAATCCATAACCATAAGCCACCATATCACATATCAAACACACAAATGGGCAAAAAAAATCATAACTAAACTCAGAGAAGAAATCAGAGCAACAAGGCTAGTAAAGACTGCAGTGGGTGGGCAGAGAAGAAATCGTATCGGAACAGCCTTGAGGTGAGGAAAAACTTCTAGAGTGTTTTTTCCCTTATATCGGAGCAAGCAACGAGATTTTCTTTTCTCATATAACAACAACTTTTAGAGTGACAATAATGATGAATACATTTGCTTTTAGTTGGGAATAGCAGTCAATACAACTTCAACTTTTTTTCGCTTATGTCGGAGACCTTTGACACAACTTTTAGATTTTTTTTAGTAATTTTATAAATACATTTACTTTTGTTTTTGTCTTTTAGAAATTATATATATTTTTTTATTTCAATTGATTTATATTTTACTATTTGACACAGGTTTATTATGAATTAAATTTTCTGGAATGAGGAGCTGATTAATTTGCATATTTCGTGCTTGGAATATTGTATAATTTGTCAATCAGGTTCTATTGTTCAACTTTATCTTTTATCAATTGGGTGTTAATTGTTAGTGTCATGCCTCCTATAAAGTATGAGTCTGGAGCCGCAAAAAGAAAGAAAAAACAAGAAATTGAAAATTTTTCTCAATCTCAAAAAGGAGCCCTTTATAAGTTTTTGGCAAAAAAAAAGTTCGAATAATGATGATGATAATGAAGAAGAATTAAGAAAAGAACTTGAAGAGATATTTGATGAAGAAGATAATCAACTTGGGGGTGAGAATGTTAATACGGCTAGTAAAGAGGGTGATAAAAATGACGAATATGAGACAACTAACGCGGGTGATCAAAAAGAAGAATATGGACCGCAAAATATTTTTGAACCTGCAAATTGGGACAAGATTGATCAAAATTTGATAGACTTTTTGGTAGAAAAAGGGCCTTTTAGAGTTCATATTGATTTTCCTAAAGACAATAATGGTAGACATTTTTCTTCTACACACTACACTCGACAGTGGTTAAATGGGGAAAAGCATGATAGGAGATGGCTTATGTGTTCAGCCACAATGGATAGAGTGTTTTGCTTTTGTTGTAAATTGTTCAAGAAAGATGGGAATAACAGTCAATTGTCTAGTGAGGGTTTTAAATACTGGAAAAATCTTAGTCATAGGCTTCAAAGTCAAGAAGAAAGTAATGAACACATAAGTTGCATGACAAATTGGATTGAATTGGAAATGTGATTGCAAAAGCTTGAAGTCATTAAATATTTTTTTAATTTATAAATTAAAAAAATGAATATCTTATTATATATGGGGCCCCATTTCAAGAGTTCGCCTCGGGCCCCTAACATCTCAGGACCACCCCTGACAACTATGATAATTGGAGTATTAAGATGAAGGCACTTTTGGGCACACACGATGTTTTGGAAATCGTGGAGAGAGGTTACAGTGGGCCAGAAAATGAAGCTGTCTTAAACCAAACTTAGAAGGAGAGTTTGAAAGACTCAAGAAAGAGAGACAGGAAAGCTCTTTATTTCATCTATCAAGCATTAAATGATGATGGTTTCGAGAAGATTTCAAGTGCAATCTCCTCTAACCAAGCGTGGGAGAAACTGCAAACCTCTTACAAAGGAGACGAACAAGTGAAGAAAGTTCGTCTTCAAACTTTAAGAGGTGATTTTGAATCTTTACATATGAAAGTGTCTAGTCTATCTCCGACTACTTTTCAAGAGTCTTAGCTGTTTCAAATCAATTAAAAAGAAATGGTGAGAAGTTAAAAGATGTGACGATCATGGAGAAGATACTCCTCTCGTTAGATCCAAAATTCGAGTACATCGTTACGACGATTGAAGAAATCAAAGACTTGAATGAGTTGACAATTGAACAACTAATGGGGTCATTGCAAGCATACGAAGAGAAGAAGAATAATAAGCAAGAAATTGTGGAACAACTTCTCAAGACGGAACTCCATCCGATAAAGAAAGAAGAAATTTTCAACAACGATAGAAGCCAACGTGGAAGGGGTCGTGGCCGAGGACGAGGTTACGGGCGTGGACGAGATTGGAATTTTAACAACTACAATTCCAATAACAACTACAAAAGAGGGGAAAGCTCAACAGGAGGTCGTGGAAGAGGCAATCCGAACTCGAGGTATGACAAATCTCAAATTCGATGTTATAATTATCAGAAGTTTGGGCATTATACTTCAGAATGCAGAGCACCCAACAATAGAGTTGAGGAGAAGGCCAATTATGTGGAGGAGAAGACAAATGAGAAAGAAAATATTCTTCTTCTAGCACGGAAGGAGACTGATGGTAGCCAAGAAAATTCCTGATTTCTTGACAGAGGTGCAAGCAATCACATGTGTGGAAGGAAAGACATGTTCGTGGAGTTGGACGAGTCAGTAAGCGAAAATGTCTCATTTGGAGATGATTCCACAATATCGATGAAAGGAAAAGTTAACATCCTTATTAGTGCAAAAGATGGTAGTCACCAATTCATTTCAAATGTCTACTATGTGCCTAATATGAAAAGCAACATCTTGAGTTTGGGTCAACTCTTAGAAAAAGGCTATGATATCCATATGAAAAATTGTAGTCTTTTTATAAGAGATGACAAAGGGGATTTAATTACCAAGGTAAAAATGTCAAAGAATAGAATGTTCCCCTTGAATATTCAAAACGATGTTGCAAAGTGTCTAAAGGTATATTACAAAGATGCATCGTGGCTATGGCATCTTCGATTTGGGCATCTGAACTTTGGAGGATTGGAGCTATTATCCAAGAAGGAAATGGTGAGAGGCTTACCTTGCATTAATCACCCTGACCAACTGTGCGAAGGATGTTTACTTGGGATGCAATTCAGAAAAAGCTTTCCAAATGAGTCAAACTCAAAAGCTAAGAATCCACTCGAGCTAATCCATACCGATGTATGCGGTCCGATCAAGCCAAGCTCTCTTGGTAAAACTAATTATTTCATTCTCTTCATTGATGAGTTTTTAAGAAAAACCTGGGTATATTTCTTGAAGCAGAAATCAGAAGTTTTTGAAATATTCAAGAAGTTCAAAGCTGCCGTGGAAAAGGAGAGTGGCCGTAAGATTAAGGCAATGAGATCTGACCGAGGAGGAGAATTTACTTCTAGTGAATTTCAAGAATTTTGTGAAGCAAATGGAATTCGTCGACCAATGACAATTCCTCGATCCCCTTAACAAAATGGAGTAGCGGAAAGAAAGAATCAAACTATCCTCAACGTAGCTCGGAGTATGCTCAAAAGCAAGAAACTTCCCAAGGAATTTTAGGCGGAAGCAGTGGCGTGTGCTGTCTACTTGTCCAACCGTTCTCCAACAAGAAGTGTTTAGGGAAAGACACCGCAAGAAGCATGGAGTGAAAGAAAACCGGGTATCTCCCACCTGAGAGTTTTTGGGAGCATAGCCCATGTACATGTACTAGACGAGAGAAGAACCAAACTTGATGACAAAAGCGAGAAGTTCATCTTCATTGGCTACGACAACAACTCCAAAGGCTATAAATTTTACACTCCTAATAATGGAAATATTGTAATTAGCCGGGATGTGATATTTAATGAAGAAGGAGATTTTGATTTCGACTCAAATATAGATGATTTCAACTTCTTTCCCGACTTTGAAGAAGAGAATGAAGAAACCATGATAGAGCAAGAAGGAGAAGTTCAACAAAAGACCACTACTCCACCTACCTCACCAACATCAACCACTCATAGAGACTCATCACCATCGTCAAGTGAAAGTTTCAATGAAAGAGTTGTTCCCCACATAAGAAGTCTACGGGATCTCTATGAGGTAACCGAAAGACATGATAATCTTATACTCTTATGCCTCTTTGACGACTGTGAACCAGTAAACTTCTAAGAAGCTACATAAGACAAGCAGTGGAGAGACGCGATGAATGAAGAAATCGGGCCCATTGAGAAGAATGACATTTGGGAGCTCGCTTCACTTCCAAAAGGTCAGAAGGCTATCGGTGTAAAATGGGTGTACAAAATGAAGAGGAATGCTATGGGAGAAATAGAAAGACACAAGGCGAGGCTAGTCGCAAAAGGATATAGTCAAAGAACTGGAATTGACTACGATGAGGTATTTGCTCCTGTTGCCCGCTTAGAAACTATGAGATTAATTATCTCCCTAGCAGCTCAAAACAGGTGGAAGATTCATCAGTTGGATATAATGTCTACATTTCTAAATGGAATACTTGAAGAAGAAGTCTACATCGAGCAACCTTTGGGATATGTAGCAAATGGACACGAAGACAAAGTCTTGAAGATGAAGAAAGCTCTCTACGGTTTAAAGCAAGCACCAAGGGCGTGGAATAGCCGTGTTGACAAGTACTTTCAAGAGAATGGTTTCAACAAATGTCCCTACGAACATGCTTTATATATCAAGATCAAAGATGGAGATATTTTGATCATGTGCCTGTACGTGGATGATTTGATTTTTATCGGAAGAAACCCAAACATGTTCAATGACTTTAAGAAAGCAATGTCGAAAGAGTTTGAGATGACAGATATTGGGCTAATGGCGTACTATCTTGTCATCGAAGTTAAACAGCAAGAAGATGGAATTTTCATCTCACAGGAAGGCTACACAAAGGAGATCCTCAATAAGTTCAAGATGAATGACTGCAAGCCAATTAACACACCAGTAGAGTGCAGAGTTAAGCTATCAAAGAATGACGAAGACGAAAGCGTAGATTCAACTTTCTTCAAGAGTTTGGTTGGAAGTTTTCACTATCTAACTTGTACAAGATCTGACATCCTCTATGCAGTTGGACTTGTAAGTCGATACATGGAAACCCCAACAACCTCGCATTTTAAGGCTGCAAAAAGAATTATTCGCTATCTCAGAGGTACAATTGACTTTGGTCTGTTATACTCTTTTTCTAATGATTACAAGCTTGTTGGTTATAGCGATAACAATTGGGGTGGAGATACAGATGATAGAAAGAGCACCACAGGATTCGTGTTCTTCATGGGAGATATCGTTTTCACATGGATGTCAAAGAAGAAACCAATTGTCACACTCTCTACATGCGAAGCTGAATATGTAGCCGCTACATCATGTGTTTGTCATGCAATTTGGCTCAAAAATCTGCTGAAGGAACTGGGTTTGTCACAAGAGGAGCCAATAGAGATTTGTGTTGATAACAAGTCAGCGATAGTCCTGGCAAAGAATCCAGTTTTTCATGATCGAAGCAAGCATATCGATACTCGTTTCCATTACATAAGAGAATGTATTACAAGAAAAGATGTGAAACTGAGGTACGTAAAATCTCGAGACCAAATTGTCGATATCTTTACCAAGCCACTGAAGTATGAGGACTTTGTGAGATTAAGAATTTCTCTTGGCATAACAAAACAAGTTTAAGAGGGGGTGTTGAAACATAAACTTTTTTTTATATTTCTCAATCAATTTCCTAGAAGCATCCTAAGTTAGGTAAGGCGTGTTTATTTATTTTTAGTGCTCATAGTGGCTGAATAAGTGGAAGCAAATTGTGTGGCTTATGAATATGTGTATTAATTTAGTTTGAACCACATTGTGTGGTAGCAATTGATTTTCTTCTAGTATAAATACTCATCATCCTTGAGTTCTTAGGATTATCAAATAACAAGGAAGATAATAAGCAAAGCTTATTAGTTGTAATAGAGAGAAGCTAAGTTGTAAGAGTGCTTTCTTCTTTGTAATAATATTTGAGTGCTCAATACAAGATAGTTGTGTGAGTGTCTTTGAAAGCTTATTTCCAACAATGGTGGCACTTTTAGAGGGTCTTCTGTGAAGTTTTTCTATACTTTTGCAGATATAACTCAAATAGCTTTTAGTTTTGGGGTGACTCAGAGCAGGACATAGAAGTGGGAGTTAAAGTTAAAATAAGGGGTTTTTACCAATTAGTCTCGTTTAATACGTATGTAGTCAAATCGGTCCGATGATCTTTTTTTCTCCAAGCGGTCTAATGAAAACTGATTTTTGCTCTAATATGTTCTATTTGTAAACATGTAAGGAATATTCACTATATGTATAAATAGGACCTATTGAGAACAATTTGTTTTGATAGGACCTGTTAGGAAATGTCTTGTGTAAATAGGACTTATGTGTAAATAAAATAATCCAATAAGATAATGAAATAAAAACGGCATCCTTCAAATGTTTATTTCAGACATGTAACAAACATATATTCTGTTTCATCTGTGTACCTTTTGGCAAAACACTCCCCTCCCCCCAGCATACACATCTGAAGAAGACAAAAATAAACTAGGAGAGGAATAAAGATTGGGTTTGCGATAACTCCGTCAATTTACCATAATTCTAGTGTAAAGTTAACACTTTCCAGTATACAATGTTGCTTGAGGAGTTTGTATCTATGGTGCTATTAGATCAGAATAAATGAATCGATGTACATAACAGGGTCTGGGTAAAAATATTTACTGATTTAAAGTGTCCCATAACATTTAATTAATTTTAATTAATTTTTCTTTCTCTAGTTTATTTTCTTTGGCAATACAAGATGTCACCCAAAGCAAAATGGAAATAACTAGGTGTTGACCAAAGAAAACATGCTTTTCTCAAATAAAGAAGTACAAGATTTTCACAATTTGGCCATATTCAATTCTACTCCCATCAAGGCATAGTTCATATTCATATGTAAAAAACTGAGTATCCACCTCCAAAAGGCTGAAACCTTAGGTGGACTGACTACTAAAAGTCAATAGTTCTTTAAATGGAATTTTGTAAAAGAGAGAATTCAATTGTGAATAAATTCTTGTAGTACAAGAAAGAAAGAACATAAAGCATTAGTTGGGTACATGGCATATGATCAACTCTAATTTAATCCTCAACGGGCCTCCATCGTTGAAGTTGTGAAATAATTTATTGAGTAGTTTTCCACATTGCTGCTGCCTGAAGTTGCACTCGATATGGGTTTCCCTACTGTAAAAGCAGGCCTTTTGGGTGAAACTAGTGGCGTGTGTTCACTACTGAACATAGCAAGAATATCTGACATGGCGGGTCTGTCAGCTGGACTTTCTTGAACGCACAACAGACCAACAGTAATGTATCGTAGCGGCATCGATGATGAAGAAGGGATTTCTAAAATTGGATCCATCAGCTCAAGCACCCTGTTGTTTTCCCATAACTTCCATGCCTGAATATCGAATGCCAACATTGATAAATATATGTAAAAGGATAGTAGAGATATAAATAAATCTGTGCCAGTACATAAAAGCCCTGTTGAAATTCAGGAACTCACAAATCCAAGAAGAGTGAGGCAATCCATGCGATGAAAGTCAGTGTTTTTTTTCCCACTCAAGATCTCTAGTAGCAAAACTCCAAAGGCAAATATGTCAGATTTTATAGAGAATCGTCCTTCCAGGGCATACTCTGGAGACATATAACCACTGGTGTATTGGCATCAAAATGATTTTCTTGTTAGACATATAGTCGCAACAACATTATGAATGTATTTATGTTCTTTAATTATTGCATGTATGTGAATAAGCAATGTATATTTGAAGGTGCACTCACTATGTCCCAATAATACGATGGGTTTTTGCTTGCAATTCATTTCTTCCAAATAGCCTGGCCATTCCAAAATCAGATATTTTGGGGTTCATGTCACCGTCCAACAATATGTTACTAGCCTTCAAATCCCTGTGTACTATCCGTAGTCTGGAGTATTGGTGAAGGTAAAGAATCCCTTGGGCAATGCCTTCAATTATTTGAATACGTCTATTCCAATTCAGTATCTCTCTTTTGTTAGTATCTGGTTTAGTTCATATCAAATATTTATCAGTCAGTATGCAAGTATAGAACCTCATATAAACTAGTAATAGGAGGTCAAAGAATTTAAGTAGATAATGTGCAAATATGATTACGAACCAAACAAAAAAGAATCCAAGCTCTTATTGGGCATGTACTCGTAGATTAATATCTTTTCATCCTTTTCAATGCAGCATCCTAAGAGCCTAACAAGATTCCTGTGTTGGAGTTTGGAAATTAGTATCGTTTCATTTCGGAACTCTTCCAACCCTTGCCCAGAGTTTTTCGAGAGCCTTTTCACCGCTACTAACTCTCCATTAAGTAAGTTACCCTGAAAATTGAAATCAAGCAGAATGGTAAAATTTCTCTTAAATTGCAGCCTATTTATACCGAAACTCACTGTTACATTAATATAATTACCTTGTAAACGGGCCCAAAACCACCCTCTCCAAGTTTATTTTCCACACAGAAGTTGTCTGTGGCAGCAGATACACTTGAAAAACTGAACATGGCCAAGTCTAGAATCTTCTTCTGTCCTTCCATTTTGTTTTCACTGGTCCTAGTATTCGTGTTTTCATTGTTGCTGATGTCCAAATTTAGTAAACGCAAATTCTGGTGTGTATTCTCAGATTCTGGTGGGATAGGAAAGGAGAGTCTAGTCATTGCACAAATATTTATGGAAGTGAATGGCATAGGGAGTGAATGTAGATGGATGTTATATCATAAGACTTCAAAGTTGCATCTGGTGACCCGATGTCTTTTCATTTCAATATAACAGGTCGTTGATACAGAGCAATGAAAAAAAATCTTTTTTCTTTGTACCTTTTCTCTTGCGCTTTCTCCTTCTGAGCCAGAGGTAGCATAAGATAAAACCGCAGCTGATGATAAGTGTACTGGACACTGAAACAGCTATATTTGTCTTCTTTTTATCATTTCCTGATTGAGAGTAAAAATAAAAACCATTCTAACATAAGCGTTTATAGATAGGGATTTAAAATCTTGTTGGTACAAGCCAATTCCCCCTTCTCCAACTAAGACTTGCTATTTGAAAGTCAAACTTGTTAAAAACACATTAATTATGATTTAAGCATGTTTAAAAATAGGATTTCTTAGTCTTGTTCTCATCTATTCATAATCAATAGATAAGTGAGTACGAGAGAAGGGACGGGTCTTTAAGACTCTTAAAGGGCAAACCCCCAGTGCACGAGGCTCCCGCCACTTTGGGGTACTGGGGGGGTCTCGAAGATTCTTATCTAAGGTAGTTGGATGACCAGGGGAACAAAGGTAACCATGATATACAACTTAAATAACTCTATTCTAATAAATAATATTCTCCCCCAGCCATAATTGGTCAGCCCAAAAGGACCAACAAACCGAGCCAAATCACAAACTGGGGGAGGCTACAGAAGAAGTTATGGTAGATCGAGGCAGCTACCAATGTCTGGTTGGGAAAGTTAATTTATTTATCCCACACAAAACCAGATATAGCCCATGCATTCAGTGTTGTGAGTCCATCTATGAACTCCACTCTAGAAGTTCATTTAGAACCCAACCTATATGTAATCATTGGAATTTGGACTCTTTTTCTTTAATGAATATTGAAGGGAGGTAATTAAGGAGTTGAAAACAAGTCCTTCGGAGGGCCCCTCATTCTTAATGCAAGCCAGCTCTTACTTGTGTTTAGTGAGGAGGGTACCTAACATAGAGGTGAATATAGCCCTGGTTGTGATTTCAGGATTTAATTGTATGGATATGCATTTATTAAGAGGAGTCCCGCCTTAAAATAAGAAGTGTTGACACTCAGGTGGACACTCAGATCAAGTTTTTTTTCTTTTTTTTTGCCATATGATTTTTAACTTCCTACCTCGGTTGGAAGCCCGCCGGCGGCCGGATCTATGTAAGGTGAGCAGATGAAACTTTGACGGCTTCGCTTCAAAGATTGGGTAAATACTTTAGAGAAGGTTTAAGCCGAACAGTGCGGGAGGGGAGAAGACTTTTTTTTTTCTACATTGGAGGGAGCTATTGTGAAGCCTAGAAAGGTGGAAGCGGAAAATCGCTTCTACCGACTTCCCCAACATTAGATTAGCTTAGTAGCTTAACTCTTTCTACTCGCGTGGCACCACGTCCATAAATAGAAACATTAAATTAAAAGCCAATACAAAATGAGCACCTTGGAAATGAAGACCATATCCAGATAATGAAGAACCATAAGACTGAATTATTTGGGATGCCTGTGTGCATAAGGAATCGCGAAACCACCAATTAATATAATGGAAATTTTCACAACGTTTCCTCCCGTGATATGAGTTACTACCCCTTGATCACTTATACTGCCCCTAACATCTGACTGCATTTTCCAATTGAACTGGAATATTACTACTGAAATTGCGTTATACATATAGAATAGTCGTAAGAAGACATGATCCCAAGCCAATACATCACACGTCCCCCCACTTCCTGGTCCATCACAAGGAAACTGTATACGAAATCCTTCGTTATCAGAAGTTTACTCCAGGAAATGAATTCTCTTCAAGCAAGATGAAGAACTAAGTCTAGATCCGTATAGTGATGGAGATTGGGTAGGGTCTGTAGTGGATCAAAGGTCAACATCAGCCTACTGTAAAATCCTAGGAGGAAACTTAGTTATCAAGCGAAGCAATAAGTAGGCAGTGGTAACAGGATCTAATGCAGAGGCAGGGTCCAGGGTTACGGATCATAGAAGTTACTCCGAGATCATTCGGGATGATCTCAAATTAACTTGGAAGGAAACTATGAAGTTTTATTGTGAAATTAAACCATCCATCCATATTGCACACAATCCTGTGCAAGATCACCGTACCAAGCATGTGGAGGTGGAAAAACACTTTATAAAGAAGAAGTTAGATTGTGGTTTGATTTGAACTCCATATGTGTCAACATATAGGGACAACTTTCTGATATCTTTACCAAAGGACTAGCAAGTCATTTATTTCAGAATATGAATAGGAATCTGGGAATGGACAACATCTACTCTACGGCTTAAGGGAGAGTGTTGGCGGATCAGCTAAGATCTAAACAATAGCTTTCTTATCTTTAAGGATTCAGTTGTAAATAAGTTAAATATTTTTCTTTATTTTTTCCTTATGGATAAATTAGAACCCAGATTGTTACGCCAATTTTGTGAGGAAAGCGTGACAAATTTAAGCATAAGTCTATCTAATCTGTAGTAACCTGATGAGACCAATTTGATTCAAGTTACTAAGTCTATACTTAGAGAGAGAGAGGGAGGAGGGACGGTGGGGAGGCGGATATGATCATTGGCCCATATGGTGTGTAATTTGTATTCTGTTCATAAAATTGTGAAGACGTTATCCATTGTAAATATAGGCTCATTTAGCGGCTGAACCGCAACATACAGAGTGTTCCTCCTACGTCATCCTCGTTGTATACTACATTGTCTTTCATTTCTATTCGAACAAACAATCAACTCGGGAATTTCAACGTTATGGTTCTGACCATTTTGTAGGCAACCTCAAAAAAATTTAGGAAAAATTCAACAGAAAAAATGTATCAAACTGAGATGGCAATACATATTCCAAACGATAAAGCCACAGTAGTATAGAGTTTAATTCAAGATACGAAACTGGGAGAGCATCCCACCTTGAACATGAAGCTCAAAGGCATGAAGTTTGACATAGAGATCTTCTCCAGAAATACTGTCTGGTGATTGTTGTAGGTCCATCAGATCTCCAATCCCTAGTAAACATCTTCCACTACTGCTCAAAGAAAAAGCATTGCATGAGCAGTTGACCTTGCATGCATCTAGACATTCATCCATCCCCGCCCCCGATGATTCCGAATATGTTGAGATTCTGATGTTGGTTACCCGTAGAAATCCTGTTTGACTTCTGTTACACTGAAGAGGGTATCTTCTCACACACCCCCTTGAAAAATCTAGCAATTCCCAATCCATTGGAAAACTCGGTTGAAAACCAACTAAACAACTACACTCTGGAGTGACATTGGTATTGCATATTCCAAACGACCCACATCTTCCGTAAACCTCACAACTCTTCGGCGTATGAAGTATATTCAACCCGTCGTCCGGTTCTGACCAAGCAGAAAACCTCATCGTCCCCGAAATCTCCATGACCAATCTAACCAAGGTAGATTCTCTAAAAGAATCGTATGTAAAGTAATTAGCATCGTTATTTGAAACGTAGCTGAAATTCACACCTATTTCAGGAGCTAAAGTCAAACCCCTCCCGTTCCAAATCCCACTTCTCCAATATCTTCTTGATCTGTTCCACCACATGAAAAGTTCGGGACTGCCACTTGGATCCAATCCTAAGGAATACATCCCGGGAGAGGGATCTTCCGAATTCTTCCAGGAAGTGAGCACAATTGTTCTGTTACTGGTCTTACTAAAGCCAATCCTTCCACCAGGCAGCCAAGTATCAGTGGGGTAATCAATGCTCTGCCATAGTATTACCCCTGATTCATCTCTCAGAACAAAATTTCCAGTGTCAAGAAGTGTTGCGTTGGTGGCATTTGAGGTCCCAAGGATGGAACTTGTGGTCCAAATAACAGTTCTTAAGTCATCATAGAGGATTAGATTACCATTAGTGAGTACTAGACTGGAATTATATATGGAACCACGAGGGATGGGCTTATCTCTATTTGCTACCCAAACCCAAACTATTGTTGCACGTAACACGCTTTTGTACCATATACCAATGTAATTGTTGTCAGAATTACCAGGAGAGAAGAAACCCAATTCAAAATATCCTCCGTTGGAGACTAAAGTATGTCCTCTAAAGAGGGATTGGCCTAATGAAATTGTGTTTGATCCAATAGAATATTTAACACTGCAAAACATGTTGACAAGCATGAAAAGTGATTGAAGCAATCGGGTATTCCTTCTATGTATTGGAACCATCTTCCCACAGACATGCAATATTCAGTCAGAAGTCGCCAGATATTGAATGAAGAGCTGACTACAAAGCTTATGGCCATAATAGTAAGCAATGAAAACTTGTCAAAACGGTGGTCTTGCCTATCTTATTATGCTCTCGTCACAATAATACTATTCAAAATATGTCACATACTTGAAAAGTCAAAGTTAGGTAGACGTAATTACAGTTATAGACTTTAGCAGCTTAAAATTCTCTTTGCCTATTCTTAAAAAAACTAACACAATTTATAATTAGGTCCTTCATAACAATTTTTAAACATCCAAGAACAATTTACTATTAAGTCCACTTGTTATGCTACTAGCGTGGACTTCTATAAGAAGAGAATTAACGGACCTAAGTGTTTAAAATTTGTCAAAACTCCTTTAGTGTTTAAAATTTATTTGCGAAGAACCTAAGAGTACTTTCCCCAAAAATTATTGTTTTTTGTCAAACAAAATTTTGTTCTAAAGTTCAAAACTGGGTCATTTTTTAACCAAGTATTAATGTAACATGTGAGCAGTGACCTTCATCTTAATCGATGTGTAGTCTATATTTCCTGAGGAGTTTCTAAGAAAGAGTCAAAGTAACATATTTTGCTTAAAAATGTTTGATACTTTAAAATGGATCATAATATATTTTGTTTCATTTTCTTAATTTTACTTTTGTATGTTTTCTTTTTGAAAATATATGAGTTGTCTTTTCCCTTCTGTGTTCTCTTTCTGTCATTTTTCCTCTTATACCAACTCTCACTAGAATTATGGCAAATAGTGGTATGACATCCTTCTCAGTTCCGACACTCAACAACAACAGCTATGATAATTGGAATATCAAGATTAAGGCTCTTTTGGGTGCACACAATATTTTGGAAGTCGTGGAGAGAGGTTACAGTGAGCTAGAAAATGAAGTTGCCTTAAACCAAACTCAAAAGGAGAATTTGAAAGACTCAAGAAAGAGATATAAGAAAGCTCTGTATTCCATCTATCAAGCATTAAATGATGATGGTTTCGAGAATATTTCAAGTGCATTCTCCGCCAAGCAAGTGTGAGAGAAGCTGCAAACCACTTACAAAGTAGATGAGAAAGTAAAGAAAGTTCGTCTTCAAACTTTAAGAGGCGATTTCGAAGCATTGCATATGGAAGTGTCTGAGTATATCTACAACTACTTTTCTAGAGTCTTAGTTGTTTCCAATCAATTAAAAAGAAATGGCGAGAAGTTAGAAGATGTGACAATCATGGAGAAGATAATTTGCTCGTTAGATCCAAAATTCGAATACATCGTTACGATGATTGAAGAAACTAAAGACTTGAATGAGTTGACCATCGAACATCTAATGGGATCATCGCAAGCATATGAAAAAAAGAATAAAAAGAATAAGCAAGATATTATGGAACAATTCCTCAAGTCGTAACTCCATCCGACAAAAATAGAAGAAAGTTTCACCGGTGATAAGAGCCAACATCAAAAAGGTCATGGCCGAGGACGAGGCTAGGGGCGTGGATGAGGTTGGAATTTTAATAACAACTACGAAAGTGGAAAGAACTCTACGAGAGATCATAGGAGAGATCATTAAAGTTGAAGGTATGACAAATCTCAAGTTGAATGCTATAATTGTCATAAGTTCGGGCATTATGCTAGGGAATGCAGAGCATCCAACAACAGAGTCATTGAGATAGTCAAATCCTTGGAAGAGAAGAACGAAGATAACGATACTTTTCTACTTGCATACAACAATAATAATGGAGTCTAAAACAATACATGGTACCTTGACAATAGTGTGAGCAACCACATGTACGGAAAAAAAGGCATGTTCTTAGAGCTCAACGAATCAGTAAGAGAAAATTTATCTTTTGGAGATAATTCTAAAATACCGATGTAAGGAAAATGTAACATCCTTATTCACGTGAAAGACGAAAGTCACCAATTAATATCAAATGTATACGTTGCGATTAATATGAAAAGCAACATTTTCAGTCTGGGTCAACTCTTAGAAAATGTAATGACATTCATGTGAAGAATTATAGTATTTTTATAAGAGATAAGAAAAGAAATTTAATTACCAAGGTGAAAATGTCAAAGAATAGAATGTTTTCTTTGAATATTCAAGACGATGTTACAAAGTGTCTCAAGGCTTGTTACAAATATGCATCCTGGCTTTGGCATCTTCGATTTGGGCATCTCAACCTCAAAGGACTAGAATTATTATCTAAGAATGAGATGGTGAGAGGCTTACCTTACATCAATCACCATGACCAATTTTGTGAAGGATGTTTACTTGGGAAGCAATTCTGAAAAACCTTTCCAAAGGACTCAAATTTAAAAGCCCAAAAGCATCTTGACCTTAAACACATATATGTTTGTGGTCCAATCAAGGTAAGATCTCTCGATAAAAGTATTTATTTCCTTTTCTTCAGTTATGATTTTTCAAGGAAAACATGGATATATTTCTTAAAACTGAAATCAGAAATCTTTGAAGTTTTTAAAAAGTTCAAAGTTGGGTTGGAGAAAGAAAGTGGTCGCCAGATTAAAGCTATGAGATTTGATCGGGGAGGAGAATTCACCAGCAAGGATTTCCAAGAGTTTTGTGCAGTAAATGGAATTCGATGGCCACTAACTGTTCCAATACCCCCTCAATAAAATGAAGTTATAGAAAGAAAGAATAAAATAATCCTCCACATTGCACAAAACATGTACTAAAACAAGATGATGCTGAAGGAATTATGGGCGAAAAGTGTAGCACGCGGAATATACTAATCCAAGCATTCACCGAAAAGAAGTGTACGGGAAAAAATGCCACAAAACGCATGGGGCGGAAGGAAACCCAGAATTTATCATGTTAAAGTCATTGAAAGCACAAATAATGTACATATACTAGACGAGAAGAGTACCAAACTTGATGTCAAAAGTGGGAAGCTCATCTTCATTTTCTACGACAACAACTCCAAATGTTATAAGTTGTACAATCCTAATAATGGGAAGATTGTAATTAGCCGAGATGTGATATTTGAGGAGGAATGAGAATTTGATTTCATCTTGCATATAGATTGTCACGACCCCGACCCGAAATAGTAGGGAACGAGTGTCTTGACATGCCACCAAGGCATCCAATATTCAGGCCTTAAAATTTTTCTTTTAAAATATATGTAGCGAAAATATAATCACATGGTTATGAATCATAAAATACTGAAAGTGAAGGAATTACATCATTAGAGCTTTCTAAATGGAACTTCATTTGTATTAAAATATCAACGAGTTACAACTTGACACAAAGAGCTAAACATGCTCTATCTAATTAAACAAACTTCTACTTAAGGTAACAAAAAGAGCTTTAAAAGCTAAATCTTCAACATAGTCCTTTTTCGTTCCATCCACGAACTCAATTATTTCCTGAAAAATGGT
The DNA here is from genome assembly GCA_949130495.1 of Sambucus nigra. NCBI lineage: Eukaryota > Viridiplantae > Streptophyta > Magnoliopsida > Dipsacales > Adoxaceae > Sambucus > Sambucus nigra. The sequence goes on from OX422222.1 coordinate 72,318,228, forward strand.
TATTTATACAACGTCAACTAAAAGCCGAATGAGATTCAATCTCCAGACATTCCAGGATTTTTCAGAAAATTGATACCTATTCAATTTAGAATAGAAAGTATATACATAAAGATAGGAATTTCAAGTAATATATATAAAGTAGATGACAATATATATATTCAGAATAAACAGTTCAGAATAGAGAAGATAAAACAATTGAGCATATGTCAATTATTCAGTTTTAGTGGCCATGTACGCTCTAATACCAAGACAAATAGTGTTACCAAATGTTTCCACCCGGTAACATCATAGACAGATAATCATGATTTCTGGAACAACACCTTGTTTAAAGCACACCAGCGATAAACCAGTTGGGAAGGTACCACCCAAATATTTTCACCCGGTAGTCAAGGCCAACATAGTAAGAGAGTTTCCATAGGCCGAATCAATAATTTTAGAATTCAAATCAAATGTTTATATGGAGAGATATAAACATATAACAAATGACGGAATCATCGGTATCAAATGCATTTTGAGAATAAAAGCATTTTACAAAATATTTATAGTTTGCATAATATAATATAATCAAAATGCGCAAGAAATTGCATAGAGTACTCACCTAAAATAGAGGTCGAAATTATAGATAATAAGTCTTCGATCGCACGTTAATCTAACAAATACGATAAAGGTTTAAGTATATGTTCTAAACAAGGTCCAGTCTACATATTGTATTTTAATAGTAACTTGTTTCAAAGGATTACTAAAAACTATTTTCTTAACTTTTAAAACTTATTGATCGTAATTAAAGGATTCAATTCATAGTTCTTCCTAATCAGTCGGTTCCCAGTAGAGATGGAGGGTCACAGGGGCACCGCTTAAATACCATCTCCTCTAGACAGAACATTTTCGGATTCATTCCCAGTAGAGATGGAGGGTCACAGGGGCACCACTTAAATACCATCTCGTCTAGACAGAATTTCACCGGCCTGACTTTGGAATTACTTAAATGGGATTCCATAATAACGAGCAATTACTTTTAAAAAATCATTTTTTTAAAAGCATATATACAATTTCAAACAAGTTTACATGAAAATAAAATCAACTTAAATTTATTCTAAACTTTAAGTTTTGATTAGTGAAGTCCTTAGTGTATTTTACCAGCATAACTGCTAAGTAAAGCCATAAAACACAAAATTAAAACTATAAAAATACATTATAACATTTAAATAAAATCATACCTACGAAATGAATTCTTTCTTCGAAATTATAGAACTCCTTCTTAAGATATCTCCCAAGCTTTCTATCACTCTTTCTTACTATAATTCTCAAGTAATTGGTGTGAGTTTCAAATGAACCCTAAGGCCCTATTTATAGGTTTCCAAAAGTATTACGGTGTTGACACGTGTCTAATGACTAGGCTTTTTGGAGTGGTGATTCAACACCGAGGTGTCGCAATCCGGAGTGGTCTTGCAGTGTTAATATCACCAAATGATGAGAAGTGTTTTAGCTTTCTCTCTAAAGATGACATGTGTAAGGTGGAAGTGACCAGCACGTGGTGGAAAAGTGATAAGGGTATAAGGGTCATTTCACACATGAAGGGTATTTTGGTAATTTCACACTATATATTTTGAATATTTCTTAGAGGTCCTTGAAAATATTTTATTTACAAAATGGCCCATTTTATATTTTTATTTTAGTCCTTAAAATTTCATAAAATTATATTTTCTACCCCAAAACTTATTATTTGCCTTAAGATATGTCATAAGACTTCGATTTGATCCAATTTACAGTTCATTATTCGTAATTAAAAATGGGGTTTGTTATATTGATAGTCCATAATACCACATATCTAATAATACAAAATTTATAAGATAATAAGTAACACAAGAGTGTAAAAACAAACTGTAACAACCCAGATTTTTGGAGCTACTATTTTATAATATTTTGCCTGATGGGCTAATTTTATAAAATAGGGGATGTTGGAGTAAATATTTTTCCCGTGAGACTTAGGGATAATATTTACTATGTTTTGTCTATTTACCGGTATGAGAAGGTATATAGCGTTATATAGTGTATTATTGCGTCGTTATATGTGAAACGACGGTTATGACCTATATATGAAATTGGGTATAATTAATGAAATAAAATGAAATTGGAACGTAAAAATAGTTCACACTTTCCCGAATGCCAAAATGGGGGGGTGCGGTTGTTTTTATAATAGCCGAGTGTGACACCCCGACTAATTAAATACCGGGTAACTACTCCTTTATGAAATTTAATCAAAATGTCAAGTTGGCTCAGTTAATAGCATCACTGTCGAAAACATTTTATTATTACTAACCACCTAGTATTTAAAAAGTAAGTTGTCAAATTTTAATTAAAGTCTGATTAACATGCAATAAAAGATTTAAAGCAAGAATAATATCACCATTCACCATAACGAAATAATAGACTAACCATCACATGATATAAATAAATCCGGAGGAAAAAACTCCTCACAACAAATCCCATAACTGAAATAAGTAACGAAATACTGAATACTGAATCAATACATGCCAAAGTCTGAAAAACTGAAATAGAAAAGTCTCTAATAGAATTTGGGCAACATGCCCTACAACTGAAGAATACTGAATATGGAATCCAAATGGTAGAAGCATCTAAAAGCAAATCCCTGTAGCTTCCACAAACAACTACAGTTCGTCACCTGAATGAGTATCCTATGCATGGTGTCCTTGTGGCTGGGCACCTAAAATGGTTTTACAAAAAAATAGATTTGAAAGCAAACGGGTCCGAGCCCGAATGTGGAGATATTTTAAAAACCTGCAAGTGCTTTAAAAACATTTAAAACATTAAATGCAAAGTACATGTTAGGACGTGCACTCACATGAAATCCTCACCTCTCGTCTAACTGTGCACTCCTAACGTAAGTACCCATCTAAAATGACACAAACCACTAGCTAAGTGATATCATATCTAGCTAGACTGTCATAGGTTCTACCCTTATTACTCGGTTCCCATTTACATTATAACGATCTCATTTAAATAGGGGCTTAACGTAAATTCAGTTTCTCCCATAAAGGCAACACAACTCATTATAGATTATCCCTTTTTATATTTTCCAAATTTATACACACAATACCATATGAAAGTTCCCATAAATAAGTGTATATTTTTCCACAACATAAATATACAATATAAGCACCCCGAGACTAAGCTGTGGTGCACACATACTCTTCTATCCATCCCGGTACATCACGTACATAAGGATCACATATTTCGAATCTCTCCGGAATAGTTCACAGATAACAACATCACAAATAATGGAGGCGAACACAGTCACATCACATGGGTCACGCACATACCTGCGCTCCCACGATCAGCAGACTTATTAACATCCCAATAAGTCCTTCTCTGACCTATGTTCATCGAGGTAACCAGTCTAAATCCGGGCAACACAAGGATTAGAGGGCCCTAAGCGAACGCAAACCTCCCGTGATAGCAAGTATGGTAGGTATGTCATACACACAAATCATATATCAATACTATGTAAACACGCATCTTAGTAATCACCGTAGTTTAATTGTAGTACTTATCGCATTCTCGTACCATCTTATAATTTATACAATTTATATACTCCCGGTTCATAATCATATACGCCATAATTTATTCTCACGTCGTAGTAGGCACTCACGTCTTAACTCAAAGTGTCTATTTGATTCGTTCCACAATTATATAATTTACTCCTCATTATGTCCCAAATGTCCCAAGTATACCAATACATCATCAAAAGAATGTTATCTCTATCCTCGAACAAGTTTATGGGACTCCCAAAATCAAAACAGGCCAAAAAGCCTAAACTGCCAGCTCGTTAGAAGTCTCGTTCGAACGAACTGGGCTATCTAACGAGATCTCGTTCGAACGAGATTATCGAACGAACATCCCTCTCGTTAGAACCCCAAACTGTCAACTCGTTAGAAGCTCGTTCGAACGACCTGGGTAGGTCTTCTAACGAGTGACCAGATTCAAGCCCAGAAATCCTATCTCGTTTTTCACCAATTTCTATACCTCAAATCGCAACCAAAATTCGTCCCAACAATGTTTAAAGGTCTCTAATCAATCCTAAACATATTAAAATCACACACTAACGTGTTTTAATGAATTAATTCATCCTCAACATCATTAAATCACCAAGTCTCATCACTTTTCCCCAAATTCTCAAGAATATGAACCCTAGAATTTTAAATCTTCCATTCCCAGAAATAGATCCGTTTTTGTATCACATAAATTAGTAATTCTCTTAATTCGATCTTCTAATAACATTTCTACATGCAAACCTATCTCCAAAATTAAACTAACAACTCCAATTTTAGGGGTTTTTATTTATCTCTCAATTAATTATGATTATGGAATTGTCTAAGCATGGAAGAAGCATTTACTGCATAAAAATGTAAATTAAACCACTTGCCTTGATTCAATCTCTGATTTTGATGACGATTTGAAGAAGTTCTCTCTCTCTTTCTGCAGAATTCCCTTCTATCTCTCTCTCTCCAAGCTTTCTTCTCTAATGGCTATGGTGGCTAGGGTTTGCTTTGGAAAATTTTAGAAAACCTAATTCTAATAACCTACGTAGCCTTCTAAGTTAATATGGGTTGTTAATGGGTTAAGTGGGTCAATTCCCAATCAGATAAAGACTCCTAATTTTCGTCACTTTTAATTCCCAAAAATACAAAATTACCAAAATACCCTTTCTGTTGCCGGTATGGCCTAAAAATACCCCGGGACCCAAACTAAACTCCCGGCTAGTGTTTTCTGACTATCTCGACCCTTCCGGACGCGTTGGCGCACTCAAAATGACCATACGGTTAATAGAATTTAAATTCACTTTTACAATTAAAATAATTATATCCTGACGCGACTGTCACCCGCGTCCCAATAAAATGTCCAAATTGCCGTATATCAATCTCACGACAATTTCAAAATTAAATATTCGTATATCATCATATATACTCAATATAGTCAAATACCAACTCATATCTCGCTAGTATTTTATCCGGATTAATTCCTAATTAATTCTCATTTAATTAATTAATCCCAAAAATAAATATCGCCAAAAATACGGGGTATTACATACTTCCCCCCTAATAACAGAATTTCGTCCCGAAATTCGGAACTAGAAAGTACCTGATAAAAACAACTCTGGATAACGTTCGCGCATCTCATCCTCGCGTTCCCATGTGGACTCCTCGATATTGTGATGTCGCCACTGAACACGCACTAACGGAACTATCTTTGACCGCAACTTCCTCTCACTTCGGTCCAAAATAGCAATCGGACCCTCCTCGTAGGAGCTATCAGGCTGTAAATCAATCTCCTCCAAAGCGATGTGAGAATGAGCCAAATCGTCCCTGAGATATTTCCTTAGCGAGGAAATATGAAACACATCGTGAATCCGGTGTAAATGCTCCGGTAACCCGAGTCTATACGCAACTGGTCCAATCCGCACAATAATAGGAAATGACCCCACATACCTCGGTGCCAACTTCCCCTTCTTTCGGAAACGCATAATCCCCTTCATAGGAGATACTCTGAGAAAAACCTGGTCCCCCACTTGGAACTCCCTGAAAGATCTCTTCGCATCAGCATAACTCTTCTGCCGGTCTTGAGCTACCCGAATGCGACTCCGAATTAACTCAATCCTTGCCGAAGTATCCTGAATCACTTCCGGCACAAGTAGTTTGTTGTCCCTCACCTCTAACCAACATGCTGGGGAACGACAAGGCCTACCCTACAATGCCTCAAACGGAGCCATGCCAATAGTGAACTGGTAGGAGTTATTATAAGCAAACTCTACCAGTGGAAGGTATTGTTCCCATCCACCTCCAAAGTCAATAATGCACATGCGTAGCATGTCCTCCAACATCTGATTTGTGCGCTCGGTCTGCCCATCAGTCTGAGGATGATAAGCCGTACTGAACCGCAATTCCATGCCCATGGCCTCCTGGAAACTCTCCCAAAACCGCGAAACAAATATCTTGTCTCTGTCAGACACCATATTTAGGGGCACACCGTGAAGTCTCACAACCTCTGAAATGAAGAGCTGGGCATACTGTCCCGTAGTGTAGTTAGTCCTTACGGGTAAAAAGTGAGCGACTTTGGACAACCTGTCCACAATTACCCAAACGGAGTCGTGACCCCTCTGCGACGTAGGCAACCCCGTGATAAAGTCCATGGATATGCTCTCCCACATCCACACCGGGACCTCCAACGGCTGTAGAAGTCCTGTCGGTTTCTGATGATCCACTTTTACTAGCTGGCAAGTGGCACATTTCGAAACAAACTCAGCAATATCTCTCTTCATACCGCTCCACCAATACTGCCGTCTCATGTCTTGGTACATTTTGTCCCCTCCGGGATGTACCGCGAACCGTGAACCGTGCGACTCTGCCATCACCTCGTGTCGCAATTCCTCCCCTTCCGGAACCACCAATCTCCCATTGAAGCGTAATCCCCCGTCTGAGCTAACGGTATAGGACTCGGCTCCCTCTGCTAGTAATCGAATTATCTGCTCCTGACAGAATGAGTCATTAGCCTGTGCCCGTACTACCTTCATGACAATCTGTGGTGTAACGGTCATCACAGACATGAAGATCGGGCCACTGCATCCTGGTGTCCCAACTCCTTCCACTTTGCCTTCCACACCCCTGCCACCTCATCTGCTGGCCTACGGCTCAACGCGTCTGCTACCACATTAGCCTTACCCGAGTGATACTGGATATCGAACTGGTAGTCTTTCACAAACTCAAGCCACCTACGCTGCCGCATATTCAACTCCTTCTGCATTAACAGGTACTGTAGGGACTTGTGGTCTGTGAACAGTTGGAACTTTTCCCCCAAAAGATAGTGCCTCCAAATCCGTAGGGAAAATACCACTGCCGCCAACTCCAAATCATGCGTGGGGTAGTTCTTCTCATGAGGCTTAAGCTTACGGGAAGCATAAGCAATGGCCTGTCTCTCCTGCTGCAATACACCTCTAAGTCCTTGCAAAGACGCATCGGTGTAAACCAAATACTCAACTCCCGGTCTCGGCAATGCTAACACAGGTGCTGAGGTCAATTTGTCCTTCAATTCATCGAATGCCAACTGACAGGCATCACTCCAGATAAATGGCACACCCTTACGAGTCAGATGTGTCAAAGGACCTGCTATATTCGAGAAACCCCAAATAAACCTCCTGTAGTATCCTGCTAGACCCAAGAAACTACGAATCTCCGTCGGTGTCGTGGGCTGTCCCCACTCCCTCACCGCGGATACCTTCCCCGGTTCAACAGATATCCCCCGGTCGGAAATGATATGTCCCAAAAACTGGACCTCCTTCAGCCAAAACCTGCATTTCTCATATTTTGCATACAACTCGTTCTGACGTAGTGTCTACAAAACTTGCCTCAAATGCTCGGCGTGCTCTTCTTCTGTCTAGGAGTAAACCAGAATATCGTCGATGAAGACAATGACAAACTGATCTAGGAAATCCCTGAACACTCTGTTCATCAAGTCCATAAACACTGCTGGAGCGTTGGTCAAACCAAAAGGCATAACCCGAAACTCGTAAGAACCATATCTCGATAAGAACGCAGTCTTCGAAACATCCTCCTCCCTGTTACGCAACTGATGGTATCCCGATCTCAAATCAATCTTTGAGAAGAAAGAAGCTCCTCTCAACTGGTCAAATAGGTCATCGATTCGAGGCAACGGATACTTATTCCGTATCGTGACCTTGTTCAACTCCCGGTAGTCCACACACAATCTTAGTGAACCGTCCCTCTTTTTCACAAACAAAACTGGAGCTCCCCAAGGTGGGGTACTCCTGCGAATAAAGCCCTGACCTAACAGCTGCTCTATCTGATCTCGTAGCTCTCTCATCTCTGCCGGAGCCATCCGGTACGGTACGCGTGCTATAGGTCTCGTATCTGGCAATAGGTCTATAACAAAGTCTATCTCTCGATTGGGGGGTAGGCCTGGTATCTCCTGAAACACATCAAAATACTCCCTGACAACTGGGATCGAATCTAAAGGAATCATAACCTCCTTAGAGGTATCCTCCTCTAGGTAATACAAATGAGCGATTGTGCCTCCCTCTGGGCGAGGCATCGCCACTACAAACATCTCTTGCCCCGGAATGGAAAAAATAATGCTCCCACCGAAGCAATCAATCATGGCTCTACAATCAGCGAGCCAATCCATACCGATAATCACATCGTGAACATGCATATCTAATACCAACATATCTGCAAGTAATACCAGACTACCAATCTCTACCCCCACTCCCCGGCATATAAAGAAAATAAGTGACCCACTCCCCAATGGTGAGTCGACACACGTCACTGTGCTCTCTGCCGTAGCTAACAACCCTAAGGCTTTCGCGAAATGTGTAGCTATAAAACAATGTGTATCCCCCGTATCAAATAATACCCGACCCATAGTACCATGGATAGGAAACGTACCCTCAATCGCGGGCGGTGCCTGTGGAACTGCTGCCTGGTGGACGTTATAGACACGTCCATACTGTAGCTGCCCCTGCTGAGCTGGGACCGCTGGAATGGGTGGCAATGCTTCCATCTGTGGCGGTGCGTGGAGAGCGGCGGGAAACATAGGCCTCTGCGGCTCCTGGCGAGCACCCTGCTGCTGCTGCTGTGGGGCCCTGCCCCTATCAGGACAATCCTGTCGTTTATGGCCAGTCTTGCCACAAACAAAACTCTTCCATGGAAAGTTCCCTCCTCTCTGCCCCTGCTGTCCCTGGCCTTGGTGGCCGTTACCGTTTCTCCCTTGGCCCTGCTGGCCCTGCTGAAACTGCTGCCCATTCTGCCCCTGTTGGCCCTGATGGCCGTTTGAACCCTGATGGCCCTGACGGAAACCTCCCTGTCCATGCCTGTAATTCCCTGATCTGAACCTCTTCTGATCCCCCTGCTGGGAACCCTGCTCACCTTGTCTCTGCCCCTGAACAGGTTGTGCCCCACCAGCACCATGTCCTCCAGTCCTGCCCTGATGGCTAGACTCTCCCGATATCTTGCCCTCAGCCATATGAAAGCGGTGATCCTGGTAGTGTAACAAAGCAGCGTTAACCACATCAGAATAAGTGGCCAACGAAAGGTTCCCTAACAGATGCTGACGGATCCTCCATGTCAACCCGTCGGTGAATTTCTCAACCTTCTTCTTTTCTGTCGGTATCTCATCAGGAACGATATTCAACAGATTCGTGAACTCGGCCTCATACTCGGCCACGGTCTTACCCTCTTGCTTCAGATTCATCAGTTTCCTCCTCATTTCTGTGTGAACAGCCGACGGAAAGTACTTGCGGTCGAACCGCACCCAAAAGTCCTGAATAGTGAGAGTATCCCTCTCCTCCACGGTGGTAATAGACTCCCACCACTGCAGTGCAGATCCAACTAGCTTGAAAGTGGCTAGCACCTGCTTCTGAACGTCCGTGCACTCATACATCCTCAAGTGCCTCTGTATATCCTTCCTCCACTGGCTCGAGACTACCACATCTGAGCTACCTGCAAACTCTGGCGGATGCGCTTTCTGAAAAGCATCACGTACACTTTCCCAAGAAGACGGGAATGCATTTGCCTGTACTGGTGCGACAACCGGCGCCTGAGGTGGTGCCTGCTGAACTACGGCAATTGCGGCATTTACCGCTTGGGCTACAATGGCTGCAACCTCAGCGACGTTCATCATGCCCTGAACTGGAGCGGGCTGGGGTTCGGGCGCTGCATCCCTTGGAACTCGTCGTGCACGTTGTTGAGGCATCTGAAATAAGAATGAAGTTTATAAGTTCACTGTTTATAACCTTAAAATAGCTGAAGAACGAAGCATACACAAAAGAGTACAACAGTCCTAAAATATAGGGCTCTATATCAAAGAAAACTTAGCGGAAACATAATAGCCGTACAGATCCTAAAGGACATTAGAACCTGATGCTCTGATACCACCTGTGACACCCCGACTAATTAAATACCGGGTAGCTACTCCTTTATGAAATTTAATCAAAATGTCAAGTTGGCTCAGTTAATAGCATCACTGTCGAAAACATTTTATTATTACTAACCACCTAGTATTTAAAAAGTAAGTTGTCAAATTTTAATTAAAGTCTGATTAACATGCAATAAAAGATTTAAAGCAAGAATAATATCACCATTCACCATAACGAAATAATAGACTAACCATCACATGATATAAATAAATCCGGAGGAAAAAACTCCTCACAACAAATCCCATAACTGAAATAAGTAACGAAATACTGAATACTGAATCAATACATGCCAAAGTCTGAAAAACTGAAATAGAAAAGTCCCTAATAGAATTTGGGCAACATGCCCTACAACTGAAGAATACTGAATATGGAATCCAAATGGTAGAAGCATCTAAAAGCAAATCCCTGTAGCTTCCACAAACAGCTACAGCTCGTCACCTGAATGAGTATCCTATGCATGGTGTCCTTGTGGCTGGGCACCTAAAATGGATTTACAAAAAAATAGATTTGAAAGCAAACGGGTCAGAGCCTGAATGTGGAGATATTTTAAAAACCTGCAAGTGCTTTAAAAACATTTAAAACATTAAATGCAAAGTACATGTTAGGACGTGCACTCACATGAAATCCTCACCTCTCGTCTAACTATGCACTCCTAACGTAAGTACCCATCTAAAATGACACAAACCACTAGCTAAGTGACATCATATCTAGCTAGACTGTCATAGGTTCTACCCTTATTACTCGGTTCCCATTTACATTATAACGATCTCATTTAAATAGGGGCTTAACGTAAATTCAGTTTCTCCCATAAAGGCAACACAACTCATTATAGATTATCCCTTTTTATATTTTCCAAATTTATACACACAATACCATATGAAAGTTCCCATAAATAAGTGTATATTTTTCCACAACATAAATATACAATATAAGCACCCCGAGACTAAGCTGTGGTGCACACATACTCTGCTATCCATCCCGGTACATCACGTACATAAGGATCACATATTCCAAATCTCTCAGGAATAGTTCACAGATAACAACATCACAAATAATGGAGGCGAACACAGTCACATCACATGGGTTACGCACATACCTGCGCTCCCACGATCAGCAGACTTATTAACATCCCAATAAGTCCTTCTCTGACCTATGTTCATCGAGGTAACCAGTCTAAATCCGGGCAACACAAGGATTAGAGGGCCCTAAGCGAATGCAAACCTCCCGTGATAGCAAGTATGGTAGGTATGTCATACACACAAATCATATATCAATACTAAGTAAACACGCATCTTAGTAATCACCGTAGTTTAATTGTAGTACTTATCGCATTCTCGTACCATCTTATAATTTATACAATTTATATACTCCCGGTTCATAATCATACACGCCATAATTTATTCTCACGTCGTAGTAGGCACTCACGTCTCAACTCAAAGTGTCTATTTGATTCGTTCCACAATTATATAATTTACTCCTCATTATGTCCCAAATGTCCCAAGTATACCAATACATCATCAAAAGAATGTTATCTCTATCCTCGAACAAGTTTACGGGACTCCCAAAATCAAAACAGGCCAAAAAGCCTAAACTGCCAGCTCGTTAGAAGTCTCGTTCGAACGAGGCTGTTCGAACGAGAGTTCGTTCGAACGAACTGGGCTATCTAACGAGATCTCGTTCGAACGAGATCTCGTTCGAACGAGATCTCGTTCGAATGAGATTATCGAACGAACATCCCTCTCGTTAGAACCCCAAACTGTCAACTCGTTAGAAGCTCATTCGAACGAGCTCGTTCGAACGACCTGGGTAAGTCTTCTAACGAGTGACCAGATTCAAGCCCAGAAATCCTATCTCGTTTTTCACCAATTTCTACACCTCAAATCGCAACCAAAATTCGTCCCAACAATGTTTAAAGGTCTCTAATCAATCCTAAACATATTAAAATCACATACTAACGTGTTTTAAGGAATTAATTCAACCTCAACATCATTAAATCATCAAGTCTCATCACTTTTCCCCAAATTCTCAAGAACATGAACCCTAGAATTTTAAATCTTCCATTCCCAGAAATAGATCCGTTTTTGTATCACATAAATTAGTAATTCTCTTAATTCGATCTTCTAATAACATTTCTACATGCAAATCTATCTCCAAAATTAAACTAACAACTCCAATTTTAGGGGTTTTTATTTATCTCTCAATTAATTATGATTATGGAATTGTCTAAGCATGGAAGAAGCATTTACTGCATAAAAATGTAAATTAAACCACTTGCCTTGATTCAATCTCTGATTTTGATGACGATTTGAAGAAGTTCTCTCTCTCTTTCTGCAGAATTCCCTTCTATCTCTCTCTCTCCAAGCTTTCTTCTCCAATGGCTATGGTGGCTAGGGTTTGCTTTGGAAAATTTTAGAAAACCTAATTATAATAACCTACGTAGCCTTCTAGGTTAATATGGGTTGTTAATGGGTTAAGTGGGTCAATTCCCAATCAGATAAAGACTCCTAATTTTCGTCACTTTTAATTCCCAAAAATACAAAATTACCAAAATACCCTTTATGTTGCCGGTATGGCCTAAAAATACCCCGGGACCCAAACTAAACCCCCGGCTAGTGTTTTCTGACTATCTCGACCCTTCCGGACGCGTTGGCGCACTCAAAACGACCATACGGTTAATAGAATTTAAATTCACTTTTACAATTAAAATAATTATATCCTGACGTGACTGTCACCCGTGTCCCAATAAAATGTCCAAATTGCCGTATATCAATCTCACGACAATTTAGTAATTCAATATTCATATATCATCATATATACTCAATATAGTCAAATACCAACTCATATCTCGCTAGTATTTTATCCGGATTAATTCCCAATTAATTCTCATTTAATTAATTAATCCCAAAAATAAATATCGCCAAAAATACGGGGTATTACATCGAGATAGTCGGAATAAGTGCCCAGTTGTAATTTTTGAGATTCGGGCATCTTTAAGGGGTTATGACTCAATTAGTGGTTACGAGTCATTTTAATGGTGTATTAGCAATTAAATGTGGGGAATTATATTTTTAGACCCGTATAAACTCCCCCACCCCCTTTCTTTTCTTCATTTGTGTGAAAGAAGCCAAAGGAGAGAGAGAGAAGAGAGAGTTGGGAGAAATGGAGAGAAAGAGAGAAATGGAAGATTTGGGCTGGATTCCGTCGCTACTGGAGGTGTTCCGAGACTACGAACCTCGAGGCAAGTTTCTTACTTGCTAGATATTGATTTAATGTGATAAATTTGCATGTGTAGTTAATTTTGGAGGTTTGAACCCTAAATGGGTTTTTGGTTGATTTTTGTGTTAAACCCTTAAATCTTGTAGATTGTATGGTTTGGGGTTGTTATATGGGGTTATTTTGGTGTATAATTTTTAGGGTAGTGTTATTGGTGGAGGGGAATGAAGGAAGTAGAGGATTTTGGGTTTTAGGGTTCGGTTTTGGCTTTGCAGAAGAAAGGTTTTTCGTGGATCTGATAGGCGCGGTCGACCGCGATCCTATGACCGGTCGACCGGTCATGCCAAAACTAGCTTACTGCTTTTGTTAGCAGAACAAACCTGTAAGGGCGGTCGACCGGTCCCCTATTTTTCACCTTTAATTCTCCTTAGTTTTCTTTAGCCCTTTTCTTTTAGGTTCAAGGTTTAGGAACCTTCCTTTGGGAAGTAATGGGGAGTCCTAGAGGGTTGTATTTGAGTAGACTAATGTTCTAGGCCAAGAATGGAGATTTGGGTTTACCCGAGGGCTAGTTTGTATAGGTTAATGTCCGATTGGTATAGGAGGTTAACCTAAAGATAAATTGGAAGTTAAAATATTAATGTTAAGCTTTTGGGAGACACTCCCTTATGGAGACTCACCTTGAGTGTTTATGAAATTATATGAACGCTTGGAGGCTAGTCTGAAGTTAGTGTCACTTTGGGTCTTAGGTCATAAATAAAATATGACTTAATAAGAATGAAATGCACATTCTAAAACTTGGTGCTTAATGGCTAAATGGATGGTTTTTGGAAATGTAAAATATGATGTTTTCAAAAGGAAAAGTAAAGTTTTTCATAAATGTTAATTTATGGATACACACCTCCCTAAATCGCTATCATAAGGGAAGTTGCGCGCGTTGTGGTGAAGCCTTCCTGGCTGTTGAGCAGTTTGGATATAGTCCCTAGGCCATATGGGCGTTTATTTATACTGCGCTGGTTAGGAGATTCCGGGTGTGGTCTTGACTATCCCGCAGGCATATGACCGCTTCCCGACGTTTGGTAGGTTCCCAGGTTGTCTTGTATGATAGGCCCTGGAAGATGATAGCCATTTAGGGGCGCGTCTAGTGGGGAAACCCGGAGGGACGGTCTTAGATTTATTAAAGCAATTCATGATAATGGATTGGCTTTAATTACATTTCCTGGATGGAAGACGGGAAATGGGTTATGGTTTGGATTCGGTAACACTCCCGGATGGAAGAAGGGATGTGGAAGCATATGTTATACAAGAGTATTTTTATGCTAATAAAAATGACTCTTGATTACACTTCCTGGATGGAAGAAGGGAAGTGGGATTTTATGAAAGAAATGGGTAAAGCACTTTTTATGATAATAAAACCTGCTTTAAATTATGTATTCTTCCTGAATGGAAGAAAGGAAATGAAATTGGTAAATAAGTTTGACATGGTAAACATTTGATAAAATGTTGTACCATTTATGTATATTCCTAAAGAAAGAAACTAGGAATTTTTCCAGAGATGATGGATGGGTTTCATTTTATATTTTCTTTGTGTAGCTGTAGATGTGACCTCACACACCTATGCACACACATATATATTTATTATTTCGTACTTAGGGCCTAATGGACCTCGACGATCAACCTTGCCTAAATAGTAGTGTATCAGGGGGGTTCCTTGTTTGGATTTCGCTTTGCGAGACACCCCACGCACGAATAGGGCATAGTGTTGAGACTGGGGAGAAGTTAGCCCTTAGTATTTAGGGTTAACTAAATCACCTCACGATATTGCGTTAGGTTACTGCTAGATTGAGAGGTGAGGATTATCTTATGCTATATGTGAGAGATATACGCATTTAACTGTCATGCATTTTAGTCACATGGTAATCATATCAAATCGGGTCCTGACCCGTATCTATTTCTTTATTTCTGCATATACTCTTTGCCATTACAGGTGCTCTACCGCATGGACACCCGTATTTACATTTCCATTCCAATTGTCATGGAGCTACAGCATATTGCGGATGTTGTAGGTTACTTGTATTAGACGCTTCTTTCTATTGAACGTTAGTTAAGTTCAGTATTTCTTATTCGGGCGTGTTTGCCCAAGGTATTGCACTCATTCATTATATTGTAAATATTGAATTGTAATACTCGATGTATTATTTGTATTGGTCTGTGCACCGACAGCTTATTCGATGATTATTTATTGTATTGTCATACTTCATTCATCGATTTTTGATACCCACCATTTTTACAAATGGGATTGTCTAAGTGTTTTCTTTTCTTTTCAAAATTTTTAAATTTGACAGTCCGTTTTCCAAAATAGTTGGTGGTTATCTCATACTATTATTTTTATCGACAGTGATGCTAAGAATGGACCATCTATGATTCCTGTGATTATTAGGGTATTGGGCTGGCCACCTATTATTTTAGTAGGCGGGTTGTCACACAAACTATATATAAAAGTGGGGTCATTACATCCTACCCTCCTTATAAAAAGTTTGGTCCCAAAACTTTACTTACATTAATTTTTAAAAAGGTATGGATATCGCTCCTTTATTTCATCTTTACGCTCCCACGTTGCTTCTTCAACATAATGATTCCTCCATAATACTTTAACTAGTGGAATAACCTTGGTTCATAATATTTGATCTTTATGGTTCAAAATTTCCACTGGATGCTCAATGTACGACAAATCTTCTCTAACCTAAAGAGGCTCATGACTTAAGATATTTTTGGATCTAGGACATATTTCTTTATAATTGATATGTGAAACACATTATGTACACTAGAGAGTTTCGGTGGTAAGGCTATTTTATAAGCAACAACTCCTATCCTTTCAAGGATTTCAAAAGGTCCTAGTATCTTGGGCTCAACTTCCCTTTCTTCCCAAATCGTATTACTCCCTTTGCAGGCGATACTCCCAAGAACACATAATCTCCTCTTTGGAATTCTAACTGTCGGTGTCGATTGTCAACATAACTCTTTTGACGACTTTGAGCGGTTCGAAGTCGGTCTTGTATTAATTTTACCTTCTCTGTTGTAATCTGAATCAATTCTGGTTCCAATAATTTTCTTTCCCCAACTTCTACCCAACATGTAGGGGAACGACACCTTCTACCATAGAGTGCCTCATACGGAGCCATTTGAATACTTGCTTGATAGCTATTATTATATGCGAATTCCACTAACGGTTAATGATCATCCCAATTCCCTTTTAAATCAAGTGCACATGCCCTAAGCATATCCTCTAAGGTTTGAATAGTTCTCTCTGATTGTCCATCCGTTTGAGGATGAACAACAGTGCTGAAATTCAATTTTGTTCCCATGGCTTCTTGTAGGCTTTTTCAGAAGCGAGACACAAATCTAGGGTCACGGTCAGAAATAATTGAAATTGGAGTTCCATGAAGACTAATAATTTCCTTCACATACAACTTAGCTAACTTTTATAAAGAATGGGTAATCTTAATGGAAAGAAAATGAGCAGATTTAGTTAGCCTATCAATAATTACACAAATAGAATCATTACCACTTGAACTCCTTGGTAAACATGTCACACAATCCATAGTGATATGTTCCCATTTCCACTCATGGATAGGTAGTGGTTGTAGTAATCCTGATGGTTTCTGATGCTCAGCTTTTACTTGCTTACAAACCAAACACCGAGATACAAATTCCGCTATCTCTCTTTTCATGTTATTCCACCAAAACACTTCTCGAATATCTCTATACATCTTTGCATTTCCGGGATGAAACGTGAATCTCGAGTAATGACTTTCCTCCAAAATTTGCCTCTTTAGTTGGGCATCATGTGGAACACACACACTATTTCCAAACCTCAATATATCATCCCATATCGCAAATTCCATTCGCTTCCCTTCAATAACCTCTTCTCCAATCTTCTTCAGTTGTGGGTCATTTACTTGTGCAATTTTGATCTTGTCCATCAATATGGGTTGTACTTGTAAGTTTGCAATCATTCCACCTTTACTATAAATACGAACATCTATTTCCATATTTCTTAAATCCTTCAATAGAGCCTCCTGGTTTGTAATAAGACATGCTAAATTTGGTGTAGGCTTCCTACTTAAAGCGTTAACTACTACATTAGCTTCCCCTGGGTGATAATGAATATTCAAATCATAAGCCTTCATCAATTCTAACCACCTCCTTTGTCTCATGTTCAATTATTTCTGAGTAAATATATATTTCAAACTCTTATGATCGGTATAAATCTCACAAGGCTCACCATATAAATAGTGTCTCCAAATCTTAAGAGCAAAAATTACAGCTGCTAATTCTAGGTCATGGGTTGGATAATTTTGTTCATGTGGTTTTAACTGTCTTGAGGCATAAGCAACTACTTTTCCATTTTTCATTAACACACATCCTAAACCATTTTTTGAAGCATCACTATAAATCACCAATCCTTTCGTACCTGAAGGAATTATCAAAATTTGGGCAGTGACTAATCGATTATTAAGTTCTTAAAAAATTTTCTCGGCTTCCTCAGACCATTCATATTTTACCTTCTTTTGTGTTAACCTAGATAGAGGTTTGGCAATGCTAGAAAATCCTTCAACAAATCTTCGATAATAACCTGCTAATCCAAGGAAACTACGAATCTCACTCACATTAGTTGGTTTGGGCCAATCTAGTATAGCCTCATTCTTTTGAGGGTCAACTGACACTTCCTCTTTGGATATGACATGTCCTAGAAAAGAAACACTAGGCATCCAAAACCCACACTTCTTTAATTTTGCATATAATTTCTCTTTCCTAAGGATTTGTAATATTGTCTCTAAATGCTTCTCGTGTTCTTTAATACACTTAGAATAAATGAGAATGTCATCAATGAAAACAACAACACATTGATCCAGATATTTCCTAAAGACTGTATTCATCATATCCATAAAAGCGGCTGGTGCATTAGTTAGTCCAAATGGCATTACGAGAAATTCATAGTGATCATATCTAGTATGAAAAGCTAATTTTGAAAAATGATAATCCTTAATCTTCAATTGATGATAGCCTGACCTAAGGTCAATCTTAGAGAATAATTGTGAACCTTCTAATTGATCAAACAAGTCATTTATACGAGGTAAGGGGTATTTATTCTTAATGGTTACCTTATTAAGTTCACGATAATCTATACACAGTCTCATTGTCCCATCCTTCTTTTTCACAAATAACACTGGAGCACCCAAGGCGATATACTTGGTTTGATAAAACCCTTGTCTAAAAGGTCTTCTAATTGAACTTTTAACTCTCTTAATTCTAAAGGTGCCATATAATATGGTGGTTTTGAGATTGGTATACTTCCAGGAATAAGGTCAATGGTAAATTCTATTTCTCTATTAGGAGGTAGACCGAATAAATTATCAGGAAAAACATCCATAAATTTCTTAGCAATAGGAATATCTTCTAATCTAGGCTCTACCATCTCCAAACTAGTAACAGTTGCAATAAATCCTTGTCACCCCTTCTTAAGAAAACTATAGGCTTGCATTGCCAAAATAATACACATCGGAGATATGATGCCAGTTCCTTCAAAACTAAATTTTGGTTGGTGAGGAATTTGGAAAGTAACACTCTTCTCAAAGCAATCTACCTTAGCATGATGTGATGCTAACCAATCCATCCCCAAAATGACTTCAAAATCTTTAATGACTAAAACTATCAAATCAACAAATAGTTTATGACTATCAATATCTATGGGGTAAGCCTTGTATACTAATTTACCCATTAATAACTCACCCGAAGGAGTAGAAACGTGTATGTTATGATTCAAGGGTTCAGGAAATTTATGAAAGAGATTTAATACATGTATAGATATGAACGAATGGGTAGAACCAGGATCTATAAAAGCTTTAAAAGGCTGTGCACATATAGAAAGTGTACCTGACACTCTTTTATCTGATGTCCTTTCTGTCCACATCTAAAATAAGCTCGTGAATCCTTATAACAAGGTCGTCCTCCATGCATTTTTCCACATTGATGACATAACTAGTTATTATACTGTTTGTTATCACTACATCCCCCAACATTGGATGTGTTCCTAAAGAAATTTCTATTATTCAGGTTCTTTCCTTTTTGTTCCCCAAACTTCCTCTTGCCATCTCTAATTCGATTGTACTCCTCACCATCCCTCTCAGCTATTGTAGCCCTAGTCACGACATCAATATATGATGTTAATTTTAGGATGAAAATTCGACTATGAATATTCAACCTTAACCCACGCTCAAACATCTTCGCTCTTAAAACATCAGTTGCTACAACATGATGTGCAAAATGGGACAACTCAATAAACTTTGCCTCATATTGACTAACCGTTATATTCCCTTGCACCAGACACATGAAGTCAGCTGCCATTTCGTCTTTCACCGTTTCTGGAAAATATTTCTCATAAAAGATTACTAAGAAATCATTCCAACCTATGTAAGTATTCCTTTCCCCATGTATTCTCTTAGTCATTCTCCATCAATGTTCAGCCTCCCCTTCTAACATAAATGTTGCAAATGACACCCTTTGTTCATCGGTACACTTAAGAACATCGAGTATCTTTTCCATCTGCATCACCCAACTTTCTGCCTCGGTGGGGTTAGGAGAACCTTTTAAAAGATGGAGGATTCAACTTCTTGAACTGTTCAATAGTACATCTACTTAGTTCAAGATTCTTTGGTACTCCATTGTTCACCTGCTACTCCATAATCTTTGCTAGACTTTCAATTGCCTTGTATGCACCTTCCAGTCCTTCTATACTCGAATCACCAGTTCCCATTGATGATCTTCTCTTGGTCATTTTCTACAGTCATGGCCAAACGTAAGATCCACTATACTATGTCAATATTGAAAACTAAAAGACCAATTATAAATAATATAACACATAGGGAGGGTTATCACATAAATTAGATTTTCAATACTATCTCCTAAGGATGGAAACATAAAATCTATAAGATTCGAAACCTATGCTCCGTAGTCTACGGGTTCATAACCTATGCTCTGATACCACTTCTGTCACGACCCCGACCCAAAAATAGTAGGGAACGAGTGTCTTGACATGCCACCAAGGCATCCAATATTCTCACCTTAAAATTTTTCTTTTAAAATACATGTAGCGGAAGTATAATCACATGGTTATGAATCGTAAAATACTGAAAGTGAAGGAATTACATCATCAGAGCTTTCTAAAGGGAACTTCATTTGTATTAAACTATCAACGAGTTACAACTTGACACAAAGAGCTAAACATGCTCTATCTAATTAAACAAACTTCTACTTAAGGTAACAAAAAGATCTTTAAAAGATAAATCTTTAACATAGTCATTTTTCGTTCCATCCACGAACTCAATTATTTCCTGAAAAATGGTTATTTATACAACGTCAGTTAAAGCCGAATGAGATTCAATCTCCATACATTCCAGGTTTTTTCAGAAAATTGATACCTATTCAATTTAGAACATAAGATATTTACAAAAAGATAGGAATTTCAAGTAATATATATAAAGTAGATGACAATATATATATTCAGAATAAACAGTTCAGAACAGAGAAGATAAAACAATTGAGCATATGTCAATTATTCAGTTTTAGTGGCCATGTATGCTCTAATACCCAGACAAATAGTGTTACCAAATGTTTCCACCAGGTAACATCACAGACAGATAATCATGATTTCTGGAACAACGCCTTGTTTAGGGCACACCAGCGATAAACCAGCTGGGAAGGTACCACCCAAATATTTCCACCCGGTAGTCAAGGCCAACATAGTAAGAGAGTTTCCCTAGGCCGAATCAATAATTTTAGAATTCAAATCAGATGTTTATATGGAGATATATAAACATATAACAAATGACGGAATCATCGGTATCAGATGCAGTTTGAGAATAAAAGCATTTCACAAAATATATATAGTTTGCATTATATAATATAATCAAAATGCGCGAGAAATTGCATAGAGTACTCAACTAAAATAGAGGTCAAAATTAAAGATAATGAGTCTTCGATCGCACGTTAATCTAACAAATACGATAAAGGTTTAAGTATATGTTCTAAAGAAGGTCCAGTCTATATATTGTATTTTAATAGTAACTTGTTTCAAAGGATTACTAAAAACCATTTTCTTAACTTTTAAAACTTATTGATCATAATTAAAGGATTCAATTCATAGTTCTTCGTAATCAGTCGGTTCCCAGTAGAGATGGAGGGTCACAGGGGCACCGCTTAAATACCATCTCCTCTAGATAGAACATTTTTGAATTCATTCCCAGTTGAGATGGAGGGTCACAGGGGCACCACTTAAATACCATCTCGTCTAGACAGAATTTCACCGACCTGACTTTGGAATTACTTAAATGGGATTCCATAATAACGAGCAATTACTTTTAAAAAATCATTTGTTTAAAAGCGTATATACAATTTCAAACAATTTTACATGAAAATAAAATCAACTTAAATTTATTCTAAACTTTAAGTTTTGATTAGTGAAGTCCTTAGTGTATTTTACCAGCATAACTGCTAAGTAAAGCCATAAAACACAAAATTAAAACTATAAAAATACATTATAACATTTAAATAAAATCATACCTACGAAATGAATTATTTCTTCAAAATTATAGAACTCCTTCTTAAGATATATCCCAAGCTTTCTATCACTCTTTCTTACTATAATTCTCAAGGAATTGGTGTGAGTTTCAAATGAACCCTAAGGCCCTATTTATAGGTTTCCAAAAGTATTACGGTGTTGACATGTGTCTAATGACTAGGCTTTTTGGAGTGGTGATTCAACACTGAGGTGTCACAATCCGGAGTGGTCTTGCAGTGTTAATATCACCAAATGGTGACATGTGTTTTAGCTTTCTCTCTAAAGATGACATGTGTAAGGTGGAAGTGACCAACACGTGGTGGAAAGGTGATAAGGGTACACATGAAGGGTATTTTGGTAATTTCACACTATATATTTTGAATATTTCTTAGAGGTCCTTGAAAAATTTTTATTTACAAAATGGCCCATTTTATATTTTTATTTTAGTCCTTAAAGTTTCATAAAATTATATTTTCTACCCCAAAACTTATTATTTGCCTTAAGATATGTCATAACACTTCGATTTGATCCAATTTACAGTTGATTCTTCGTAATTAAAAATGGGGTTTGTTATATTGATAGCCAATAATACCATATATCTAATAATACAAAATTTATAAGATAATAAGTAACACAAGAGTGTAAAAAAAAACTATATATAAAAGTGGGGTCATTACATAGATGATTTTAACTTATTTGCTGACTTTAAAGAAGACAATGAAGAAACTACTATGTTCTAAGTAGGAGAATTTTGTTTCACCCCGCTTATTAAAATAACGGATTCCCATCCCTCTACTACAATAAACAGGAATCTCATTTAGCTCATTCTTCGCATCACTGTCGAAAAACTAATTAATTATTAACCACCTATTATTTAATTAAGTCCTGTGTTAATTTTTCTAACTTTATTAAAATTCATCCAGATAAATAAAGAAATCCACAATCACATATCTGAATACTGAAATCTTATACATGCCAATTAATCGAATAAACCATTGGTATAAAAACCCACTAGAATAATCCCAATAAACAGAAATAAAACTGTCTTTGGGCCATCTTTGATGGCTTGATCAATAAGGTTCCAATTGTCTACTCCCCGACTCCCATGTTCATTTTTCCCAGTGATAAACATTGGGCTTTAAAGTTTAGCAGGTCATTTTTTATCACCCGTGTGATAAGGTATAACCCAATGGGCTTATTTTCATTTGAGGGGGAGGTGTCAGGAGTGCTAAATGGGGGCGTTGGAATAATAAGGGTTTATTTTGTACTTGTACTTGGAGTCGTACTTGGAGTAGGGGAATCAACCAGAGGTGGAATTTTGAATTGCTCAGCGATTGGTGATGATAATTCTGGTTATTATTGATGAGATGAGGATCCTCGTGGGGGTGTCACCTCGTCACTTGGTACATTTTGACTGTTGCACCTTGACATTATCTACAAAAATGAAAAACCATAAGTGACTAAATAATTGTAATAACATGAAATTAAAACTAACTACTCAAGTTTATATATATATATATATATATATATATATATATATATATATATGCACTCACCTTTTCAGAGTAAAACTTTAGAATATGTTCAAAGTGCCCGATTTACATCCATTCGGGATTAATTTTTAAAAACTCGTGGATTTTTCCACTTGGCCAACTAGGAGGTAGCATATCTATGATTGATGTATGGATATATGTGACATAAACTCAGAATCCCATCTTTTACAACTTGTTGGCAAGATTCAATTTTACGTGCATATGGCGCGAGACATCAGAGTCTCAGTCAATGCTCTCTGTACGCAGTTGTATCCATAGTGGGTGAATTTTTATTTCTGCCTTCTCTAATAACGTAAGCAAAGTTAGGACTACATCGGGATTATGTGTGTGGAAAATATCCTCTATAGCGCCATCCCAGCTTTTTGGTAAGAAAAATAGAATACGATCAAAAAGGTACATTCCACGATTTACAAGGTAGTTAAATTATTCGATCTTCTTATTCATATACCTATAAATAATAGTAACCTCTATATTACCCACACTAATCAAAGAGGTATGCGTGTTGTCTAATTGAAATCTCTCATAATCTGGTTTCCTGAAAATTAATAACTATTAATTCTAACATATGAGGTATAGGGTATTTTAGTTTGATTAAGGTTTTTATTCATCAATACCCTTATCTTAACCTAGTGTATGTTGCCTCTCACTCATGTGAAAGCCAAACAACACCCCACAATAATTGTTAAGACACATTATGTTAGGGTTTATTGTTTGAGAGTTTAAAAGTATGCGTATTATCTATCCAAGAAATCCCACATATTATCCAACAACCAATAATTATTTCGTACTCCTTCTACATCTACATAATAAAACACATACCCATCATCATAATGTCTCAATAAAGTAGTGTCAATTTTCATTAAACATATACATGAAGATTAAGGTTTAAATTTTAATTAAAGTTGAAATAAATACACACACACATATACATGAAGATTAGGGTCACAATTTTAAATATACATGAAGATTAGGGACATATACATAAACATAAAAATATTCATGTGTGTGTGTGTGTGTTAAAATAAATATACATGAAGATTGGGGACGGAGCTAGGAATCCTAATGAGGGGGGGTTGAGTTTCTAATGAACACCAGAGATTCAGAGGTTTCTTACTTTATATCCTAAAATTCCACATATATTCAATAATAATGTTAACATGCATCAATTAATAACAACAACAAAAAAAAATCAAAATGTATTAGTCTAAAATTCTAGAACAAAAATTGAATCCTCAAATTTAACCACAAAATTTGAAGCCTATAATCCACCTAAAAATTGAACCAGGACATGGGTATTTTTTCGTAAAGAAAAAATCGTGGGTATTGTCATATATTCAATAATAATGTTAACATGCACACACTACATACACAAAACATAACACAATGCATGCACACAGTACACACACGCACACACACACACACACACACACACACACACTGATTATATACATACATACACTGATTATACACGCATATATATATATGCATATAAATGTTGAAGTACACACACACACACACACACACAAAGAAAAAATGTTAGGGTTTCAGAGTTACTTTTGAGATTGAGAGAGAGGGGAGACGAAAACTTAAGATTGGGAAATCACTTAGGGTTTGAGATTGAGGGGGGATAGAGAGAGAGAGAGAGAGAGAGAGAGAGAGAGAGATTTCGAGTGAAAATGAAAAAATGTTTTTGGGTTTGAATATAAAGACACTTGTTATGGATCTGGACTTTGACCATACGCGTGACCATCTTTTTTTACACATCATCAGTCGTGACCGTAGCGTTGAAATGGTTGTGGTTACGACCTTAGTCCGTTACCCACACATGAGACCATTTTTAACTGGTTATAAACTAATATTGTGATCCTATGGATGTATTTTTATAATCGATCATGGACACGGTCACGTCCTAGGTTCGGTACCACACTTAGAGGGAAGTTTAGTGTGAGTTTGGCGCCATAATGGTCATACCATTGTTAGGGATAAGGTCCATGACCCATATGGTTTGAGCTAAAGTATTTGAACCATATATAAGTACTTCCATGACCACATTTGATCATGGATCAAGTCACGCCTCTGTTGGACATGGTCACGGACCAAATTCGTGATCCCCCCCTTCCATGACTATTCACAGGATTTAGTGTAGTGCATGTTTGGGTTGCTTCCAGAAAAAATAAAATCATCCATGTGCAAGGCATGATCAAAATACATCCATCTTTGATCTTTGTATATAGACCATGATCGTAGGGATAATTTTGAAACTATTCACTTGAAAGTACTTATTGATCCGATTATTCAATGCCCTTGGTGCTTACTTTAACCTGTAGAGAGCTTTCTTTAGCTTCAAGACATTGTCTTCATGTCCCATGAATGCAAAGCCCAAAGGTTCCTCGATGTAAACTTCCTCTTCAAGTATTCCATTAAGAAATGAAGAATTTATATGAGTCTTCCACTTGTTTTGAGCTGATTGAAATATAATTAATCTCACAGCTTCAAAACGCGCAATAGGAGCAAATACCTCATCGTAGTCGATGCCAAATCTTTGACTATATCATTTTGCGACTAGCCTTGCCTCGTGTCTTTCTATTTCTCCTATATCACTCTTATTCGTTTTGTACCCCTATTTAACACAAATAACCTTCTCACCTTTTAAAAGTGTAATGAGTTCCCCAAGTATCATTCTTCTTGATGGCCTTGATTTCTTCGTCCATCACATCTCTCCACTTCTCGTCTTGTGTAGATTCTTGGAAGTTCACTAGTTCACATTATGAAAAGATGTAGAATAATGTAAGATTATCATGCCTTTCGGTTACCTCATAGAGATCATGTAGACTTCTTGTATGGGGCACAACTCTTTCATTTAAACTTCCACGTGATAATGGTAATGGATCTCCATGAGTGGTTGATGTTAGTGAAGTAGGTTGAGTATCCGTCTATTATTAAGCTTTGTAACAACCCATAATTTTGAGTATTTATAATTTGGCATTTAAATTACACGTCACGTAATTTAAAATAAATTGGAAAATAATGTGAATTTGAAATAAATATAAATTAGCGCGAAATGGATTAATATTTATATGATTTAATATTTACTAGTGTGATAAAGTAAATAAATTAATGTCAAATGGTACTTACATCATAAGTGAGTAAATGAGACGGGATTTGACGGTATCTCAATTGGGACACATGTGTCGGTGATATTAGGTTAAGATAGGAGATTTGTGATTAGTGACTTAGTTGGTGATTTCAAGTGCACGATTGATCCAGAATAAGTCAAAATAGTCAAAATTAAGTACCAAGGGATAGTGATTGGGTTTCAGGGGCTTTTTAGACTAGACGAGACCCGTATAAGGGTATTTTGATCATTTTAAATTAACCTGTTAACCTTATTTCGGGTTTGAAATTATATAATTAAGGGTTTAGGGTGAGATAATATCCATAACATCATATCAAGAGTTGAAAATTCTTATACTAAGAGAAGGAATTTGGAGAGAAAAAGTGGAGAAAACTGAAGAATTCCAAGAGGAGGCATAAAGGAAATTCATGGGACGATCAATCGGGATATAATCATCACCAAAGGGAGTTATTCAAACAAAACAAATTCAGACCCTACAAGTGTTAAGGGAAGTGATTATCTTGCTTAATAGTTTATGTGTACAATTTAATTCATATCATAATTAGGAAAATTACTTTGGGTGGGATTCACATGTGAACATAAGGGGGTTTTGGAAAATGATTTTTTAAAAAGTACGAGTGAATATTATTTCATATGAAATCTTATTTTAGTCTAGATTGGAAGATTGAATCTTGAATGACAATGATGGAAGATTAGTGAAAATTATGATTTAATTAAGAAGTAGTATAACTCTTGATCAAAATAGTAAATCCTATGATTTTGATAATGTTTATATGGATTTAAATAGAAATTGTGTGGAATCATATTTAGTTTTGATAGATAACAAAGTACTTTAGTTGAATTTGTGTTAAGTATTGAATTAGTTGAGAAGAAAATATGAAAACTCGTACTTGGTAACAAGAACAGGACCTCTACCTATAATCGAATTGATTTCGCCTTCATAGGTGAATCGATTCGGCAACAAATGGATTCAGGTTTGGAAGCAGAATCAATTCATACCTACTGTGAATACTGGTATGACCTATTTAAATTAAATCCAAAATTGTTTGGGGATTTTGAAATATTAGAGAATCTGTAATTATTCTTTGGAACTTCTGGAAAATGTATTAAATTATTAATATGACCTTAGTTTAATTGGGATAATATCGTGGGTGAAATTTAGGATATTCGGGATGAATAATAATCAGGATAATGACATGTTGAATTAGTGAAGAGAAATCGGTTAGAAGGGATTTGAGCTAGTTCAGAATAGTATGTGTCTAGAAATGATATTTTAATAATTAATCAATTAATTAAGAGAATAATTAAACAATTGAAAATCGAGGTTTGATTTGGAAATTTTAGTATAGATCTATGAGTGATAGGCACAGTTAGCCAAATTTATTGCATATATAGAGGTATAGAGATAGTACATATGTATCATTATATTTATATCCGTGTGTGTGATATATTTATTTGAACATACCATTCTAGTGCTATCAGTGGAGTTTATGCACCGTGGATAATCTCTCCTCGCGAATCACTTTAGGTTTAGTATCAAATCGCAGGGTCATACGACCATACATGCCCACCCTATGCGAGGTTGGAGCCATAGTGAGGTGATTTATGGTATGGTCAAAACTCACAGGATCAGGACTATGACCATCTTAAATACATTTACGATTTTCGAGTTCTGTGGTGAGATTAGGACTCGATAGCTCAGGATGATGTGTGTAAGACCTGGAGCATGATAGTATTTTAGAAATTTGCACCCGCGAGGTAATGCTCTGGGGATTGTAGTTATATGTATATAACAAGTGATATTTATGTGTACTTGATGTGATATGGAAAATACGTATATGAATGTGAAGAAAAATTATATACGTGCATAAGACCTTAAGTGTGAATAATGATTTAATAACTAGTGAAAGTTATTGAAAAAAGAATGAGTAAATTATAATTCAGAATTATACTTATTCAGCGAACGTTAAAGAAAATTATACGCTTGACATAAGGTAGCGTATGATCTTAAGGGTAATTGGAGACTAGTTAGGGAGTTACTATCAGTGTGGGGAGGCACCCCATAAGAAGAGATATTACCCACACCAGGGTCAGGTACAACGGTAGGGTTCCCAGCATGGGTAGCATCCACAGTTAGCACGTGCATCATCAGCCGTCCTATAACTGCTGGGATGGATGTAGTATGGATGTTTCTATAATGTCCGTAATGCGATGATAAAACAGGAGCCGCTAGTGCCACCTACAATAGAGGGTACATTTCCTATCTATGGTCATATGGGTCGGGTTTTGTTTGATACGGAAGCATCACATTTATTTATAACTGCTAGATTTTCACGCACGTCCGGTTTATTAGAGACAGTCGATAGCATTATTAGGTGTGTAGATTCAACTTTAAGTAGTGGGGACCTTATTCACTCCGTTCGTAGAGGGGTGAGGATAAATTTCACTTGATTATGTTTAGCAGTCTATTTACTCGTAATAGATACGACTGGGTATGACATCATTTTGGGCATGGACTGGTTGGCTAAGTATAAGGCGATGGTGGATTATTTTGGTAGGACTATTGTGTTTGACATTCCAAGGAAAGAGATATTATTAGTGGAGATGCCTCTTCCTAAGGGAGATTCTATCACTCACCTATATTATATTGAGGATGAGACCTCGCAGAAGGTGGTTATATCATTAAAATTGACCCCATTGGTTAGGAAGTTTTCAAGCGTGTTTCAGGAGATATTGGGTTTACCATCGAGTCGGGTGATAAAGTTTATTATCAATTTATCACCGGGGAATAGGCCAATTACATGTACACCATTTCATATGGAATCATAAGAGATGAAAGAGATGCAAGACCAGATCCAGTAGCTCTTAGGGAAGGGTTTTATTCGATGGAGTACATTGTTATGGGGTCTCCAGTTTTGTTTGTGAAGAAGAACGACGGTTCACTTTGATTGTGCATTGATTACCAATTTGAAAAAGGTCACGATTTGGAATAAATACTTTTTGCCTCAAATCGATGACTTATATGACTATCTCAAGGGAGCTATGTCTCCAAGATTGTTTGCGATCGGTGTATCACCAATTACGCATTAGGGAGAAGGATGTCCCTAAGACCGCATTCTTGTCGCAATATAGGTAGTATTAGTTTCTACTTATGCCGTTTGGGCTAACCAATACCCTAGCTGTATTCATGGATCTCATGAATAGGGTGTTCATAGATTTTATTGGCCAATTCATGATCGTATTCAGAGACGACATTTTGGTATATTCTCAGACTAAGGATGAGCATATAGAGCACCTGCATATAGTTTTGTGGATGTTATGAGATCATTTTTTGTACGCTAAATTCTCAAAATGTGGATTCTAATTACGTGAGGTGCAGTTCTTGGGTCATATCATGTCTGACATAGGCATTTCAGTGGGCTCGAGTAAGGTTGCAATTGTGAGGGAGTGGGGTAAACCCACAATATAGATAAAGATTCGCAGTTTCTTAGGATTAACAGGCTATTATCGTCATTTCCTAAAGGTATTTTCAAAGATGATGGGTCCAATGATGAATTTGACTCGTAAGGGGAGTACCATTTGTGTGGGATGATTATTTTCAATTATATTTTGACGAGCTTAAGGACTAGTTGACCTCAGCACCTGTGCTCGCACTACCTAGGGTAGGAGTGGAGTATCTTGTTTTTACCAATCCAGCCTTACAGGACTTGTGGTTATGCTATAACTGGAGGACTGGGTTCTAGCTTATGGTTATCGTAATCTCAAGACCAATGAGAGGAATTATCCCACACGTGATTTGGAGTTAACTACAATAGTTTTTGCCTTACTAATTTGGAGGCACTATCTCTTGGGGGAGAAATTAAGTCTTTTCCCGGATCATAAGTCCCTATAGTATCTATTCACAAAAAAGGATATCAATATACAATAGCATAGATAGTTGGAATTCGTGAAGGGCTATGAGTTTGATATTCAGAACCACCCAGGGAAGGCTAACGTAGAAGCAAAGGCATTGAGCTGACGGCCTACGGGG
Organism: Sambucus nigra; assembly: GCA_949130495.1. Classification (NCBI taxonomy): domain Eukaryota; kingdom Viridiplantae; phylum Streptophyta; class Magnoliopsida; order Dipsacales; family Adoxaceae; genus Sambucus; species Sambucus nigra. The sequence continues at coordinate 72,348,783 of OX422222.1, forward strand.
GAGTTACCGACGGTCTGTAAAGTTAAGTGGAGTGAGCTTCGCTAGGATGATGTAGTTGCCTGGGTTTCTATGAAAGTATTGACCATCACACTCGAGATTATTACATGGGATGTGAAATCACAGGCCGAGGATCATTTTTGTGAGGACAGGTACGTCAGTTATTGGTTGAGGGGGCAGAGTCTTACTCGATCAGTTCTAAAGGAGTCTTACATTTCAATGGGAAACTTATAGTCCCAGATAATGGGGATTTCAGGTACGCTATCATAATAGAGGCCCACGGGTTGAGATTTATGGTACATACCAATGGGGATAAGACGTATCAGGATATGTACAGATAGTATTAGTGGGCAGGTATAAAGAGAAACATAGTCGAGTTTGTCTCGAAGTGTGCTACATGTCAATTTGTGAAGGTAGACCACAAGAGGCTAACCAGGATGTTACAGCCATTAGAGATTACAGTGTGAAAGTGGGATAATATATCGATGGACTTTGTCATTAGGCTACTGACATCACAGATAGGCCATGATTCCATTTGGGTGATCGTGGATCAATTGACCAATGTCTCCCACTTTCTGCCAGTGTGAACATATTATATGGCGGCACTATTCCATGATCTTTATAGCCGAGATAGTGAGGTTGCACGGGGTGCCGATTAATATTGTGTTCTATTGGGACAAGATCTTTTTGTCTCATTTTTTGTAGAGTTTCTAGGGGGTAATGGGGACTGAGTTACGATTGAGTACGGCTTATCATCCGTAAACAAATGGGCAGACTGAGCGGGTTAATAAGATACTAGAGGATATGTTCCAGATCTGTATACTTTGTTTTAGATGAGGTTAGGATCATTATCTTCCATTGGTGGAGTTTTCATATAATAATTCTTACCAGTTTATGATCGGGACAGAGCCTTATGAGGCATTATATGTCCGACGTTGTCATTTGCCTCCTTTTGGTTAGAGGCGGGGAACAATAAGCTCCTTAAACCTAAAATGGTCAGGGAAAGTTTTTTCAAGATTAAGCTCATTCGGAAACGTAGACAGATTTCTAGGGATAGGTAGAAGAGTTATGCCGATGCAAATAGGAGACATGTGTATAGCTTGAGGTGGGTGACTAAGTATTACTCAGGGTGTCTCCTAAAAAAGAAGTTATGAGGTTTGATAAGAAAAGGAAGCTCATATTGAAATATGTGAGGCCTTTTCCATTTATCGATAGGGTAGGTACATTGGCATATAGGATAGCCTTATCATAGCATCTATAGAGGATTCGCGACGTGTTTCACGTATCTCGCTAAAGAAGTTTTAGAGGAGTGAGATGTCTTATGGGCACATTTCCACTGGAGGAGATTGATTTGCAGCCCAATATATCGTGTAAGGAGAGATCGATTGCTATATTGGATCGTAGTGAATGTAAGTTGTGGTCTAAAGTGGTGCCATTAGCTCGTTTTCAGTAGGGACATCACAACGCTGACGAGTCGACGTGAGAGAGGGAGGATGATATGCGTGAGACATATCTCGATCACTTTATTCCAGGGATGCCTAAATTTTGGGGATGAAATTACTTTTTAAGGGTGAAGTAGGTAACACCCCATAATTTTGAGTATTTATAATTTGGCATTTAAATTATAGATGTGCACGTAATTTAAAGTATATTGGAAAATAATGTGAATTTGAAAAAACATATTAAATAGCACGAAATGAATTAATATTTATGTGATTTAATATTTTCTAGTGTGATAAAGTAAATAAATTAATGTCAAATGGTATTACTTCGTAAGTGAGTAAATGCGAAGGGATTTGACATTATCTCAATCAGGACATATGTGTAGGTGATATTAGGTTGAGATGGGAGATTTGTGATTAGTGACTCGAATGGTGATTTCGAGTGCAAAGTTGATCCTGAGTAGGTCAAAATTGTCAAAATTAAGTACACGGGGGTAGTGATTGAGTTACGGGGACTTTTTAGACTAAATGGGGCATGTATAGGGGTATTTTGGTCATTTCAAATATACCTTCTAACCTAATTCTTGGTTTGAGATTATATAATAAAGGGTTTTGGGTAAGAGAACATCTGTAACATCATATCATGAGTTTAAAATTGTTGTACCAAGAGTCAGAGGGAACTCAGAGAGAAAAAGAGGAGAAAACTCAAGAATTCCAAGAGGAGGCTAAAAGAATTCAAGGGAGGATCAATGGAGCTAGAACCATTACCAAAGGGAGTTCTTAAAATATAATAAATTTAGAACCTACAATTGTTAAGGCAAGAGATTATCTTGCTTAATTGTTTATGTGAACTATTCAATTCGTATCATAATTGAGATAAATACTTTGGGTGGGATTCACATATGAAAATAATGGACTTTTGGAGAATGATTTTTGTAAAAGTAAGAGTGAAAGTTATTTCATACGAGCTCTAATTTAAATCTAGATAGAGAGATTGAATCTTGAATGACAATTTTCTAAGATTAGTGAAAATTATGACTTAATTAAGATGTAGTGAAATTCTTGATTAAAACAATGAATCCATTGATTTTTATGATGTTTATATGTGTTCAAATTTGAAATTGTAAAGAATCATATTTAGTATTGATAGATAACAAATTACTTGGGTTGAATTAGTGTTAAGTATTGAATTGGTTAAGAAGAAAATATGAAAACTCATGCTTGGTAACAAGAACATGATGTCTATCCATAATCAAATTGATTCGGCCTTCATATCGATTTGGCAATAATAGATTTGGGCATGAAAGCCAAATTGATTCAGACCTGCTGTGAATACTAGTTTGGACTATTTAAATTAAATTTGAAATTAATTATGTGTATGATATAATTATTTATGTGTATGATATTTATATATATGGCTATAAAGACAATATATATGTGATACCCCGCCTACTAAAATACTGGGTTGCCAGTCCGTGATCAAAATAAAACGTTGATCTCATATGGCTCATGCTTAGCATCACTATCAAAAACTTTTTAAAGTTACTAAGCACCTAGTAATTTAATTAGACTGGTGCCAAATTTTATCTTTCATTAGCTAACAACATGCAGAAAATAAATAATAATAAAACCATGAATAGAACTAATAACTGAATCCCACATAGATGAATAACATAAATCAAGATAACCGAATCAACTATCGGTTCAACAGTAAAATACAACAGTAACTGAAATAATAACCTGGATACACAAAGTCTGATAAGTAAACTAAATACAAAATTTGAGGGCGACATGCCCAAATGAATACTGAAAAGTTCCTACACTAGGAGTAAATGAATGAAGTGTCTATAACAAGGTATTGCCATGAGCTGCAGCTGCGCATTCCTAGATAGAATCCTTAAACTGGGCATCTTTGTGGCTCGACACCTAAAATGTTTTGGAAAATATTTTGACAGGGGTCAGAGCCCAAGTAAAACATTTTGAAAATATTTAACAAGGAGTTAAATTGCAATAATTAAATATGCATACACGCTTTTCATATTTAAGCTAATGTCGTACTCTCTTGAGACATAGCTCACCCCTCATCTAATGTGCACACTTAACGCTTGCCTTCTACCTTTCCTAGTTAAGGTACCCCACCTAACTAGCCATAAAAAGTCTCCTTCTACATACTAACTCATTGTACCCACCCGTATTACCCATACAATATGTTACCAAATTTTCATGTCTTTTATCCCATTATAAATTTCTTAGTATATGTTTATTTATCCCCATAATATAGTTATTTTTAATGTCACCATCTTTCTCTTGTACTAAACCCACACAGTAGAATAAAATCACATGTATACATATATCACTTTGTTATATATATACTAACATTGCACCTATAAGTTGAGTTGCGGTGCGAGTATGCTATGCTAAAATGTCCTGGTACATCATCTACCAAACACACATAGTAGAATAAATCACAAGTATATATATTTATCACACTAATTATATATATACAATACAACACCCCTAGGCTGAGACCTACGGTGCATGCATACTCTTCTATCAAGTCCCGGTACATCACAGACTGTATATAGGACTACATATTCCGAATCACTCAATACAAATCACACATATTAGTGGCAAACATAGACCACGACTTTATGGGCTATGCACATACCTACGCACCCATATCACTCGAACCTATCAACTCACCGATATGTCCTATTTAGGCTCTATGCTCTGAAGTACAAGTCAATTATCCCCCTAAAGGCTCCTCAAAATAATACTGTCTCCTTCATAACCTCCTGTAATAGCAAGTATGGTAGGTATGTTATACACATAATAAAACGTACAAATTAGTATAGGTAGTATACACACAACCTATATCATATATTCCATACATAGCATATATAACTCCCGAATATCCTATGTATGATTTAATTTCAATTATATATCTCATCGTATATTCCCGAGTATTCCTCACTACTTGAAGTGTGCCAATTATCCTTTAAAATATCGCAGTAGGTAATTCATTCGTATCCTACTACTCTAAGTCATAGGTTCGCTCATCCCCCGAATTCGTTATATTTCAAATTCCACCGGTTAATCTAATAAATTTCACATGAATTTATTAAAGTAGTGTCACCCAACTACAACACTTTGACTCACTCATATGGTCCGTATCTTCACCCTTTAGAATTTTTCACACAGAAATCCACTATTAAGTTTAACACCTCTCATTAAATTCACTATTTGATAATTTATTATATATCTCTAAAATAAATTAAACTCGCTAATATGTGTCTAACTCCCATAGCACTAGCCGGAGAAATATTAGGGTCAAAACCCCGACCCTTAATTTAATTACTACCACCTCAATTAATTTTATCCAAGTGGTATCACTAAACCAAAATGCCTGCACTCCATTTATTGGTCCGTTTTTTAACCTTTTAGAATTCATTTCACCAAATTATGTTAATACATTTAACACCCTTATTAAATTTAATAGTCCTTAATACTTATCCCATAAGACTCTAAGTATTAGGTTCCATTTAATTTTTATCAATTAAATTCCACCTTACGATACTAGCCCGTATGCTAAATTCATTCAAAATTCCCATTCGAATACGTTTGTATATTTTCGACATATATTATCGAGTGTCGTTCATTATAAATACTCCTAAATCCATACCCCAGACTCGTCTATATCTAATACAAGGATAAATTAATGTTTCTTTATATTTTTCCAAAGTCCTTCACTCATCTACGAACATCTCCAAATAACCCAAATTTATTTCTTCCTAAAGATGTCGGTCTCCCGCACCCTATTGTAGAAAAATCATATCAAATCCAAAAAAATAGAAAAATACGAGGTCAGGACCCACGCGACCGTGATGAAAAGATATACAATCTCATGTTTTAAAATAACTAAATGGGTTGATCGATCGATGAATTTGGTCGATCGATCGATTAACCAGATATCAATCATCTTCCCGGACTGGTTTTTCCACCATTTTTAAACTCCGAAGCTTTCCAACTTCAATCCAGACCTCGATTACTTTATTTCCCATACTTATTAAATATATAAACTTGTTCAAACACTAATATATGACATTAATCCTCAGTGATTTTCATTAAAATTCTAGGGTTCATAAATTAGGTTCTTCTCAATATCCCTTAAATCACAATTCTCAATTCGATTCAATAATCCGTATTCAACAACATTTTCTACAGTTTTTTGATTCTTAATCATATTATAACCTCATATGATATTATTCTCGCATCAATTTCAACCTTAACGCTTAAATCCCTAAAACCCAGATTTAACATGTGATACCCTCCCCAAAACGAATTTTGCTATAATAACTCATCCCAAAATGAATATTGTTTACACCCACCATGATATGAATTGCAATACCGCAATTTAAATGAAAGCAAGTTTAACTACTTGCCTGGATAATTTCATACGGTCTGATTTCCTTTGTTGTAGATGAATGCTTGAAGAAGAACACACTCATCTTCCTTTAGTTTGGCTCCCAAAATATCCCCAATTTATTCCATTGTTTTTCTTTGCAACTCCAGGGTTTCTTTCCTTGAGTTATGACTGCCCCAATTCCCCAAATTAGTTTTTATTACAATAATGTCGTTTTTAAGCTTATGGGCCAAATTAAAATGGCTCAAACATTCCCATGTGGGCCCGATTATGCCTAAAATTACTCTGAGACCCGATTACTACCCCCAAGTACTCTTTGTCGACTATTTCAACCTATCCGGAGTCAATCGTGCACTCGAAATTTCCATCCAAATTACTTTAATACATTTTCAAATTTGAACCCCAACTTACAACATATGTGAATTTTTAAAAATAACCCGAATTAAATAAATCTTAATTCACCAAATTAATATAAATTCTCCAAATTAAATAACTTCGCCAAATCACCAATTTAATTAACTTTTCCGATTACTTAAGTCTTCTATCACCAAATTATTTAAATTATGTATCCTTAGAAATATGGGGTGTTACAATATATATATTATTACATCTGTGTGTATGATATATTTATTTGAACATACCACTTTCGTGCTGTCAGTGGAGGTTGCACCATGGGTGATCTCTCTTGGCGAATCCCAATAGGTGTAGTATAGACCTAGGGTCATAAGGCCATGCATGCCAACCCCATGTGAGGTTGGAGATGTATTGAGGTGATATCTGGTATTGTCATGACTCACTGGCTCAGGACTATGAGTGACTTTAATACGTTTATAATTTTTGGGTTCGGGGGTGATATTTCGACCTGGTAGCCAGGATGATGTGTGTATGCCTTAGAGCATGAAAGCATGTTAGATATTTTCACCCGCGAGGTAATGCTCTAGGAATTGCGGTTATACGTATATAGCGAGTGATATATATGTGTACTTGATGTGATATGAAAAATACATATATAAACGTGAAGTAAAATATATACGTGCTTAAGACATTAAGTGTGGATAATGATTTAATAGTTAGTGAAAGTCATTGAAAATGAATGAATAAATTATAATTATAATATTAATTATTAAGCGGATGTGAAAGAAAATTACACGCATGACATAAGGCAGTGTATGGACTTAAGGGTAGTTGGAGACCAGTTAGGCGGGGTTGCATAACTAGGATGTTAAAATTCATACGTTAAGTGCAAATTATAGTTGAGGGACGAGTAATATCTCATGTGAGTGCGACACCAATTTAAATATGGACGAATACACTCATATTTATTATGCATTTTAATTACTTGCAAAATATTTTCAAAAAGACTCAGGCTCTGACTCTTAGAAAAATATTTTCAAACCCTTTTTGGTGTCCAGCCATAGGGACGCTAAGTATGAGTATCTATTCCAGGTTGTCAAAGCTATAATAGTGTGGAGTAATTACCGGGATTATTATATATGCTTTCTATCCTTGATGTTCTTTAAAGGATTCAGTCAGTTACTATCCGGGCATGTTGACATCTACGATCAACTCTACAAGCGGGTTAAATTGATCAAAAAGTCAAAGCATAAGGTTCATTCTTGGGTTGCTGAAAAATTGAGGACATACCAGAGAAACCTTCGGCAGAGACGTTTCTCAAATGATGCATCAAGCTTCAATATTTTGTCTATGAAAGAAAAGATACCTCGCAATGTTGAAATACCGGTGGACCAGTGGAATCATTTTTTAGAGAATGAGATGAAGGATAAGAAGCTTGTCCAGAGTGAGAAGAATTAACAGAACATAGCAAAACAAAATGATATCCACAAGCTGGGCTACAAATCTTATAAAGATTTGAATAATTAATGGTCTCATAGGACAAAGGATGGTCCAAATATTGGTAAATAACCAAATCGGGCAAACTTATACATACATGTTCGATGGGGCAAAGATAATAAATTATCGCTGCACTTGTCTAAGACTCTGGAATCAATAGAGGCCATTAATAGTCAGTCAAGTTCGATGCAACATTAACATCAATGTTTAGCTACACAATCTACTTTTATTACCTAAAGATCATTCTAAATTCTAATTTTGGCAACATAAAATAAAATTATTGTCAAAGGTTGAAATTTTAAGTAGAACGGTAGCAAAGTGAAAGGAGGAAAAATATTTAGTTTCTATCATTAAAGTTGGATGTTGCCATACATCATGTAACTTTTGGCAACATAGAAGTATGTTGAGAAAAACATATGACTTTTGAGAACAAAGTAAATTATGATGCCAAAATTATTTTATATTTTTTTGCATGCATAACACTAAAGTATACTAAGGCCCTGTTTGATAGAAGAGGGTGAATAATTTCCAAGTCATTAGTTTCCTAGAATTCGATTCTTTGGGGACACCCAAAGAATTGAATTCCATGGAAAATCAGTTGTTTGTGCTTTAAGTGTCAGTACTATAGTGTAAGGTTGAATTATTTTCTAGGTCAAATAAATGTTATCAAATGAAACTAAAAGCTAGAAAATTAGAAAGATTCCTTATTTTCCATGGTAAATGTTTATATCAAAATGGTTCCTAATTGATTCAAAAAATTGGTTCTCTTTTCCTCTCTCTCTCTCTTGTCTGTAAGAGCCTAAGCCTATAGGATTACCCCTTACCCCCACAACTATTAACCTCATGCCTTTTTTTGAACCACTGCCCAAACCACTATACCAGACCACCAAATGTACTCATCTAAATTCTCTTCTTTCTTTGCTAATACCAATATGCTCGTCTTAATTCTCCCACCCTCGACTATTCACAAATTTGGAAACCTTTAGGACTCTAAACCTTTAATTCAGGTAACCTTTTATGTTTTGTTTCGATCATAATAACATCAAAACATCGATTTGAATAACTACGATGTTTTTTTTTTGTTTGGATTATAATAAAATTGAAACATAAATTTGGATAACTTATGTTTTGTTTTCGTTTTGGTTTCAATTGAGGTAACCTTTAATTTGAACAACTTCGATTTCCATCACAACATTGGTGTAAGGTATATATTTTTTTTAACACACTTAGGGCTTAATAGAAAACATAGGGATCAAACTTGAGGTTATATGCTTATTTTTTTCAATATACCTGATGATTTTTTTAATATGCATGATAGTCTTATGCGGCGTTTGTTTTTTCATTTGAATCTGAAGTCTGAATCTGAAATTTGAAGACTGAATTTAAAGCATATGAATCTAAAAAATATGTTTGTTTTTATATCTGAATGTACCTCTAAATGAATGTATTCAGACTGATTCAAACTTCAGATTCAGACTTCGGATGTAATTATACCTCTCGATCATTAAGAGCCAAATATAGTCGTTGGCCTCTTAATCATTTAAAAAAAATATTTTTTATTACCTCTTAAGTTGGAATGGTTCAGATTCAAACTTAAGTGTTAAAACAAACGATACCTTATTTTATTTTGAAGCTCAGACTTGATGGTTTAATGTTTTTATTTTGTTTCAATACGAGTATATTTGGATTAATCATAAACCCAGGCTCCATTTTTTCCCTTCTTCTTCTTAGATAGGTATAATGCTTTATGTTTATATATATTTTTGCATTGGAGACTATCGTTTGTTCTTTTGTATAATGCTTGTGAAAGAAGGAGTTGGTAATGTTTGAGGGTTTGAATAGATGAAGATAGATGATTTTGGGTTTTATTTTGGTTGATGAAGGTATAAATTAGTTCCATTTGTTACTTTATGGTTCACGTTTGTTACTTTTCATTCTCTTAAATGTGACACCGCTCCCAATTAAATATCTGATGATCAATCCTTTATAAAATTTAAAATAGAATGTTCGGTTGGTTCATTCTTAGCATCACTGTCGAAAAACATAATAACTCATTTAATCACCTAATATAATTAAGCTAGGTGTCAAAACGTTTTTTTTTCCTTTTTAATTAAAACCATTTAATCACAAAACCAAGAAATGGAATATAAACCACCCACGCATAATTAATTAATATAAATACAGAATCAAAATCACATGCTGAAATAAATTTAGACTGGATAAAACCTTCCAGTTCAAAACTCCAAAAACAAAACCATGGTAACCACAATTCCACATGATAATGAACGAAAAGTAAACTGAACATAATTTCGAAAAAAAACTGTCTAAGGAATGGGAGACACAAGCCCTAAATATAGAGTCTATAAAGAATGGAAATGGAATAATGGAGGCGTCTAATACGATGACCTACAGCTTCGACAACAGCTGCAGTATGCCAAGCAATCCAATCTCTAAGTTTGGTGTCCCTGTGGCTGAGCACCTGATATAATACATATATAGATAAAGAGAGAGAAAATATGCAAGAAACGGGTTAGAGCCCGATGTGCAAAAATATCTGTTTAAGCAAGTATTTAAAAATTGCAGTAAAGCAAGCATCACATACATGTTAGTTCGAACTCTCACATGAGATTCTCACCTCACTTCTATTGTGCACGCCTAGCGTGTATTTAATTTTCTCCTTAGCTATACCACCCAATATAACTAGTCTTAATTCATCCTAATAGTATTTATTCTCACCATTAGTAAACCCGTATCACCCATACAATACGTTATCAAATTAGCCTATGTCGAATAGCTAATTAGAATATTTTCCCATTTTCTTAATGAATCGATTATACTCTTAATATTTTCATTATAAATTTACATGCCCATCTCTACAAGCTATACACAATAGGTTGATTCACAACTTACGTACATATAAACATATAGTCACATTTGCCCTATATACATACATTATTATACTGCACCCCTGGGCTATGACCCATTAGCGCACCTAACCATAAAGCTATACCCCCGGGTTATCACCCATTAGTACACTTATTTAAATAATCTTGTACTCCCGGGTTATCACCCATTATTACACTTATATTTCATTCTTGTACCCCCGGGTTATCACCCATTAGTACACTTAATAATAAGATCCTTACACCCCCGAGTTCTCACCCATTAGTACCTTTCATAATAATATCACATAATAGGCATACACACGTCCTATTATAATTTATAGGTATTCCTTTCACCTACATATATACTCCTCTTACGTATTTTGATTTTAACATTTCGTAGTACAATTATTGAGATTATTATCCCTCTTATAATCTCTATGGTACATTCTCTCCATGCCGAAATAATTGAAGTACTTAATCGCTCATACTTTTCCCGAAATTCCGTCTTACTTAAGTTTATTATTTGGTAATTTATCTCACTCCCATAAATCAATAAACTCAAAACTGGATTCTAAGAAATTCCTAAAATTACACTCTGTCGCTCGAACCAGATGGCATGTCGTTTGAAAGACTACCACATGTCGCTCGAATGACTTCGCGCGAGATGCAATCTCGCTCGAACAACTTTGAGAGACTTCGCGCGAGATTGCGCTGTTCGTCTTTTACGCAGATTTTTCAGCGTTTTCCCACCATTTTTAAACTTAAAACCTCTAATTCAACATCCCAAACTCCAAACAAACAGTCTTAATTTGAATCCCATCAATAATACATGAATCCTAATTTCCTAGAATCATCAAATCATTACGAATCGTCCATAAAACATGAAAACCCCCAATTTAATTTATCAAAACCGTAGTTCTTCAAATTCATATTCGAGAACACATAATTTCCAGATTTGTTCTACATATAAGTTCATCACAACGTGATCTCTAATCTACATACATGAAGGGTTTCAATTTAACAAATCTCAGAATCAATTTACATATCCAAATTCCTCAATTTCATCATTTTTATGAACCAAAACATGTTCCTAAAAATCCTATACTAACATGAGTATGATAGATACCGAAATACAACAAGTTATAAACACTTCCTTGAATTAGTCGTCTTAATTCTTGACATTGTTGGTATGGTTGTGTTCCCCTTGTCCCAATCTACACGGTGGTGGTGGTGGTTGTGCAAGGTGGTGTCAATTTGGCCGTCTTCTTTTGGAAATAGCTTTCCCTCACACTTCCTATCGCCGTTCTTACTTCCTATAGCTTTCTAACCCTAATGGACTTTCTTTGGCTAATAATTTAACTCTTAATTTTCGTCAATTACTTAAGCCTAAAAATTCAATTTGCCATAATGCCCTCTCGGGGTGTCGGTTAGGCCTAAAATTGCCCCGGGACCCAAACTAAACACCCGGGTATACTATTTCGACTATCTCGACCCTTCCAGACTCAACGGTATAATCGAAACCACCATACGAGTTATTAAAAATAATTGATATTTTTATTCCACTAAATTAGTCTCGACACGACTCACACGCGCGTCTGACTTAATTCACTAAACTGTCGTATTATTCTTTCTCGATAATTTTTCAAAGTGTATTGTTCTATATTATATATCGCAAAATAATATTGAATCAATAAGTATAACCCTTGGCACGCTAGTTAATGTTTATTTTTATTAGATCCGGATTAATTAATAATTTAATTCTCACATTTAAATTCAATTAATCCCTCTGTAATAATTAATCCCATAATTATTTAAATCATCGAAAATGTGGGGTATTACATACTTCCCCCCTAATAAAGGAATTTCGTCCCAAAATTCGAAAAAATAAGGCATACCTGGTACAAAAAAATCTAGATATTTCTCACGCATATCCGTCTCATGCTCCTAAGTAGACTCCTCCATATTGTGATATTGCCACTGTACCCGGACAAGTGGAACTACCTAGGACCTCATCCTCCTCTCACTATAATCTAGGATAGCCACCGGTCTCTCCTCATATAAACTCTCTGGCTGTAACTCAATCTCCTCAATCATAATGTGAGTGTGTGGCAACTCATCTCGAAGGTATCGCCTCAGTGACGAAATGTGGAACACATCATGGATACGATGCATGTTCTCCGGTAACCTAAGTCTGTAAGCCACTGGTCTGACCCTATATACAATAGGGAATGGTCCTATATATCTCGGAGCCAACTTCCCTTTTTTCCTAAATCTCATTACTCCCTTCATCGGAGATACTCTCCACAAAACCTGGTCCCCCACTGCGAATTCTCGGAAAGACCCACTAGCATCGACATAGCTTTTCTGTCTGTCCTGCGCTACCCGTATGCGATCCCGAATCATCTCAATCATGCTCGACGTATCCCGAATCATCTCTGGCCCGAGTAGCTTGTTGTCTCCCACTTCTAGCCAACAAGTTGGAGAACGACAAGGTCTGCCATACAATGCTTCGAACGGGGCCATGCCAATAGTGAACTGATAGGAGTTGTTATAAGAAAACTCCACCAGTGGAAGATACTGTTCCCTACCTCCCCTGAAATCAAGGATACACATGCGCAACATGTCCTTGAGCATCTGATTAGTGCGTTCAGTCTGCCCATCGGTCTGCGGGTGATATGTTGTACTCAACCACAACTCGGTACCTATAGCCTCTTGGAAGCTCTCCTAAAAATGAGATACAAATGTCTTGTCTCTATCCGACACGATGTTAAGAGGTACACCATGCAATCTCACTATCTCTGCCAGAAATTGTTGAGCATATTGTCCCGTTGTGTAGTCGGTCCTGACGGTAAAAAGTGGGCTACTTTTATCAACCGATCCATAATATCCCATATAGAATCATTCCCCCTCTACGAAGTGGGCAACCCAATGATAAAATCCATGGAAATGCCTTCCCATTTCCACGTAGGAATCTCCAACGGCTGAAGCAAACCTGGTGGTCTCTGATGGTCCACTTTCACTAACTGGAAAGTGGTACACTTGGATACGAACTCTGCGATATCCTTTTTCATCTCGCTCCACCAATTCTGCCACCTCATATCCTGGTACATTTTATCCCCACCGGGATGTACCGCAAATCGAGATCCATGCTACTCCTTCATTACTGCATGTGGAAGGTCCTCCCCCTTTGGAACAACGAGTCTCCCATTGAAGCGTAAAACACCCCCGAAACTTACTGAATAAGACTCGGCTCCCCCGTCTAAAAGCTACCTAATTCGATCTTGACAGAACGAATCCGCTGCTTGTGCCTGTATTACTCGCGTAACAATCTGAGGCGTAACTGTCATCGTAGCCATAAATGATCGGGCCATGGCATCTTGATGTCCTAATTACTTCCATTTTGCTTTCCACACCTCGGTCGTGTCATCTACCATCCTACGGATCAATGCATCAACAACTATATTAGCCTTCCCCGGGTGATAGTGTATTTCGAACTGATAATCTTTTACAAACTCAAGCCACCTGCGTTGACACATGTTCAACTCTTTCTGCGTGAACAAGTATTGCAGTGACTTGTGGTCTGTAAATAAGCAAAACTCTTCCCCCAATAAGTAATGCCGCCAAATTCGAAGCGCAAACACGACTGCTGCCAGCTCTTAAGTCGTGGGTGGGGTAATTCTTCTCATGAGGCTTAAGCTTTCTAAAAGAAAAAGCTATGGCCTGCTCCTCTTGCTGAAGTACTCCCACAAGCCCCTGTAGGGATGCATCAGTATAAACCAGGTATTCCGCTCCCGCCCTAGGAAGTGCTAGTACGGGTGCTGAAGTCAACTTGTCCTTCAGCTCATCGAACGCCAACTAACATGCATCATCCCAAACAAACGGCACGCCCTTACGAGTCAGATTTATTTGTCATCGAACTCGTAATCTTCAATAATCCACGAATAAACCATTTGTATTATTCGGCTAATCCCAAAAAACTCCACACCTCTATCGGAGTCGTGGGCTGTCCCCACTCCCTCACCGCTGACACCTTACTAGGGTCCACATATATCCCTTTCCCTGATACAATGTGTCCCAAAAACTGTACCTCTCGCTGCCAAAATTCACACTTTTCATACTTGGCGTACAACTCATGCTCTGGTAAAGTCTGCAAAACCATATGTAAGTGCTCAGCATGCTCTTCCTCAGTGAGGGAATAAATCAGGATGTCATCTATGAAGACAATGACAAACTGATCTAGGAACTCTCTGAATACCCTGTTCATCAAGCCCATAAATACTGTTGGGGCATTGGTTAGCCCAAATGGCATAACCCTGAATTCATACGACCCATACCTCGTCAGAAAAGCAATCTTAGCCACGTCCTGCTCCCTGATGCGTATCTAATGGTACCCGAATCTCAAGTCTATCTTTGAAAAGTGTGCCGCTCCTCTCAGCTGATCAAACAAGTCATCTATGCGAGGAAACATATACTTATTCCTTATCATGACTTTGTTAAGATCCCGATAATCAATACAAAGTCGTAGGAACCCATACCTCTTCTTTACAAACATAATTGGGTCACCCCAAGGTGAGGTACTCCTACGGATGAAGCCCTATCCCAACAACTATTTTATCTGATCCCGTAACTCCCTAATCTCTGCTGGATCCATACGGTAAGGCACATGTGCTATCAGATGAGTGTCTGGTGCTAAGTCTATCAGAAACTCGATCTCCCTACTCGGAGGCAACCCCGGTGCATCCTGAAATACATCAGCAAACTCGCATATGACCGGCATTGAATCGAGTGGAACCACTACTGCAGTGGTCTCATCCTCTATATAAAATAAGTGGGCGGACGAACCTCCCTCAGAATGAGGCATCGCCACTAAGAACATTTCCTGGCCCGAAATGGCGAACACAATACTCCTACTAAAGCAATCAATCATGGCCCTATACTTGATCAGCCAATCCATGCCAATAATGGCGTCGTACTTATACATATCTAACACTAGCATATCATCCGATAAAATTAAACTATCAATTTCTATGCCTACACCCCGGTATATGAAGAAAATCATCGCCCCATTACCTAGCGGTGAGTCTACACAAGTCACTGTAATCTTTGCCGTGCTTAACAATCCAGTGGCCCGTGAAAAGTAGTGGATATAAAGGAGTGTGATGCGCCCGTGTCAAATAATATACGACCCAAAGTACCATGGATAGAAAACTTACCCTCCACTACGAGTGGTGCCTTCGAAACTACGGCCAGGTGGACGGTATAGACACGTTCATACTACAACTGCCCTTGCTACATCAGAACTGCGGGAAAGGCTGGAACTGGAGCTGGCGCTGGTAGGGTGGTGGGAAAGATAGGTCTCTGGGGCACCTTGTGAGCACCCTGCTGTCGAGGAACTCTGTCCTTATCGAGGAACTCCTGTTTCTTATGGCCAGTCTTACCACAAGTATAACATTTCCCGATGAAGTTTCCTCCTCTCTATCCCTGATAGCCTCGACCCGGTTGTCTGTTACCACCTCTACCTTGGCCTTGCTGTTGGCCCTACTGCTAATTCTGTGGCTGGCCCTGGTGGCCCTATCTCCAACCCCCATGACCATGCCTAAAACCCCCAAAACGAAACCTCTTAGCGGACTCCCCCTGCTGGTAACTCTGCCTCTGCTTAACTGGTACCCTACTGGCACTACCTCCCCTATCTTTCCCAACTGGATGGGCTCTCCCCCTCGCTTGCTTCCCTTAGCATGGAAGAGGTTGTCCTGACAATGCAATAAGGCTGCATTCAGAACGTTGGTATATGAGTGTAGGGAAAGGTTACCCAATAGATGCTGTCGTATCCTCTAAGTCAAGCCATCTATGAACATCTGAATGCGCTTCTCTTCAGTAGGCACCTCCTCTGGTACCATATTTGTCAATCGTGTGAATTCCTCCTCGTATTCCACAACTGTCCTCCCTTCCTGGGTAAGGTCTAAAAGTTTTCGCCTCATCTCAGTCTTGACGGTGGAAGAAAAGTACTTACGATCGAACCGCACCCAGAATTCACTGATAGTCATCCAATCTCGCTCCTCGGTAGTAGTAGTGGACTCCCACCACTGTAAGGTTGCCCCTCTCAGCTTGAAGGTAGCCAAAACTTGCCTCTGAACCTCCGTCCACTCATACATATGAAGGTGTCACTGTATATCCTTCTTCCACTGACTAACAATAACCACATCTGAACTGCCCATGAACTCTGGGGGACAAGCCCTCTGAATGGACTCTCTAAATATTTCCCATGCAGTGGGAAATGGATGCACTAGAACTGGTTCCACTGCCTGAACCTGGGGTGGGGCCTGCTGCACCACCGCTAAGGCTGCATTCACCACTTGTACAACTATCGCGACAACCTCTGTTGCATTCGTTGTCCCCTGAGCCTGTACTGCCTACTGCTCTGCCTGGGCCTGTCGGTCTCTTGGTGCACGCCGAGGAGGCATCTGAGACGAGAAAGAATATTACTAGTCCACAGTTATTACTAAATCTCGAATAGCTGGAGACGAAATCGTAAAAATATAAGATCACAACAGTCCTAAAAATAGGGCTCTGTATCAAAGGACGCAAAGCTGAAAACATAGTAAGCCGTACAGATCCTAAAGGACTCTAGAACCTGATGCTCTGATACCACCTGTGACACTCCGCCCAATTAAATATCGGGTGATCAGTCCTTTATAAAATTTAAAACAGAATGTTCGGCTGGTTCATTCTTAGCATCACTGTCGAAAAACATAATAACTCATTCAATCACCATTTAATCACCTAATATAATTAAGCTAGGTGTCAAAACATTTTTTTTTCCTTTTTAATTAAAACCATTTAATCACCAAACCAAGAAATTGAATATAACGCATAATTAATTAATATAAATACAAAATCAGAATCACATGCTGAAATAAATTTAGACCGGATAAAACCTTCCAGTTCAAAACTCCAAAAAGAAAACCATAGTAATCACAATTCCACATGAGAATGAACGGAAAGTAAAATGAACATAATTTCTAAAAATAAACTGTCTAAGGAATGGGCGACACATGCCCTAAATAAAGAGTCTATAAAGAATGGAAATAGAATAATGGAGGCGTCTAATACGATGGCCTATAACTTCCACAACAGCTGCAGCACGCCAAGCAATCCAATCTCTAAGTTTGGTGTTCCTGTGGCTGAGCACCTGATATAATACATATATATAGCAAGAGAGAGAAAAGATGCAAGAAACGGGAAGCAAGCATCACGTACATGTTAGTTCGAACTCTCACATGAGATTCTCACATCTCTTCTATTGTGCACGCCTAGCATGTATTTAATTTTCTCCTTAGCTATACCACCCAATATAACTAGTCTTAATTCATACTAATAGTATTTATTCTCACCATTAGTAAACCCGTATCGCCCATACAATACGTTATCAAATTAGCCTATGTCGAATAGCTAATTAGAATATTTTCCCGTTTTCGTTATGAATCGATTATACTCTTAAGATTTTCATTATAAATTTACATGCCCATCTCTACAAGCTATACACAATAGGTTGATTCACAACTTACATACATATATACATATAGTCACATTTGCCCTATATACATACATTATAATACTGCCCCCCCGAGCTATGACCCATTAGCGCATGTAACTATAATGTTGTACCCCCGGGTTATCACCCATTAGTACACTTATTTAAATAATCTTGTACCCTCGGGTTATCACCCATTATTACACTTATATTTCATTCTTGTACCCCCGGGTTATCACCCATTAGTACACTTAATAATAAGATCCTTACACCCCCGGGTTCTCACCCATTAGTGACTTTAATAATAATATCACATAATAGGCATACACACGTCCTATTATAATTTATAGGTATTCTTCTCACCTACATATATACTCCTCTTACGTATTTTGATTTCAACATTTCGTAGTACAATTATTGAGATTATTGTCCCTCTCATAATCTCTAAGGTACATTCTCTCCATGCCGAAATAATTGAAGTACTTAATCGCTCATACTTTTCCCGAAATTCTGTCTTACTTATGTTTATTATTTGGTAATTTATCTCACTCCCATAAATCAATAAATTCAAAATTGTATTCTAAGAAATTCCTAAAATTACACTCTGTCGCTCGAACCAGATGGCATGTCGTTTGAACGACTGCCACATGTCGCTCGAACGACTTTGCGCGAGATGCAATCTCGCTCGAACGACTTCGCACGAGATGCAATCTTGCTCGAACGACTTCGAGAGACTTCGCGCGAGATTGAGTTGTTCGTCTTTTACGTAGATTTTTCAGCGTTTTTTCACCATTTTTAAACTTAAAACCTCTAATTCAACATCCCAATCTCCAAACAAACAGTCCTAATTCGAATCCCATCAATAATACATGAATCCTAATTTCCTAGAATCATCAAATCATTACAAATCATCCATAAAACATGAAAACCCCCAATTTAATTTATCAAAACCCTAGTTCTTCAAATTCATATTCGAGAACACATAATGTAACAACCCGCCTAAAATAATAACGGGTGGCCAGCCCTATACTATATTAAATCAGGAATTCCAGATGGTCCAGTCTCAACATCAACTAACGGTACTATATAATATAGGACTAACTACCCGAAATCATATAAACGAGATGTTATAAAAATTTAAAACTTGCAGCATACAATAACCCAACGCTATAAAACTACTAAAGAATAAGAGAGAGATGCAAGAAGCACTATAAGAAATGAAAGGAATCACTATACATGAATATGCCATAAATAAATAAACCCGAATAAGCTGTCGGGTCACAGCAAATACAATAACTGAAGTGGAATAAATATAAACATGTATATAAATATCCCTATGATACAAACCCGATATACAACATGAAGCCTACCTAGAATTTTAAAGAAGTAGGAAGCGGCTACATGAAACATCCCGTAACAGTCCGCACCTGTCACGGCTCCCAAGACTCTGGATAGAAAGTCATCCGGCATCTATGCGGTAGGATACCTGTGGTAACATATATATATATACAAGGAGGAGAGAAAAGTAAACGGGTCAGAGCCCCGCATGTGTAAAATATTTAGCAAGTGTGTTAACCGTGCATAATAAATACCGGTGTACATAATTTCATAAATAAGTGAGACCGCACTCTCGTGGAACCCCAACTCACCTCTCATCTAAAGGCGCGCACCTATTCGCGTCCTCAAATTTTAGTTAAATTACCCCCATTGATTTTAGGACAACCTAACTTATCAGGCCTAGCCTATAACCACGAGAGCTACCTTCCCGTCATAATCTAAGGATCCACCCATTTCTAATCCTATTAGATTATGATTACAACAATTATGCCATAAAAGGCTTAATGAATTCCGATTAATAATCTTATGAATTATAATTATCATAATTCCTAAAACATTACCCCTATACATATACATATATATATATATATATATATACCTATATAGGCTAAAAACGTAAGAATGAATATACTTAATAATATGCACATGGAATATTGGCAAGACTTCTCTCCAATCCCAAAATTGTACTACGTTTCGTGCGTGGGGAGTCTCGCAAAGCGAAATCCAAACAAGGAACCGCCCCGTTACACTACTCCTGACAAGGTCAAGATCAGAGATCCGTGATGCCACCTATGGAATTACTTCTCTCAAATCTCGACATGGCACTGCGTTTCGTGCGTGAGGTGTCTCGCAAAGCGAAATCCAAACAAGGAACCACCTCGTTACACTACTCCTGGGCAATGTCGATCCTAGAGATCCATAATCCTCAACATACAAATTAATACTACCATTACTACTAACTGTAACTACTAAAGAAAGAAAGAAAGAAAGAAAAGAAAGAAAACAAATAAGGTAAAATAAAAGAACCTCCAATAATATCCTTGGGATGATGTAACCGAAATAATACCTTATGTGCGATACATCAACCCCCATCAATCTAGTACACCATAATCATCTAAGATGTACTTCATAAAAGTCCATATCCTTTCATCTATAGGATATATATATAAATATATATATATATAGGTATTTATTTCTAACCGTATATATATATCATCATCAATCCAATAGCCAAGTGTACATACTACATATGATGTACAAGGCCATGCACATAATATACCCGGCTATATATATCGCCGATAAACTGCATCAATGCTATCATCTTCCCAGTGCCCGGCTCACGTAGCAAAACTGGGGCCACCATGGTGGGACTAAACGACACCCATCTCGTGGTAAACTCACGCACACGACGTCCCGGGAAGCGGTCATAGCTCCAAACCGGCAATGAGACGGAACATACCCATCACGTCTCATCCCAAAATAAATATATATATATCATATAGTAACACACGGGACGACTATGACCTGGGGAATATCCACACCCTGCTTTTCTAGCCAGGATGCTCACCCTCTACGCGCGCAACTTCCCAATGATAGCATGAGCGGGGTATGCTTAACCAAATAAGTATATATATCATTTACATGCATAATATATAATCCATATGATCCAATCATATGATCAAGTAATAAACCATCATATACGGTTTAAATATCCATACCATGTATGTCCACAACATAAAGATATCCATATATCTATATACATACAGATATATATATATATATATATATATATCAACACATATTCACATATCCTTATCTATATATATAAACTAATTCTCGTTCATATGTATAAGATATATATACCTATATAAGTATACATAGTCCTCAATATGCATGCCGTCACCACAATTCCTTTAATTTACCTCGATACGTGAATATAATCCCATACTTGAAACATATTCGATCATTTTCCTATGATGAATAGTCTCCCAAAACCATATGTATATATCTATACCTATATATATTCAACATAAGGGCTATCACCCAAGAGTTTGTGTAGGAATCTTTCACTACACATATCATCTATATCTCCGAGTACATTAAAGAATCTAGTAATCATTTTGACTATCGGTATACATATTACTAATAGTCTATCAACCTCAAGCTCATTCTTTCAATCATCAAATAATCTCATTTCCCTCGATTTCGACTACGGTTCGATCACTTTTGTGAATACCCTGATCTAAGATCTCTCTAAGAGTTCTTAGCCTCACCTCACATCTACACTTACTTTTAATCTACAATTAGGATTCCCAATCCCAAAGGGTTTTCCCCCAAAATCTCTATACACAACTCCAAATACATACATGGATACATTTCTCCCAAATTACCCTAAGGAGTCCCCAAAACTCTAATGTGTGAGAAACTCCTTACGTGTCTCCAAGAACATGTCTCTTACATCATAAGAGAAGGCCCCAAATCAATAAACCCAACCAAAAAGGGTTTGAATTCACTATGGAGAAAATACCTCAAAATGCCCTGTTTCCGAATCGATTCGGCTCTGTTCCGAATCGATTCGGACTAGCGAATCGATTCGGCCTCCAAGGCGAATCGATTCGGGTCCAAAGACCTGGGCTTATGCAATAGGCCGAATCGATTCGGCTTGGGGTCCGAATCGATTCGGTCAATGCAGACCTGCCAATTTTACCAAACCAAATCGATTCGCTTGAGGGGGCGAGTCGATTCGGACCTGCAATTTTTGAAGGGTTCATCTGTTTCTTCAAAACCCACGAATTCTAAACCCTAAATTTCTCATTCCAACCCCCAAACCTTCATCAAATCATGATTTTAAGCCCATTAACCAACCCAAAGTTGATCCCAACCACTTCTATGTCATTAAAACTCAATTCAAACATTGATTTCAAGATTAAACCTAAAAATCTAGGTTTTGACATTAATACCCCAAAAACCATTTCTTTACCCCACAATTTATGAAATGAAATACACAAATAGCTATTTAGCAAGATTAAACACTTGCCTCAGATTTGTAGAGGTTGGATCGTCCTCGATGTCGCGTTTGGGCCGGGAATCTCCAAGATTTCTTCCTCTCTCTCTTCTTTTCTTCTTCTTCTTCTTTCCCTTTTCTTTCCCTCTTTTCTCAAATGAGAAGGCTTCATCCGTAAGCCTCCAAATCCTTTTAAAACAAAATCCCAGTTTTAAATGTTAATACACACTTTAAATGACTCGTTGACTCCAATTTAAGTCAAAACAACTTAAAAACATTCCGGAGCCGAAATAAGACCCAATGACAGTCATTTTGACTATCTCGACCCTTCCGGGATCGATGGTACCCTCAAAATCATCATCCGGAATACTTTGAAATATTTTCTATTTTTGGACTTAAATTCCGAAATTTTAAAATTCTCCAATTTAATTAAATTTAATTTTCCCAAAATTAAATTTCTCAGTCTCCAAAGTCGTGGGGTGTTACATACTTCCCCCCTTACAGAAATTTCGTCCGCGAAATTTAAGATGAGCCTAGGACCTCAATATCATCTAGTCCTAACATCAAGTCTTAGGATCACTATAGCGATCCTCCCTAGTTCTCACGTCGAACCATATAGCCTTTAAAACAAACTAACTACTCAGGGCGCCCATACACCCCGTACCTGATCTCCACTCGTAGAATTTTAATCAGGCTCCATTAGCCTCAAAATTGTAAGATAACCCTCGGTAATATAATCTATAACAATATACTAAATATATAAAAGTTTGAAAATTTCCACTGGTTGAACTCTCCTCAATTCCTGACGCTAGCCACCTTCGTGCGGGGGAGGTCTCGCAAGCGAAATCCAAACAAGGAACCCTCCCAATACACTACTGTGTAGCTAGGTCGGGGATTGAGATTTGTTGAACCAGGGTTAAGGTTTTATAAAAAGATTTTTCATATTTTAGATATTGCCCGAGGGCCTATACAAATAATACGATATAAATATATTCCGCGTCTTTCGACACGCCAAACAAACACCTTATGTTTAGAACACAAGGTCTCAACAAATACAATGCTCTAGCCAATACCTAGTTCTCAAAACTAGCACAACTATGAGCTAAACTATCCGCTCCTCACGAATCTACCAAACTCTGAACCTCTCAGTTATGAAATTCCTATACATCATATTAACACCTTTATATAAAAATAAATCCTTCCCTCATTGGGATTCTAAAACTTCCCTATTATCTCGTTACGAAAAGATGTATCATCTCCCAAGATGCCATACCAAGGCCACACTTGCTCACTTCCTTCTCTAGGAAAATTCCATACCCCCTAGCGGTATAGCGGCTAGCTACTCATCACACCTCACACGCGACGTTCCCACTATCGCACAAAGCGTAACTTAAACTCAAAGAAAGGTATTCTACCTTACAATTCCATAACCTAATGGTTTCCCCTCACCCTAGAATCTCAACTCAGGGTCCTCAACTCCCTCCAGGAAAATCATTATCCCTAAGCCTATTTCTTCACAAGAGAAACATCTTCCTCAAAATCCTTCCTAACCATATTGAAGGGCAAGGCGTGATTGCAAATGTCGGAAACTCCTTCAGTTCTACACAACGAAACTTAGTCTCCAAAGGCATTCTCCCTCATCTTAGAAGGCGATACTCCTAATATTGGGACAACTACACCAACCTCACCTCGGTAAGAGTCACCAACATTAGGTTTCCTAACTAAGGTTAACAGATTCTCAATCTAAACTTCCCAAGAGCTACACTACATGCCTCTCCTCGGGTTTACCTTACTAGGACCAAGATTCGCAATTCGAGTAAATTTCCTTCCTTACTCAACTGCCGATAAATCACCTCGAACCACTGCTAGAAATCTCCTCAATAACTCCTCCAAAACCGGGGAAGACAAATACCCCCGATTGAAGCGTACCCAAAATATACTATGGGTATTGTACTTCAAATCCTATCCTTTCCTATACGACAAAATCTAGGCGACGTCTGAAACGAAACAAGAGCAACTGTTACCAGAACGCCAATCAAGTGAATGCACTTCACAGAAGAAACAACGCAGTGAACACAACAGTCCTATTTGTAGGGCTTTATGTCAAGAACGTTAACGGAAGAATGCAGAACGCGCAAAGATCCTAAGGACTCTAGAACCTGATGCTCTAATACCATCTGTAACAACCCGCCTAAAATAATAACGGGTGGCCAGCCCTATACTATATTAAATCAGGAATTTCAGATGGTCCAGTCTCAACATCAACTAACGGTACTATATAATATAGGACTAACTACCCGAAATCATATAAACGAGATGTTATAAAAATTTAAAACTTGCAGCATCCAATAACCCAACGCTATAAAACTACTAAAGAATAAGAGAGAGATGCAAGAAGCACTATAAGAAATGAAAGGAATCACTATACATGAATATGCCATAAATAAATAAACCCGAATAAGCTGTCGGGTCACAGCAAATACAATAACTGAAGTGGAATAAATATAAACATGTATATAAATATCCCTCTGATACAAACCCGATATACAACATGAAGCCTACCTAGAATTTTAAAGAAGTAGGAAGCGGCTACATGAAACATCCCGTAACAGTCCGCACCTGTCACGGCTCCCAAGACTCTGGATAGAAAGTCATCCGGCATCCATGCGGTAGGATACCTGTGGTAACATATATATATATACAAGGAGGAGAGAAAAGTAAACGGGTCAGAGCCCCGAATGTGTAAAATATTTAGCAAGTGTGTTAACCGTGCATAATAAATACCGGTGTACATAATTTCATAAATAAGTGAGACCGCACTCTTGTGGAACCCCAACTCACCTCTCATCCAAAGGCGCGCACCTATTCGCGTCCTCAAATTTTAGTTAAATTACCCCCATTGATTTTAGGACAACCTAACTTATCAGGCCTAGCCTATAACCACGAGAGCTACCTTCCCGTCATAATCTAAGGATCCACCCATTTCTAATCCTATTAGATTATGATTACAACAATTATGCCATAAAAGGCTTAATGAATTCCGATTAATAATCTTATGAATTATAATTATCATAATTCCTAAAACATTACCCCTATACATATACATATATATATATATATATATATATATATATATATATATATATATATATACCTATATAGGCTAAAAACGTAAGAATGAATATACTTAATAATATGCACATGGAATATTGGCAAGACTTCTCTCCAATCCCAAAATTGTACTACGTTTCGTGCGTGGGGAGTCTCGCAAAGCGAAATCCAAACAAGGAACCGCCCCGTTACACTACTCCTGACAAGGTCAAGATCAGAGATCCGTGATGCACCTATGGAATTACTTCTCTCAAATCTCGACATGGCACTGCGTTTCGTGCGTGAGGTGTCTCGCAAAGCGAAATCCAAACAAGGAACCACCTCGTTACACTACTCCTGGGCAATGTCGATCCTAGAGATCCATAATCCTCAACATACAAATTAATACTACCATTACTACTAACTGTAACTACTAAAGAAAGAAAGAAAGAAAGAAAAGAAAGAAAACAAATAAGGTAAAATAAAAGAACCTCCAATAATATCCTTGGGATGATGTAACCGAAATAATACCTTATGTGCGATACATCAACCCCCATCAATCTAGTATACCATAATCATCTAAGATGTACTTCATAAAAGTCCATATCCTTTCATCTATAGGATATATATATAAATATATATATATATAGGTATTTATTTCTAACCGTATATATATATCATCATCAATCCAATAGCCAAGTGTACATACTACATATGATGTACAAGGCCATGCACATAATATACCCGGCTATATATATCGCCGATAAACTGCATCAATGCTATCATCTTCCCAGTGCCCGGCTCACGTAGCAAAACTGGGGCCACCATGGTGGGACTAAACGACACCCATCTCGTGGTAAACTCACGCACACGACGTCCCGGGAAGCGGTCATAGCTCCAAACCGGCAATGAGACGGAACATACCCATCACGTCTCATCCCAAAATAAATATATATATATATCATATAGTAACACACGGGACGACTATGACCTGGGGAATATCCACACCCTGCTTTTCTAGCCAGGATGCTCACCCTCTACTCGCGCAACTTCCCAATGATAGCATGAGCGGGGTATGCTTAACCAAATAAGTATATATATCATTTACATGCATAATATATAATCCATATGATCCAATCATATGATCAAGTAATAAACCATCATATACGGTTTAAATATCCATACCATGTATGTCCACAACATAAAGATATCCATATATCTATATACATACAGATATATATATATATATATATATATATATCAACACATATTCACATATCCTTATCTATATATATAAACTAATTCTCGTTCATATGTATAAGATATATATACCTATATAAGTATATATAGTCCTCAATATGCATGCCGTCACCACAATTCCTTTAATTTACCCCGATACGTGAATATAATCCCATACTTGAAACATATTCGATCATTTTCCTATGATGAATAGTCTCCCAAAACCATATGTATATATCTATACCTATATATATTCAACATAAGGGCTATCACCCAAGAGTTTGTGTAGGAATCTTTCACTACACATATCATCTATATCTCCGAGTACATTAAAGAATCTAGTAATCATTTTGACTATCGGTATACATATTACTAATAGTCTATCAGCCTCAAGCTCATTCTTTCAATCATCAAATAATCTCATTTCCCTCGATTTCGACTATGGTTCGATCACTTTTGTGAATACCCTGATCTAAGATCTCTCTAAGAGTTCTTAGCCTCACCTCACATCTACACTTACTTTTAATCTACAATTAGGATTCCCAATCCCAAAGGGTTTTCCCCCAAAATCTCTATACACAACTCCAAATACATACATGGATACATTTCTCCCAAATTACCCTAAGGAGTCCCCAAAACTCTAATGTGTGAGAAACTCCTTACGTGTCTCCAAGAACATGTCTCTTACATCATAAGAGAAGGCCCCAAATCAATAAACCCAACCAAAAAGGGTTTGAATTCACTATGGAGAAAATACCTCAAAATGCCCTGTTTCCGAATCGATTCGGCTCTGTTCCGAATCGATTCGGACTAGCGAATCGATTCGGCCTCCAAGGAGAATCGATTCGGGTCCAAAGACCTGGGCTTATGCAATAGGCCGAATCGATTCGGCTTGGGGTCCGAATCGATTCGGTCAATGCAGACCTGCCAATTTTACCAAACCAAATCGATTCGCTTGAGGGGGCGAGTCGATTCGGACCTGCAATTTTTGAAGGGTTCATCTGTTTCTTCAAAACCCACGAATTCTAAACCCTAAATTTCTCATTCCAACCCCCAAACCTTCATCAAATCATGATTTTAATCCCATTAACCAACCCAAAGTTGATCCCAACCACTTCTATGTCATTAAAACTCAATTCAAACATTGATTTCAAGATTAAACCTAAAAATCTAGGTTTTGACATTAATACCCCAAAAACCATTTCTTTACCCCACAATTTATGAAATGAAATACACAAATAGCTATTTAGCAAGATTAAACACTTGCCTCAGATTTGTAGAGGTTGGATCGTCCTCGATGTCACGTTTGGGCCGGGAATCTCCAAGATTTCTTCCTCTCTCTCTTCTTTTCTTCTTCTTCTTCTTTCCCTTTTCTTTCTCTCTTTTCTCAAATGAGAAGGCTTCATCCGTAAGCCTCCAAATCCTTTTAAAACAAAATCCCAGTTTTAAATGTTAATACACACTTTAAATGACTCGTTGACTCCAATTTAAGTCAAAACAACTTAAAAACATTCCGGAGCCGAAATAAGACCCAATGACAGTCATTTTGACTATCTCGACCCTTCCGGGATCGATGGTACCCTCAAAATCATCATCCGGAATACTTTGAAATATTTTCTATTTTTGGACTTAAATTCCCAAATTTTAAAATTCTCCAATTTAATTAAATTTAATTTTCCCAAAATTAAATTTCTCAGTCTCCAAAGTCGTGGGGTGTTACACATAATTTCCAGATTTGTTCTACACTTAAGTTCATCACCATGTGATCTCTAGTCTACATACATGAAGGGTTTCAATTTAACAAATCTCAGAATCAATTTACATATCCAAATTCCTTAATTTCATCATTTTTATGAACCAAAACATGTTCCTAAAAATCCTATACTAACATGAGTATGATAGATACCGAAATACAGCAAGTTATAAACCCTTCTTTGAATTAGTCGTCTTAATTCTTGACGTTGTTGGTATGGTTGTGTTCCCCTTGTCCCAATCTACACGGTGGTGGTGGTGGTTGTTCAAGGTGGTGTCAATTTGGTCGTCTTCTTTTGGAAATAGCTTTCCCTCACACTTCCTATGGCCGTTCTTACTTCCTGTAGCTTTCTAACCCTAATGGACTTTCTTTGGCTGATAATTTAACTCTTAATTTTCTTCCATTACTTAAGCCTAGAAATCCAATTTACCATAATGCCCTCTCGGGGTGCCGGTTAGGCCTAAAATTGCCCAGGGACCCAAACTAAACACCCGAGTATACTATTTCGACTATCTCGATCCTTCCGGACTCAAATGTACACTTGAAATTACCATACGAGTTACTAAAAATAATTGATATTTTTATTCCACTAAATTAGTCCTGACACGACTCACACGCACGTCTGACTTAATTTACTAAAGTGTCGTATTATTCTCTCTCGACAATTTATCAAAGTGTATAGTTCCATATTACATATCGCACAGTAATATTAAATAAATAAGCATTAACCCTTGGCACGCTAGTTAATATTTATTTTTATTAAATCCGGATTAATTAATAATTTAATTCTCACATTTGAATTTAATTAATCCCTCTGTAATAATTAATCTCATAATTATTTATATCATCGAAAATGTGGGGTATTACATTAACATTCGTGTTTTATCTTATATGGTTTTATCCCACTTCAATTGAAACTCCCCCATGGCAGTGGTACATGCACTTTTGTACAAGTATTTAGAATTATTTGATGTTCTGTTTTATGTTTGACATCCATGTTTTAGGTTATATTATGTTTTCTATCTATATATGCTCTTTTTATGTTTGATGTTACGTCCCTAAGAATTTCTTTGATATTTTCTTATTTCTTTGGTTCATTGGTTGCATTTTTTTATGTTTTAGCTTAATATAACTAACTTCTGTTACTTTAACTGTGGGCATTAACTTCTTTCGGAGCATGTATTTTTAACCACACATGAGTGTGCAGAATTAGTACAGATATGAGGCATCCTAATAATTTTATATATGCATTTGTGAATCAAGGTGAGGGAGGTTTTTAAAGACACTTTAAATGAACGACATTCCAGTAAACTCCATAAATGCATTGATGTTGTATTTTGACATGTTGTGCAAGTGGACGATGCACCAATTTTTTTTCAATAATGGTAGTAATTGTTGTGATTTATCATTCTCGCACAAAGTGATTACTAGGTGCTAGAGTGATTATAGAAAAACAACTACATGTTGAGTTTGTGTATCCTTGCTGCGATCTTCACATTTTATAACTAGAGCATTAATATAAAATGTGATGGTGATTGTGATTGTGATTGAAGGTTACAATGGATTTTTCTCGAAAAAAGGTTACAATGGATTATGTCTTTTCAGTGCAATGTTAGGTTTAAATCATAAACTATTAAGAGTTGGTACACCCAAACTCGGACTATGATAATGTATGGCCGGATCCATGTCATGTATACATCATAAATTCATCACTTCTAGAGTTCATTTCATTGCGTAATTGTGCCAAAGCGACCAACTGTGTTGATTCAATCGTGCAGAAGGATAAGCGTAATCCCATAATTCCACATCATATTTTGACCGAGATAGAGGATTGTGTTATATATTATCATTGTGAATTTCTCACATTTTAATATTTTTGTTATGCAACATGAGAGTTACTAGAGTACACTTAAATATAAAAAAAATCCTTAATCCTTTATCTTAACGGCTCATAGGACAACTTGGCTTATGTTGAATGATTACTCAATGAGGAAAAC
This sequence comes from Sambucus nigra, assembly GCA_949130495.1. Classification (NCBI taxonomy): domain Eukaryota; kingdom Viridiplantae; phylum Streptophyta; class Magnoliopsida; order Dipsacales; family Adoxaceae; genus Sambucus; species Sambucus nigra. The sequence continues at coordinate 72,379,333 of OX422222.1, forward strand.
TAAAACTGTAGTTTCAGAACCGAAAATATTTTCAGAAAAGGCATGCCTTTAGCACCTGCCTCTATCCCTCTCTGTGTGTATATAAAAACATGGATTTGCCTTTAGTATCACTCTGTATATATGGATATATTTATATATGAATGTACGCATCTCACTATGTTTAGATTTTCTCAATAATGTTATGGATTATTTCCATGGCATCAAAAACCGTAATTTAGTGAAATTAGTATTAAGTCATAGAGGATCAAATTATGAACAATAAATATTGCAAAAACTGATGTCTAAACCACAAGTCCAATATATAAAAGATGTGATTCAGTTGTCATAACTTATAAGAACCTAATTAACAACTTCAATGGACTTTATCTTGACAATTCCATGATCTTTAATAATTACTTTCCCATTACCCTGCAAAAGTATTCAATTCCTTTTCATCCATATATATCTACCTCAACTGTGTACCTGAGTTTGGGTGAAGCGGGGAGCAAACTATGTCACTAGCAATTCATTTGATAGTGAACCTCTATTCTCTAACAATCTTGTCGTTTATCTCTACCTCCCACAAACTCTTTTTATCCAATTACACCCAAATATTATCACGAAAATCCTCCATAACTCTCTCACCTTCTTCGCTCTCTTTGTCCCTTTAATTCTCAACCCACAATCAATTGCAACAATAATTTGACGATGGCAAAGAAGAAATTGTCACAGGAGATTGCTTCATTTTCGAAGAAGGCATATTCAATGACCCTAACATTCAGCAGGAACTCACTTCCAACCCAAATGACTCCAAAAAAGTTAAGTCTCTGATCGAAGTTGAGCCTGATAATTTAATTCGGGAGAAATGGAAAGAAGTCCAGGAAGAAATTAATATATCTAATAAAGACCGACAAAATATTTCTCAACATACGGAGTTTGGTTGACAGTTAGAGAAGAAGAATCATGGCTTGAGACCGCTTATGGATCAATATGTGGCTTACAAGGATGCTAAATTACCTCAATTGAAACCTCTAATTCTCTATACCCCTCCCTTTCCACTGAATGATGACGAAGAGAGTAATAAGGAAGATGTTAAGAGTAGAGAAATAGTAGTAGAGTGGTGCCTAAGAACCTTAGGTTGACCATGTATGGTCTTACTTTGGAAGATGTCTCCCAGTTCTTAAATATTCAGATCCTCAAGATGTCCAAAAATTGGATGGTCCTCATAAGTTATTTTCAAAGGAGAAAAAGGTTTTAATGAATAGGTGGGTTCCTGATCTGACAGCTGCTACTTCTCGCAAATGGCAACCTCTCCATACTTTAGCTGCATAACATATGTAGTGAGGCTTTTGTTAATAAAAGGATATGATAAGACCTTGAAAAACTGGGATGGTTGAAGACCCACTTCACCATTTCCTCTATAGTGGTAGAAACAGGAGGACTTATGAGCTAATCAAGTTGATAAAATATCTATCCTAGGTAAGATAACTCATCCAAATAATAACAATAATTCGTGAGTATGACTAGTGTTCAACTACTTCAACAATGGGCTTTTGACCCATGGTTGTTATCGTTTATACAAGTGAAAATTTCAAGCTTTAAATTATGTAGCTAAATATTTCACGACGTTGCTAAAGTAGCTGATGCAAGTGGGAGTAACAATAACACTAAGGCCGTGGAAAGTTGTAACAACCCCCATTTTCTCACGTAAAGGATGGCGAGGCACGATACGCCAAAAATGGGGTTTGTTGGTCAATTTATACCATTCTTAGCACAATGTAACATAAATATGGTAATTTAAAAGATAATACCTTCAAACTTTATGAATATAGCTCTAACTATAATTAAAACCAAACTGACACTAACTGGAGAATAAATCCAACTATAAGTAATATCACAAACTCCAACATAATGTAAATAACTAAATAAATCTTGGGCTTATGCCCTTACAGTGCTTCTAAATAAAATAACTAAACTCTGGAAGAAAAGCATCTACGGTAGAGTCAACAATTCGGAAGGCTGCTAAGTACTGAGAGATCGCACGGCTCGTACAACAAAAGTCCTGATATCCCTGTCTAAAAAATAACCCAGGGAAAAAACATTTATAATTTGGGTCACAGCCCGAGGTGTGCAAGAATTATCTTAATTAATTTATGATCCAATAATACAGTTGATACAAAATAAGTATTCCCCCATTTTTACACTCACATGTCTATAACACCTCACCCCTCATCTAAGTCTTACATTTCTCACATCCCAAAGTCCCCAAATAATAACTACGACTATGTGCCAATTTTATACAAGGATTGACTGATTTATATGTGTCAAATACATTTAATTATAATTGTCCATAATTTTTCAGTCTCCTAATCTCTACCTAAGAAGCATAGATATCCATTATATAGTAAATGATCACAAATTTACTTTATAGCCACATCCTTAGGAAAATAATTTATTTATATAGTATCCGGGGAATTTATAGTATATATCCTTCCACATATGTGACACATAAGGGAATCTACCGTTGGTGTCAAATTTGTGCTCTATCGGCAAGTCCGAAGGAATCCAAACATCCAAATCGGACATTTCGAAGGAATCCTGACATCCTAAGCGGACACCCTAAAACACACATAAGATGGGGGCGGTCCCTACGCAGTACACCTTTATACGACCCATACCCAACAGTAATACAGGAAGGGTCAGTGCCACACCTAATCCTCGAGGGTGGCGCCTCTACGTAGTACCTATATGCCTACACAACTTCAAGCCCACCTGTGCGGACGTGTGGTCATTAGCCCGAACGTGCGAACCCCCGAGCCGATAGATAAGTCCACTAGTATGTCCACAAACAAATATAATATAATACATATTATTTTTCCATATAATATGTAATGGTAATTACTCTATAATTACCATAAAAAGTCATCCAAAGTACACAAAAATCCACAACAATACATATTATTACTTCATATAATATGTATAAGTAATTATGCCATAATTACCATAGTAGTCCAACCCAAGTCCACAAGATTTCCCTTTTTATTGAAAATTTATCACCAATTAAAGTATTACTTTTCCCATATAGAATTACTTATTATTTAGTGTAGGTAGTTACTCTATAACTACCTAAATATCCCACCTAATATCCACAGCTATCCAAATAATATTTAATCATCAGATAATTATTAACTCCCATTCCTTTCTATAATTATTTAACCCCTTAATTAAATAAACTTTATCCAATTTGATGTGAACACATTTATATTTGTAATAAATTCATTATTGGACCAAACATGGTTTTACCCACTCTCTTGAACTCCTAAAAATTTCCACAACTGAATCGATTCTATTTGGGCCGAATCGATTCGCTGCAGGAGCATAAACAATTTACCCAAGGCCGAATCGATGCTTCGGCGCAGGAACCCAGATCTACTACTTTGTTTCTATATGGGTTTTACACTTATCATTCCCAACTCACCATCAACAGTTTCTGCAACATCATACTTATGTCATTAAGTCCCTACAACTTATCTAGTCCATTTAGGATTGTTAATTACATGATTAAGGTCCCAATCTTATGACCATTCACCTAGAATTTATGAACATTCATTTATCCATTTCAATCCAAATTTCATTCCATATCTCCAACCCTCTTTCATTCATAATATGGGTCATTTACATGATGTTTATATCAAAACCTTCTATCATAAACGAACGTTAACATCCTCTACATATCACGGTATAAATGCCCCAATTAATTATCAAGAAACCTAAGGATTGTAACCCCAAATTTGAAGAATACGATACTGAATTTCTGGGAATAATTCTACCATAAAAAATAATCAATCCTCTACATGCATTAATTATCATCAATGAAACATATTAAAACCTAATTTCCAGAAATAAGAGAGAGATTTACATGCATAAGAAGAAAATTGGAAACATAAATTAAGAAAAAAAATTCTTGCCTTAAAGATTTGTGGAAGAAGGTCCCTTGAAGCCCTTTTGATTTCTCTCCTTGATTCTCCCTTGCTTTTGCCCTTTTCCCTCTTCGTTGGATCTTTCCCTTCTTTCTCCCGTTACTGTCAATTTAGATTTTCTATAATGATGGTGGGGGAATAGTTTACCCCCACTTAAACACTTAATTAGTGCTAATCCCGAGTTGGGACTAAAAACCCACTTTTGGACCTCCAAATGGACCCCAACTCATAATCTGATTATCTTTAGCCCCAAAGCTTCCCAACTTATATTCCTATCACCCGGACCCAATTCTAGAGATTTAAAAGACTAAACCAAGTCTCCAACACTCCCCAAAACGCATCCTAAATATTTTTATTTCACTTGGACATTTTACTATGCTAAAACGGCTCACACCCGAAATTTAATTATAAATTAATTATTTTTCACTCGCAAACCCATTACGTCCAGTTGAGTTTTATTTTTATAATTGTCAAAAATGCTTAATTAAAAATTTTACTCGCTTAAATTTTAAATCTTCCAATTTAATTTATTCTAAAAAATAAATCTAAAATCATCAAACCCTTTTATATCATACTATTTTATTTCTAAATATTCTGGGGTATTACATTCTCCACCCCTTGTAACAGAATTCCGTCCTCGGAATTCGCTAAAGCCCAACCTTTTTTTTAATCCGTGTTACTAACCCAAGTTTTACACCCAATTATTTCATACTCATATCCCATGAGGTAAAAGAAAAGGCTCACCCATGCCTATGATAACATCACCGGGGTGGTCACATATTCCGCATTATATGTACACACACATAACATTAACAAAGTTGAATGGCACATATACATATAATTTTTACCATTCACACCAAGTATAACCATACACCAAATATACCACCATATATGTACATGCAAGAGAAATAAAAATCTCAGTATCCGACTTCCCTCAACTCCTGACTTTTGCCAATTTCGTTAGTGGGGCGTCTTGCAAAAGAAATAAAATCAAGGAACCCTCACTATACACTACTGTACGGCTTAGTCAGTTATTGAGATCCATCGGCCCAAGACTAAAAGAAAAATAAATAATCATGAATGTGTGCAATAAAAATATAAATTTTGACTTTTACCCATTACCAATTAAAGTCTCAAATTGCCAAAGGGATACACTAAATCCAAATAAATATACCCATTTAATTACTCAAATTAATAATCCAAAATGTCCAAGGGTCTAACATATCTCAGATCCCGACCTATGCTACTTTCATGTGTGGGGTGCCTCACAAGCGAAATCCAAATAAGTACCCCCCGATGCACTACTATGTAGCCTTGTCGATCACTACGATCCGTCAGTCCATGACCCATGTTTATAATGTACTCATAAATTTGTATAGGGCTCTCTATGCACTATAGTCATGCATTTAACCATATTTAAATTCAAGGTGTCCCGATTCCTTTAGTATTTTCTGACGTGAAAATAAATATTAATGCTTGATAAATTATCAATATGACAGTACCAAGAACAATAACCAAAAAATATCCTAATATCCAATATCTCAACTCCCGACATTTGCTACTTTCATGCGTGGGATGTCTCGCAAATGAAATCCAAACAAGGAACCCTCCTAATACACTACTACGTAGTTTTGTCGGCCATTGAGATTGGTTGGTCCAGGACCTAGGTCTATTAATATTTTTAAATCAATATATGTGGCTTCACGACCTACTTATTCCCATAGAGGCTATCACTGCTCATTTCCAATGACATCATCATTATAAGAACATTGTTATGATTGTACATTGCAACGTGTAATTGGGACTACCACTAGTCCTAATATTCCCAAAGGAACCAAATACTTCTAAAATATGAATTCCTCTCGCTTTGCGTACTCTTAATACAGATAGGAGGGTTTCATCGCTGGATAATTATCTTACTACGACATATCTTAACAATTTCGCCTAAAATAAGCATAATCCTCCCTATAGGAACTTCCATACATCTACTAACCAGCCTAAGATTGCCCTTTCTCACCCAACGTGAACCAACGTAAAACACTATCCTAAGTACAAAGTCCAACTTCTTCAATGTACTAACAACCCAAGTGAACACTAAGTTGCAATATCAAATAAAACGTATCTAACATATTCCAAAATAGGGAAAATCATACCCTTCAACATTGATGTTATCATTAGTCTCTATTTCCAAAATAATTTTTTCTCTAATCCGATGCCCATTTCGCCGTGGGTCCTAGTTTACATGAACTAACCTCTACTGATGCATTATTGCACATTACCACTTCCTCAAATCTCCTAAATGTCTTCCATTAAATTACTAGACACGTAATTTCTCGAACTCCTCGAAATTCTAGCAATTAACCCACACTAAGGTCTCTATGACCCTCTCTCCAAATTGACCTCTTCCCGAACAGGTAACATTGACTACCAAAGAAATTTATGATTCATAATCATAGGGATCTACATAAAAGAACGTAATGCAAAATGTAACGAGCTCAAACACAGATCCTAAGGACACTAGAATCATGCTCTGATACCAACTGTAACAACCCCCATTTTCTCACGTAAAGGCTGGCCATGCACGATACTCCAAAAATGGGGCTTTTCCATTAATTTATACCATTCTCAGCACAATGTAACATAATTATGATAATATAAAAGCCGATACTTTAAAACATTATGAATATAACTCTGACAATAATTAAAACCAAACCAACACTAACTAGAGAATAAATCCAACTGTAAGTAATATCACAAGCTGCAACATAATGTAAGTAACTAAATAAATGTTGGTCTTATGCCCTTACAATGCTTCTAAATAAAATAACTAAACTCTGGAAGAAAAGCACCTAGGCTAGAGTCAATAAGCCGAAAGGATGCTAAGCACTGAGAGATCACAAGGCTGGTACAACAGCAGTCCTGCTACCCCTGTCTAGAAATAACCTTGGGGAAAACATTTATAACTTGGGTCAGAGCCCGAGGTGTGCAAGAATTAACTTAATTAATTTATGATGAAATAATATAGTTGATACAAAATAAATATTCCCCCTTTTTGACACTCACATGTGTATAACACCTCACCCCTCATCTAAGTGTGACATGTCTCACATCCCAAAGTCCCCAAATAATAACTACAACTACTAGCTAATTTTATACAGTGATTAACTGATTTAAATGTGCCGACTACATTTAATTATAATTATCCATAATTTTCCAGTCTCCTAATCTCCACCTAAGAAGCATATATATCCACTATGCAATAAATGATCACAAATTAACTTTATGGCCACATCCTCAGGCAAATAATTTATTTATATAGTATCCGGGGAATTTATAGTATATGTCCTTCCACACATGTGACACATAAGGGCATCTACCATTGGTGTTAAATTTGTGCTCTATTGGGAAGTCCTAAGGAATCCTAACATCCAAATCGGACAGTCCGAAGGAATCCTGACATCCTAAGTGGACACCAAAAAACACATATAAGATGGGAGCGGTCTATACGCAGGAAACCTGTATACGATTCATACCCAACGGTAATACATGAAGGGTCAGCGCCCCACCTACCCCTCTAGGGTGGCGCCTCTACGTAGTACCTATATGCCAACACAATGTCAAGCCCACTTGTGCCGACATGTGGTCATTGGGCCAAACGCGCAAGCCCCGAGCCGATAGGTAAGTCCATTGGTATGTCCACACACAAATATAATATAATACATATTATTTTCCCATATAGTATGTAATGGTAATTACCATAAAAATTCATTCAAAGTCCACACAAATCCACAACAATACATATTATTACTCCAAATAATATGTATAAGTAATTATCCCATAATTACCACGGTAATCCAATCCAAGTCTACAACATTTCCCATCTTATTGATAAGTTACCACCAATTAAAGTATTACTTTTCCCATATATAATTACTTATTATTTATCTCATATAATAAGTGTAAGTAGTTACTCTATAATTACATAAATACCGCACCTCATATCCACATGTATCCAAATAATATTTAATTATCAGATAATTATTAACTCCCATTCCCTTTTATAATTATTTAACCCCTTAGTTAAATAAAATTTCTCCAATTTGATGTGAACACATTTATATTTTTAATAAATTCGTTATTGACCCAAACATGGTTCTACCCACTCGCTTGAAATCCTAGAAATGTCCATAACCAAATCCCAGGCCCAACTTGGTTTGCCCCCGGAACCAAATCAATTCGGTTTGGGCTGAATCGATTCGCTGTAGGAGCCAAATCGATTCGTCCAAGGCCGAATCGTTTCGCTTCAACTTAGGAACCCAGATTTGCTACTTTGTTTCTATACGGGTTTTACACTCCTCATTACCAACTCACCACCAATGGTTTCTACAACATCATACTTATGTAATTGAGTACCTACAACTTAGCTAGTCTATTTGGGATTGTTAATTACATGATTAAGGTTCCAATTTTGTGACCATTCACCCAGAATTTATGAACATTCATATATCCATTTCAATACAAATTTCATTCCATATCTCTAAGACTATTTCATTCCTAATATGGGTCATTTACATGATGTTTATACCAAAACCTCCTATCATAAACCAACACAAACATCCTCTACATATCACGGTATAAATTCCCCAATTAACTATCAATAAACCTAAGGATTCTAACCCCAAATTTCAAGATTGCGATACTAAATTTCTGGGAATAATCCTACCATAAAACAAATAATAAATCCTCAACATGCATTAATCATCATCAATAAAACATATTAAAACCTAATTCCCAGAAATAAGAGAGATATTTACATGCATCAAGAAGCAAATTGGAAACATAAATTAAGCAAGAAAATTCTTTCCTTAAAGATTTGTAGAAGAAGGTCCCTTGAAGCCCTTTTCATTTCTCTCCTTTCTCCTCTTCTTTCGAACTTTTCCCTATTTCTCCCGTTACTGTCAATTTAATTTTTCTATAATGATGCTGGGGGAGCGGTTTACCCCACTTAAACACTTAATTAGTGTAAATCCCGAGTTGGGCCCAAAACCCCACTTTTGGATCCCCAAATGGACCCGAACCCATAATATAATTAGCGCTGAAGCTTCCCAACTTATATTCCTATGACCCAATCTTAATTCTAGAGATTTAAAACACTAAACCGAGTCTCCAACGCATCCCAAATATTTTTATTTCACGTGGACATTTTACTATGCTAAAATGACACGCGTCAAAATTTAATTATAAATTAATTATTTGTCACTCGCAAACCCATTACGTCCAGTTGAGTGTTATTTTTATAAAATCATAAATGCTTAATTAAAATTTTACTCGCTTAAATTTTAAATCTTTACAACTTAATTTATTCTCAAAAATAAATCTGAAATCATGAAACCCTTTTATATCGTACTATTCTATTTCTAAATATTACGGGGTATTACAAAAGTGCAAAATGAATGTTGTCATCTGCACACAGTACCCAATAGTAGATATGTTATTATTAGGCAGCTAATATAATATCCAATAGTTGTTTGTTATCTTTTTCCTTTTTGGTCAAGCTATTTTTAAGCAATCTTCCTATTAACTAGAAACATTCATCTATTATATTCTATCCATGAATATAATGGAATGAGTAGTCTCAATGATGATTGATTACTGTTGTAAGTATGGTTAGAATGATAATACTACTTATCTTTTGTGAGAATAATTAATAGAATTTCCTTTTTAATGTGCATGTGTGGATTAAATTAGAGCATCAATAAAGATTAAAGCAACCTAGTCCAATTTTGAACCAAATTTGTAATTTTGTTTATGTATTACAAGACATTATTCAAATGTGAGGGAAAATTGCATCTGAACTACACATTGTTTAGATTCGTATTTAAAACAAGATTGTTTCAGCAGACTCCCTACAAATAAATTCTTTTAAGCCCGATGGTTTAATAACCTTCAAATTATTAGATATCATAATGTTAACCACTTTCACTTCTTTAGGTTTATAGACTTTCTTAACCGGATATTTACCACTATTCTTAGATTTTGATTATGACCCTCCATAAGATTAGGCCTATTGTTGAGCATGTCAATTCCATCCAATTGGTTTTGACGAACCACACTACAATTTGCCACCCAATGGACAATTATTCTACAATTCCCATGCCTAAATAGTTACATGACTATAGCAACCGATTGCTTGCTAAAAAAATCTGATAAAAGTGTCACAGTTAATGAAGAAAAAAACTCTACTATGAAATCAAAGGCATGTGATGTAAGTGTATAGTTACAACCACTGTTGGACCACTTGTAGAACATCATCCATTATTTTTTTTAGGGGATCACTCATCCCCTTGAGTCAAACGTTTGGGATTACTCATCCTATAGTGCAATCCCCATGCCTACCTTTTGTGTTAACTCAAAGATTTGTATTATGTTGGTATTTTCTTTAAATGATAGTAACATTGTTTAGATTCATATTTAAAACAAAAGAAACGTGTCTTTGAAAGCTAGTTGTTGAGGTCCTTCAGGCGAACTAAGTTTTGCATATCAATTTCAAGAAATAGACGTATTATACATAGTTAAATTTTTGAAGAACATATCATGATTTTATAGAATGTTCTATTTCATACGTGTCAAAACATACGCTAAACATTGATAAAGACAAATAATTTTGTCCTATTCATTGATGAACCTCAAGATCCATAAAGAAATCTTGAATATTGAAGTGTATGAACTGCAATAAGTGTAAACTTATTTCCATACAATTTTTGTAAACTTGTTTCCATACAATTTTTGTATACTTGTTTCAAATTATATATTTGCAATAAGTGTCTTACTACACATAGATAAGAAAAACTCAGTCTAAATTCTCGAGCCATTTGTGTTTGTCAATTTCATGTTGGTAATTTAGATATCTTACCCCGTTTTAGTTAGGTAAACTATTTTTTTCCTCCATAATTTTGTAAATAATCCTTGTGTCCATGTTAGTAAACTAGGAATCATGTTTATTATGCAAGGAAGAGATCAAACGTTGAATGGGTATTAGAGAATGAATAATACATGGATTTTCACCACCAAATAAAATTATATGAAAACAATGCTGGCAGTTGAGATAACTCAGCATATGGTGAACATTAATAGTAGAAGGAAGATGAAATAAGGAAATGCTTATTTGGTTGAGCTTGCATGAACCATCATCCGTTGAAGGTACAATATTTGATCCACGTCCTATTTTAAAAATAAACATCAACATTTTAAAACAAAGATGCATGTGTTGATATGGTCAATTTGAAATATGATATTAAAGTTTGAAATCCCAAAATTTGAGGGTCTATTGTGAATAGAAGATAAAAAGATTTCTTCTTTATCACCATTCTCCAATGGGTGGTGATATTTCCACCCCTAAATAATCTCCTTAACACCACAAAACAAAAAACCACTTTTCCTACCATCAAACACCAGAAATTTAACACTTAAAAATCTTACTAAAAAATCTAAAATGCCCTTAAACACAATAACACTAATTTTAATCTCTAACTATTCAATACCCAAAATATTTTAAACCCAAACCGTGAAACCCAATATCACGGCCGAAACCCTGAAAAAATTAACCTTCTTTTTCTCAATCCGATCTTGTTTCTATCATCTACATTGTATTTGGGATAGTTTGTGTGGTTGTTTGCTGCATTTTTTTTATAGCTCTACACCAACAAGAATGACCATGGATGATCCAAAAACCCAAGATACAAAAGATGCTCAAAGTTTAGATTTCACTCCTACATTGGACTCATTTGAGGTACTAAATACTTACATACATTGTATTCAATCATTACACACTAAAAAATCTAAGAAAAGAAGTACTAAAAAAAGTTTGGAAAAAAGCTGATATGCCTTTCCACGGTTTCCCGTAACCGGAGAAGATGGAAATTCACGACCATGATTGTTCGTTATATCCAAGTTTACGATTTATCATAACCATGAATTCTGGGATACACGGTTAACCTTGGTCGTTATTACAAGCATTTCACAACTAATCTTGGTTAGGATCGCCTTATTCACGATTTACCTTTGGGTTGACTTAATATTAAACTCAATTTATTATTATCTAAAGTTGCAGCTAGTTGACTCAATAATAAACTCAATTGATTGGGGGGATATTGATAACCTTGTCATACCAAGTGCTAGTGCAACTTCGAATGATGGATCATCATCGGGTACACCATGGGGGAGTGAATTCCAAGTCGTACGTATGAGCAATCTACTGTTGAATAATCTTTTGTACAAGTGCATAACACAACCAGTCCTTACTTGGGGGATGAATTTCCAGACTTGACTATACCCATGGTAATTTTCCCTGAAAGTCCTAAGATATCCAGTGAATATTCCATAATGTGTTATTAAATTTGAATATTTTCTTCAATTTAGGATGACTCAGGATCTTCTCATAAGTCCATTTGTCAGGATCATACCTTTGAATTTTCTACCGAAGAGGTTGGTTTTTTTCTTAATCATTTTTAAGTTGTAGTGTTTAGTCATATACACACTGTGGGTAATTATTTATTTTCAATCTTCACAGGTATTCCATAATAGAAGTAAAATGGTAGAATGGTGCCAGATGATTGGTTTAAAAATGAAAGCTATTGTGATTATACTCAAATTCGAGAAGGAGAAATCGGGAAGAAAGCCACACATAATTCTTGGATATGAAAGAAGCTCATTACATAGACAGGAAAAGGAGGAGGAAACAGAAAAGAAGATAAATCATAATATTGGAACCCGTAAGTGTGATTGTCCATTTATACTTAAGGGTATCCCGATGGAAGATGGTAAGTGGGGTGTAAAAGTTTTATGCGGTCTACATAATCACGAGGTCTCTGATTAGATTGAAAAAGTATTTTCTTAGCTCTAAGGGAAGATTTGCCATGGTTTGGAAAGGGATTGATGCACTAATTGAATTTCAATAGACTCAAATTAGATTGGAATTCTAAAAGTCATTGCAATCAACAAATCACACACACAATAAACCATTGCTATGAAAGATACATGAACGAGCCTCCCACATTGATCTTGATTTGATTATAGGGGAGATAGATTGTATGAGGACGGTTCTATCTGGATTTATGGGTATTACTCAATTAATGGATATTGCATGCAGGAACAAAATTCGTACAATCTATAGCCTTTCGTGCACTTGTGAATCGGTTGGATAGGAGAAAACGGGATTTCAACATGGGTGTTATACGGTTATTGGGAGAATCTTACTATAGTCCTTGATGTCCCAATGTATCGTGATCTTGATTACACACCGAAAATGATTTTGCTAAAGAAGAGGTGGAATTAAGCGGGGGATGTTGAGCGAAAAATTATGCGAGCAAAACTAATAAAGATTTCTTAACCATCTTGTAAACTGTTAATGGATCCCACATCAGTTAAGGCCAAGGGGAGACCTAAGTTCTCGAAGAAAAATACATCTAACAAGAAAATCCCATGTGCGTGGGAAAAGGATCCTCCAAATATGAGTGAACTTCGTAGCAAAAAGTTTGATACGAGTCCACCTTATATAACTAAGAAACTAGAGTTCTGGTCTACCTATAAGAAGCTATATATGAAGAACGTACCGGACCTCTTCCAATCTTGTGTGGATGACATATATGAAGTTGGGTCGAATGGTATTTGCGTCTTCTCCGCCTTGGCTCGGGGGATGGGTATTTGAGAATCTCTTAGTCACTCTCATGCTATACGTAGACAAATGTTAATTGTGCTACGCCGGGACAAGGAATTATATCCTTCTATCTTGAAATCATATACCATTTATGAGTATGAAGTATATTTAACACCATAGCATGTAAGTAATTAGAGAATTCTATGCCTCACCCACGGTACCCTCACCCTCACCCTCACCCTCACCAAACTCACCAACCACCTCATCACCAATCACATCTTTACTTGAAATCTATCTTGTTTTCTTTTCATTTTCTACCCTCTCTCCCCATTTATGATTTGTAATACTTGTTAAAATAGATAGAGAATTAATAAATTTGGGAGAAATGAATAGATTTGAAAAACAAAACCCACGACCCTACATAACCACAAAAAGGGTAATTCCACGATCTACTTATTCAGAATTTGTTCCAAACTAAATAGTGTACTGTAGCCGTGAAATTATACTATATGGCCTAAGCAAACTGCAAGAGTTCATTTTCTATGGTGACGGGTGACTGTACAAATACCACAGTTTATATTTTTTTTTTGCATTTAAGTTTCATTTTCAAGAAATTAGGGTTTTAGGGTTTAGGTTACGTTTTTTACATTTAGATTACGTTTTCTTAACGGAAATTAGGGTTTTATTTGGATTCAAATGGCTTTGAAAGCAGGTATGGACATAAATGCACAATCAGAGAGTTTTGGATTACATACCAGGTTATGTTTGGAAGGATGTAATAAGGATTTAGTTTTAGTTTGTAGAGATGAAAAAGGTAGTAGAGATAAAAGAGTAGAGAGAGAGAGAGACAAGGGGGAAAATGAGGAGCTTTTAATTTCGGTTTATATAATGGACGTTCAAATTGTGGTGTTGTGGTTTGTGGTGTTAGTGAGAAATAAGGTGTAATTTTGTGGTGTTTTAGAGTAAAGGTATATAACAGATTAACTTGGCCATCAAACAAGGCATAAAATGGCTTAACCTGGTCGTGAAATATGGTATGTCTGGGTTTATTATGGCCGTAAAATAGGGTATATCATGGATAAACCTGGTCGTGAAAATGCACGTCACGATTTAGGTTGGCCGCAATATTCTAACCACAGTTTTTGTTGATTGGGGTTTTCATCCGATAATGCTTATATATCGAGGTATTTTTATTTAAGTACTACATTTTACAAAATTCTAATAGATTGTGTCAGTTACAAAATTCTAATAGATTGTGTCAATGACAAAATTCTGATAGATTGTGTACATTTTTACAAAATTCTAATAGACCGTGTACATTTTTGATTCCATGACATTTAAAGTATTGATTTTGTTTCCATGGCATCTGATACTCCATGGCATGTTTAGTTTGTTTCCATGACATTTAAAGCTTCAATTACATACGATAATCCATGACATGTCTATTTTGTTTCCATGACATATACCTTTACATAAAATAATACGTTTAGATTACAATCTCATTTGAAATGTCACTAAATTTACACACGTTAATTACACACACACACACACACAAACACACACACACATGAATGAAAGCTAAGCACCAATAATGACATCCGATACTCCATGACATGATTATTTTGTTTCCATGACATTTAATGCTTCCATGACATCCGACAACCACATTGTACCAACAATCACAATTATTAGCAACCATATCCTTTACCACACTGTTATGTAATAAAAAATTAAAAAAGTCACCTTTTTAACAAAGTAATAAAGTGGGGATCTCTTTTCTCCGTGAAGTTATAAAGGCACATCTTGTGTTAGAGTCTGGTTCGTCCTTCTCCTTCCATGGTAGGTGATTTGGTTTGCTGGGTATACTCATTCATATTTATAGTTACATCTGATCCCATTTCTTTAAATTTATTTTTTCTTAACCTTTCCTATCAATTATTAGCAATCTGGGATTTCCCTTTATAATAATATCGTGTCAATTATTAATAAATTTATTTATTAGTTTTGCTTTTCCTCAGAATGATCTTGCTCATGTAGTGGCATTTCAAACTCGATATTCTATAATTATTTATACATAATATCGGGTCTGAAATGCATCTAAGTGAGCAAGATCATCCTGAGGAAAACCAAAATTAATAAATAAATTTATTTATATTTGACAGATTAATATTATAAATGGAATTTTAGATAACTAATAATTGACACGCTACTGTTAAAAAAATTAAATTTAAATAAATGGGATTACAAATGAACGTTTGGATATTGAATGAGCATACCTAGCACACATCGTTACCTGGCACCTAATCAACGATGCAGTCACAAATGCAGTCACATGTAGTCCACCGACACTCTTAATTTAATGGATCTGCAATAAAATATGGGAATAAGAATTTAAAATGAGAATAATTGTCTGAACTTAAAAAATTAAACTGGGAAGGAGTAAACGACCACCCTAAGCCGTGAGTTGTTGAAAGTTATGGCCAATCCAAACCGTGAGTTATTAAATACTCACGGATAACTTAGGCCGCAGTTATGGAAACTTTGAGGGTCTACTTTAACTATGAATATGAGTGCTAAGGTTGAACTTGGTCGTGGAAACCCACCACCCATGGTTATGAGAGAACCTGAGGAATCCAGCTTCAATAGACATGTATAAAAACTAGGGTTTGGTTTTGTACATTAACTTAGGGTTCATTTTCGACGAAAACTAGGGTTTTATTATGGAGTGGACATGTATAAATATAATTATAAATACAAGTTTATAAATTAAAAAGTATATAGATTTGAAATACATACCTGCTTATTTTGTGGGTTATGAAGTTATGAAGTTAGGGTTTGTTTTTGGATCTAGGATTTAGAGTGTTAGTAGTAGAGAGAGAGGGATGAAAAAATGAAGTACTTTTTAATTTTATGTTTATTTATTGAAGTTTGAAATTGTGGTGTTGAGTTTTTTGGTGTTAGTGAAATGTATAATTGGCTTTGGTAGTTTTTTTTGAAGAAAGTGATATTATGGAGATTATTTAGGGGTGAAAATATCACCACCTTTCTCCAATACCTCTTAATTTTTATAAACACATATGTGGTGTTATAACCCATAAAGGAATGATGTCAGTGATAGATAACAGAGTTATAGTGTGCCCAGAGTTGTAGACACTCCATTGACTACATGTCCTTATGTATTGTGGAAAGAATTGAGAATAGTGACATGAGCCTTACCTCATGTGTAAACCTTTTTCAGGATTATAATAGTTTTTTCAAGCTATGACTTGTAGATTAACTTGTAAGATAATTTTATATCAAGGGCTCCACTATTGCTGTTGTTTTCTATTGCTGCTGGTGTGCAGGGTAATGGGTTGGTCGGTTCCAGTTTATTATAGTTATTTTTTGTCTTTTTTTCTTTTTCTCAAATTATTATTTATTAAACACAAGTGGAAGTTCAAGTTTATTGATCCTCACATATTATTAATTAAAGGATTTTCATGTTGCTTGAAACAATATGATGAGAGGGTAAAATACATAATCAAAAAATAAAAAAGAAATATAAAACATAAGCAAAACAAGGGTTTGGTCTTCCAAACAACAATCGGGGAATGAGGGTTGCACTATTTAACATTGTAGGAACATGACATTCCCATGGACATATCTCTGGCCATATCTTTGAGCACATCTTGCAGAATCGCACATAATGCCAATACAATTTTTGAGTGCGAGGTTTCAATTTGTGTGTCCTAAAATAGTTAATACTGGATACAACACATCATCTCCGTGTACTGCGATGGTCGGAACTGAAAATTTTGATGTATGCACAGAAAGTGTGCACCAAAAATTTACCGAATGTGATTCAATAGTATTGTACTATAGTGTGGGTTCCATTAGAGTACAAACCCTTAAAACGTATTTTCGATAATTTTGAGATGAGTGTATCATTGGT
Organism: Sambucus nigra; assembly: GCA_949130495.1. NCBI lineage: Eukaryota > Viridiplantae > Streptophyta > Magnoliopsida > Dipsacales > Adoxaceae > Sambucus > Sambucus nigra. The sequence goes on from OX422222.1 coordinate 72,396,878, forward strand.
CTTATTTAAATGATTATGAAGATGAGTCAAACTAGAGGTCAACGAACCTCGAGTAACCATATCTTCCGCCAGCTTCACCTTGTCCCTCAAAGCTTCCAAAGCTGAGTTAAGCACTCAATTATTCATCTTAAGAGTCTCTATATTATTGAGTAACATCTTTTAGCTTCTTGAAAAAAGTTGACTTTACTCCCCCATGTTGATTAACTTGCTATACTCCAGATCTTGTAAATGTTATTATTTTTTGTTTCTTGAGCACCCCACAGACTCCCTATTTGAGACCATTACTTTAATGAATTTTACTATTGGAAATACTGTTTTTTTATTGCATGTTGCTTAGTGCATACCTTTTCAATAGCATTAGCTTGTTGCACATGGTTAGTGCTTATCTAGTCAATTCCATTAGTTTGCAGCACTTGGTTTAGTGGAGATAGTTGGTGGTGTATTTGCCTATATAAAGGCTTATTGTTAATGATATTAAGTGTGTCTTATGATTTAATTCATCTTCTATCTTCCCATTGCTCTAATCTTCTTCTTTTACTTTCCTATCTAACAGTGGTATCAGAGCCACTAAGAGAGCAGAGTGAGAGTAAATAACAATAGTTTTGATTCTCTTCATTTTGCACTATAGTAGCTATATAAAATGGCTTCTAAAAATTTTATTCAACCTTTTATTCCACGTTTTGGTGGTCATTATGATCACTGGAGTATGCTGATGGAGAACTTCTTGAGATCAAAGGAATTCTGGTAAATTATTGAAACTAGAATAGTAGAACCAGCAGCTGGTGTCGTGTTAACAGGTCCGCAAAAAGCCGAACTATATGGGCAGAGGCTGAAGGATTATAAAGCCAAGAAATACCTATTCCAGGCCATTGATCAATCAATCTTGGAAACCATTCTTTGCATAGAAACTTCCAAGAAAATTTGGGATTACATGAAGAAGAAATATAAGGCAACAACAAGGGAAAAGCGAGCACAACTTCAAGCACTTCGTGTTGAACTTGAGACTTCACGTATAAAGGATGGAGAGTCAATTTTAGAGAACTTCTCGAGGACGATGGAAATTTTAAACAAGATGCGGATTCACGGAGGAAAGTTGGAGGATGTCACATTCATTGAGAAGATTTTGCGTTCGATGACGACGAAATTCAATTACATCGTTCGTTCGATAGAAGAATCCAAAGATATTGATGCTCTTTATATTGATGAGTTGCAGAGTTCTTTGTTGGTTCATGAACAGAAAATAAATCGACAATATAAAGAGGAGCAATAATTGCAAGTCTCATCTAATAATTATTTTTCAACGTCAAACAGAGGAGGTCGAGGAAAAGGAAGAGGAAGAGGAAACAATCATCGCAAAATTCCACACCAAAAATCAGAAGATAATCAATTTTCTCATTTTCATGGAAGAGAAATAAGTTATGACGATCATCATTGAAGTTATTATAAGCCAAAGTCAGCAGACAAATCAAAAGTTGAATGCTTTTGGTGTCACAGGTATGGACATTGTAAGTCCGAATGTCGAACTAATTTGAATAAAGATCGTGGAGAAAAATCTAACTTTGTAGAGAAGGAAGAAGAAGTGACTCTTTTGTTGGCCTGTCACGCAAAGGAAGAAATTCATAAAAACTTGTGGTATTTAGATACTGGATGCAACAATCATATGTATGGTGATAAGTCTTTGTTTTTTGACTTAGATGAATCTTTTCGGAATATAGTAAAGTTTGGCGACAACTCTACGGTCTCTGTTATGGGAAAACGAAATGTCAAAATTCAGACCAAAGAAAATTTTGATCAAGTTATTTCTAATGTTTTCTTTATTCCGGATCTAAAAACAAACTTGCTTACTATTTGTCAGCTTCAAGAGAAGGGATATGAGATCATTATTAGAGAAGGAGTTTGTCAAATTCAAGATCTGAAATGAGGATTAATCGCTCAAGTCAATATGACAACCAATTGTATATTTCCTCTATATCTAAATAATAATAATCATGCTTGTTTTTTTATAAAGTTTAAATATACAACATGGCTATGGAACCTTTGCTATGGGCATCTTAATTTTGATGGATTAAAGATGCTCTAACAAAAAAATATGGTTATTGGTCTTCCTAAAATATCAAGTCCTTCTCAAGTTTGTGAAGAGTGTGTCATTGGTAAACAACACCGTGAGCAATTTCCAAATGGAGAAACATGGAGAGAAAAAAAAGTGTTAGATCTGGCCCATTCCGATATTTGTGGGCTAATAAATCCAACATCTAATAGAGGTAAACGATTTTTTTTTTTACTTTTATTGATGATTATAGTCGAAAAACATGGGTGTACTTTTTACAGGAGAAACTTGAAGCTTTTATAGCTTTCAAAAATTATAAATTGCTAGTTGAGAAAGAAACTACGAGCCAAATACAAGTGCTATGCACCGATCGTGGAGGAGAATATAATTCACATGAATTTGTAAATTTCTGTGAGACACATGGCATCAAAAGAAAACTGACAGCAGCTTATACACCACAACAAAATGGTGTGAGTGAAAGGAAGAATCGTACTATTCTAAACATGGTGCGAAGTCTCTCAATAAGTAGAGGCATTCCGAAAGTTTTTTGGCCTGAAATAGTTAATTAAAGCATTCATGTTTTGAGTAGAGGTCCCACTTTTGTTGTTCAACATATGACGCCGGAGGAAGCGTGGAGCGGCCACACACATGCAATTGATTACTTCATAATTTTTGGGTGTATTGCATATGCCCATGTTCTAGATGCAAAGAGAAGAAAGTTGGATGACAAAGGAGAAAAAAACATTTTTCTTGGTGTTAGTGATCAGTCAAAAGTTTACAAATTGTACAATCCTATCACCAAGAAAATTGTTATCAACCGTGATGTTGTATTTGATGAAGATAGAACCTCATCATGGAGCAAAAATGTTGTTGGACAACCAATTCCAGTAGATTTAAATGGTGAAAATGATGATAGAAGGCATCATCCTGAGGAGGACGGGCAACGAGTAGTTCCAGCAGTTATTCAGAATGATCCAACAGATCGTCAAAGTCTTCATGTAGCTGAAGCAAATGATGAACAACGACCTCAATGAGCAAAACAAAGACCAGCATGGATGTCAGATTATGAAGTAACTGGGATTGAACGGTCTAAGGATCCACTTACACATTTTGCTCTATTTTGAGTTTGTGATCCTATATATTTCGATGTTGCTGTCAAAGAATCAAACTGACAGAAGGCTATGGATGATGAAATTGCATATATTAAAGAAAAACAACACTTGGGAGTTTACTAATCATCCAAAAGGGCAAAATACAATTGGTGTTAAATGGGTGTACAAGACAAAATTGAAGGAGAATGGCGAAGTTGATAAATACAAGGCACGCTTGGTAGCTAAAGGCTATAAGCAAGAGTTCGACATTGATTACAAAGAAGTGTTTGATCCTATTGCAAGGCATCATACAATTAGGTTAATGGTCGCACTAGGAGCACAAAACTCACGTCTCATCTTCCAATTGGATGTGAAATCGACATTCTTATATGGAGACTTTCAAGAATATGTATTTATTGATCAACCTCCTGGTTATGTGAAGTTTGGAATTGAGCATGAGGTGTATAAATTAAAAAAGGCTCTGTATGGACTAAAACAAGCCCCACGGGCTTGGTATAGCTGCATAGATGCTTATTTTTCGAGGGAAGGATTTTACAAATGTCCATATGAGCATACAATTTTTATTAAAATTGAAGATGGAGGAAAAATACTCATCGTATGCTTATATGTCAATAATTTAATCTACACTGGCAATGAAGGTTCTATGTTTGTAGAATTCAAGGAGTCCATGATGGTTGAATTTGATATGTCTGATCTTGGAAAAATGCATTACATTCTTGGTATAGAAGTAGTTCAGTCTGCTACATGAATTTTTATTTCTCAAAAGAAATATGTGCGAGAAATTTTAGACAAATTTCAGATGAAGAATTTCAATCTTGTGTGCACACCAACTGAGTTTGGTTTGAAGCTTGTTAAAGATTCTGAAGGAAGGAAGATTGACAGTACTCTCTTCAAGCAAATCATGGGAAGCTTAATGTATTTGACTGCAACAAGACCTGACATAATGCACGCAGTAAGTCTTATTAGCAGGTATATGTAAATCCCGAGGGAGATACATCTTCTAGATTCTAAGAGCATATTTAGGTACTTGCAAGGTACCTATGATTATGGGTTCTTCTATAATAATGGAGAAAATTCAGATTTGATTGGATTTACTGATAGTAATTATGCCTGAGATTTAGATGATCGAAAAATCACATCGGGATATGTCTTTATGCTTGGGTCAGGAGCTATTTCATGGTCATCAAAGAAGCAACCAATTGTTACTTTATCAACTACTGAAGGTGAGTTTGTAGCTGCAACTTTGTGTGCCTGTCAAGCTATTTAGTTGAAGAAAATGCTCAAAGAACTGAACATCAAACAAAAATGACCTGCTATAATTTACTGTGATAATAGCTCTGCAATCAAACTCTCCAAAAATCATGTTCTTCATGGTAGAAGCAAGCATATAAATGTGAAGTATCACTACTTAAGGGACCTCACGAAGGAAGGAGTTATTGATCTTATTTACTGCAAAAGTGAAGAACAAGTTGCTGATATACTACCCAAGTTGCTGAGAGATTTTGACAAAAAAGGGCTATATAATTTTTTAATCGATATAATAATTTAACAAATTCGAAATAGACATATATTTATAAAGGCCCATTTTAGCTGTAAGTCTCAAAATCCATAATAACTAGGGCTTAACCCCGTGCGATGCACGGGCAGTCTGTAGATCTTGTTATAAAATGTAGTGTAGACAACTTACAAATATATAGGAAACATATGTATAATATTAAAAATGTGTGTTTATATATAATTGATCACGCATTTACTTGTGACAAACTTAGGAAAATATAAGAAATATACTTGTAGCTCATATAAAAATATTAGATACCGAATTAATACTTGCATGTTAACTTGAAACGTTGAAAGTAGGGCTTTAAAAAAAGCCGTTGAAATTAAGAGAGCAGGAGGAACCCACATCATATATTAACATCTCATTTTTTACTATATAGCATAAAATTGCATAAAAAGAAGTTAAATCATGAATTACTCTCTTGAACATAAACTTCATGGGCCTAAAACACGTCTATGGTTAAAAATGGAACTTCATAATCAAAAGCTAGAAAATGATATAAAAAGTATTGTACGGTTAACAATTGAAAATGATTAATTGATACATATAAATTATTAGAAAACCCGTCCTGCTATAAAATTTACAAACTATTAAGTAAAAAATTATTTTCAAGAGTCGAATCATATATAAATAAGGGCAAAACTGAAAAAGAAAACATTGTTACTATTTTTATTTCAATTTGCATAATTTTTTTTTAAAATTTTCCCTTCAAAATTTAATTATGTACTTTTACATAAATAACTTACTCTCTATAACCCGAGTAGTGATTTCCTTTTCACCATTAAGTAGAAAAAGGAAAAATCTAATATTACATTTATATAAAGAGTGTAAGAAACCCAATGGTCCCAAAATATGCTCCATGCTTGAAATTAAGTAAACCCACTAACAAAAAATAAAGATAAAAAAAGGAAATTACAAAACCTTGTAAATAAGACAAACCCAAATGTTACCTTTTAGGATGGATATATTGACCAACGAAATTATAAAAAAATTGATTTACATTTTAACTATTTAAAAAAATAGGAAATTGGAGTAGATTTCTATAAAAATGGATTGTACGTACATTCATACATACTTGTATCGAAGTTTATTGAGAGAGAGATCGGACATTTTATTTATTTTAAAGAAAAAATCAAATTAGATATCCATATCACATGATTATATATTTGCCAAAAATATAAAATAAGTGTTGAAATTCATACAATCCGATTATATATATACATACATACTTGTAAACTAACTTCCTCTATAATATACAAAATCAGTGTAACCAAACATTAATTGTCCCTTATATTTTTAGTTATGATTAATTTATAAATGATACAGAATAAAATTTACCAATACACAGAGCTAATGACAATTGCAAGTGTTTACAGGAGCTGAATAGAAATGGAGAAAAAATTCACGGTATATGTGAGCAAAGAGAGATAATTCCCTATATTCCACAATGGACTGTGCAGGAGTGTGTGTGTGTGTAAGTGAATTCAAACAATAATAATAGAATAAGCATTACCAATCTTGGGAATTACATCTGGATCTGTACACAAATAACACAAACTAACAGTTCACATCTCATCAAGGTACAGGGCAGCAAATAATGTACTTCATATAATTAAATTGTTGCACAAACAACTTCAAAGCTTCTTTTGGTGTCTTTGCCACTTTCGTTAAACCAAAATATTTCTTTACTCCAACTTGACCCTTTTTTCTTTAAGCTGCTGTTTCTTGGGATTGGCGGGAAAGTATTTTATGCCCCCCATATCCCTAACATTATTGATGATCTCTAAGGCTTTGACCATGTCTTCCCTCGTGTGAGCAGCAGAAATACAAATATGTGCTCTGGCCAAAAGTAAAGGGGTAGCTAGACAAGCAACCGTTACAACAACCACATTCTATTGAATATATACGTGAAAGAGTATATTTAATAGAGGGTGGGTTCACCCATGAGATGGATAAGGGGGATTTATATAAAACAAAAAACCCAGATGAGGCCCATGTTTATTTCGTAAAATCTGAAAGAAACACCATTTTTAATATTACATATTAGATATATTTATTTTGTTCAATGAATATCTTATTTTACTTTGAGAATACCTACAAGATGTTTATTCATCGTATTCAACCATATATTTTAGACCTGGATTATGAATTGTGGCAGATCCATATGCAACAAAGCTTCGTGTTTGAAAATTTACTAGTAGCACAAAATGCAGAATATATGAACAGGTGACAGTAGAGGGATTGAAAATCAACGTCACCCTCATTGCCACAATCATATCACTCAAATACAAGCATGACCATTTTAACAGGACTTGGATACATAAATTATTCTCTTTCTAGTTGGCTTCATTTTCCAAATGATCGTACCATGTCCGTTTCAATAGGACTAAGTCCGCTGTGTCTGATGCTTTGAAAGGACTCGAGTTTATAAACAAGAATGACAGTGGGCCCAGATGGGCTATAGTGATAGTCGTGTTATTTTCGGGTCACGTTGATTTTTATTTGAGTATAAGTTTTGAGTACTCTTAAATCTATACAAGTTAATCGTGTCATTTTGAATTATTATCATAAACAGGTTATCGTGTCAAAAATTGTCAGCTATTGTTTATTTAATGGTTATAAATCGTAGAATTTTTGTTCATATGAACTAGTTTTTATGTAATGGCAGGTATGAATAAGGAGCCTAACGAGTTTGTTGGAGAGGTTTTTGATGCACTTACCTCAAGATGTAGCATAAGGGGGGATTCCATAAGTAATGCACAGTTGAAAGAGTTTTGGGAACAAATGGCAAATCAGGGAGTTTTAATTCTGGTCTTCAAATTTTTTGATGTAATAGGATAGATTGTCATTTGGTGTAGTTTTTTGACATCATTTTATGTAATAGTATTTCTTGTTGCCTTTCTTTTGTATTTCATACTTGAATTGAGAGAATATATTGTTTTGCATGATGTATATGTATGAGTTTGAGCAGTGGGCAATATAATTTCGGATTATAAATGTTTATGTTGTGCTGACTTTAAATTATCTTTAATAATTATTGCATGAAACACAATAGGAAAAAAATGATTATTCGATGATAAAAATGGCAAAAAATAAAATAAAGTAGTTATGAAAACAATGTTTTTGTTGCGAATAAAATTTTTATATCTTCTTTGAATTTAATATGGCAACTCATTTTTTCGTTACCAAAAACTATATTTTGGCGATAAAAAAATTTGTGATGGGAAATATATATGCTTTTTGGTGACACAAATATTTCGTTGCTAACGGTCAGCCTATATGACCTTTGGCAATATAAATAATATTTTTGGTTAGAAAGTTTATAAATAAATAATATACATTTGGGAACACATTTTCATGTTGCCAAAAGTTTACTTTCAGCAACAAAATTTGTTTTGTCACCGAAGACTTTCCCAAACAGACTTTGGACAACAAGCTGGAAACACAATGAATTTTGTTGCCAACACTTATTAGCGAGACATTTGTAACTATTAGCGACATATATCATATGATGCATATATTTATTTTTCTTGTAGTGGTTCGATCCCTTTTCATGACTTGGATCATTATGCCCTGACCCAGACTTTTGAAAAGGACAAAGGGGGAGGACAAGAGGTATTGTATCACATATGCAAAAATAAAATTACAACACATCGCACCTATCCTAGATGAATTTTCTTCTGTCAAGAGTTGTATATCATCGAAAGGAGAACAGCAGTAACAGGCCGATGCGGATTTCCAGGAGATTAAAAATAACCTGGGACTCTTGAAGAATCAAATTGGGCAACTTGTGACATTTTTTTTATTAAAGGCTACCGGCCCCCCAGTGCCTCCTTAGAATTCCCTTACCCTCCTCATCAAGGTTTCTTCTTTCCTTCCTCAAGAAATTTTTCATCCCAAATAGTGCCTCCTTCAACATTTCCCTCCCCAGTGTTATCTCTTTCAACATTCCCCTTCTAGTGCCGCTGATTAGGCATAAATTCTTTTGAATTTATCCCCTTAATTTAGGTACTTTTTTCACCTCGAATGATGTAAATTGTGTTGATTTATCTCATATATGTGCTGCTGATAATTCCTATATAGTGCCTCAAGTTTTGTGTATTTTCATGCTTTTTACAAATATTTGATACAAGTGAAGAGAAGAATAATTTAAGACCGAGAAATCAAGAACATAATGAAAGTCACAGGGAAAAATAGTAACTTTACATCTGGAGTTCAGATGGGGGACTAACTTAAAAATTGAAGACCTCACTTTTAAAAGCACATATGAATAAACGATGTCCCAATTTGAGTCAAGAGTCAAAGGTTATGGAACTTCAAAGATGAGAGAAAATCAAGAGAAAAGAAGAAAAAAAGAACTCTAGAGCCGGACCGGGCTGGACAAAGCGAATAGTGAAACGATCTGGGACAAAGGCAGACGCTAAATAAATTTTACCACCAGACCGATCTGAAAAGAGCTAAAAATAAACCAGTCCGATGCCTTGAAATCTATGCATAAAATTAGTGACCAAACCGATCCATTATAAATGGAAAATGAACCGATCTGGGTGATACCAGACTGAACCGAAGACTCCCGTCGGACCGGTTCAGATGAGATTTCTTTAGGATTTTCTTTTCCAAATTTAGAGTTTTATCTTTCTTAAACTCTTGTAATTTTTGTAGGGTATATAATTTAACTGAATGCCAAACATTAGGAGGTTAGATTATTATTAGTTTTAGAGCGCTCTTCCATTTAAGAACCCTAGGTTTTGAAGTTTTGCAACATTTATTCAAGATTCAAGCTTTAATTTTATATTCCTTCATTACAAGTATTATTTAATTTCTGCTTTTAATTTCTTTCATAATTTAGATCGATTGTTCATTAAATTCTAGGTTTCAATTCATATTTCCAAATTTCTTCCTAAATACTCACATAGCTATGAATCTCTGCAAATTTAGTTCTGAGGTAGTATTTACTTTAATCATGTCCAGCTAAGTTTTCAAGGGTTGGGATGCATGAACCCAATATGATGAAATTTATCTATGTAGAAAATAGGTTTTGAATTGAAAATTTATTAGATCATGTTATGTAGTACACATAACTATCGTAGACCATTTAACCTCGTTTTGCCTAGGTAACCAGTGTGTTTAAAGATACGATGCACATGTTAGCTATTCGGCACTACTTTATTTTTACCTTTGATTATGTATGATGGGGGCTAGTACCCTCACATATGTAATGCTTAGGATTAATAAAGACTGGATTAAATCAACTTTCTAATTGAAAAGCTGCAATTCTATTCGAAAAATGTACTAAGGTTTGGGGGATTGCATCCTAACCTATCATTCCCTTATTCATATTTACTTCCCTGCAGTAGTTTATTTCTATGCATTTAGTTAGTTAGTAGTTTAAATTTCCTTCACATCAAGTTAGTAGTCATTCAGTTCACCTTCATCATCTTTTTTAGTTCTTTTTGAAAATCAGTTTAGGGTTAGTCTTTGATTCCTACGTCATTACGATCTTTCTTCCCAGTTCCTTGTAGAGATGATCCCGAGTTATCGAATTATTACTTGAGCGACAGGCTTGCACTTCAGCCTATATACCACGTACAATAGATACACATTTGTGGTCGCATTAAATTTTTGTCACCGTTTTCGGGGAATTAGCTAGACTTTAGGTTACTAGATTCAATACCAGATTTGATCCCAAAAAAATAAAAAATAAATAAATAATCCATTAAATAAAAAGCCAAAAAGAAATCATCTCTCAAAAGTCCTTTCATGCAAAATCAAGAACAAACTCCTTGAAATACTCCAATAAGAATTCATGAAAATCCCATTGTCAAGTATAATTCCAATAGCCCCACACCCCTCGCGTTCCACAATTTTGGGCTCCACCTCCTACCCCTCTAAACTCCATCATGAGTCACACGCTGAGTCACACGTCTAAAACACTGAGTGAGGATTCTGAGTCCATTGGAGAGAGAGTCATGTCGAATATCAATAATTTCAATATGGGTGAGGGAAACCTACCGTTTCGTCCCATGAAGGAACTCCTATTTCCCGAGCGAATTGTCACACCCAGATGTATTCTACTTTCGTACAATGCGGGACATTTCCACTTCCATAATGGGATGATATAAATTCTTCCAACTTTTCACAGCATGGATTCGGAGAAACCATCCATATCCGAGAGTTCAAATAGGCAAGCGAAACCTTTAGTGATCAAGCTTGCATGCAAGATGTCATTCACCTCAAGATTTTTCCTTTTCCTTAAAGGATAAGGCTAAGACATAGCTTTGGTATTTACCACCGAACTCGATCATATCATGTAAGGATATGCAATCCAAGTTTCTTTCAAAGTTCTTTCCACCACATAAAACCAACTATGTCAAGGCTCAAGTTCAAGATTTTTGACAACAAGATCATGAGACATTTGATAAGGGTTGGGGACTATTCTAGGAGTTTGTTAATGCTTTCCCCTATCATGGGTTTGAGAAACATCACCTTATCTCTTTCTTCCATCATGGGCTTACTATATCGTCTAAACAACTTGTTCAAACAATGTGTGAAAGCCTGTTTTGGGAATTATATGCGAGTGACGCTGGGGCTCATCTTAAGTATGTCATCGAGACTACTCAAGCATGGGACACATCCGATCCTAATGCCTAAAACCAACCTTGACAAGTCTCCACCACTCCTGTTGCCTCCGGTCTATACCAATTGAATCATGATACCTTGGTAGACCATTGACTTGATCAAGTTGAGAAAAGTATGAGAGACCTACTCGAGGTACGATTGAGAGAAGCTACCGAATCCACCGGTGTTGTGAAAGAAAAGGTGTGCGCCATTTGTGAGGTGGGCTATTAAATAAAGGAGTGTCCAACGATACAGACTTACAAATCCATGATTACCAAGAAAGTAGAAGAAATATGAGGGTTTTATGGAAATTTTCATGCCCCCCATGGGAAGTCATAGAACCCTTCGTGGAGAAACCATTATGATTTTAGCTACGGGCAACAACAAGCTACGTTGAATCCACATTCACAGGTTTCCCTACCTCCACCCCTCAAGCTCCAGGACCATACATTACCCCACCACAGAGGACTCTCGATGACAACATAACCCAGTTCATCCAATCTTAAAACGCAACTAACGCCAAGTTTGAGCGCATGTTCACAGAAATGCATACAAGCATATCTAAGTTCAAATCTTCGTTGAGTGTCCAAGGGAAGGGAATTTTTTTGGCTCAAGGCCAAATACCTCCTCAAGGTCAAGCCAATGTTAGATCCACATCTTCCTATCAGCAAGATCATTGCCATCCTGTCACCACTCTATATAGTGGGTGAGTTGTTTATTTATCACCTCCCCGACACGAGAATCTAAAAGATAAGGAGGTTTCTCCCAGCACAACAGAGGCCGAAGGTTCCCCCTTAAATGAGAGTGACAAGGAAGCCGTTAGCGATATGTAAGTTGTTGTGAAATTGTCCACCACTACTTTGTTCCCTCAATGGTTGGTCCCACCTCAAAAGGGAGCCGCCCATGTAGATGTGCTAGATGTTCTTAAGCAAGTGAAGTTAAATTTTCCATTCCTTGATGCCATCCAGCAAATTCCCGCCTATGCCAAGGTCATTAAAGATATTTTAACTGTGGAAATATGGTTAAAGGTGAAGAAGAATCTCTTTCTAGCACAAAATATGAACTTGGTTCTACTTAATGACCTTCAACCCAAGTTTAAGATCCTGTTGCAGCCACGATCTCATGTTTTATTGGAGAGCGTCGAATTGGAAAAGCCTTGTTGGATTTAGGCGCGCATGTTAATATACTTCCCTATTCCATTTATAGGCAACTTAAGTTAGGTGAACTTAAACCCACACGAATCACTCTCCAATTAGCGGATCGCATAGTGAAGGTGCCTCGAGGTACTATTGAGGATGTGATAGTCCAAGTGGAAACTTTTTACTTCTCGGTAGACTTTGTCATTTGGGACACGTAGCCCTCCATCCATTCTGGAAATCACGTTCCCATCATTCTAGCCGTCCATTCTTATCTACGACTAATGCTTAAATCAATACACAAAATGGGAAAATGCAACTCACTTTTGGGAACATGACCTTCGAGACAAACATATTGAATGTTGCTAACCAAATGGGTGACGAAGATGAAATCCATACGGTCGACCTCATACACTACACCAAAAATAACAATTTAGCACACCCTCATATTAAAAATCTAGCACAGTTTAAAACTATGCCAAATTGTAGAATGGTTTAATGACAATCTGACACATTTTAAAATAGTGCCAAAAATTTTCACTATTTTTAAGTGTGCCAAAATTGAGTACACTTTACTAGAATATAAAATGCCCTAAAAAAATTAGACTCAAGTCATTTGGATTATCCCACTCACTCCCACTTTGTAGCTTTGGAGTCTCCCACTCGGCTCTCTTTTTCTCGCGTTTTGGTCACAGGTCGGCTACCGTTCGTCTTTCTCTCCCACGTTTTGATCGCGTTTTGGTGGTGTAGCTACTGTTATAGTTTGTTTTGGTGACGTATTCATGTTATAGTTTCTTTCAATAAGGCCAGGGAGTGAAGGAGAATCTGCACCCAACATGGGTCGGGGTATATGTTTGAAGGTTGGAGATGGTTTTTCTAACCTTACTGTAGCAATGCTTGATCTCATTTTAATAGCTTACAGCTCTTACTTTCTATCCCACACTTATATTCAATTTTGTGGGTTTGGTGGCATTTTCATAATATTCGAAGGAAAAAACATCAAACTCTTCTCAATCTTTATAAGAGAACAAGAAGATTATTGTATCATTGATACCTTCAAAAGTTTCTTATCTTTGAAGCCCCAAAGGTAATTTAATAACTGTATCACATTTTATGACTTTTTTTTTTTACTTTCAATAATTTCAAAAAATTTGTTGTGTTATGTTTGTAGGGTGTAGTTAATGTGAGGCTAACAAGATGTGGGCCATCCTCGTTTACATACATTGCTCCTCAAAGGTAAATTTTAAATTTGTCTTTAGATTACCAATTCTTCAATGTTTCCTATATATCAATTATACTGTAGTTACCAAATGTCATACTAGATGTTAAATTGTGAAAAGGAAATTTTAAAATTGTTTGAATTTCTTATATGGGAATGATCTTAAATTTATTGAACCATTGCTAGTGTAAGTCAATGAGAATCAAAATATTGGTGTTTTTCTCTCTAGAATAAATGAAGATTTCGAATTGAGTTTTTCCTATCCTTTTAGAGAAATATGCAATTTCTTTCATATGTTAGGGATTCTTGATAAGTTGTCATTGATTTTAGTTTTTTTACATATTACCATTAAACGTTTTGGTGGTGTTGCGCACTTTGGGGTAGGGTCGCATTCTTGATCGAAGGTTGATGCGGACTGATTGAGAGTTCTTAAAACATTAGGGTTCTAAAAATTAATTGCCTTTCTTTTTTTGGGAAATATTCCTGATATGAAGTATGTTTTTATGCCCACTATTTCCTCAGAGAGTATTCGAGATTTAATTTTCATATTTATTTGCTTTTGGTTAGTGTTCTTTATTTAGAAGTCATTGCCATTGTCTTGTTTGTCTGTACGATTGGCATTATATAAACATGGTTTTGACTGATAAAATGACCATATTTATTTTTATTTCCAGGAGGAGATGTAGCCGTTTGTTAAAAAGATAGTGGATCTTATGTAAGAGCAAAAGCTTCTTTCTTAGTAGGGGGTCCTATCATTATGTTTCAGGTGTAGGACACGTATTTACTTCATTGTTCTCAAAATAGATTAATGGCAATAAATGTGTTTACTGTTAGATATTTGTTTTAATTAGTTCCATTCATCGGCATGTCCATAAAATGGCCGAGGAAAAATTTGAAGAACATGACACGGGTGGTATGCCTGAGAATTCACATCTTCAAGAAATATAAGGATCTAAAAACAATGATTTGGGCATTGGTGCTGAAAAGAGATGGCTTAGAGAGAATGTGTTTAGTATGTTGGCTTTTGTACAAAAGTTTGGTGATATCATTGGTCGTAAAGGAGAGTACACTAAGAAAAATTGTGAGGAAACGAGAGATTCATATTAAGATTATCGATAGTCCTCCAGGGATTACTAGATCTGTAAGTTTCCTATAATTAGCATTGGGTTGGGTGCATTAGTTACTTATTGTAATTTTTTTTTAGCAGGCAAAAGTTTCATTCAAATGAGCATGAGAGTATGGTCCCCTGACCAGGCCACATTTAGACCACATGAGTAGATTGGACATTCGACATCCTCCATATGAAAGTGTTCTATACTGGGGAACTTGACCACAAGCTTCAGCTCTGGAATGTGTTTATCTATGCTTTCTGGATCATTCATTTCATCTCCTCTTACTGAAAACATATTATGGTGCATTACTGTCAAACTTTTCAATGTAGGTATAGAAACACTCATAACTAGTTGATCACCAATTAATAATCTATGTATAAGCAGTTTTTTAAGAGATGGACAGCTAGAGAAGCGCTTCTGAGCAGATCCTCATATTCACAACAAATAGCTATGAGATAAATAACCTTAAGATGCGAAAGCAAGACTGAATCTGGAACTTTTAGAATAATTGCATTTTCAATCTTTAGAAACACTAGTGTTTCACTAGTGAAAAGCATATGAGGCAAACTAACATCAAACTCAAAAAGATATTGAAGATGCAGCTCTTGAACACTGCGCTTAATTACAGTACATACCCATGTATTGATAAGATCAATATTGCTATTTGACTTGATCACACGACAGAAGTTTTGGAAACACGACAAGTCACTAAGTAGTAGTAATCTACTTACAAAATTCATAAAGCTATATTATAGTTCGCTTTTCCTATCTTCTATCATTTCGCTCCACAGTTGTCCAGGAAAGAGCAAGGCATCATCGAAATCAAGAACTAGCACAAAGGACCAAAGGCGCATCCACCTTCTTTATAAAATGTTAGCATTGATGGAATATTTTGTTGGAATAAATGAAAGAATGTGACACAAAATGGAATCTGGTAAGCCACTGATCCTGTCTATGCTCCTCCCAACACTTGGATCAATTATTTCACCGATGCTCTTAGATCACGTTGATAAATGTTGCCAAGTTCTTATTTTCTTCGTCTCTTCCCTCACCCATTCCATTTATTCTTTTTTGGACATCTACTTAGTTACTTATTGTAATATTATGAATAAACTATATATTTTTTTCATGCTTGGTTGAGTTTAATGTTATGCTGTCAATTTAATGGTTATCTGTAGAGTTAACTGGTATTTAATTGGGTTGATAGATGTTTTATGAGGAAAGTTTCCTATAGAAACTTCCCCTTTTCTCCATCTATCTCTCCAGTCCTACAAATGTCAATATTTATGTATATATCACAATGTCATGTTAAAAAGTGCCATGTGATTTTACAATTAATCTATGTAGAATTAGGTTGTATTTTAACCGTGCTGATGCACTACAGAAGAAATGATAGTGAATTGAGTTAGCTAACTGTCCAAACTATATTTTAGCCAAAATACACACCTGATAGACCGAATGTCTATAATCGTAGTGTACTCAGTCACATTAAACATAAATTTAGGTACTTGATAGGACTTAGAGAAGATGCAAAATATATAATGAGAAGATGCCACAAAAAAGCAAGATGGAAGTATATATTGATGAGAGGATGAAAAATACAACCCGGAAGTTTTTCAATTGAAAAGTCAGTATCACTTGGTGTGTGTAAATTGACTTATGAAATAAAAATTCATAAGAGTATATTTATATAAAACACATATTGACTCAGTAAAAGGAGTAAAACTACAATAAAATGTGTTGTTACACTGGATAACATATCTTTGCAAGTTATTTATAAATTTATATTGTTCTCACTATTTTTCCTTATCCAAAAAAAATATTTTTTCCCTTGCTTATTATTTGATTTTGAAATTTGAATGAAACATATAGAGTCGGGTTCTTGTTCATTACCTGATGGAGAGATGTTTACTTTTGATATAGTGGGTCTGGGCTGTGAGTCAGTAGATTTCCTGTGGAAAGCAAGGACTCTTCCTATTCAAGTTGCGGTAATATGTTTCCTTTTCTATGCAGATGATTGGATATTTTTTTAAAGATTAATTCATAGTTTTCTTTATTATGTACAAACATTAAGCACATAGTCCATATTTTCATCGATGGGAAAACTAATTTTTCAATTTAAGTTGTACATATCAGAAAGAACAAGTACTTCGGCTCGTAAATATTTGGAGAGGGAAAAAAGCACAGAGTTCATGGCAACTCTGTCAATAGTTTGTATGTACACTTCAACTTAGTGACTGAAAGTTTGAAGGAAGATTAAAACTTATTAATTGTATTAAACAACCCATTAACTACACATGTTATAGTCAACTTATGATTCCAGTAAAGAAGGGTTGAAATCACCAAAGAATGAATTCTTTTAGTTCTTTATTATACATTGATCAAAAGACTGGAAATTACAAACCAAACTTATACGGACATAATTCATTTTTGAATAAGAATTTAGATTGAAAATATTTAGTCTTAAATTAAATGATAAATCAAACTTGGAATTAACTTCATTTATATATAAGTTTAAAGCATATGAGTTAGAATTTAAGATAGTGAAATTGAGAGTAAAAATGGAGATGCTCAAAATGAGACTAAGAGTGGGAGAGTATTATAAATGCTCCCTACTTCCACATAACATCATTTATTTTTAGAACTAAAGTAGGGTTTACACCATCTGCCTTATAGACCCACTATGATCCAATAACACGCATAAAGGGCTGGCGAGGAATCAACACCCATGTATTTTTAGCATTGAGAATGTGTGAACTTAGGATGACAATTAAGATGAAGATAAATGGCTGAATCATCTTCATTGAAAGAATCTAAGTCCATTTTTTTACTCCCCTTTGCCTTGGTGGTTAAATTTATAACAACTTCAAAATTAGTGGTGAGCATTTACCGTCCTATACTAATGACGTCAATATTGAGTGATACAAATGTGGGGCTAAGGGGCCTTATTTATACTAGAATTAAAATAGAATCCTAATTCTATCACCTAACGAAGAGATAATTCTAAATAATGGTTCAATTTATATTGGATGCTAAATTATATATTTTCCAGTTTAACATTTAGTTATTAATTTTGAATTTTATTTCTTGTGAGGTACACATATACGGCTAGGAAGGATGCGGACAAGAGAATTCTCCACAAGATCCTCTTCCATCTAGGCCACCTTGCTTCAAAGTACTTCCCTCTAAGGTAAAAATTCGCAAATATAATAGTTATTTCTTGTGAGGTACACATATACGGTTATTCTCATATAAACTTTATGACGATAATTTAACGGGGATCAAGGATAGTGTGGAAGGTGGTGGTGACTTGGAGGTGAAAGGGGAGAAGAATAAGGATGAGAATTCAGGTAAGAAAAAGGGGTCGAAGAAGGGAAGGATATAAATGTTTAATAACAATTATATAAGAGTTATATTAACAGTTAAATAAAATTTTCCCAAGGCGATGGTAACTAATCAAAGTGATGTCTGAATGTAGTTACTGGTTTGGTCCGAATGTAATCAAATTAATCAATGCAATTACTGTTTTATAAACCGTAATACCCTATTTCAACAATCCAAAACTAACTAATCAAAGTGACCTGATCTACTGTTTATTCTCTTAGCTGCTTGGTGTTCCTACTTTCTTAACATAACGGTAAACCCCTGAATTGACATAACAATCTGTGTCTAGCATATGATCTTCATTGGAATATTTATTTTAGCCTGTCATTTTTTTATTTTATTTAAATGTTTGGGAAGTTTGTTGCTTGACACATTTCACTTTCTTTCCTCCCTTTAATTTATCAAAATGTTAATTAGTTTTCCATTGAATGACATAAATACAATGAAATTAGTTGTCGAGTATTGTCGAAAGACCTATGGGTTTATGATTCAACATATAACAATCTTCTTATTTAGGAATTGACTTACGGGGTCAATGTAACTCGTAGGAATTGACAGCGTACTCAGAGGTCTCCCGGTTTGAGAATATGGCGATAATTTAAAAATATGTAGATGTTTCTTAAAAACAAGTTGTTAAAGGGTGAAAACCCAAACCAACCCCTAAATGGACCTGTAAGAGACATAAACACTTCGCACGGGACCAATGTAACTTGTAATAACTGATCGCGTAGTCACAGTTCTCCCGGTTTGAGAATATGATGATGATTTCAAAATATCTAGATTAGGCATAAAAACAAACCGTTAAAGCGTGAAAAACCAAATCAACTCCCAAACGGTCCTGTATAAGGCACGAACACCCCTCACAGGACCAACATAACATGTAGGAGCTGACCCTGTAGTCACGGGTCTCCCATTTTGAGAATATGATGATAATTTAAAAATATTTAGATGATTCTTAAAAACATTCCGTTTGAGGGTGAAAATTCAAACTAGCCCCTAAACGGCCTCGTGAAAGGCACTAACACTTCGCACGGGGCTAATGTAACTTGTAGGATCTGACTATATTGGTTTGAGTATACGATGATAATTTGAAAATTCTAGACTTTTGCTTAAAAACATGTCGCTAGTGGGTGAAAACCTAGACTAGTCCCCAAATGGCCCCGTAAGATGCACGAACACCTCGTACGGGACCAATGTAACTTGAAAGAATTGATCGCGTAATCACAGGTCTCTCGATTTGAGAATATGATGATAATTTGAAAATATTTAGATTAGGCTTAAAAATAAGCCGTTAAAGGGTGAAAACCCAAACCAGCCCCCAAACGGCCCCGTAAGAGGCACAAACACCTCGTACGGGAGTAATGTAACTTGCAGAAATCAACAGCGTAGTCACAGTTCTCCCAATTTAAGCATATGACGATAAGTTGAAAATATACAGATTAGGCTTAAAAATCCGTTAAAGGGTGAAAACCTAAACCATCCCCCAAACGGCCCTTTAAGAAGCACGAATAGCTTGCACGTGACTACTGTAACTCGTAGAAATTGATCGCGTAGTCACGGGTCTCTCGGTTTTAGAATATGATGATAATTTGAAAATATCTAGATTAGGCTTAAAAGTAAGATGTTAAAGGGTGAAAACTTACACCAGTCCCCAAACGGCCCCGTAAGAGGCACTAACACCCCGCATGGGACTAATGTAACTCGTATGAGCTAACCACATAGTTACAAGAATTTCGATTTGTGAATACAATAATAATTTTAATTCTTATATGCAAATTTTCAGCTTGAATAAGATTTTTTTAAAAAAATTACTCGGTTAGTAATATCATCTCCTTTTGTGCCTTTTTTTTGCAAGATATTATTTTGTCGTTAGCTTTTATCCACGTGGAACACACGAAGTCAATGGTCTACAACAAGGTTATTATTTACTTGAAAGTCGTTAATATTCAGGATTCTATTTTTTTTGTGTTATGGTCATGCGAGCTTTTGTAGTTTTATTGTTAGCTTTTATGGCCGTGCGGGCTTTTGTAATTTTATTGTTATATTTTGTGGCCATGCCGGCTTTACAATATGCAGGTATTATATTAGAAGATTTTAGAATGTTCAAAAATAGAGAAAACTCTGCCCAATTTTTTTGGTCTGTGAACTATTATTACATGTTATATTTTGAAGTTTGTATGTACATTAGTCTATCAACAACATTCGAGAATTAAAATTTGTGAATTTTCTTGTTTTCAAATAATTTTTTTTTCTGGGCACCAAAGTATTTGGCACAGTTTAAAACCGTGCCAAAAGTGTGTCAATTTTTGGCAGGGTTTTTAACTATGGAAAAAGAGTATCAAAATATACTCGATCTGGAACAATTATAAAGTGTGCCAAAAGTGTGTTAGAAATATCTAATTCTGGCAAAGTTGTAAAGTGTACCAGAAGTGTTCCTGTTTGGTCAAATCTGGCACACTTTTAAGTTGTGCCAGAAAAAAAATGACCATTTTGGGACACCTAATTCTAGCACAGTTCAAAACCGTGCCAGATTTGATCTGGCACGGTTTTAAACTGTGCCAGATTGTTATTTTTGGTGTAGTGATAAAGGAGGTAGTGAATGAGCACATCGAGAGAACCGTGAGTGGGGACACATTAGACGCATGCCTATTGAGAAGTGATGAGAGCGAGAGTCCATATACTGAGTTTGAGCACGAGGTCGAGGAGTTGAAATCCATAGACAAGGGAGTGTCGATAGAGGAGTTAAGAGATGTTAATTAGGTTTCTAACTTCAAGGATCTACCCCCGAAGGAGTCATGCTTCACCCCCTCCGAAGAGAAATTTCCTAACCTCGAGTTAAAGAAACTGCCCTTTAATGTGAAATATGCTTTTCTAGGAGAGGATGAGACATTCCATGTTATTGTCTCCTCTAGCCTAGAAAAAGAGCAAGGGAGCAAGTGGCTAGAAATTTTGAGGAAGCAAAGAGGTGCTTATGGTTGGTTTATAGCGGATTTGATGGGTATAAGTCCCCTCATTTCTATCAACAAAATCAACCTCGAGGAGGACGTGAAGCCCTCAAGGAAAATGAAGAGGCGACTAAACCTAACCATGAAATAAGTTATTAGAGAGGAGATTATAAAGTTATTAGATGCCAATATTATATACCCTATCTCAGATAGCAAAAAGGTGAGCCCAATTCTAGTCATCCCAAAGAAGTCGGTAATGACGGTGGTCGAAAATGCTAAGGGAGAATTAATTCCTCAACGCACCACCACTAAGTGGCGTGTTTTCATTGATTATCGAAAACTCAATGCCAGAATGAGAAAATACCGTTTTCCCTTACCCTTTTATCGACCAAATGCTTGGAAGCGTAGAGGGTCACCCATATTATTTCTTCCTCGATGGTTATTCTGGATTAGCCAAATTGAGGTAGATATACTTGATCAATAAAATATGACTTTTACAAGTTCATTTGGCACATTTTCCTAAAAATGTATGCCTTTCGAATTATGCAATGCACCCCTGACCTTTCAACGGTGCATGCTAAGTCTCTTTAGTGACATAGTAGAGAGAGCACTTGAGGTTTTCATGGACGATTTCACCGTTTTTGTCCCCTCTTTTGACCAATGTCTAGAGAATATTTAGAAAGTATTAGCCTGGTGTGTGGAGAAGAACTTAGACCTCAATTGGGAAAAATACACCTTCATGGTTACCAAGGGCACAATTCTTGTCCACATAGTCTCATTTAAAGGCATAGAAGTTGACTGGGGAAAAATAGATGTCATATTCAAGCTTCCCCCGCCTAAATCACTAAAGGATGTGTGATCCTTATTGGGACACGTATGATTTTATAAAAGGGTTATCAAGGATTTTAGCACTATTTCTAGACCCTTGAGTAACCTCCTTATGAAGGATGCAACCTTTGAGTATAATGACACATGCCAAGAGTCTTTCGATAAATTGAAAAGCATGCTAATTTTTGCCCCTATTATGCAAGCTTTGGATTATTGCCTTCCTTTCGACCTTATGTGTGATGCTAGTGATTATGCGATTGGAGCTATTTTTGGGGAAAAAAGATAAGAAAGCTTATGTCATCTATTACGCTTTTCGAACGTTAATCGGGCCACAACTTAACTACTCCACCACGGAGAAAGAATTTCTAGCGGTTGTTTTTGCTTTGGACAAATTTCGCTCATACCTTATTGGGTCGCCCATCACATGATTTACCGATCACGTGGCTCTTAAATATCTCCTTACTAAGAAGGATGCGAAGCCACACCTCATAAGGTGGATCCTATTCCTACATGAGTTCAATCTCTCTATAAAAGATAAAAAAGTTGTAGAAAATGTCATCACTGACCATTTGTCACGGCTTTTGTCCGATGTGCCTAGTGATCTAATACCCATAGACGAGTACTTTCTGAATCAAAAACTCTTTGCTACTTCTTATCTACCTTAGTTTGCTGATATCATTAACTATCTTGTCACGCGAGTCGTTCCTCCCGGATAGACACCTCATGAGAAGAAGAAATCCATCACTTGGTCTTGCATTTTTTTTCTATGATGACCCATTCTTATTCAAATATTCCACGGATCAACTCATCCGAAGATGTGTACCGGATGAGGAAATTCAAATTGCAATCTCGTTTTGTCATATTGAAGATTATGGAGGCCACTTCTCTAAGAATAAGAAGACCTCTAAAATCCTCCAAAGCGGTCTCTATTGGCCCATAATGTTCTGGGATGTGAACGCTTATTATAAATATTGTTATAAATGCTAAAGGATGGGCTCTATTACCCGACGCAATATGATGCCACTAACCCCTATACTCGTCATTGAGTTATTTGATTGTTGGGGTATTAACTTCATCGGCCCATTACCTCCCTCCTTCGGCTTCTTATACATCCTCGTTGCGGTAGACTACTTATCTAAATGGGTAGAGGCAATAGGTACCAAAAGGAATGACAATAAATTGGTGATAAAGTTATTACAAGAACACATACTCTCTCACTTCGGTGTTCCGAAGGCGATCATAAGTGATAATGGGAAGGATTTTTGCAATAGGCCGTTTAAAAATTTAATGAGAAAGTATTGGGTCATCCATAAGTTTGGAATGACTTATCACCCTCAAACAAGTAGGAAGGCCGAGTTAGAAAATTATGAGATCAAAACCATCCTTGAAAAGACCGTAGATCTTATCTGGATAGATTGGTCACTTTGATTAAATGATGCGCTATGACTTATCGTACCGCCTATAAGAACCCCCTCTGGATGTCCCCATTTCATTTTATATATGGAAAGCCTTGCCATCTCCCCGTGGAGCTAGAGCACAAAGCATATTGAGCCATCAAGATGTTGAACTACAATATAAATAAAGTCGATAAAACTTGTAAACTTCAATTGAAAGAGTTGCAAGAGACACACAATGATGCATTTGAGAATGCTATAATTTCAAAGTAACGAATGAAACTCACGTATGATAAGATAATTCAATGCAAAGAGTTTCATTCGGGACAAAATAGCTTCTCTATAACTCTCAATTACACTTATTTGCAGGCAAGTTGCATTCAAGGTGGATTTGTACTTTTGTCGTTAGAGAAGTATTCCCCCCACAGAGCTATAGAGTTGGAAGACGAAAAATGGGTAAAATACTTTCAAGGTGAATGGCCAACATATCAAATCGTACTTTGAGTTGTGCGTCGAAGAAACTGACAACATTTGGTTATCGGACCCCATCTTTGGGGACTGATTGAGAAGTATAAGAAGGTCATCGAACCCCCGACGTGTACGGGGTGATTCTTGTGTATACTAGCTGTGAGTCGATTATGTTAGTTAGAGTTAGTCATTTTAGGTCACATAAGATAGGTGCAGGAGAACACATATCGAGAGAGAATATAGGTTTTCAAAGCAAGCATTTAGAGATTCTAGGTCAATCATGTGTAGGTACAATTGTGGGAACATCTAAAAATTGAGAGAGAAGAGTGGATTTTGCAATTTGAGGAAGCTATAAATTTTAGGGATCCGGATTGGTCCGCCTCTGGGGTCTGGATCAGTTCATTTTTTAGGAAAATTTAAACAAATAATGGAATGGACTGGTTCGGTCCTGGGAACCTGGATCGATTTGACTTCTGGGTCATTTTGTTCATTACCAAGATGCACCCCCTCCCCAATTCCCCAACCCCCATTCTTCCCTCTCAATCCTTTTTCCCTCTTCCCTATCCACCCTTTCCCTCCCAAATACACTCCCCCTTCCCTCCCAAACTATCCCTTCCATCACACGCCCACCTATAAATACACCCTTATCCTCCCTCCTTTCACCACCAATCTACCCAACTCTCTTACTCTCTCTCTTCCTGATTTCAACCTTCAACCCACTACAATCATCTTGGCCAACCGCATTCTCCCTCAAAAGTATAACTCCATCGAGGTCATCAACCACGATAATTATGCATACCTCTCTAATAAAGAATAAATCTTGTGTGAATTTTTTTTCGGCCACTCTTGGAAGTTTCATATGGAGAGCCAAGTGCACTGGAATGAGTTGGAAAATTCCATTACGAACCTCTTCCTTCCATGGGGTTGGTGTCGTTTTCTTAATGAGCCCCACGGAGAGGTGCGGGTAGACGAGGTGCTAGATTTTTATGTATCCCTTGTCCGTATTGCTAACTCTGTTTTCGAGGTGTATGTTGACGGCATACGCGTTCCATTCTCCCTCAAAATTCACACCCAAAAACTAGCGACAGAGGATGTTCCGAGCCCCGCCCAATTCAATTATCCAAACAATATTGCCCATCTCAACAAACCTGTTTGCATGTCACACATAGCGCCAGACGAGCTTTGGGGAACCAAAACATTTTTGGTGGGTCGGATGAGCGACAAGGCGTGCATCACATTCCAAATTGTATGTGAAAATATCCTCTAGACCTCAAATGATTCTACTATGAACCCACGTTAGGAGACTTTTGTGTATCATCTTTTTAACTCCACCACCCCGATCCACTTAGCCCGTACCATCTACAAAGACATATTATTTGTAACCTTCGACAAAAAGGGGGTGCATCGCCTTCAGTCGGAGATATAGACATCAGCGCGACACTAGTATGATGCATTGCCTTCAGGAAGAGCTATATCATATGACCATGGGTGCGCCACCACTGAGCTACTTCTACGACCCATAGGACCCAAATGCTCCTAGCTCTTTTCACCGCCCCCTCCCTAGTAGCATGTTTGAGTGGTTGTTTGATGTATTTTCTTCCATTTTGCTATTTATACATTCCTGCACTTTGACTATATAATGGAAGAATTTGCTTACCTATCCTTGTGTTCTTATACCTGCTTATTTATTCTTGCATTTTGTCTTTTGTTCCTTTTTATGAATTCTCTCTTTAATTTTGATTTTAGTCCTTTTGCATCGAGACTTTGCAAAAGTCTAAGTTTTTTTTTTTTTTTTTTTGGGGGGGTACGCATGAGCTTCTAAATTTCACAAAGATCAAAATACCCCCAAAGCCAAAATAATTATAAAATTAAAAAAATTTCCAAAAAATCCAAAAATATTTTTCTTCACAGTAAATAAAATTGAGATTAAAAATTTTCAAAAATATCACAGAAGTTTTGTTTAAAGTCTCTAATTTGTAAAAATTTAAAAATGCACTAGGACAAAATTGACCAAAGATGGAAATTAAGAAAATATTGATGACTTAACGAATAAGTGTGTGGATTAATTAACTAGGTGAGATTTCGAGCCGATCGATTTTTCTAAGTTTTTAAATAAATCCGAGTTAATAATGAACTCAAACTTCAATTTATCATTGAAATAAGACGTTGTGATCTACAATTTTT
Source organism: Sambucus nigra (assembly GCA_949130495.1). Taxonomy (NCBI): domain Eukaryota; kingdom Viridiplantae; phylum Streptophyta; class Magnoliopsida; order Dipsacales; family Adoxaceae; genus Sambucus; species Sambucus nigra. The sequence goes on from OX422222.1 coordinate 72,422,883, forward strand.
TTTTGATTGGTTAGGGTATAGTGTGTGATGTTGCCTAAAAAATCGTGCTGAAATATATCTAAATGAAATTAATCTCAAGATGCATATGGTAATATGATTAGTAATTTGGATAAATGAAGTTAGGCCATCGTTTGTTACCCTAAAATATTAGCCATAAAAAGTTGTGAAAAATTACCCTTTTTCTAGCCATTTTGAGCTAAAGAAAAATTTTCCTTTCGTTTGGTAACCGAAGAAGCCCTAATAGCCCAAAATTGTGAAAATGGAAAATTTAGAAATTGAGTCCAAACAGTGCGATAAACGGGACAAGAAAAAAATTGGTATAATGCTCAACAAAAATTGCAAGAAAAGAAAAAAATGAAAAAGATTGAAAAAGAAAAAGCACTAACGGACATTATGAGGACATTTTTCAATTCTGAACTTTTTGATTATTCCCAATGTACCTATTTATGCAAAAAACTTGACTAGGCCTAATTAATCAATCACAATCTATTGATGCAAAAACACTAGACTGGGCCTAATTAATTGATCACAGATAAAACAAATAAAACAAACAAGACACAAGAAATTTTAAAGTGGTTCAGCTCAATGGAATAGCCTACGTCCACTGTTCTGTATTGATTGACATGAGTTTTTTTTGGTCCCTTGCAATGAGTGTGATACAAAGTATTTATAATCCAAGAGGGGTCTTGATAGTTGTCATGTGAAAGGATAGAATGCCTTCATTCGTTAGGCATTTACATCAATACATAATGATAATTGAATGTATGAAGGTTGTCGCTTCATTAGCAATACAGGTTGTAAGACTGCTGTCACTTTGTTGGCAATACAAGTTATTATTCGAACTTCCCTATTGGTCGGGATTCCTTGTTGGTCTGGCTTTTGTACCAGGCTGACTTGGAATTATGCCACATTGGAGGACACATGCTGGCTTGTAATTGGTCCACGTAGGGTGGTAGATTTTGGTATCAACAGAAGACCCCAATGTTTCATACTTGTAGCTGGTACGAAAGTGTGAAATATTATGCTTTGACATTAGCTCGGGAGATTTGGTTGGTTGTCAACCTTCCATAATTGTGAAATTTACCCACTTAATTGACAGTTTTTGAGTGCGAATGGCAATCTTGTAAATATTTAAAATTTTAGAGAATATTTCTGGGGTATCTTCGTATTTCCCCTTGTTAGCCGTCATAAACCCAATCGTCGTTTTCTTTAATCATTACTTTTCCCAGTTTCTGACGCGTCTTATTAAAAGAGAGATGAAACTTTGATCATTTTCTACCTCTCACTTCTGATTCTGCTGGTATGTTCTTTGAACTTTCGTGAGATTGTTTTCTTTTCTGTCTTCAGTTCTTGCTGAATCCTTAAACTTTTGCAAGAATTTTTCTTTTCTTTTTCTTTGTTCTCTTCATTATTGTTTATTCTATCGAGTCACTTGATAAGTTCAGAATCGATTTTAATATTCCATCTTGGGTTTTACTGGAACACCCGACTTTTTCTTCTGATTTTTTCTCTCTTGCTGAGGGCCATTGGTTCCCTTCCATCTTTATTGTTGAATGTGGCTTCACATTGCCTCCCAATCCCCCGTGTCTTGAGTTTTGTCAATATTTTGACATTGTACCTGCAAGAGTGGCTCCTAGAACATGGAGAGTTGTAAATGGAGTTTATAGGTTAAATCAAATCTAAGAAACCCATTTGGGGATTTCAGAAATTATGTTTTGTTATAAATGGGTAACTAGTGATACCACCTTTTATTTGAAAAATAGGGTAGTTAGTAAAAGCTTTAATAGTTAATCTTCCTGATTCTAATAGGGATTATTTTGATCATGGGATAGTTGTAAAAAATTGGAAACATGCCCCTTTAGTTGGAGGTGCTAAACATCAAGGACCTAGATGTCCGCTCTTTGGCAATGGAATAGGTTATTTTATGTTTTAGTAAATTTTCCCTGTTTATGTTTGATAAAATGTCATATTCACTGTTATTTTTTAAAAATTGATTTCCAGTTGAGTAAAAAAAAAGTGCCCTAAAGAGAGTAAAGTAAATTTAAAAGAATTGAAGTTTGTCTGGGGACCTCACATGGTAGTTGCTGAGGACAACGTTAGGTCTACGTCCTATTTGCTTCAATACAAAAACATTATTTCTTCCTTTATTACTAGACTTGTTGCTTCTCCTTATTTGGTTATTGACCATGATCAAGTGGTTTTTGCTGACTTAGACAATCATTTATCTAAAATTATGAAGAAGAGGAAATTCCATGACCTTTATAGTGGTAGAACATCTGGCTCCCAAACATATGTTAATGGGTCCAAGAAGAAAATAGGGGATGTTATGAAGCCCCCAGCCCCCAAGGATCCAGTCCCCAAAGACCCAACCCCTAAAGACCTGGCTCCTAAGGATGTAGGTCCCAAAGAGGTTGAAGTTCATTTGACGAGAATTATGAAAGGGCTTGTAGGGTAGCAATTCGACCAGGTGACTGATCAACTATCGCTGGTTGACTTACCCTCTTTTAGTACTATTCCTCAAGCAGCTATTACTCCTGGTTTGTCCAGGAACTTGATCAAGTCTGGTACTTTTTCGGACCACAAGGGGTGGATGTCATGCTCCCTCGATTAAGGGTTTCTGAATTGGCTGATCAGAGCCTTGCATCAGTAAGTAGTTTCCATTTTCTTACTTTGTTTGTCCATAATATTTCTCATGTACTCATTTTGATCTTCATCTTTTATAGTTATTGGTACACTTCAATAATATGCTGGAGAAGGATGATGCAATTAAGGCCTCTTCTTCTTTAAATGAGGTCAACGAAGCCTTCGCTGGTTTGAAAAGTCTCTATTCGAATCTCAGCAGGCCTTGGAGAGTGAGAAAAGTACTTAGGCAGAGAAACTGAAGACATCTAAGACTCCTCGGTAGACGTCTAATGATAATGCCTTTGAAGCTAAGTGTAGGTCCAACGAGGCTGAGCTTAAGAAAGAGAAAGTTGAGCACAGTGCAGAGGCTGCTGAAGATCTTGTATCCTCTACTAGAGCTAATAGAAAGTCTTCTATAAAGGCCTCCTTCAGTGTTGGTTGGGACAAAGGCTGGAACAAAGGCATTTTTGCTACTTCTAATTAGATTGAGTACGTATAGCAAAAATGTTTAAGAGATGGTTGGACACAAAAAAATACTCTGAACTTTTTTAGAGGTATATTCATGGTCCTCCTCCAATCATTGAGGATGATGTTCAAGATGAAGATGCTTCTAAAGAGTCTTCACTTATGGTTGAATCTGCTACCAAATAACCTGTAGTAATTGAGTCTTCTCTTCCTCTGATCGAGCAAACTGTTCAACCCTAGTATGTAGTCCTTTCTTTTGATCAAGATAAGAAAGTTGATAGGGAGAAGGTGTAAAGTTGCTCGACATTTCCCCTTTTTTTTCTTTTTCTTCATTTTTATTTTACTTAAACTTTTTGTCATTAATAAAAGAACCGTTTTATCCCTTTTTTTTCTTGTGGATTGTATATGTTCTCTATTCTTGTTGTTGATTGGTTATTATTTCTTTCTTGCTAGTTTATAATGAAAATGGAACAACTATCTTCCCATGATACCGATATACTGAGGAAGTGCAATGCTTTTTTCAAAGTTGGTCATATGGACTTATCCGAAGAATAAATCACTCAGTTTCTCGGTGATGATGCCTTAAAAAAGGTTAAAGAATCCTACAAATATTTGAAGTACTTACCTGATCAATCGGTAGAAAATAATGTTGCGTACTATGAAATGATAGAAGAACTTTAAGAACAATATAAAAAATTCACTGCGCTGTTGCACTAGAGCTGTGAGCAAAAATATCAAAGATTAAGTGTAAGTCGGGGTTTTGATAATTTTGTTTCTGTTTTCAATAAAAAGGAAGCTTTACTTAAGATTGAAGTTAAATAAACTAGGACTATTGCCAAACTCATGGAAGAGGAGAACAGTAATTTGAGAGATGAAGTGAATAGTTTGAAGTCTGCTTCTAGAGTTGTTGTTGTTTCTCCTGATGAAGGTTACTCATTTTGGAGGTTGATAATTCCACCTTACGAGATGAATTGGAAGCCTTAAAAAATATTAAGCCAGCATCCTCTTCCCGAGCAAGAAATAGGCCTGGTCGAGGAACTATAGAAGAAGTTAGGACCCAGGAGTCCCTTGCCAATTAAGCTGTACAGTTAAAAGTAAAAGACGAATCTATTACTGAGATATCTCAAAATCTTTTGACCTTGACTGAATAATTATCCACTCAATCTTCCCAATTAGAGGTTAAGGATGGGGTACTGAAAAAGCTGCAGTCACATGCTGATAAATTAACCTTTCAATTCAACAAGCAACGAAGAGACGTTTGGATGGATGGGTATAATAAAGCTTTGGGACATTTTGATGATAGACTTGAATAGACCGAGAACGAATCCTATAAATGGGGTTGGATGAACTCTTTAACTGTGATGAAGGTGGACCAGAACAACTCTTTATGGGATTGGTATGATCCGGGATTGCTGCAGCTTGATAATCCTCCATTCAAGTTATACGTTAATTAGAACCCTATAGGTCGTATTCCTCACAGCTTGATCTCAAAATACTTAGGAGATTACGAGCTACATGATGAACTAGAGATAGTCCGACCTCCTCATTTGCTTAATCATCCAAGTACCAACAATGCCACGATGCTTCAGAACTTTAACTTCATCAACTCCCCTTTTACTTTGGATTATCCGCCAGTTGACATGGATCATGTCTCTAAGGCCGAATGTAAGTGTCCTGTAGAATAAGGCTTTATATATATATTTTTTTTATATTTAAGCAACAATATGTAAACATTTAATTTTAATGAAAAGCTTATTTTTTGAATGGATCAACTTTTAGTCAATCTTTGTGTATATGAATGTTTCTTTAGTCTTTGACTATGAATGGATCAACATTTAGTTAATCTTCAGCTTTTCATCGATTTTATTAATATTCATATGTTTATCCTAGTGATTATATCAATCACCAATGCATCACCATGGTTCTACTAATGTAGCCAAAGTTTTTAGGTAATTACATTAGTTACCTCGGTTCCCAGGCGTGAGTGGAATGTTTGTCCATATTTTAGCCTAGTTTAGATGAAAACTATTCATCCAAGTCTTCATTAACCAAGCATTTGGGACTTACAATTTTGCCTTGCGTGATTTTTATATGTTTACAAACCAATTTTGTTGGCGCTTTTATTGATACTGACCAACTTTGTTGGTGGCCTTTATAGATACCGACCAAATTTGTTGGTGGTCTTTGTCGATGCTGACCAACTTTGTTGGTGGCTTTGTTGATACCGGCTAACTTTTTTGGTGGCCATTATAGATACCGACCAACTATGTTGGTGGTATTTGTAGATACCGACCAACTTTGTTGTTGCCTTTATTGTATGCATAATGTAGTGCATAACACTACTACACCGAAAAAAGAAAAAGAGAAATAATAATTTTGGGGAAATCACATTCTCATTAATATTAAAAATAACTTAATACATCATGATTACATTGTTGATAGTATTTCCTCAAATGCTCTACATTCCATGGGTTCTTAAATTCTTCACCCTCAAAAGTCTCAATTCGATACGCACCTGGTCAGACAACTGCAGTAATACGATAAGGCCCATGCCAATTGGCTTCCAACTTATTGATATTTTCAATCACTTTATTTAAAACATAAGCACCCTTTTTTAAGTTGCTCAACATGACCCTCTTGTTGTAGAAGCGTACAGTCCTTTATTGATAGACTGCATTCCTTAAAGCTGCATCTTCACGAACTTCTTATAGCATATTTAAATCCATCCTTCTCATCAAATCACTAACTGGGGTATTAAAGTTAAGAACTCTATGCATAGGTAAACCTTGCTCAACATGAATTATGTCTTCAATACCAAATGCTAATAGGTAGGGAGTTTATCCATTAGCTGTTATAGGAGTTGTTCAGCAAGCCCACATGACATAATGCAATTCATTGATCCAATTCCCTTTGGCATTTTCTAACCATTTCTTCAACCCATTCAACGAAGTTCTATTGGTTACCTCTATTTGTCCATTGCTTTGAGGATGGCCAGGAGTAGAGTGGATTTTCTAGACATTGGACTGGGCACAATAACCAGCAAATTCATCGTTGTCAAACTGTATGCCATGATTAGTGATAAAGCCATAGGGTAAGACATACCTCCATATAATACTCTTCCAAATAAATTGATAAACCTTTTCATAGGACATATCGATCAAGGGTTCAGCTTCCACCCATTTAGTAAAGTAATCTACAACTACATCTAGGTACTTAAACCTTCCTCGGGTGGTCGGAAGAGGCCCGACCAAGTCAATCCCCCACATAACAAAAGGGCTAAGGGGATGTGATTAGTGTTAGGAGAGATTTTGGAGCCTTGCATATGCTGGAAAACCTCTTGCACTTATCACACTTCTTGGAAAAATATGCACAATCTGCTCGCATAGTTGGCCAGTAGAATCCTTGCATATGAATTCTCTGCAACAATGTTCTTCCTGCTACATGGGCTCCACAGGAGCCTTCATGGAGTTCTTCAATTAAATCCTTCACTTTAGCTGGATGGACACATCGTTGTAGACTAGAAGTTAATCCTCTTCTATATAACACATCACCATCTAGCATATATCTTACAAATTTTTATTTCAACCTCTTAGCTTCAAGTAGATCGGTTTGAAGAATCCCATATTCAATATATGCTCTTATGAGCTCCATCCAAGATGGCCCCATATCAACTTTAATAAAGTTGATCATCAGATCTTCGTCTATGATCCTATTATCAAGTAGTTCAATAGGAATAATTCTTCGGAGCTAAATTCTGGTTGCTGAAGCTAGCCGAGCAAGTGTATCTGCTCGGGCATTTTCTAATCTTGGAATTCTGACCATCTGGATAGATTGCAAAGTGGAAATTATCTCCAATTCTTTAGCTAAGTGTATGGTCATCAGTTCTCCTTTAGCTACATATAAGTTCAACACCTAGTTTATAACTAACTGCCAATTACTGTATACCACAACTTGCTTGGCATTCAGTGATTTACCTAGATTTAAACCAATAATCATAGCTTCATACCCTGCCTCATTATTGGAGGGTTGAAATTGGAATCATAGAGTGTACTCTATGTCCATCTCTTCTGTATTATTGAGAATGATTCCATCCCCACATCCGATTGCAAAAGATGACCCATCAACAAACAGACTCCATATAGGGATATCGCTATCAAACGCTTGGTTTGTCAGAATCCCTTGATGGAAGATTTTATCCTTCACCTCCTCATATTTCTTCTTCATCTCCTGTACTCCACTGGACGGTTTGTGTTAATTTTTTTCTACAGTTTTCCTTATTTGGAGTTGGTCAGGCATATCTCCAGTAGGTCTTCTTACTCCTACATGTTGCTCGGTTAGAGTCCTTTGTTGCTCGAGGACCTCTAGGTAAGTGAATTATGAAATAAAATCATCCACAACTGGGCCTTTTAAATAAGTCCTTAGTTTGTATACAAGGTCATATTCCCCCAAATCCACAACCCAATACATCAATCTTCCATATTTCTCCGTCTTATGCAAAGCTTGCCTTAGTGGCATGTTAGTGTATACCATGATGGTGTGGGCCTGAAAATATGTCTTTATCCGTCTACTAGCCTCAATTAAGGCCAATGCTAATTTCAATAGTTTAGGATATCTCACTTCTGCTCGTCGAAAATCTTTGCTAGTGTAATAAACTGGCTTTTGGACTCCATTCTCCTCCCTAATCAAGGAAGAGCTAATAGCTAACTATAAATTGCTAAATATCGATACAGTTTTTCTCCCAGCACTGGTGGGGAGAGTAGTGGTGGTGTTCCCAGGTACTTCTTCAATTCCAGGAAGGCTGTTTCACATTCGTCATTCCATTCGAATATTTTTCTGAGCACCTTAAAGAATGGCAAATATTTGTCTCTCGCTCAGGACATAAACCTGTTGAGTGCTGCTATGCGCCTAGTTAGCCTTTAAACATCCATTTCATAGGTTAAGGACTGCATTTCGATCAGAGATTTAATCTTATCTAGATTAGCTTCAATGCCCCTTTGATTTACTATATATTCAAGGAACATTCCCGCCTAGACTTCGAAGATGCATTTAGTGGCGTTTAACTTCATTTGGTGCTTTTCCAATTAATCAAACATTTGGATAAGGTCGGCAATATGATCAATAAAATTTTTACTCTTAGTGAGCATATCATCAACATACAACTTCATGTTTTTACCAATTTACTCCTCAAATAGTTTGTTCACGAGTCTTAGATAAGTAGCACCTGCATTTTTTAGACCAAATGGCATAACATTAGAGTAATAAGTTCCTCGGGGAGTAATAAAGGAAGTAATTTCTCTATCCTCTGGCTTCATTTTAATCTGGTTATAACCATAATGCACATCCATGAAACATAGCATCTCGTGACCTGAAGTAGAATCCACCAATTGATCAATTCGTGGCAAAGGAAAGTGGTCCTTTTGACACGCCTTGTTCAAGTCGGTAAAATCCACACATGTCCTCCATTTATTGTTCTTCTTCTTTACCGGAACTACGTTGGCTAACCAATCCAGGTACTTCACATCTTTAATAAAGGAATCTTTTTAAAGATTCTCCACTTCTTCCTGTATAACCTAGTTCTTCTCCGGGCCAAAAATCTTCTTCGCTTCTTCATAGGTTTAACCTCCTTATTAACATTAAGCTCATGGCGTAGGAAATTTGGGTCTATGCCTGGTATATTTTCATGACTCCATGTGAAAACATGTTTTCTTTGCCTCAAGAAAACCACCAACTCCTGTTTAAGAATGGGTTCCAATAACGTTTCTATTTGAGTTATTCTTTCCGGTTTATCATCGTCCATGATATGCCCTATATGTACCCAACAACTCGGAGACACCAACCTCGGCCAAGGAGATGGCCGAGGTTATAAGGGCCCCAGATTGGAAACCAGCAGTCTCATCCTAAGCAAGGTCGGCCATGGCCGACGTTACTAGTTGCCTCAGAGTCAGACTACAGCTGAGGTCTTCATAATCCATGGGGACAGTTACCCATCAGGTCGGCCGGAGTCGACAGCATGCCTACGTCATACAACAACCTCGACTGGGTGTAAGTCGAGGAAATAGGGACAAAATAGTCATCGTAACCAGCCTCAGATGGGAATCAACCGACATTCCAACTACTCCTACATAACCCCAACATAGGCCAACGTTATAACTCCACATGTCTCACCTCGGCTTCCTTACTGAGCCGAGACCATCATGAATAATCTTAGATTGGGCAGCAGCCTGACTCCACCAACCTCGTACCCTTCCAGGCCTAGGTTAGTACCAATCGAAGACAGATGAGCCGATACTCGTATATGCATAGCTAGGAACACGTGTGATAAATCAGTTATAACAAAATCGTTCCCCTCACGTGAGGGAATATTTCATCCTCATTCTCTACATGTGACAGTGACAAATGTCTTCATTAGATTGGCTAGATCAACACACATGCTCATTGCATGCGTGAGGGTGCATTACACCCCCACACACTATATATGCTTTCCTTCTCCTACATAGAGGGGGATCAAGATTGAACCCTACCTGAAACTCTATCAAATTACACAGTAGAGAGAGAAAGCTTGAGGGATTGTATCCATGGCCATTAGGGCCTTATTTTAGTGATCTTACTCACTCACTTGCACAATGGATGTAAGCCTAATTGGTTGAACCACTTATATATTGGTGTTCATCCTCTTCTACTCATCTCCTATATATATATATATATATATATATATATACTCACCTGTGCTGCCATTGTTATCACTGATTTGAGCTCACAAAAACCTTAAAGGGTGGTGCTATTTTCAGCATCATCATTTTGGCGCCGTCTGTGGGAACGAGAATTTATCTCTTCCTCATTTTATGCTTGACCTCACCGGAGACTCTGGTGGTGAACCAGGCCTCACCCCTTGCGTGGAGATGTTTCACCATTGAAAGAGGTCCATTAAGATGCAATGCTCATCTACTCCACAAGATCTTTAGTGTTAAGGTATGGCACCGGAGTTACCACCACCTCTTCCACCGCCTGGTGCTGGAGGACCCAGTTCCAGCGAGGCACCGCCCCAGTCCAAAATGGTGGAGGTGGCAGTAGCATTGAAGTCATTGGCGGCAACGCAACAAGCAATGAAGGAGCAATTTTCACAACTCAGTCAAAACATGATGAGACCACCTGAGGTCTCATCGGAGATGATTACTCCGGTGGCTGCCCAGCCCCATCCTAATACTAGGGGACCACCCCAGGCACCGCAGAAAGACCAACCTACACCTCAACGGAAGAGGGAAGTTGCTGACCCTAGGTGTTTGCGTATGAGGAGGTAAGGACACCCTTGCCCTGAGGATAGGTATGATGGTTTGGAGGCAGAAGACACTCCAGAAGATTGTTGGGAGCCGTATGAGGTTTTGAATAACACAATGCATCCTATCTAGCAGAGCCGAGGTTGTGGAGGCAGAAGAGGTGAATGATCCTAACAAAGAGGATCAGCTTTTGATCGATTGAGCAGAGGGTCGACCTTTGAAAGGCTCGACCTTATAAATGACCTGAGACATAGGTTATCCAGGTCGAGAAGTACAGCCAGCTCACAACGGGAAGAGGGGGAACGTCAGCCTCATTAAGGTCGACCCCACATAGGACGAGGTAGGGACCAGGAAGAGGTCAACAGTCGATGTTGTGCTGCGACTGGGGAACCCTCAGTTCACCCCTTGGAGGTGGATGGGGACAACCTTGGCCAAGACGACGTTGCAAGACCATGGAATGACTCCATCCAACGCCTTGAGGAAAAGATAGGAGACCTCATCAAAAGCCGAGACCTACTGTAATGAGGTTTCTCAAAGGGCTCTCCATTCGTGGATAAGATAGTGAGTTTCCCAACCCCTGCCAAGTTCAATCCACATACGGTGTCTCCCAAGTATGATGGTAGCACCAACCCTGTACATCATATTAAGATGTACCAGTCTGTGGTGGAAATTTACTCAATACCAGATGAGATGAAGTGTTGGGCCTTCTATGGGACTTTGATGGGAGCTGCACACATCTAGTTTACCTCTCTTTCAAAGAACTCAATAGAGAACTTTAAGGGCTTGGCTGAACGATTCATTGACAATTTCGATTTTGGGGTAAGACCTCAAAGGAAGACCACCCATCTGTTGTATGTCAAGCAAGGCAAGAACGAAAGTCTAAGAGAATACATTTCTAGATTCAATAAAGAAAAAATAGAGGTGGAAGATTACAAAGAGAATATATCTATGACCGCTCTCACAGGGGGTCTCCAGAAAGGGAAGTTGTTGTGGAAGCTCGCAGAAGACCCTCCCAAGTCCATGGCAGAGTTATTGGTAACTGCAGGTAAGATCATGAACATTGAAGAGGTCATGGACACAAAGTATGAGGATGAGAACGACAGTTGTAGCGGGAAGTTCCAAAAAAAGAAGGACGAAAAGAAGAGGTTAGCTGACGACAAAATTTGCACGTTATACACATCTAACTGTGAGCTCCGAACACATCCTCAATGAGATCAAGAATGATCGGTCTCTGAGATGGCCAGAGAAGCTGAAGGCTCCTCCACATAAGAGGAACAAGAACTTGTGGTGCGAGTTCCACCAAGACCATGGCCATATTACAGATAAGTGCTTCGCCTTAAAGGATGAGATAAAATAGATGTTGAAATCCAAAAAGTTGAGGAAGTATGTTGATGGCAAGGCGCCTAAGAGGGGAAGAGATGACCCTAAAAAGAAAAGAAACTACAAATGTCGTGACGATACTCCAGCAAGAAGAGACGATGACTCGGATGGTGATGATGAAGACGATCCAAACCTCCCACCAAAAGATGACAACCCCCTAGTGAAGAGGGTTGGTATGATCTCCTTCGATGTTGACACCATATGCGGAGGAATAGTAGGGGGTGGCTCTGAAATGGTTGATCGAAAAGCTCATGTGGCAGAGGCCAAGTTAGTGGCCAAAGTAGAAGTGATAAATCTGGAATCTTCAGAAACCAAGCAGAAGAGAAATAAAGTGGATATGGACACTGTTATTTTCGGGTTCTCCCGACTCGACTTCAAAGGCATCTTAGCCCCGCATGATGATCATTTGGTAATTATAACAAGAGTGCATGGATGCGAGGTACAGAGAATTCTTGTAGATGGAGGAAGTTCAACAGATGTGATGTTCTGGCCTTGTTTCAAAAGCCTAGACCTTAGCAGATCCAGGATGGTACCCTATCATCATCCATTAATGGGCTTCAGCAGAGAAAAAGTCCATCCATTGGGCATGTATAAGATGGACGTGCGAATGGGAGATGAGTGGACTAAGAGGATGACCTGGAAGATCAATTTTTTCTTGATGGACGAAAATGTCTTCTCGATCTATAACCTCATCATGGGAAGCATAGCCCTTAAGGAGTTTGAAGTCGTGCCGTCGATGGTCCACCAAATGCTAAAATTCCTGACCCCCTATGGGGTAGGGGAAGTGAAGGGTGACCAGACCATAGCACGAGAATGTTACTTCAACTCAGACGAAGAGAGACAGGCCTATAAGAGAGCAACTACCACGTATAACATTGATACACTTGACCCTAGAGATGAAAAAAAATTAAAGAAAGGAGAGGCCGTAGAAGAGGTAAAATACATCGTCCTCAATGAGGACGAAACAGAAAAAACCTTCCAGGTCGGCAAAGCCTTAAAACCAAAGATTAAGGAAGAGATGATAAACTTCTTGAGGAAGAGGCAAAGTGTCTTTGCTTGGAGCCACGCGGACATGCCAAGCATTAACCCTGAGGTTATGTGCCACAAACTCAACATGATTAAGGATGCTAAGCCAATCAAACAAAGATGAAGAGTTTACTCTAGGGAAAAGTATGACATCATCCGGGAAGAAGTCAGAAAGTTGGAAGAGGCTAAGTTTATCATGGAAGTCATATACCCGAAGTGGTTATCCAATGCAGTCATTGTGCCCAAAGCTAACAGAAAATGGAGGATCTGCGTATATTTTACAAACTTGAACAAGTGTTGCCCACAAAAAATCTATCCCTTACCTTGGATCTATCAGATGGTAGACGTCACTGCAGGGCATGAGCTCATGATCTTCATGGATGCGTATTCAGTCTATAATCTGATCTTCATGAACGCTGAAGACTCAGAAAAGACAGCCTTTATAACTGACAAGGGTATATATTGCTATAAGGTTATGCCCTTCAAATTGAAAAATGCGGGGGCAATGTATCAACGTCTTGTGAATAAGATGTTTGAAGATCAAATAGGCAAGACTATGGAGGTGTATGTGGACGATATGTTGATAAAGATCTTAAAGTCCTGCACTCACGTGACAGACCTAGAAAAGACCTTTGATACGATGGACTTGTACAGAATGAAACTCAATCCCGCGAAGTGTGTCTTTGAGGTAGGAGCTGGGAAATTTCTTGGATTCATTGTCAATAAGAGGGGAATAGAGGCGAACCCTGAGAAAATCAAGGCTTTGCTTGACATGAAGACACCAAGAAGTATCAAGGACGTTCAGAGGGTCACTGCAAGAGTAGCTGCACTCAACAGATTTATTTCCAGAGCGACGGACAAGTGTCTACCGTTCTTTAAGGTTCTTAGAAAGGCCTTTGAATGGGATAAAGAGTGTGATAAGTATTTTAACCAAATCAAGTCCTACCTCGGATCTAACTTGCTCTTATCTCGGCCCATAGTGGGAGAGAAGTTGTATATTTATCTAGCAGTCTCTGAATCAGCTATAAGTGAAGCTATAGTACGGGAGGATGTTGGGGGTTCAAAGGCCTGTATACTTCAATAGTAAGGCCCTTCAAGGGTCTGAACATAATTATCCTCGAATGGAAAAGTTGGCCTATGCCTTCATACATTCTTCTAGGAAGATGAAGCCCTACTTTCAAGCCCATTCTATGGTCATCCTCACTGACTCCCCACTAAGACAGGTCCTCCACAAACCTGAGAAGTCAGGTAGATTAATGACGTGGGCCATTGAGTTGGGAGAGTATGGCCTTACTTACCAACCTAGGGTGGCCATTAAAGGATAAGAACTTGCAAATTTTTTTGCTGTGTTCACATGGGAAGAGGTCGAGGTTGAGAATACCCTAGAGACTGTAGAGGGATCAAATGGTAACGTCTTCTGAGACTCGGAAGAGGTTGTATCCAACAGAGCCAGAAACATAATTGCCGAGAATGAGGAAGATCAGTACCTCTCCAAGCAAGGAGTCATGTTAGAAGGGAGCTTCTCATCAGATAAAAACATCTGGAACCTCTTTGTTGATGGGTCTTCTTACGAAAATGGAAGCGGTGCAGGGCTGATACTCTCATCCACGGATGGTACCAACGTTGAATATGCCCTAAGGTTTAACTTTAAGGCATCAAACAACGAGTCAGCATATGAGGCCATGATAGCAGGCCTATCATTGGCAAAGACCCTTAGGGTAAGACGACTCCTTCTTTATAGTGACTTAGGGTGGTTGTTAAACAAGTGTAGGGGGTTTCTGAGGCCAAGGATGAAAGTATGGTCAAATACCTGAAGAGGGTAAGAGTGACATTCGAAGTTTTCGAAGAGTTAAAGACGAAGATAATATTTTGGTAAAACAATAACCACTTAGATGCATTAGTAAGGTTGGCTTCAGCAACAAGGATAGACATCAGAAGGATAGTTCCAGTCGAGATCCTGCCTAAAGCGACCATTAAAGAAGAAGAGGTTAGTAACACTTGCCTCAATTTGAACATAGGGGATTCATGGATGGACTCCCTTATCAGACATATCAGAGAGGGAGATGTGACGGGGTCAAAGCTAGAGAGGAGGAAACTGAGGTACAGAGCGACAAAGTTCTCAATAATAGGAGATATCATATACAAGAAGGGATTTCTATTACCCCTTCTCAGGTGTGTTCATCCCACAGAGGTCCCCTGCATCCTACAAGAGGTACACGAGGGTTCTTACTCCAGTCACATAGGAGGAAGACCTTTAGCCAAGAGGGTTATCACGCAGGGATACTGTTGGCCGACCTTGGCCAAGGATGCCTCAGCCTATGTGAAGAGGTGTGACAAATGCCAAAGATTCTCCATTATCCCCCATCAACCTCATCAGCCTATGACATCAATAAGCTTTCCTTGGCCATTCGCAATATGGGGAATTGACTTGGTGGGTCCCTTACCAAGGGTTGCGAATAACTACAAGTTTTTAATAGTTGTCATTCACTACTTCTCCAAGTGGGTGGAAGCCGAGATGATGATCATGATTACAGAGCTGAAGACCTTCCAATTCATTTGGAAGATCATCATATACAGACATGTCCTTCCAAACACCCTCATCTCGGACAACGGAACCCAGTTCAAGAATTCTTCCTTAGAAAAGTATTGCGAGAAAGTTAGGATCAAGCAATTTTTCTCTTCTCCGAGCCGACTCAGGCAAACGGTCAGACCGAAGTTACAAATAGAACAATCCTCGATAGGATCAAGAAGAGGTTAGAAGAAGCTAAGGGGAGATGGACTGAAGAGGTTTATGCTGTATTATGAGCCTACAAAAAAACAACTAGGACACCAACGAGGGAACCCCATTTATGTTAGCGCATCAGAAGTTGTCATACCAATAGAGGTAGGGCTCCCCACTCACAGGGTTCAGACCTATGACCCTGAGAATAATGGGGAGGAGAGAAGACTTGACCTAGATCTGATTGAGGTGAGAAGGGAAGACGCAGATATCAGGAAGGCTACCTACCAACAAAGATCAATAAAGTTGTACAATCAAAGGGTGAAATCAAGATGTATAGACGCGGGGGACCTGGTGTTGAAGAAGACGTTGCAGAAAGCAAACAAACTTCACCCAAATTGGCATGGCCCTTACAAGGTGATCGAAGAAGTTGTACCTGGGACCTACAGGTTGGAAAAACATAAGGGGGAGCCTTTTTCCAATCCATGTAATGTTGATCATTTGAAAAAGTATTACATATGATGTTGCAATGATTCCTATGTAAATGTGTCAACTTATGAGGAGATTATTAGTGAGAAGATCAGTTCTTATGTCAAGTCTTGGACATAATTAATTTGGTGAAAATACTATTTACGGGGATAATATCTTAGTTGATGACCTCGGACCTTAAACATCATAGATTGGTGACAAGGTCTGAGGTAAGACATCACACTTGGATGACCTCAGACCTTGGACATCATTAATTTGGTGAAAATATTATTTATGGGGATAACATCTTAATTGATGTCCTCGGACCTTATAACATCATAATTTGGTGATAAGGTCTGAGATAAGACATCATGCTTGGATGACCTTAGACCTTGGACATCATTAATTTGGTGAATATTTTATGAGGGTAACATCTTAGATGATGACCTCGGACCTTATGACATCATAGATTGGTGACAAGGCCTGAGGTGAACATCACACTTAAATGACCTCAGACTTTGGACGTCATTAATTTGGTGAATATTTTATGAGGGTAACATCTTAATTGATGACCTTAGACCTTAAATATCATAGATTGGTGACAAGGTCTGAGGTGAACATCGCACTTGGATGACCTCAGACCTTGGACATCATTAATTTGGTGAAAATATTATTTATGGGGATAACACCTTAATTGATGACCTCGAACCTTATAACATCATAATTTGGTGACAAGGTCTGAGGTGAACATCATACTTGGATGATCTCAGACCTTGGACATCATTAATTTGGTGAAAATATTATTTATGGGGATAACATCTTAGTTGATGACCTCAGACCTTAAACATCATAGATTGGTGACAAGGTTTGAGGTGAACATCACACTTGGATGACCTCAGACCTTAGACATCATTAATTTGGTGAATATTTTATGAGGGTAACATCTTATTTGATGACCTTAGATCTTAAACATCATAGATTGGTGACAAGGTCTGAGGTGAACATCACACTTGGATGACCTCAGACCTTGGACATCATTAATTTGGTAAAAATATTATTTATGGGGATAACATCTTAATTGATGACCTCAGACCTTATAACATCATAATTTGGTGACAAGGTTTGAGGTAAGCCATCATACTTGGATGACCTCAGACCTTAGACTGTTATAAGGCTCACGAGGACACCATTATATTGAGACATCATGCCTTAACATAAACACATTGCATGACATAGAAAACCACTCAAAAAACATTCAACAACTAAGAAAGGAAGCCCCTCTTCAGAGGTTGATATAGCATGAAGTTAAGAGTTACAAGCCAAAAGGTAACAGAATTTGTCATAAGAAGTTACAGACCAATGTTAAGAATAACAAGGGGTTTACAAAATGGATTTAGGTATTGGCAATCTCAGGGTTAGTAGCCATTCCCCCATCTCCCTGGCCGAGTTGTGTCACTTTTATCCCATCATCTTGAGGACCAACGTCTTCAATCCTGGTATCCTCCTGAGGATCAGTCTCAGTAGGTGCGGCACCACCTTCCTCCTCGACCTCTTGTAAGGCATGAGCAAACCGAGGTTCGGCATAACCTAGACCAATGAAGTCAGAGGCTGCCAAGCTCCCTGTCTCTTTCTCCTTTATTGCAACCCATTTTCCAGTGGCCTTAACACTCCTTTTAAGGTACTCGAAGCCGAAGCCGACGAACTCATCAGAGACCTTATAGTCCTCTAAAATCTTCTCTAAGGCATTATCCAAAGAAGCCTTCACAGCGACATCGACCTTGTGTTGAAGAGAGTCAACCTGAGTCTTGACGGCAGAGCTATGATCCTTCTTCATCTTGTCCATGTTCTTGTCCAGCCGCTTAATGCTAGCCCCATACTTCTCCAAGGAAGCCTTTAGACGCTCCACTTCAGATTTAAAGAATCCTCAGTCTTTTGGGCCTCTTTGCCCTTATCAATCAAAGGTAGTTTCCCCAGAATCCAGTCAATAAACTGGTGCATGGTGAGGAGACCCTGCAGAACACGTACATGGATGTCAGTATAAGGTTTGGTATAATTCAAAGACGAGGTTACACTTGTTCAAACCAAAGAAAAAAGTCTTTTTTGGATAGATCGATGGAGGGAAAACTCGTCCAGCAGAGGCGTATTTAGAGAACGGCTGAAGCGTTTGTCAAAGTCGGTCATGACATTGCCGATAGCATCCAAGGCCTTCAGAATCTGGTCGATAAGACTATCGCCAATGTTCAGTTGCTCGATATGGGCAACTATCACGTCCTCAAAAGAGATGGGGATGGAACGATCCCCCTTTGAATTTTTTTTCTTCTGCCTCTGATCCTCAGGGGAAGGTTCAGTAGATCTCCTCTTCTTGGAGGCATCAACCCTTAAAGTAGTAGGAGGAGGAGGATTCGCAGTAAGACCTTCTTTCTTAAAAAGTTCGGTAAGACTGGGGGCTACCATCTCCAAAAGGTCATCATAAATTCCTCTTGGGCGCTCTGCAAATAGAAAGATCTGAGTTAAAAAATCAGAGGCATAACAAAATCAGAGGTATAACTTGTTGAAATGATAAAGTGACTCACGGAGCTCGGTTAGAGGGCTCTCCCCAAGGATAGTTTCAGAGAGGTAGTAGGGGGTCATCAAATGCTCATATTTGACCAACAAACCATATTCCCCCTGATCTTGAAGGTCCTTAACCTTTTGAAGGTTATTCTAGCTTAACCCTGGGTCGGCCCTAGCAGCCATTGACACCTTTCCCCATTTAAGGGGTATTCTCGGCTCTAGGCACGAAGAGGGGGCACAAGGGCCAAACTCCCATGACCTTGAGGCAAACAAATATCATAGTTTCCAATTATGGTTTGAAGTCTAGGTAACTAGCAAGATCTTCTTGCTAGACATTCGAGCTACAAAGTGGTAATAACTCGGATCATTCCTAGCAGAGGAAGGGACGTAGCACCCTGTGAAGACCTGGACGAGAAGGTCTGAATGATGGACAACCATCCATAAGACTATTGCTCCAATTATCACCCTCCATGCATTGGGGGATAATTGGGGTGGAGCCAAGTTAATATAGGACAGTATAGCCCTAATAATTGGATGAATGGGAAGACGAAATCCTAACTTAAACATCTGCTCGTATAAGAAGATCTCGCCATCTTGGCTATCAAAGGCCCTCTCGTCCCTTAGAGGTCTCCTAAGTTTTATGGATAGACTTATAGAATACAGATGTCTGAAAGCTAAGAGGTCGAGTTCGCTGATAGTGCTCTCTATCTCGGTTGCCTCCAAGGTGTCAACATCGCTTTCGCTACCATCATCCTCGTCCCTGCCAACGTCGGCTCGAGTAGACGAGGGAGCACCATCTGGGAACCTCTGAGCAAACTCATCTCCTGTGGAAGCCGACTGGGGAATAGCGTCAATGATTGGGGGAGCAACCACATTAGGTCCTATAATTTTGACATCAGAGGAAGAATGCGAGGTGCTAGAACTCTTATGAGATAAGGCACGGCTAGAAACCTCGGCTTGGTCAGGGGCATGGTCCATCCGGACAGAATAGTCCATGGCCTCTTGGAAAGAATCCACAGACATAGGGTCTGAGGTAGAAGACTCAGACTCAGACATCGGAACAGGTTCTATTAGGACCTCTATAGACACAGGCGGCTCAGGGTATATCACTTTCAGAGGGGGTGGGAATATAGGCCTGGTAGGGAAGACCTTTGCCCTAAGAACTTCCTCCTGGGCTCATTCTATTTGTCTAATTTTATTTAAGGTTTTCTCCCTAAGAGAAGGAAATTCCTCTAAGAGTTGATAAAAGGGGTCCGAGCATATGGGGGCGACCTTACACTTGCGGACACAAGATAAAAACAAACAGGATGACACATAAGTTAAAGATCAAATATGGTTATTTGAAAAGAAATCCAACCAAAAACAGTCAAGAACAGCTCACCGGAAAACTCTTAATCTCATCAGAAAAATCATAATCTTACCAGAAAATGCAACAAATGGAAAAAGGTTGCTGAAAAAATGGCAAAGATGAGGTAACAAGCAATACCTGATGAAGTACGAGGAGAAGAATATGAAGATTGGCAAGAAAAGTCTACCAAACGCACTCTTGGTCAAGCTCTGGAGGAGAGAGAAAGCAAAGAAGGTTCAGGCGAGAGAATGAAAGGAAATGAAGAAGAAAGAGAGAGAAAAGGGTTAAAACCCTCGAAATCTAGTTGCACGCATCCCAAGGCCCATCATTGCCATAGGAGCCCAAAAGAGCACAATCATTGCACTTGCCAAGCATGCAATCTACTTCAGAAGCTGACACTTGTCAAGAAAATATTGGCACTTAAACAAATCCAACATCGGACAAACATACCCCTTAGTCACCTGGTCACATATGTAACTTTGGTCTAGGGGTGATTGATATGCCCTATATGTACCCAACAGCTCAGAGACATAAACCTCGGCCAAGGAGATGGTCGAGGTTAGAAGGGACCCAGATTGGCAACCAGTGGTCTCGTCCTAAGCAAGGTCGGCGATAGTTGACGTTACTAGTTGCCTCACAGTCAGACAATAGCTGAGGTCTTCATGATCCATGGGGATAGTTACCCATCGGGTCGGCCGGAGTTGACGGTATGCCTACGTCATACAACAACCTCGGCTGGGTGTAAGCCGAGGAAATAGGGACATAATAGTCATCATAACCAGCCTCGATTGGGAATTAGTCGACGTTCCAATGACTCCTACATAACCCCGGCCCAGGCCGATGTTATAACTCCACATGTCTCACCTCGGCTTCCTTACTGAGCCGAGACCATCATGAATAATCTCAGATTGGGCATATCCTGACTTCCCCAACCTCGTACCTTTCTAGGCCAAGGTTGGTACCGATCGAAGACAGTCGAGCCTTTACTCATATATGCATAACTAGGAACACATGTGATAAATTAGTTATAACCGAATCATTCCCCTCACATGAGGGAATATTTCATCATCATTCTCTACATGTGACAGTGATAGATGTCTTCATTAGATTGGCTAGATCAACACACACATGCTCATTGCATGCATGTGGGTGCATTACACCCCCCACACACTATATATGCTTGAATTCTCCTACATAGAGGGGGATCCAGATTGAACCCTACCTAAAACTCTGTCAAATTACACAATAGAGAGAGAAAGCTTGAGGGATTGTATCCATGGCCATTAGTGCCTTATTTTAGTGACCTTACTCACTCACTTGCACAGTGGACGTAAGCCTAATTGGCTGAACCACTTATATATTGGTGTTCATACTCTTCTCCTCATCTCCTATATATATATATACATCTATACTCTCCTGTACTGCCATTGTTATCACTGATTTGAGCTCACAAACACCTTGAAGGGTGGTGCTGTTTTTAGCATCATCAATCTAGAACAATGCTTTCTGTTGCCTCCCTCACTTGGACTTTTACAAGATCAGATTCGTCTCGTGGATCTAAGGTTTAAACCTCAAACTCGTTGTTCGTCTGAGATATATCCACTTGTTAAGTGGTTGTTTTCCTCTTTTTCTTTAACATATCTTATTCCTCTACAGAGGAATAGTAGCACTCTCTAGATATTTTCTGATCTCCTTTCACTACTCCAACTCCGAAGTTGGTTGGTAACTTCAGGTATTGATGAACAGTAAAGGGTATAGCTTCGAATTTCTTCAGACGAACTCTTATCATAATCATATTATACGCTAAATGAACATTTTTATCAATTACAAAGAATCTCACTATCTCTATCCTGCTCGCCGTCCATGTCCCGATCAACACATCTAGTTTGACTGTTCCCAATGGAAACACTTTCTCGCCATAAAATCCAATGAGTGGCCTGTAATAAGGCTCCAGTTGGATGAGTTTTAATCCCAAACTATCAAAATAAGGATAGAACACGATGTCTGCCGAACTTCCGTCCACTAATGTTCTTGCCACCAGTACTTCTTTCATCCTGACTCTAATCACTAAAGGATCATCATGAGTATACAACACTCCAGATAGATCGTTCTTGGAAAAGCCAATTATGAGCTTATCCTTATTAACCTTTCTTGGTCGGTCTTCCTCGAAAACATTGATTCGTTGGATATAGGAATAAGCTTGAGCCTCATTGAGGTAATATTTTCTTTCAGTTGTATGATCTCCTCCTCCTAGATCTCTACCTGTAATCATATAAAAATCAAAAGATCCAAAACTCGGTGTGAATGCCTCACATTTTGGTTATCTAGGATTCTTTGGGAGATCAGGATCGTCTTTTGGATCTTCGTCATGGTTCCTCTTCTTATCTTCTCTAGAATTAACTGGTGACTTAGATTTCTGTCGACCTCTACCTCCAGTTTTTCCACCGTCCAGTCGATTAACAAATCTGTCCAATTTTCCTTTTCGAATGAGTGGTTCTATCTCAGTTTACAAGGCAATACACCGGTTGGTAGTATGATTATGGTCTTTGTGAAACTCACAATACTTGGACTTATCCCTCTTATCAGTAGGTGTCCTTAACTTTTCATGCCAACTCAAATCATTGTTGTTCTTGATTTCCTCCAACACATGATGTATGTTCACCATTAAAGGAATGAAATTGGTGAATTTCTTGAGCCGTTCTAGGCCTTCTTTTACTTTTGAACTCCTGTGCTCATTGTGATTCGTGTGCTCCTTTTTATCTAGATTTCCTTCTATTTTGCTTCTGCCTTTGCGTCACATTTATTTTTAGCAGCCATAGCTTCTTTGGCAGTCATAATATTCACTAATTTTGCCATCAATTCTATCATCATCTTCAGGGGATCTTTTGCCAAAGTGTAGTACAGTTTGTCGGGCTGCAAACCACTCATAAGGGCAGTGATCGCAGTCTTCTCTTCATAACCAATGACTTCCAGCTTCTTATTATTGAAACGGGTGATGTAATCTCTGGTACTTTCTCCCTCCTTTTGTCTTACACTAAGAAAATGCACTAATCGCTTCACTGGTTTTTCTCCAAAGAAAAAATTACCAATGAATAGCTTGGAGAGTTGTTGGAAGCAAAAAATTTGTCCTCTAGGAAGACTATTGTAGTAGATTTTAGGAGATTCGGTGATTTTTCCTGAAAATGCCCTGCACCTCATTTCACCAGGAACCACATAGATATCAATAGCTACTTAGTATTGTTCTATATGAAGAACTGGAATAGTCTTCCCATCATATTTGAGAGTGACCACTTGAGATTTAAACTTGGCTAGCATAGGGAAATCTACGATGGTTTGCACAAAGGGGGATCCCTTTATAAAAATTCTTTGGAGGGGATTCTTGGCCTTGGACATTTCTCCTAATCTGTCTTCCAAACACTGAATGGAACATTTCCAAGCATCACTGCCAGCACCACATCTATGGGTGGTAGCTTTTCTATGTCGACCAACTGATCGTGCTGAGCTTCCTTCTTGCCAACCTTCTCTTTGACTGAACCTATATGTTTGTCGGGTGTTTAATCTGGATTGGGATGAACCTTCCTTCATGTCACTTTCTCGTCAAGTATTTCTCATCGCAACCCATAGGGCATTTCTCTGGGGTCCTAAACGATCGAAAGGAGAGGCCCTATTTAGCCTTCCTAAGGTACTCAGTCTTTCTGGGATGAGGGATTATCCATCAGTGGAATTAGTGATCCTAGTATAAGAAGTTTCTCCAGGAAGGTATGAAGCCCAACACTCCTTGTTGGCAACGGTGGAATATTCCTTTGATTAACTTTTGCAAGAACTCCGACTTATAGAGTTTAAGATTATTATCGTATAGTATCATGCATAGACTCTTCATATTTAACCAAGATATCCAAGATCCTAGTTAAATCATTATTGTTAGGAGGGGTAGAGGGATCAGGTGGAATTATATCATTTCTAGTGCTTGATTCTGGAATTTCAGCCATGGATGATGTATGAGTGAAAATGTTTAGCAATATGTTCCCATAGATTACGCGAGTCTATTGATGCAAAAAACTAGACTAGGCCTAATTAATCGACCACAATCTGTTGATGCAAAAAAACTAGACTAGGCCTAATTAATTGATCACAGATAAAATAAATAAAACAATTAAGACATAAGAAATTTTAAAGTGGTTCGGCTCAATGGAATAACCTACGTCCACTATTCTGTATTGATTGCCTTGAGTTTTTTTTGTCCCTTATAATGAGGGTGATACAAAATATTTATAACCCAAGAGGGGTCTTGATAGTTTT
Source organism: Sambucus nigra (assembly GCA_949130495.1). Lineage (NCBI taxonomy): Eukaryota > Viridiplantae > Streptophyta > Magnoliopsida > Dipsacales > Adoxaceae > Sambucus > Sambucus nigra. The sequence goes on from OX422222.1 coordinate 72,447,037, forward strand.
CATGGGAATGGATAGAATGCCTTCAATCGTTAGGCATTTACATCAATACGTAATGAGAATTTAATGCATGAAGGTTGTCTTTTCATTAGAAATAAAAGTTGTAAGACTGCTGTCGCTTTCTTGGCAATACATGTTATTGGTCGAGCTTCCCAATTGGTCGGGCTTCCTAGTTGGTTGGGATTCCCTGTTTGGTCCGGCTTTGTTGTTGGTACCAGGCTGACTTGGACTTGTGCCTCATTGGAGAACATGTGTTGGCTTGTGATTGGTTCACGTAGGGTGGTAGATTTTGGTATCAATAGTACCCAATGCACCTTAAACCCAAATAAGTCCTAATCGAGTTCCAATTGCGATATTAATTACTGCATGGAGAGTTGAAACAAGAAAATATATTTGAAGAGATTAATTGGTGTGTACTAGAGGCAATATTCCCATTTCCTAATGACTATAACCCGATGAAGAAATTTTTTCACCCATAAATTTTTATCTTTCAATTTTCTGTGCATGAATTCGTGTTCTAATATATTTACTCTTTATATCACGCACGCCGAGCGAAATATCCACATTTCGAGCGATTCGTTTGTGAGAGTATCTCATGAGCATTTGAATCAAAATGAATATTCGAAAAAGTAACGTAATGATCAATCGGTGGACCTTTGTAGTTAAATTTTTGGCTTCGCACACACACACACATGACAAATAGAAACTTATCAATATAAATATATGGTGATTATTTTTATAAAAGTCTAAATTACACAATTTTTAGGTATTTTGAATTCGTTTGAGTCAAAACCGAATTTTATGGGTATATTCACTGCAAACCCAAACGAGACACAACTCGTCCTACTAGGGTAACCTAGGGGTTTAACTGCTTGTTGCATGAGCTAAATGAAATCGCTTGCCCGCGAAAGAGGTATTCTATCTTAAGAAAATGATTTTCAAGAGTTGAGCCTTGGTTCAGTTCTTTTATATTGCTCGGGATGCCCAAAGTTCTAAGTTAGGGGGTTTGATTAGGCATAAATTCATTCGAATTTATCCATTTAATATAGAGACTTTTAGCACATCGAGGGATGTAAATTGTGTTGATTTGTCTCATATACATTCTACTGACAATTCCTACATAGTGCCTAGAGTTTTGTATATTTTTCATTTTACAGGTATTTTATACAAGTGAAGAGAAAAAGAATTCAAGATCGAGAAATCAGAAATGGAGTGAAAGTTAGAGGGAAAATAGTAACTTTGCATCTAGATTTTGGACAAAGGACCAACATAAAAAATGAAGACCTCACGTCTACAAGCACGTAGGAAGAAATGGAGTCCTAATCCGAGTCCCAGGTCAGAAGTTATGGAACTTAAAAAATGAGATAAAATCAAGAGAAAATAAGAAAAAAAGAATTCTAGAGTCGGAACGAAATAGCCAAAGACTACAGCGAACTGATCTGGGATAAAGGCAGACTCGAATTAAATTTACCACCAAACCTATCCAAAAAGAGATGAAAATGAATCGGTCTGATGCCTTGAAATCTCTGCATAAAATTAGTGACCGGGCATATCCGTTATAAATGGAAATGAACCGATTCGGGGGATACCAGACCAAACGAAGACTCCCGTTGGACCGGTTCGGATGAGATTTCTTAAAAAAAAATTCCACACTTAGAGTTTTATTTTGCTTAAAATCTTGTAATTTTTGTAGGGTATTTAATTTAACTGAATGCCAGAAATTAGGAGGTTCGATTATTTTTAGTTTTAGAGGGCTCTTGCATTTAAGAACCCTAGGTTTTGAGGTTTTGCAACATTTATTCAAGATTCAATCTTTTAATTCCAGATTCCTTCATTGGAAGTATTATTTAATTTGTTGTTTTAATTGCTTCATAGTTTAGATCGATTAGTCATTAATTTTTTGGTTGCAATTCATATTTCCAAATTTCTTCCCAAATATTCACATAACTATGAATTGTTACAAATTTAGCTTCGAGGTAGTATTTACTTTAATCATGACCAACTAAATTTTCAAGGGTTGGGATGCATGAACCCAATCCGATGTAATTTGTTTATGTAGAAAATAGGTTTTGAATTGAAATTTATTGGATGGTGTGGTGTACTATACACAACTATCGTAGACCTTTCAACCTCATTTGCCCTAGGTAATAGGGGTGTTTAAATATGCGATGCACTTGTTAGCTATTCGATACTGCTTTATTTTTACCTTTCATTGTGTATGATGCGGTCTAGTAACCTATATCTAATCCTTAGGATTAATAAAGAATGGGTTCAATAAACTTTCTAATTCAAAAGCTAGTATTCTATTCGGTAAATCTACTAAGGTTTGAGGGATTGCATCCTAACCTATCATTCCCATATTCATATTTACTTCACTGCAGTAGTTTATTTTTATGCCTTTAGTTATTAGTAGTTTAAATTTCCTTCAGAGCTAGTTAGTAGTCATTCAGTTCACCCTCATAATCTTTTTCACTTCTTTTCGAGAATCAGTTTAGGGTTAGTCTTCTATTCCTACATCGTTACGATCTTTCATCCTAGTTCCTTATGGAGATGATACCGACTTATCAGATTATTACTTGAGCGACAGGCTTACACTTTAGCTTATATAACACGCACACTAGATACACATTTTGTGGTCGCGTCAGCCGCCACCTATAATATTTCCCTTCACAGTGCCTCTTCCTGTCACAAGTCTTAGATCATCGTGAACCATTCAGGGTGACTATGGTGAACAGTTATATTTTGAAGACGTAGGAAATAATAGGATTATTGGCATGTTCACACTCATCTCCGTAGTTGTCGGAACAAAAGTACATAGCCGACCTTTGGATAAGGGAGAGGCTCAAATAATGGTTGATGAAATATACAACGGCTGTGAAGATGTACCTGTGTATGTTGACAATGGGTAAGGGAGAGAATATAGGAATTGTGCTAATTCTTTTAACACTTGGCCGATTTATCTACTCATCAAGTTCTTTTAATATTTTTTTTGTTCTAGTAAAATAACAATTTTTTTGTTTAAGTTGTAAGAATATTTGTTTTCTTTGAGGTTTAAAAATAATATTTTTTCATTTCAGTTATAATAATATCCCTTGAATGCCATGGTGATATGGGCGATCCACGACCATTATACTTTTAAGACTTTGCCCGGTTGTAATTTTCACGGTTATTATGGATGTCCCAAATGTGTGGAGGAAACTGAATCTAGTTGGATATATCATAGTTAGGGGTGTTCACGGGTCGATCGGTTCGATTTTGGCTGGATTTTTTGAGCCGAACCGACCATGTCAATTTTTGGAGGAGAAAAATCGAATCGAACCGAATCTGTTGAAGAACCGAACCGAACCAAACCGAACCGAATAGGGTCGGTTTTTGATAGGGCCAGTTCGATTCGCCCATCGATTTTTGACAGGGCCGATTCGGTTTTTTCATTTATTTTAATAAAAAATATTTTTTTTAATACCTAATATAAATATAAAATTAAAAAATATAATATAATATGCCAACACTAATATAAATATAATATAAAATTAAAAAGTATAAAAATTAATTCGGTTCGGTTCGGTTCAAAATCGGTATTTTTATGCCAAAATCAAAAATCGAACCGACCCTGTCGGTTTTATACCTGATCAAACCGAACCGAACAGAACCTTAAAAAAACCCGACCCAAAAATTTTCGGTTCGACTCAATTTTATCGGTTTGTCAGTTTGCTCGATTTTTTTGCACACCCCTAATCATAGTGGTAAGATGAGTTATATAGGTCATCGTAGATTTTTGTCAACTAGTCACCCTTTCTGGAGCGATAAGTCTACCTTTTTGCCTATCCGTCACGAGCGTATGACCCCACCTGCTCGACTTTTTGGTCAGGAGATCAAGGAGAAGGCCATAGCTATGACTTAGGGGAATAGGTACGTAGGAAAATACCCTCAGTTTGTAAAACTGAAGCATAAATATAGAGGTGATCCGACCAACCCTAGTAAAGTGAAGTCATGGTTCGGACGACTAATATTATTTGACTTGCCATATTGGAAAGATCATCATGTAAGGCATGTAATTGATGTGATACACATAGAGAAGAATGTTGAAGATCATCTCACTACACCAAAAGAAGAAAATTGTAACGAATTTTTTTCCCATTTGTAACGAATTTTATCCGTTACACATTTCTAATGGACAAAATTCGTTACTAACAGAAAAAAACATTACAAATATATTAGAATTACGTGCAAAAGTCATTTTTTTAAAGAACGAAAAAATGTGGGATGTCTCAGTCTCTAACTCTCTCACGTCTCTTTCTCTATATCGCCCCACACCTTCTTCTCTCTCTCGTTTCTCTTGTCTTTCTTTCTTAGGCGGCTTGGTTCTCTCGTCTATCTCTCTGTTACGTCACTAGGTTTCTCTAGTCTCTCTCTGTTATGCTGCTTGATTTCTCTCACCATTCAATCTGGTAATTTTCCCTTGCTTCTCTTACTATAATGATTCAAATGTTACAAATCATGGGACTTGAAATCGTAATTAATTCAAATGTTATAAAGAACATTCTACGAAAGTTTTTTTAACAATATTTCTTCTCTTCTAATTTCATTCTTAAGTACACAACATAAATAGAAATTCTCCCTCGGGACATAATACAACCATATTAATTTTTTTGTTCAATGTGTGCACTCGGATCGAACTCAGTAACACTTATTGATAGAGGAAGAGAGAACACAAGAAAAATTGTGGCTATAAAGACATTCCTATAATTCTTTTAATACACATTTTCTTTTATAGCGACGTTCATGTTTGTTCGTGAACAAACACCATTAAACTATTGTGATTCAATTTCCATTGAATCGTGTCTATAAGGCAAAGCTATTTGGTAGCTAGGGTGGTCAAGTGCCCACCCCAGAAATTTAAAAAAAAGTTATTATAAGGGTTTAAAGTTTAGTTTTTAAAATTGAAGACAAAAAACGTGTAATATTTTCTTTGAAAAAATATTACACACTTTCATCCACTTGGACACTTTAGTTACTTGGATTATGTTGTTATTGTTTAGGGTTTGAATCAATTTGTTGTTATTTATTTTGGATTATGGTTTGAATTAATTTGTTACTATTTATTTTAAGGGTTTAACATATTTAATGGTTTGAGTTAGTTTAATTTCGTTGTTATTTAGGATTTTGCTAATTTTGACTAATTCCTCCCTATCCTGGTTTAAAACCTCCTATTTTGTATGATTTATTTTAGGACTTTGTTATTAACATACTATGTGCATTTTTGCTGTTGTATCTAAGATTTATTTGTTTGAATTATAATTGTCTGCAAATGCAAATAGTTATATTGTGTATGGATTTATTAACCAAAGTTATGGATACATATTTGGTGTTAAAAACACGGGCTTCAGGATAAGTATCCAGTTTAGGTTGAAACGTTATGAGGAGGGTCATTTTCCTATATTTGTATCTTAAGTTGATTAATATTTAGTTTTACTCAATGAACTTATTACGATACACATCTTAAGTTTTATGGTAAATTAAAACGAATGTCGTGAATGATCACATTAGCTGCAAATAGAAATCATGAAGAATTATGTGTTTTAGTTACTTGATATGATGAATATGCTGAAATTTTCTTTTTATTCATCAAAAGTGTGTTTAGAATTTAGAAATTATTAATTTAGAATAAGTCGTGGTATAATCATTATCGAAGATTATAGTTGCACTTTATTTTTCATGTGTGTTTTATCTCGTTTCCATGGCCTATTCACAAAGACTGGATGATCGAAGAGAACAAAGGCAACTTATTGTATTTAAAGGGCATTGGAGAGTTTATTAAATTTGCGGAAGAGAACACTGATCAGGGGTTGACAACGATAGCTTGTCCATGTTCAAAGTGTCGTAATAAATTAGATCTGAAATTGAAAGAAGTAGAGAGACATCAGTGGAGGAACGATACGCATCAATTCTATATTATATAGTTTTTTCGCGATGAAAATACATCCTTGAACAGTATTGATCCCCCACCAGTAAAACAAGTTGACGAGAACAAAGTAGAAGAAAACATCGAGTAACAAGGTATTGGGGTAGAAAAATGTTGTTGATGTTTGTTATGGAATGCATGGGGAACCTTATGTAGATGTTGAATGAGTTCAACGAGGAGTTTCCAAAGAAGATCATATAGGAAATGATAAGTACAATGAATATAAGATATTATCAGTTGAGAAATTATATCCTTCATGTGAGGGCCCTTGGACAACTCTTTCTTCAATTGTAGAACTTCACAACTTAAAAAATCAATTTGATTGGTTAGGAAATAGTGTCAAGACACTCTTGCCTATGTTAAAAACGTGGATTCCAAAAGGTAATACACTACTAGAAAAATATTCAAAGATGAAGAGTATGATGAAAGACTTGGGGATGAAGGCTAATTACATTATTGCATGCATCAATAATTGTATCTTATATTAAAAGTATAATGAATATATGGATGAATGTACCCAATGTGGAGAATCAAGGTATTCAGTTACTATGAGGGAAGGGGGAAGAATTTCGAAAGAACCTAAATAAGGTGTTTAGACATTTCCCTCTGATTCCAAGGATGGTGAGATTTTATACTATTCCGTGGGTAGCCTAAGAAATGACATGGAACCATAGGGAAACCACTTCATGGGATTAAAAGCGACAACCATGTGATTCAACACAATGGAGGAGTTTCAAATCAAAATGGCCTGAATTTTCTAAAGAAGGACGCAATGTTTGGCTCTGAATAGGAATTGATAGGTTTAATCCTTATGGTATTTAGTTCGCCAGTTAAAGTTGTTGGCCTGTTATCACGATGCCGAATAATCTTTCACCTTCATTGCGCATGAAGAGGGATTTTTAAGTTGTCTTTGTTAATACCTAGTCTAAAGGACCGAGTCAAGACATCGATGTTTTTCTTCAGCCATTAGTTGATGAATTGAAGGAATTATGGGAAGTAGGTGTTCCGTCTTATGAGATGCAACCTTTTACATTAAAAGATATGTTAATGTGGGGGATTAACTATTTCCCTGCATATGGGAGTTTATCTAGGTGTGTGACACATAGTTATAAAGCTTGCCCTATCTATGGGGAAGATACTCCATCCATTCGACTAATGCACAGTATTAAGATCGTTTATACAAACTATCGTATTTTCCTTGACATGGATCACCATTTTTGTAAATATGATAGTTTAGGGCTTAGGTCAACCAAGTATACACCTCATCCATATCGGTTCAATGGGGACAAACTTTTAAAGAAGTTACATTGCATCGAGTATACACCAAAAAAGTCTCCAAAAGTTTCAAGTAAGAAGTGAAAGGTCGATGATATAAATGAGAATTGTAATGTTGAAGTTAAGGAGCCATGTTAGAAAAGGTCAATTTTATTTGACTTGGAATATTGGAGCAGACATAAAATTCGACATGTTCTTGATGTGATGCACATCGAGAAGAATGTTGTGGAGCATTTAATAAGTACAATCCTAGATGACAAAATGAAAAATAAAGATATAATTAATACGTAGAATGATATGAAAGACTTGGACATACATAGTAATCAATGTATTAGGGAAGATGAGCAAATCGGTAAAGGGATGAAACCGAAGGAATCGTTTATATTAGATAAAGAAGAGAAACAACGGTTTTGTCAAATTCTAAAAGACTTAAAGCTACCTTCCAGCTCTTTGTCCAACCTCAGGAATATCGTCACCCTTAACCCACTTGTTTTGCACTCAATGAAGTCACATGACTATCATGTTATTGTGGAGTATTTGTTTCCCGTATTCCTTTAGCATGCATTTTTGAAATATAAAGATTTACTAACAGCTATTTAACATTTGAGCTTATTTTTCAAAATATTGTGTTCAAAAGTCTTAATTTGAGAGGACATGCAAAGGGCCAAGTTTATGGTTACAAAGGCATTGTGTGTGTTGGATAAACACTTTTCACTGGCACTTTTTTAAATTAGAATCCACCTTACTGTTCATTTAGCCGGTGAAGCATTAACTTGTGGTCCTATAGGAACACATTGGATGTATCCATTTGAATGGTAAACTCTTTATATTAATTTTTATTTTCACACAAACACAAACACATTCATATACGTATAGATCATTGTAAATCAATATATCATATATATTTTTTCCTTATTCACACGAATAGGAAAATGCAAGATGTTAAATATATACCCAGCAATAAGCGATACATTGAAGGTTCAATTGCGGAGACCTATCTTACTGTTGAATCTGTTAGGTATTTCATGGAGTGCATGCCTAATTCTCTTGACGAAAACCATAAATGTACTCATGAAGTGTTGCTAGATGAATATAGAGAGTTTTTTAGACGAAGGACTATTGTTAGATAATAAGATTGTGACATTGGAATCTAAACAGTTTCAATAAATATGTCGATGGGTCCTATTTTGACTTGACGTTGATGGTCGTGAAGAATTCTACATATTTTGAGAAATTTAATTAGTTTTTATTGAAATTCAAATTTAAATACTAATAAACGAACTTATGTGAATAAATTGCAGTGAGTATAAAACGTTACTAAAATTCAGTTGGCGCAATAAAGGAAATAAGAGCCAATTAACAAAAGTAGAGATGCAAACTTCTTTCATTCCATGGATATTTGATAAGGTGCTATTGATTTTATTAGTATATTAAGTTATATTATTTATTATCTAGACTCACTTTATTGATATTATTTTATTTCTATTGTGCAGCTGGTCACTTCCGGAGAGACAGAGACAAATGCTATGTTGTGGTGATTAGTACAAGGGCCAAAACGCAAGGTTAAAACATATAAAAAAAATACATCCTAATGGCTTTGTATTCTCTCCAAAGTTTCATGACGATACTATTGTGACACAAGACAGTGGGTTTTACATGAAGGCTTAGACTCAATTTAGGGAAAGTAAAAGTGATAAAAATCTTAAAGATGATTAGACAATGTATTACGAAGTTATTAGACAAATAACTGAGTTGGACTATATGCTATTTAAGGAGGTGGTGTTTTATTGTGACTGGGTGAGGGTCGAGGAGAAGATCAATGGTTGTAAACATTGTCCAGAATCCAATTTTGTGATGGTTAAGTGTGATAAGTTAAAGGGTACCAATAATGAGTGTGATGAGCCTGCAATTCTCGCTTCTAATGCCAGTCAAGTCTTCTACTCAAAATATCTTAACACTCCTAATTGGTGCGTTGTCATAAATTCCCCGAAGAGATTGACCAGTCGAGTAGACAAGCTAGAGATACAAACTGTGGTCCAATCTACTCTTGAAGATGAACCTCATTTAGAGAACATGCTAAAACAATATGACAAAGTATATCTATTATTTTTTCACTAGTTGTTAATGTGTTTTTGTTGGTGAATTATAGACCTTTTAATTTAATCAAATGGCATGTTCGCATAAGTTGTTAACATGTTTATTATCAGTATTAGACTGATCCTTTAAATTCAATTATTCTTCCCATAATTATTGTCTTTATATCATGATTAGTAATATGTTAATAAGGAGAAATGATGCATTAGTTTTTATATGCTTTTAATTCAATAAGTATACTATTTTGATTTGAAATTTAGGAAAGTGTCATCCGATACAGGTTCAGTACAACCTTCTGTGACACCCCACCTAATTAAATATCGGGCGATCACTCCTTTATTAAATTAAAATCAAGGTGAACAGTTGGTTCATTCTTAGCATCACTGTCGTAAAAATAACTTTTTCCAAATTAACACCTTAATTAATTAAGCTAAGTGTCTAATACATTTTTCAATATTGCTCACCAATTTTATTTTTAAAGGAAAATTATTTATTTAATTAGTAACAACATTTTCAATAAGTAAGAATCATACAACAATTATCCTCGAACATAATCCAATTACTTTAAACATTTAACATCCAAAATCCCAACATTTAAAACTTAATGTAAAACATACATGCTGAATAAACCCCAAAGTAACAGTACTAGAGATAATGTGAAATAAAAATGTCCCAACAAAACAGATAAATAGTGGAAAGGGCAACACATGCCCAATGAGGAGAATGATAGAAGTGGAATCAAGTAAATGAAATCGTCTAAGCAAGTGGCCTGAAACTCCCACCTAAGTTGCAGCACGTTCCTTCCAAGGGATCCTAAGCAAGACGCCCCTGTGGCTGGGCACCTGTAGTACATACATATATATACAAGAGAGAGAGAGAAAAAAATGGGTCAGAGCCCTATAGTGTATATGATTTAAAAATTGTTTAGCAAGTATTTAAATTGATACAAATGCAACAACATATTAGTGCGAAACTCTCTTGAGAAATTCTCACCTCTCTTCTAATGTGCACTCCTATCGCACTAACCTTCCCAATGGTTTATCTCATCATATATGACACTATCTTTCCCCAATGATTTAACTTATCATAGGTTATTCGCAGGATTCAAAATTTAACGATTCAATTGTTTGAAAAGAATATTTCAATTAATAACCAAAGTTCTCATTTTAACTTTATTAATCAATACAGTTTTCCAGTGTCATATTATACTTTCTCAAAACAAGTATTTACAATTTGAGTCATCAACCATGTCCTACATATCAAATCACAGTAGGCAGTTCCAGAATTCAGAATTTCATATATATATATTAACTACTCGTAAAATATATATATCATAACAGCACTCCACATAAAAACTAAAGTGCGGGCATACTCTACTATCCAAACCCCGTATCACTCATATTAAGGGGAATACAAATTCGGAATCACTCTCGAATTTTATTAACACATACACAAAGAATATTGAGGCGGAGCATAGATTCCATGTCTCTAAGAGGATGGCACATACCTGCATCTCTTAGGACCGTATGAACTATCCATTCGATAGACTGTACCAAGGATATCTACCTCCTAGGGTACGAATCAATATCCCCCCGAAGGCAACACAGGATAAGATCGTCCCAGCGCGGTAACCTCGGGATAGCAAGTAGCGTGGGTATGATTTTCACACATAGATAGTATATGCATACACAATCATATAACTATATTACTATTACCATATCAATATTAGGTATATTTCAAATCCCATAGTTACGACTTTTATCCATATTATCATATTTTAGTAAACACTTATAACGGTTCGTTTCTAACCTTGATTCGGTATTATTCCAACGTACCACCCAACTCTCATGGCTTTATTTTCCAAATTATAAAATTCAGTAGGTATACACATTTGTCCCAAAGTAACTCTCTTACGTGTCTCTTTCTTTAAATCATAAATTCACCGTCCCTTATGTAATTATCCCCAAAATACAATCTTTTCCCGACATCAAGGGTCCCGAAATTTATTCACATGTCCTAATGGTCTTCCCTATCTCCCAAAACATTTTATTAAGGATGGCCAAGAATTATTTCACAATAATATGAACTAAACTAATTTAGAAAGGGAAATAGGAGTCTTCCAGGAGGGGTCGATCGATCGAGGTCTGGGGCTCGATCGATCAAACCTTCGATCGATCAAGGTCTGGGGCTCGATCGATCGAACCTTCGATCGATCGAAGCTCTGAGCTCGATCGATCGATCAAGCAGGTATTGCAATTTCTGCAGTTTTGCAGTTACGGGTTCTAACACATTTCTTCATCAAAATTTAAGTTTTTCATTCCTAAACATCCAAAGATTCATCCTACTAACATTATATCATCATACTAAGTATTTCCAATGCAAAGCATGTGGATTTCTATCACTATACATGGATTAATAGCCCAAAAATTATCATAATTATCAAGAACCCTAGAATTCTCTTAAACATGTATTTCCAAAAATTTCTTCTTATAAACATCAAAATTTTGTGGGTAATTCCTCTACATGGCAAGGGTTTCCAGAATTATCAATTCATCCATCACTAAATCCAATTTCCTAACTCATATCTTAGGTTTCTTCCATAAAAACTCATTCTAATTACTCCTACACTAATATGAAAGATGCACCAATGAAATAAGCAAGGTAAACACTTGACTGGGATTTTTGGTGTTCTGATTTGCAGATGATTTTGGTGTGGTTTCGTAGTCCGTCGCGCGATCTACACGTTGGTGGTGGTGACGGTGCAAGCAGATGGATTTTGGGCCTTGGATTGCCTTGGAAGCTCTCTTCTTCCCTCTCCTATGGCCGTCACTTATCTTTGGTTGTTCTAACCCTAGAAGACAACCTTAGACATCTGATATAACCTTTAGAATTTCGTGGGTTTAATTACCCATAATTGCGAAATGTCCAAAACGCCCTCCTGGGGTACTAATTAGGTCTAAAAACGCCCCGAGACCCAAACCAAACCCCCGGGTATACTTTTATTACTATCTCGACCCTTCCGGACGCGTTGGCACACTCAAAATGACCATACGAATGACTTATAAAATATTCACTTTTATTTTTCACTATTTAGTCTCGACGCGACACGGGCGCGTCCCGACTCAAACTTCCAAAATTGTCATTTTATTCACTCGTGACATTCAATATAACCAATATTACATATTACTTTGCGCATTACTAATATTCAACAAATTTCCCATAATTACTAAGTCTCGTCACGTTAATAATTATAACATAATTAATTTTCAAATTTTTATTAAAAATTAACTCACATTAAATTTAATAAATCCCCAAATTAATATAGCATAAAAATACGGGGTATTACATACTTCCCCCCTAATAACGGAATTTCATCCCGAAATTTAGAAAATAAGGCATACCTGGTAAGAATAATTCTGGATATCTCTCGCGCATATCTGCCTCGCGCTCCCAAGTGGATTCGTCCATATTATGATGCTCCCACTGGACTCGCACAAGTGGAACTATCTTCGACCTCAATCTCTTCTCACTATAGTCTAGGATAGCCACCGGTCTCTCCTCGTAAGAGCTGTCAGGCTATAAGTCTATCTCATCTATCGCGATGTGAGTATGGGACATATCATCCCGAAGATAACGTCTCAACGACGAGATGTGGAATACATCGTGAATGCGATGTAAATGCTCTGGTAGTCCAAATCTGTATGCTACCGGACCAATCCTCTCGATAATGGGAAATGGTCCCACGTACCTCGCGGTCAATTTCCCTTTCTTCCCAAACCTCATCACTCCTTTCATAGGAGATACACGCAGTAACACTTGGTCCCCCACATTAAACTCCTGGAAGAATCATTTTGCATTAGCGTATCTCTTCTGCCTGTCCTGGGCTACTCGAATGCGACTCCTGATCATCTCATTCCTCGCGGAGGTTTCCTGAATTACCTCCGGTCCTAGCAACTTGTTATCCCCCACCTCAAGCCAACAGGTTGGAGAACGATAAGGCCTGCCATACAAAGCCTCAAATGGAGCCATACCAATCGTAAACTGATAAGAGTTATTATAAGAAAACTCTACTAGTGGAAGATGTGGCTCCCAACCTCCTCCAAAATCAAGAACACATATTCGTAGCATATCCTCTAACATCTGATTAGTACGCTCTGTCTGTCCATCTGTCTGTGGGTGATAAGCTGAACTCAACCTCAATTCAGTACCCATAGCCTCCTGGAAGCTTTCCCAGAAATGTGACACGAAAATCTAGTCTCTATCTGACACAATATTCAGGGGCACCCCATGTAATCTGACAACCTCAACAATGAACAACTGAGCATACTGACCCGTGGTATAGTCTGTCCGCACCGGCAGAAAATGAGCCACCTTGGTCAAACGGTCTACAATCACCCAGATAGAATCGTGGCCCCGCTGTGATGTAGGCAACCATATAACAAAATCCATGGAAATACTCCCCCACTTCCACACGGGTACTTCCAATGGCTGAAGCAATCCTGACGATTTCTGATGGTCCACCTTCACCAGCTGGCAGGTAGAAAACTTGGACACGAACTCAGCAATGTCCTTCTTCATACCACTCCACCATTATTGCCTCCTCATATCCTGGTACATCTTATCTCCTCCAGGATGTACTACAAATCGGGACCCGTGAGACTGGGTCATCACTGCATGACGTAATTCTGATCCTTCTGGAACCACCAATCTCCCATTAAACCTCAAACCCCCATTAGAACTAACAGAGTAGGACTCAGCACCCTCAGCTAAAAGTCATACAATCCACTCCTGGAAAAACGGGTCTGTGGTTTGGGCCTGTATTACCCTCATAACAATCTCGGGTGTGACTGTCATAATAGATATGAAGGAACGGGCTACTGCGTCCTGGTGTCCTAACTCCTTCCACTTTGCTTTCTAGATGTGCGCTACCTCGTCTACCGGTCTACGGCTCAACGCATCTGGAACTACGTTGGCTTTCCCCGGATGATACTGTATGTCAAACTGATAGTCCTTTATAAACTTTAACCATCTGCGCTGTCGCATATTCATCTCTCGCTGAGTGAATAGGTACTGCAGTGACTTGTGGTCTGTGAGCAAACGGAACTTCTCCCCCAATAAGTAGTGCCTCCATATCCTCAATGCAAAAATGACCGCTGCTAACTCCAGGTCGTGGGTGGGGTAATTCTTCTCATGCGGCTTAAGCTTGCGGGAGGCAAAAGCTATAGCCTTCTCCTCCTACTGAAGTACTCCCCCAAGTCCCTGTAAAGAGGCATCGGTGTAAACCAGGTACTCCACACCCAGCTTCGGTAAAGCAGGGACTGGTGCTGAAGTAAGCTTGTCTTTCAGCTCGTCGAAAGCCAACTGACAAGCGACATCCCAAACATATGGTACCCCCTTGCGAGTCAGATTCGTCAATGGACCCGCTGTTTTGGAGAATCCTCGAATGAATCTCCTGTAGTATTCGGCTAACCCTAAGAAACTACGCACTTCCATGGGTGTCATGGGCTGTCCCCATTCCCTCACCGCTGACACTTTACTCGGGTTGACTGCTATCCCCTGCTCAGAAACAACATTCCCCAAGAACTGTACTTCTCGTAACTAGAATCCACACTTCTCGTACTTAGCATACAACTGATGCTCTCGTAGAGTCTGAAGAACCTGCCTCAAATGCTCGGCATGCTCCTCCTCGGAGTGTGAATATATCAAAATGTCATCTATAAAGACGATGACAAACTGATCCAAGAACTCTCTGAATACTCGGTTCATTAAGTCCATGAATACGGCTGGAGTATTTGTGAGACCAAAGGGCATCACGCTGAACTCGTAAGACCCATATCTCGTCAAGAAGACAGTCTTTGAAACATCCTGCTCTCTAATACGTAGCTGATCGAACCCCGACCTCAGATCTATCTTCGAAAATAAAGTTGTTCCCCTCAGCTGGTCGAACAGATCATCGATTCAAGGCAACGAATACTTATTCTGTATCGTGACCTTGTTCAACTCCCGGTAGTCCACACATAACCTAAGTGAACCATCTCTCTTCTTCATAAACAAGACTGGAGCTCCCCAAGGTTAGGTATTCCTGGGAATGAATCCCTGACCTAACAGCTATTCTATCTGATCTCGTAACTCTCGCATCTCCGTCGGAGCCATACGGTATGGAGCGCGTGCTATAGGTCTAGTATCTGGCAATAAATCTATAACAAAGTCTATCTCTCGACTGGGGGGTAGGCCTGGTATTTCCCGAAACACATCGGAATACCCTCGAACAACTGGAATCGAGTTGAACGGAATCACAACCTCCTTAGAGGTATCCTCCTCTATATAATACAAATGAGTGGTCGAACCTCCCTCTGGGCGAGGCATCGCCACTACAAACATCTCTTGCCCCGTAATGGAAAAAACAATGCTCCCACCGAAGCAATCAATCATGTCTCTATAAGCTCCGAGCCAATCCATACCGATAATAACATCATGCTCATTCATATCTAATACTAACATGTCTGCAGGTAATACCAAACTACCAATCTCTACCCCCACTCCCCAGCATATAAAGAAGACAAGCGACCCACTCCCCAGTGGTGAGTCTACACATGTCACTGTGCTCTCTGCTGTGGCTAACAACCCTAAGGCCTTCGCAAAATGCTTATCTATAAAACAATGAGTTGCCCCACTATCAAACAAAACTCGACCCATAGTACCATGGATAGGAAACATACCCTCAATCGCGGGTGGTGCCTATGGAGCTGATGCCTAGTGGACGTTATAGACACGTCCGTACGGTAACTGCCCCTGCTGCACTGGAGCTGCTGGAATGGCTGGTAGGGCTGGCACCTGGGATGGAGCTGGGAGGGCAACCGAAAAAAGTGGTCTCTATGGCTCATTACGGGCACCCTGCTGCTGTTGGGCCCTATCTCCCTCCGGACAATCCTGGCGCCTATGGCCGTGTTTACCACACCCAAAACATCGGCCTTTGAAGTTACCTCCCCTCTGACCGTGCTGACCATGGCCCTACTGGTCGTTACCTCCCCGCCACTGGCCCTGTTGGCCCTGATGAACACGCTGTTTGCCCTGTTGGCCCTGTTGCTGACCTTGCTGTCGGTGTTGGCCTTGCTGGCCCTGATGATTAGGCTGGCCCTGCTGACCCTGCCTATAACCCCCAAATCCCTGCCTGGAATCACCTGAACGGAATATCTTAGCAAGGTCCCCCTGATGGGAACTCTGCTCGTGCTGACGAGTCTGTCCATGAGATGGTGCCCCACTAGCACTATTTTTGCCGGTCCTGCCCTGCTGGCTGGACTCTCCTGCTCTCTTGCTTCCCTGTAGATGGAAGCGGTGATCCTGGCAATGTAGTAACGCAACATTGAGTACATCCGTGAAAGTACTCAGAGATAGATTCCCTATAAGATGCTGACGGATCCTCCAAGCTAAACCGTCCACAAATAACATAATCTTCTTGACCTCAGTGGGTGCCTCATCTAGCACGATGGTGAGAAGTCTCGTGAACTCCTCCTCATACTCAGCTACGGTAGAATTCTCCTATTTCAAATTTAGTAATTTCCGCCTCATCTCAGTCTGCACGGCGGGTGGAAAGTACTTGCGGTCAAACCGCTCCCAGAACAACTGAATAGGGATCGTGTCCCTCTCCTCCAATGTGGTAGTGGACTCCCACCACTGCAAAGCGGCCCCCACCAGCTTAAAGGAAGCCAACAACTATTTTTACACGTCGGTGCACTCATACATACGAAGATGCCGCTGGATGTCTTTCTTCCATTGGCTGACTGTGACGATATCTGAGCTACCAGAGAACTCAGGGGGATGCGCCTTCTGAAAAGCATCCCTAACCCTCTCCCATGCAGATGGAAGTTGTTCTGGTACTGGCGCCACTGCCTGAATCTGGGGTGGATCCTGCTGAACCACCGCAAGCGCGGCATTCACCACCTGAGCAACAATGGCGGCTACTTCATTAGCATTCATAGTGCCTTGTGCCGGAGCTGCGGGCTGCTCGGCCTGGGCACGCCTATCCTTCGGTGCACATGTCGAAGGCATCTGAAACGTGAAGAAGTTTATTAGTCTACAGTCATTAACAAATCTCAAATAGCTGAAGATGTAAACTTCAAAGAAAGAATACAACCATCCTATAATAGGGCTCTATAGCAAAAACGTTAAGCTGAAAGAGAAAATAAGCCATACAGATCCTATGGACACTAGAACCTGATGCTCTGATACCACCTGTGACACCCCGCCTAATTAAATACCGGGCGTTCACTCCTTTATTAAATTAAAATCAAGGTGAACAGTTGGTTCATTCTTAGCATCACTGTCGTAAAAATAACTTTTTCCAAATTAACATCCTAATTAATTAAGCTAAGTGCCAAAACCATTTTTCAACATTGCTGACCAATTTTATTTTTAAAGGAAAATTATTTATTCAATTAGTAACAACATTTTCAATAAGTAAGAATCATACAACAATTATCCTGGAACATAATCCAATTACTTTAAACATTCAACATCCAAAACCCCAACATTTAAAACTTAATGTAAAACATACATGCTGAATAAATCCCAAAGTAACAGTACTAGAGATAACTGAAATACAAATGTCCCCAAAAAACAGATAAATAGTGGAAAGGGTGACACATGCCCATTGAGGAGAATGATAGAAGTGGAATCAAGTAAATGAAATCGTCTAAGCAAGTGGCCTGCAACTCCCACCTAAGTTGCGGCACGTTACTTCTAAGGGATCCTAAGCAAGACGCCCCTGTGGCTGGGCACCTGTAGTACATACATATATATACAAGAGAGAGAGAGAAAAACGGGTCAGAGCCCGATAATGTATATGATTTAAAAATTGTTTAGAAAGTATTTAAATTGATACAGGCCAATGCAACAACATATTAGTGCGATAATCTCTTGATAAATTCTCACTTCTCTTCTAATGTGCACTCCTATCGCAATAACCTTCCCGATGGTTTATCTCATCATATATCACACTATCTTTCCCCAATGATTTAACTTATCTTAGATTATTCGCAGGATTCAAAATTTAACGATTCAATTGTTTGAAAAGAATATTTCAATTAATAACCAAAGTTCTCATTTTAACTTTATTAATCAATAAAGTTTTCCAGTGTCATATTATACTTTCTCAAAACAAGTATTTACAATTTGAGTCATCAACCATGTCCTACATATCAAATCACAGTAGGCAGTTCCAGATTTCAGAATTTCATATATATATTAACTACTCGTAAAATATATATATCATAACAGCACTCCACATAAAAACTAAAGTGCGGGCATACTCTACTATCTAAACCCCGTATCACTCATATTAAGGGGAATACAAATTCGGAATCACTCTCGAATTGTATTAACACATACACAAAGAATATTGAGGCGGAGCATAGATTCCACATCTCTAAGAGGATGGAACATACCTGCGTCTCTTAGGACCGTATGAACTATCCATTCGATATCCTGTACCAAGGATATCTACCTCCTAGGGTACGAATCAATATACCTCCGAAGGCAACACAGGATAAGATCGTCCCAGCGCGGTAACCTCGGGATAGCAAGTAGCGTGGGTATCATTTTCACACATAGATAGTATATGCATACACAATCATATAACTATATTACTATTACCATATCAATATTAGGTATATTTCAAGTCCCATAGTTACGACTTTTATCCATATTATCATATTTTAGTAAACACTTATAACGGTTCGTTTCTAACCTTGATTCGGTATTATTCCAACGTACCACACAACTCTCATGGCTTTATTCTCCAAATTATAAACTTCAATAGGTATACACATTTGTCCCAAAGTAACTCTCTTATGTGTCTCTTTCTTTAAATCATAAATTCACTGACCCTTATGTAATTATCCCCAAAATACAATCTTTGCCCGACATCAAGGGTCCCGAAATTTATTCACATGTCCTACTGGTCTTCCCTATCTCCCAAAACATTTTATTAAGGATGGCCAAGAATTATTTCACAATAATATGAACTAAACTAATTTAGAAAGGGAAATAGGAGTCTGCCAGGAGGGGTCGATCGATCGAGGTCTGGGGCTTGATCGATCGAACCTTTGATCGATCGAAGCTCTGGGCTCGATCGATCGATCAAGCAGGTATTGCGATTTCTGCAGTTTTGCAGTTACGGGTTCTAACACATTTCTTCATCCAAATTTAAGTTTTTCATTGCTAAACGTCCAAAGATTCATCCTACTAACATTATATCATCATACTAATTATTTCCAACGTAAAGCATGTGGATTTCTATCACTATACATGGATTAACAGCCCAAAAATTTTCATAATTATCAAGAACCCTAGAATTCTCTTAAAAACGGTTCTAACAAGTATTTCCATAAATTTCTTCTTATAAACATCAAAATTTCATTGGTAATTCCTCTACATGGCAAGGGTTTCCAGAATTATCAATTCATCCATCACTACATGCAATTTCCTAACTCATATCTTAGGTTTCTTCCATAAAAACTCATTCTAATTACTCCTACACTAATATGAAAGACGCACCAACGAAATAAGCAAGATAAACACTTGCCTGGGATTTTTGGTGTTCTGTTTTGCAGATGATTTTGGTGTGGTTGCGTAGCCCGTCGCGCGATCTACGCGTTGGTTGTGGTGGCGGTGCAAACAGATGGATTTTGGGCCTTGGATTGCCTTGGAAGCTCTCTTCTTACCTATCCTATGGCCGTCACTTGTCTTTGGTTGTTATAACCCTAGAAGACAACCTTAGACATTTGATATAACCTTTAGAATTTCGTGGGTTTAATTACCCATAATTGCGAAATGTCCAAAACGCCCTCCCAAGGTACTAATTAGGTCTAAAAACGCCCCAAGACCCAAACCAAACCCCCGGGTATATTTTTCTGACTATCTCAACCCTTCCAGATGCATTGGCGCACTCAAAACGACCATACGAACGACTTATAAAATATTCACTTTTATTTTTCACTATTTAGTCCCAACGCGACACGGGCGCGTCCCGACTCAAATTTCCAAAATTGTCATTTTATTCACTCGTGACATTCAATATAACCAAAGTTACATATTACTTTGCTCATTAGTAATATTCAACAAATTTCCCATAATTACTAACTCTCGTCACGTTAATAATTATAACAGAATTAATTTCCGGATTTTTATTAAATAATTAACTCACATTAAATTTAATAAATCCCCAAATTAATATAGCATAAAAATATGGGGTATTACACCTTCCTCCTCAACGGCCAAAACCCTAATGTAGAAAATCAAAATCATTTTTGAAGGTGATGGATCTATATTCAGTGATAATGCAAAGATGTGGAATTCTCGTACCAGGGATTTTGTGAGAGCCAATTGCCCAATTCACTTCTAGGACTCGATACACGTGCCAAAGAAATGTAAATATGATGTTTGGAATGCTTTGATGGTAAATATGATCTTATATTTCATTTCTTCATTTTTTATTCTTCTTTTTCTATTTTTATTCTTTTGCTATTTATTCTTTTGTTAATTATTATTTTTTTCTTAATGATAATAGAGAGAATTTGGTCTTAACGTTCCCCCGGACGTGGTTCGCCCATTAGTGGAGAAGACACGGTCCCAAAAATTTAGGACTTTCAAAAATATATTACGATCTCATTTGCAGGATGATGGCGCTGAGCCTGAAGGTGTCGACCCTAAAATATGGAAGAAATTTATAGAAACGAAAAATGGTGAGAAAAAGAGGCAACAAAAACTAAAAAATGTTGAGAACCGTTGAAAGTTATAGTATACCAATTATCTCGGGCATCATACCTATGCCCAAAAGAAATACTTGTTGGGGTGTATCCTTTTGTTTTCCATTTAACATTAAAAATGTTCTTAGCTAATTTGTTAATATTAATAAAGCACAACAAAAAACTAAGCCTAAAGTACAAATTATAAGGGTAGATTATTGGTTGTTAGGATATATACGTGATGATAAAACTGTGTTGGAGAGTGCTAAAAGTTTCTATGTGAGTATAATATTTTTATTGTTGAATCTTATAATTTTTAGTTGAACTTTTATCAAATTATTAATAAATTTACTTATAACAATATAGGAGGAAATGAAGGTTACGAAAGAGGGTAGTAGCGATACTATTGAGAATTATGACAATGATGTTTTAACACCAGTGTTTGTAAAGGATGTTAAAGTCCGAATGCATGGAGTGGGGTCCTACAACTCTAAGAAATAGTTAATTCACAGGGTGGAGGCGAGGGAAAAATTTGTACAATATTTGAAAGGAAATGAAGAAATTGCCTCGATGAAGAATGAGATCTCTAATGTTCACTCATATTTGAAATAGGTTACTAGTTTGTTGCATATGTTTATGTCAAAATTTCTAAATGGAAAGAAAAGCTCCCCTGTAGGGGTTACTCCACGAAGCGAGTTTGGTTTCACTTTAAATCATTGTCCAATCACTTTATCTCAGAATTGTAGTAATCTTGTCAACACTCCCTCTCCCACTCTCAATCCACTCATACTCCTAACCCCCCTCCACCTCCACCTCCTTTAAAAAAATTCCCCACCATTATACTTGATAAGTTTGGTGCAAAAAGGGCAAAAGGGCATGTTGGGATATATAATGGTGACATGTGTCATTGCAAATGCCTTGGACTTGGGGTAAAGGTAGTTTAGGTTGAGGCAATGCTTCAACTTGATGCTTCTCTATATAATGATCCTCAAAATGGTTTTGAAAAATTGGCAGGCTTTTCATATGGAGGATTTTCTATTTGGATGGAATGTTGGTTGAAGTATGTTTATAATGTTTATCTTAGTTTGGCATATTCTAGTGTAGGAAAGACACTTTTGGATTATTGTTTTGGATGATAGTTCTTAAATTTTAGTGAAGGAAAGATAATTTTGGATTAATGATTTGGAGGACAATTATTAAATTTTATATATGCTTATTTTCCTCATTAATCTCGCTTGTTATGTTTGGTAAAACTTTTTTTTAACTCTTATGATGCAACGTTTTATCATTGCATTTCTGGTCCCAAGACCGGATAAAGGAGGAGGGGAGAGGTCATTGGTTCCTTAATGCTCTTTACATGACAAGGATGTTATTGCGGAAGATACCATTCTTTATTGGTTCCGTAAAGGAAAAAGACCCAAGGAAGGTACATAAGATCATCCTATTATTTTATTGACATTCATATATTATGATATTCTACATATTTGGGATTATCTTTCATATTTTATCGGCTCGTGTATTACTTTCCAGGTATCTCATGGATAGGCATGGACTATAAAGGCCATCCCAGCCACCGAGTGACCGATGTTGGGATAAAGCCTTATATATCGGTAGGAACTATTAGTCAAAAACACAAAATTATATATAATTCAATTTGGATTCATTTCTTTGTACATCAATAGGTTAATGACCCGACTCACTAAAACGAGCCTCCTTGTATTCCATATAGTATATGCAATGTAATGTAGCAAGTATATAGAATATAACATATAACACATGCAATGATCGTGGTGTAACACCCCGCCTAATTAAATACCGGGTGGCCAGTCCCATACCAAATTAAAACAAAATATACAAATGGCTCATTCTTAGCATCATTGTCGAAAACATTAACTAATCACATAATACCCAATTAAGCTGGTGTTAAAAACTTTCCAAATTTTAATTTCAACAAAATCCATTTTTAGTTTACGAATAACACTACACATTTATTCTACAATATTAATAACCAAATAGATAACACAGAAGAATTTAAATGCAATTGGAATAAACATTCCCACATAATAATCCAATACCATAATCCCAACAATAATAAATGTATTAAAACGACACGAATACAAGAGTATTTGACTAAGATAGAAGGGATAACTGAATTCCTTTGGGAGATATGACCTAACTAAAAGAATAATGTGAATCAAATGAAGATAGTCGTCTAAGCAATACTCCATAGCTCCATAGCTCATCAAAATTCCCTAAGGTTGGCGTCCCTATTGCTGGACACCTGATATATAAGATATAATAGAAAAGAGAATATGCAAGGAAACGGGTCAGAGCCCGATTGTGAAAATGATTTTGAATGCAACAAGTATTTAACAAGTGCAATAAAGAATTTATTATGTACATGTTAGTATCCAACTCTCACTTTCTATTCTCACCTCTCATCTAGAGTGCACACTTAACATTTCCTATTAACCTCCTAGTTAATGGTTCCTCAATACTGATTTCCATAATATGATTTCATCCTATATCATAACCCCGTATGTCCCATACCATACATTATATAATCATTATTAAACATTTCTCATTTATGTGAATCGTTTCTCATTAATATGAATTTACTTTTCAATAAATAGCCATTAACTTATTTTCATTCTTTCTCAATTTATCGTTATCTATAATTATCATGCAATAGATAATTTAAACACAATGTAACCATTCATTCCTTTAATTCATTATATATATATATATTCATATATAATACGGCACCCCGAGTCACAGTTGTGGTGTAGTGAATTACTCTGTAATCATGTCCCATCATCGCTAGTCGCCGAATAGGAGACTAAAGGTTCGGCAAGGATTTCTCGAACAACAAACAACAACATACAAATTGGAGGCAAACATAGTTCTCATAGCCATGGGCCACGCACATACCCACGTTCCCACAGTCATCGGACTTATCAACTCCCCGATAAGTCTTTCATAGACCTATGTTCTCGAGCGACAAATCAAGGATCCCATGGATTCATCAGGATATGACTACCCTCACGCGCAAACCTCCCGTCGATAGCAAGTAAGATAGGTATGTCATACACATAATCATCAATCAATTAAATTGGAATTATCATACCTATAATATAATATAAACAAGGTACTCATATTACTCTTAGATTATTCCTATAAGTATCATTATATCTCTTTAAATCCCATGTATTAAAATATCATAACTTTACTTCTTAAATTTAGTTACCCTCGAGCCTCACTCATTACTCAAGGTTCAAATAGGTTTTTCCTCAACATATATTCAGTAAAAAATCACTAATATCCTACTGGTCCATATCGTCATCTTTCCCAAAGTACTACGAATTAAACTCTCCCTTTAATTACGGTTAAAACTGATAGTTTCAAGTCTCTTATGAACACATCTTCTTTCCCTTAGGATTAAACCCTCTTGTAAACTTAAGGATACCCAGGTGTTATGTTCAATCACCCTTACTGGTCCTATCTTTAATCCTCAAACATACTAATTAGAATCCAACAATTGAATCTAGCAACCGAAATTTCTTCCAATTTAATTTTCATTATTCTAATCAATTAAATCCCAATCAAATTAATTCAAATCTTATCTAGGGCTTAATGATCTTATATAAGTCCCATAATATCCAATTAATAATCACCAAATATCTACCAAAGGTTTGGGATAAGAATCAACATAAAAAAGGAACAACTTTAACAATACTGGGGAGGTCGATTCATCGAAGGCAGGGGGTCGATCGATCGATCACTCAGGTGACATCCTGGTTTTTCTGCGTTTCTGCAACTACGAGTTTCACCATTTTTGTTCATTCAAACCTTCATATTAACATCCCAAATGACTTATAATACTTACTACATGATATATCAACATATATGAATGATTTATAATACTTTAAACACCCGAGAATCACCAAGAGATTGGATTAAAAAGCATGTTTATCTCCTCTTTTCCAGAAAATTAGCAACCTAATATCCTTAAGAACACAACAATGGTTTTCAGAATTTCCTCAATAGATATATCATTATTTCATGTATTATTATCAATCTACAACATGAGTTAATTCCTATATCATTTCAGTTTCTAGAAATCCATTTAACAACTCCATTATGTCTTCCAAATATGAAGGAAAATCATCTTTTTTAATAACTATTGTAACATGGACAATATACAAACTTAGATTTCCATTATCAAACACTTGCCTATAATGAAGGTCTGATCCTTTGGTGTTGTATATCTCAGGTGGTTCTCCCTTCTCCGATAAACCTCCGGTGGTGGTTGGTGGTGGTGACCCTTGGTTCTTGTTCTTCTCCTTCCCAAGTAAGCTCTTCTCTTCCCATGCAACCTTTTACTCTCTCTAGGAAGATGACTTCTCTAATTTGTGTTGAGGAGATGAATAATCCACGTACACTTAATCTTCAAATACTTATAATAGGACAAAATTCGAAATAACTATTCATTCCCCATATAAAAATGACCAAAATGCCCTTTTGGGTTGTCTATTCATTTCCAAATGACCCGAGACCCAAATCCAACATGCAAATAGACTTTTCTGACTATTTCGAACCTTCTAGACGCAACGACGCAGTCTAAATGACTATAAGGTTGATATAAATTAAATTTCTTTTTAAATTTAACAAATTAGTCCCGACACGTCCCATACCGCGTCTGACTAAAAAATCCAAATTACCGAATTAATAACACACTGCCATATCAATAGCATCTCATTCATATATTACCTAAATATCTTTAAGTAATATTTAGAATCATACATTTTAATATTCTCAATTCGGATAAAACGCCAATGAATTAATTAATAATAAAATCCAATTAATCCATTAATTTAAAATATAACTCATTTAAAAAGTCATTAAAAATCACGGGGTATTACATACTTCCCCCCTTATAACAGAATTTTATCCCGAAATTTGGAAAGACAAATCATACTGGTAAGGTCAACTCTGAGTATAAATCTCACATCGTAAGTAATCTATGTCGTACCGCCCATACAGTACATTAACGAAAATCCCCATTGATGTTATATGCCAAGCCTCACCATATAGTTTCAACTGAATCGAATTTAAAGTTTACGCAATCTTACCTCTACCATCCTCGTGACAAAGTTCGGAAAAATGATCCTTATACTTTCACAATTTTTGAAAACTACTACCATTCTCATAAGGCTGAACCAGTTTAAAAGTTCTTTGTCTCATTTTATTTATCTGCGATTAAATAATTAGATATAATCTAATTTTTTACATCAACACTTATAGTCATTTCGAATTCTTCGTTGCATCCGGAAGGTTCAAAATAGTCAGAAAAGTCTATTTGGATGTTGGATTTGGGTCTCGGGTCATTTGGAAATGAATAGACAACCCAAAATGCTGACTGTTTGGGAATGAATAGACAACCCAAAAACTTAGATTTCCATTATCATAACCATTAAATGCTGACTATTTGGGAATTCTCGATTAGACGTTTTCAAAAACTTAGTTGGTGTTAGAAATTAGCTTTCTTATTTTAGGCGTATTTGGTTTCGTTTCATTTTATCTTAGGTTTAATTGATGTAAGAAATTATCTTAGGTTTACTTTATATAACTTGCTGATGTAATGTTTCATTGAAATTTTAGCTAATGCATCCACTGTGTTGGTAAAATAAGTTCCATAATCACTACACCAAAAGACTTATTTTGCAACAGATTTTTTTCATACATGTAACGGATTTTTTTCTATAATTAGGGTTTATTCCCTAAATTTTTTTCCCTCATTTTATATTTTACTTTATCCTATATCTCTTGTTCATAGGAAAGGAATGAGAGGTTGTCCAACAAACTTCTCATTGATGATATGGAGGAATTTATTCCAATTGTATACACTCCAACAGCTGGTGAGGCTTGCTAAAAATATGGGAGCATTCTCAGGTGCACTCAGTGTGTCTATATTAGTTTGAAAGAGAAGTATGATAATTTTTTTGGGTATATTTAGTTGGTTTCCAATTTCAAAATGAACTCAGCTTGAAAAATTAGTCGGTGGGTTTTGTAGAGGAAAATCTTTTGAGGTATTGAAAAACTGGATTGAGAGAAGAATACAAGTTATTCTCATGACTGATGGTGAATTAATTTTAGGACTTGGAGACCTTGGATTTCATGTAAATTTTCTCGGATTCATCATCTATAAATATATTTTTTATGATAAAGTGGAAGGAATCCCCTGAACTACTACAGTAGTTTAAATAACCCCTGAATTATTAATTTCGCAAAAGATAAAATTCCTAGAACTATATCATTTAATTGTAGTTTCTTCATGTGTACCTTCAGAAAAGGTTCTCAGTGACACATAGCAGAGGATTTGAAACACATTCATAGTTTATCAGGCAAGTTTCAACATTGGGTTTTTTAAGCTTATTTTATTTTACCCCATAGTTCTTGATATCATTTTTACTTGAATTTTGGTCTATGTTATGCGTACCTATAATTGTTGATGTGGGAACAAATAACGGATAGTTATTGAAGGATGAGTTCTACATTGGACCGGGACAAAAAAGGTCCACGGGTAAGGTTAAACTTAGTATTTATCAGTGTGCTAGACTACAGGCGCAAAGCTTACCATCTTATTCTTTAATGAATTATGTATTGAATGCATCGGTGAGGTAGTTCAATTTTTTTCGGGAATACACTATCATTCTACATGAATTCATGATTGGTGTTAAGCAGAACTATGGCAAAAAAGTTCTTGTACCGGTTATTTTACTCTCACTAATATCTTTTAGATTATTGAACTGAAAAAAATCATATTCCAATTACAAGCCATGGTATCGGGGTTCCCAAAAGCACCGTTTATAATCCTTGACACCTGCTATCTAATATTCACTTTTAATGATATTTGGAGATGGGGTTGTTCACGTGCTTCTAATATTAGTAAAATCTTTATATCAGATTCTGTAGTTTGAAGATTTTGCAAACCATAATACGTTTGAGTTGTTGGCAAAATATAGGACTACTCATCTGGTTTTCAATGATGATATACATGTATTTATTAGGATGGTGGTAAAATTATTATTACTTATAAAGGAATATTTGATATAATTTTTTAACATATCCTTTTTTTTCTTTTGGGGATAGCATTAGTGGTTCGTGTGGGAATTGTTGCATCAGTGATGTTACTTGGCGGTACCTTGGCTGACCACACATTCTTGTTATTTGTCTCTGGGGAAGGGAGTCTCAAATCTTTGCTTTCCTTTTGTTTCCTTATTCCACACATTACTTAATCCGTATACGCGATGTTATACTTACGATATGGTATGATATAGCATTAGTTTTAGGTTTGTATCAACTATTTACTTACAAGGAGAGTAATTGATTAATTCCTTGGACATATATAAAGTAAAACTAAACCTATCAAATATGTGTATGTTCTCTTCACAAACTATACTTTTATGACATATGGGCTCTGATTATGTGGCTAGAAGAGTTTGAATATCATTGTATCCAAATTGACTTCATTTTTACTTAAAAAAATTTATGTTCAATATATTATAGTAGTTTTTTAAAAATTTTAAGAAAAGCTCTTTTGATATAAATTATTCAAGCAGTCTTCTCACCAACCGATCAGTACCTTACCAAAAAGAAAAAAAGAAAATTCACTAAAGATTAAAAGTAAGGATTTGTAGATTTTTAATGAATTGTAACAATTTATACTTTTGTGAATGATGGGGGCTGGGAATGAATAAATAACAGAGACAGGGATTAGGAGAAAAGCGTGTTCTTGTTCAAAAGATGATTTTCTCCCTAAAGAGTGTTTTAAGAGCTGGGGAAATTACGGGCCGAGTTGTAGGTGAAATCTCAGAGCCAACTATAGATGAAGACGACACTCAATTGGTGGGACCTAATGTGGTTTTGTATGGGTGTTTTCATTAGTGCTAGAATATTTGTCCTCACTGGCCTCGACATAGGAGACACGCTGGTCATGTTGTGGTTCTCTCCTATGTCGTGTCCGATGTTTCGACTCTACTATTAGTTTTTTTCTATACAGAGTTCACCGTTGAGATCCCTGCTGCAGGTATGCACTACTACGTCCATCTTAAATTAATAATTGAAAATTAAAGAAAGGATCATGTGAGTCATACGTCAACACCCTTCCCGATGGTACTGAATTCCTGCATTAGGTGTGTTTGGTAGAATCAAGAATTGTGGAAGACAACATATCCCTTTAAGAAAATGGTTTTTTTCTTATTTTGGGAAAAAGGTATAGGACCCCACTAAAATTTTATTAATACGAGTAAGAGGAGAAATAGCCTCTCCCATGTGGATTATAACTAGGAGATAGCTAGACCAATTAAGGAAAAGGATTTTATATGTAAACTCAATTAATGATCACAATCTATACTTAAAATTTGATTGATTGATTTATTATGTAACAAATAGGTGGGGTATTATTTTAAAATCATTATTATTATATGAAGCCTAATTAATATGATACGTCATTCTAGTTTGTATGTTTTATGTTGATAAATATTTTACATGAACCTGTTACATATAATTATCAATAATCTCTTATTAATTCGAATATAATATTAAAGATTTCTTCATATATTTAAAATAAATATTACTTCTCTTAGCATTTGTTAGCATGTTACCTAGATAACTTTGTGCTGAAAACCAATAAATAATGTAAATGAGTATAATATTTGAAATTTAAGAAAAACAATTGTAACACTTTAAATAATACTTCCTTTGTCCCAAATTAAAAGTTTCAAGTATTTAGCAATATGGTCAATAAGGTACATGAATATAGGTGCAAATATATCAACCGATACCAATGTAACTTGTCTAAACTAATCGCGCCCTCAATGGTTATGGTCATTTGTTGTGTATCAATTACTATCAAATAGAACTACATACATGACAATGTAAAGTAAATGTACTAGTATTTTATGTCATTTACTCATTTATGCTTACACATTTACTAGGATTGTGTTTGTTCAACAGGTTCTTATTCGAAAATAAGAAGATTACTTTTGGGAGAATGAAATCTGATTTTCAAGTATTGTCATGAAGAGTACTTTTGGGAGAATAATATGTTTACAACTTTTATGATGTTAGAATTCATTTCAAGTTTATTGTTAAAAGTTATATGGTTGATCTTGTACTATTTTTTGTTTGGGAATTTTAATGGTTATGGATGAAATATAATTTTAGATTGGTTTAATATCACTAAAATGTAGTGTCATTGATTTTGTCACGTGTGTTTTGCAATTATGTTTGATTGAAAATTGTGGGCATTGGTTCTGCATTGACCTTGGTTGAGCACGAGTTATTACTAATGTATTTATATTTGTTTGATGTGAAATTAATATTTTTTAAAAATATAATAATAATGCTAACGAAATTTAACTATTACAGATAAAAACATTTGTTAACACTTCCAACTCATTACAAT
The DNA here is from genome assembly GCA_949130495.1 of Sambucus nigra. NCBI lineage: Eukaryota > Viridiplantae > Streptophyta > Magnoliopsida > Dipsacales > Adoxaceae > Sambucus > Sambucus nigra. The sequence continues at coordinate 72,477,578 of OX422222.1, forward strand.
GTATTTTGTTATGGTTTTTATCCATTACAAATTTTATATTTGTAACGAATAAACACAGTTACACTTTATTAAAATTGGTACTAATATATATTATGTGTACCAATGCAAAATCCGTTACAAAATAAATTGTAACAGTTTTAGTTCGTTACAAATATTAATTTCATAACGGATTTTATCCGTTACAAATTTTATTAGTAAAATAAATAACGCCAATTTTTTAACGGATTTAATACATTACAATTGTTTTTGCAACGGTTTTTGCCCATTACAATTGACCTATTTTGGTGTAATGGATAGGAACATGTCTAGATGGATCTCATTCAAAAGATGGAGATCGTGACTTCCACGATCTACATGATATAAAAATAAAGAAAACCATGGTTAAAAAATAATCTTACAATAGGAAGAATTGCTATCCCTCTGACCGCTTTCACTTTAACTACTATTGAGAATAATATCCTCTTAGACACATTGTTCAACTTGAAGACTCCAACTGGTTATTCTGATAATTTATGTAGAATAGTAGGCTACCAAGAAAATGACTTGAAACAATGTAAATCTCATGATTGGCACATAACCATCTAATTAATCCCTTTGTTATTTCAGCATTGTTTCTCTGATCACAAAGATCTACATCAAGCGATTATGCAAATCGGTTTGTGTTTTACCCTAATTTTTGCAAAAGTTATAAACATAAGATAGATTAAATATGCGAAATAAACTTTACCCGAGACAGTTTGTGTATTAGAGAAATAGTTTCCTTCGTTGTTCTTCAATATCAACATACATCGACTTGTGCATTTATGCAATGAAGATTTATTATGTGGTCTAGTTTGGTATCTTTAGATATATCATTTTGAGCACTGGATGAAAACCTTAAAAGATTAGGTAAAAAAACACGGTATATTGGAGGGTCAATATATGTAATTGTCTAATCATCGCTATACTCTAGGTAAAATATGCTAGAACAAGAGCTAAGGAGGTTAAATCCTCGTGGATAATGAGTGATTAAGGAACCTAACAATTTTGGGGATGAATTGCCTTCTAAAAACCCTAAAGAGGTGAAACTCACAAATCTACAATACAAGTAAGAAGATCATTATGTCTTCATATCACGAGATGAATTCAAAGGCTGGAGAGAGTGAGTATCTACTAAATTATTCTTCATTGATTATATGTATTTTATATTTTATGATCTAAACTATATAATTGAGTCGTAGGAAGTAGGAGAACGAACTTTCTGAAAATCAAAGAAAAAATTGCACGATAACAGATTTTAGGGCATGGTTGTCAAAAGAGGTAATTTTCACGTCTTACGTGTTGGTTATTTATTGAAGTGTGTTAAAAATATGCCCTAATACAAATTCCTTAATAAATGCATCTTTTAAAAATAGGTGGCGCCTCTTGAAGGCTTGCACACCTAGAAAAAGTCCTAGTTGTTGTGCAGAATATTTTAAGAAATTATGCCCCAACGATTTTGTTTTCGTTTCATATCCATATGAGGAAAATATTTTCGTGCAAAAAAGTAAAATTTCAATTTTTTGCATTGACTACTTATATCTCCAGTAAAAGCGATAAGAATCCAAAAGATACGCTACTAACCTATTATGGTATTATCTAACAAATACCATGACTCAATTACTTAGATTTCACATAAATCCTATTCCATTGTGATTGGGTGAAGGTGGAGGATATTACGAATGCTTGCAAAGTTATTCCTGACTCCAAACTTATTATGGTAGATTTATCCAAGATGAAGAGTAAAATCACATAGTCGACAAGCCTTTTATTTGTGCCTTTCAGAACATAAAGAAGGTATTCTAATTAAAGTGCATAAACGATGACAATTGGTATATTGTTGTGTATGCCCCAAAGGGTATGACTACTCAAGCAGATGTATTAAAGTCTCTAAAAGAGTTTCAATTAGCTCTTGATGACAATACTAATTTGAAGTCTCATTTAGTTTATTTTAAGAAAAATTGAGTATCAAACCATTATTTAATCATTATCAATCTTATTCGTATCCTATTCTAATATTGACACTATATTAGTCCTTTACTTTAATGTATGAATGCTTAGTTTGATGTATGAATGTTTAATTTGATGTATGAATGTTTAGTTTAATTTACAAATTTTTTATATGACTTATGTATGTTTAGTTTTAATATTTCAAAACTATGCTTATTTAATGCATGTAAAAAAAATTACCCTATTCATTTGTAGAAGTAGCTTCTAGACACTTTATGGTTGAGCAATATCAAAAGTTGACTTACATAACTCCCAATCAATATTTTTACATCCAAATGATGGAGATTACTTAACTTTATTTTAAGGAACAGTTTTCATGCCTCCAAATATTAAATTTGAGTAATCAAGTTAACTTTCGATAATATGTTATGTTAAGGGCACGAACACCATTCACGAGGCGCTCGAATTGAGAATAGAGTCCCATAGTTTGTGATTGTACCAAATTGAACCAACTCAATTTTCACGTGTTCCTGTACATATACATTTGCTGATCAGTTTCATTAATACAAACATTATAAAATGAAGGGAAATTAACGTCTCACATGGGATAAAAATAAACATTACTTTCTCAAAATTTGAAAATTCTAAAATGGTGATGAGGTTGTTCTATTCTAAAAATAAACTTGATTAAACTCAAGGAGATCAGTGAATAGGTAATTTCAATTTTCAGGATTTGCCTATCCACGGATCTCCTTATGTTTGATGAAGGATAATTTTCAAAACAAAACAACCTCGTCACCAACTTAGAGTTTCCAAATTTTGAGAAAATTGGTAACGTTGATTTTTCTCCCATGTGAGAAGTTAATTTTCCTTCATTTTATGAAGATTGCATTAGAGAAACTAATCACGGGGTATTATATAATTGAAATGCATTGTCATTTAAATCTTTTAGATGTTAAAAGGGGTACAGGATAATTATTGATTTTGATTGGTTTGGATATTAGATAATTATTGGTTGTTGATTTTTTCATTGGATAGTATGTTTGAAGGAGTACGAGATAATTAAAAAGAGTACGGGATTATATGTGTGGTTGTTGGATAACGAACATGTAGCACTTAGGCATGAAAATGTACCACAAGGGTGAGAATTACACCCCCCCCCCATGGCACCGTGAGTGGCACGAAAACCTCGTGCATTTTTAACGTAACACATAACAACCTGCCGCACAGTTGTGGGATGCTCGATTTCAAAGTAGGACCCGAATTTCAAAATGGGCACACTTAATCTTGAAAACATGCCATGAGAGGGCGGACGCCACCAACCCTCCACAACCAAATGGCACCACGGGTAGCATGAATAGCTGTTGTGCATTCAACGTTGCATGTAACAACCGACCATGCAGTCGTGGGATGCCCAACTTGAGAATAAGACCTGGATTTGAGAGTAAAACACTTAGGATTGAAAACGTTACGCGAGGGGGTGGATGCCGCAAAATCCCCCTAAAGATACCTCAAGTGGAATAGACACTTCTTTAGTGTCCATAGTAACACATAACAATCGGCCACGCAGTCACAGGATGCCCGGTTTGAGAATAGGATCTAAATTTAAAAATAGATACACTTAGTCTTGAAAACATGATACGAGGGGGTGGAGGCCAGTAACTCTCCCCAAACGGCACCATCGGTGGCACAAACGGTTCATCCATGTCAAACGTAACATATAGAAACCGATCAAACATTCGTGGGATGATCGGTTTGAGAATGGGACCTAAATTAGAGTGTAGGAACCTTTAGGCTTCAAAACGTGACACGAGGAACCGGGGGCCACCAACCCCTACCAAATGGAACCACGGGAGGCACAACCACCTCGTGCGTGTCGAATGTAACACGTAACAACTGTCCATGCAGTCGCGGGATGCCAGGTTTGATAATAGGACCCAAATTTTAAAATAGGCATACTTAGGCTTGAAAACGTGCCGTGATGGAGTGGATACCCCCACCCCCAAATGGCACTGCGTGCGATATGAACATCTCGTGCGCATCTAACGTAATAATTAGCAACCTGTCATTCAGTCGCGGGATGCCCAGTTTGAGAATATGACTAGGATTTGAGAGTAGGAACACTTTGGCTTGAAAACGTAATGCGAAGAGGAAGTCGCCACAAAACCCCGGCCCTAAATGGTATTGCGGGAGACACGAACAACTCGTGCGCATCCAGCATATCACACAGTAACTAGTCGCATATTTGTGGAACGCCTGATTTGAGTATAGCACACGAATTTCAAAATAGGCACACTTAGGCTTGAAATAATGCCTCGAGGTGGAAAAAACCACAAACAGCTCCCAAACCTAATTGTGGGTGGAACAAACACCTCGTGAATGTCCAATGTAATTCATAGCAACCCAAAACGCAATCATAGGATCCCTAGTTTGAGAATAGATATGGATTTGAGAGTAGGAAAACTTAGTCTTAAAAACATGCCATGGGGGTGGGCGTCATCACCAATGTAACACATACCAACTAGACGCATAGTTACAGAACTTATCGATTTGATAATAGGATCCGAATCTCTCAGGAATCGTTCTCAGATAACAACATCACAAATAATGGAGGCGAACACAGTCACATCACATGGGTCATGCACATACCTGCTCTCCCACGATCAGCAAACTTATTAACATCCCAATAAGTCCTTCTCTGACATATGTTCATCGAGGTAACCAATCTAAATCCGGGAAACACAAGGATTAGAGGGCCCTAAGCGAACGCAAACCTCCTGTGATAGCAAGTATGGTAGGTATGTCATACACATAAAATCAATACATATACTAAGTATGCACACATCTTAGTAATCACCATAATATGTTGGTGGTACCCTTCTCATTCTCGTGCCGACATATAATACTACACAATTTATATGTTCCCGATTAATATAATAAATTAGGCCGTCAATAGTTCTCGCACCGTAATAGACACTCACGTCCTACTCCATAGTTTCCCTTAGGTTCAACTACACTTCTAGGTTTTGCTCCTCAATATATCCCAAATATCCCAAATATATCCATTAATCCACAAGGAAGTGTTATCTCTACATATAAACAAGGTTATAGGACACTCGGGATCAAAACAGACTAAAAAGCCTAAACTGTCAACTCATTCGAAATCTCGTTCGAACGAAAACATCGAACGAACTTCACCCTCGTTAGAAGTCAAAGGTCAACTCATTAGAAGCTCGTTCGAACGAGCTCGTTCGAACGACCTGGGCAGGTCTTCTAACGAGTGGCCAGTTTCGAGCCCATATTTTCTATTTTCGTTTTTCCAACTTCTCTACTCCTCAAATCTCATCCAAACATTAATCCAACGATTATTCAAAGCCACTAATTATCCCTAAACATATTTAGGTCATATACTAACGTGATTTGTGGGGTAATTCATTCTAACCTCATTCAATTATCAAATCTCTTCATTTATCCCCAAATTACATGAACATGAACCCTAAAATTTATAAATCATCAATGATCCTAATTAAATCCATTTTTGTTTCATCCAAGATATTATTATCATCAGAATAATCACCTACATACAATTCTACATGCAATTCCTCATCAATATGAAAGATTCTAATTCCAAATTTAATGAGTTTTCATCCAACTTCCAAACAAATACAATTATAACAAATTCCTACACATGGAAGAAGCATTCTCTGAAATTAATTTGAATTAAACCACTTGCCTTATGTATAACTCTGATTTTGATGTCGATCCGATGAATGGTTCTCTCTCTCTCTGCAGAATTCTCCTCTTTCTCTCCCTCTACAAGCTCTTCTCTAATGGTGGCAATGGAGGCTAGGGTTTGTCTTAGGAACTTTTGGGGCTAATTATAATAACCCCCGTAGCCCTCTAATCAGTTAATGGTTGGTAATGGGTTAGTGGGTCTTTTAATTTTCCATTTAAAACTCCTAAAATTCGTTAATAAAAAATCCCAAAATTCTAAAATTACCAAACTGCCCTTTTTGGTTGCTGGTATGGCCTAAAAATACCCCGGGACCCAAACCAAACCCCCGGCTAGTGTTTTCTGACTATTTCGACCCTTCCGGACGCATTGGCGCACTCAAAATGACCATACGGTTAATAGAAATAGAATTCACTTTTTAATTAAAATAAATATTTCCCTGACGCGACTGTCACACGCGTCTCAACAAAATTTCCAAATTGCCGTATTTCAATCTCACGACAAATTTCATAATTCTATATTCATATATAATCATATAAGCACATTATAATCAAATACCAACTCGCATCTCGTTAGTATTTTAATTCGGATTAATTTCCAATTAATACACATTTAATTCAATTAATCCCATAAATAAATATCACAAAAATACGGGGTATTACATACTTCCCCCCTAATAACTGAATTTCGTCCCGAAATTCGGAACTAGAAAGTACCTGGTAAGAACAACTCTGGATAACGTTCGCGCATCTCATCCTCGCGCTCCCATGTGGACTCCTCGACATTATGATGTCGCCACTGAACACGCACCAACGGAACTATATTTGACCGCAGTTTCTGCTCACTTCGGTCCAAAATAGCAATCGGCCCCTCCTCGTAGGAGCTATCCGGCTGGAGATCGATGTCCTCCAAAGCAATGTGAGAATGAGACAAATCATCTCTAAGATATTTCCTTAGAGAGGAAATATGAAATACATCGTGATCCGATGCAAATGCTCCGGTAATCCAAGCCTATACGCAACCGGTCCAATCTGCTCAATAATAGGAAATGGTCCCACATATCTCGGTGACAACTTCCCTTTCTTCCCGAAACGCATAATCCCCTTCATAGGAGATACTTTGAGAAAAACCTGGTCCCCCACTTGGAACTCCCTGAAGAACCTCTTCGCATCAGCATAGCTCTTTTGCCGATCTTGAGCTACCCGAATGCGACTCCGAATCAATTCTATCCTCGCCGAAGTATCCTGAATCACTTCCGGCCCAAGTAGTTTGTTGTCCCCCACCTCCAACCAACATGCTGGGGAACGATAAGGTCTACCGTACAACGCCTCAAATGGAGCCATGCCAATGGTGAACTGGTAGGAGTTGTTGTAAGAAAACTCCACCAGTGGAAGATACTGCTCCCATCCACCCCAAAATCAATGATACTCATACGTAGCATGTCCTCCAACATCTGGTTTGTATGCTCAGTTTGCCCATCCGTCTGCGGGTGATATGTCGTACTCAACCGCAATTCCGTGCCCATGGCCTCCTGAAAACTTTCCCAAAACCGTGAAACAAATATCTTGTCTCTGTCAGACACGATATTTAGGGGCACACCGTGAAGTCTCACTATCTCTGCCATAAAGAGCTGGGCATACTGTCCCGTAGTGTAGTCTGTCCTTACGGGTAGAAAATGAGAGACTTTGGTCAACCTGTCCACAATTACCCAAATGGAGTCATGACCCCTCTGTGACGTAGGCAACCCCGTGATAAAGTCCATGGAGATTCTCTCCCACATCCACATCGGGACCTCCAATGGTTGTAGAAGTCCTGCCGGTCTCTGATGATCCACTTTTACTAGCTGACAAGTGGCGCATTTAGAAACAAACTCGGCAATATCTCTCTTTATCCGGCTCCACCCATACTGTCGTCTCATGTCTTGGTACATTTTGTCCCCACCGGGATGTACCGCGAACCGTGAGCCGTGCGACTCTGCCATCACCTCGTGTCGCAATTCCTCCCCTTCCGGAACTACCAATCTTCCCTTGAAGCGTAATCCCCCGTCTGAGTTAACGGTATAGGACTCAGCTCCCTCTGCTAATAATCGAACTATCTGCTCCTGACAGAACGAGTCATTTGCCTGTGCCCTGACTACCTTCGTGACAATCTGCGGTGTAACGGTCATCACAGATATGAACGATCGGGCCACTGCATCCTGGTGTCCCAATTCCTTCCACTTGGCCTTCCACACCCCTGCCACTTCCTCTACTGGCCTACGGCTCAACGCGTCTGCTACCATGTTAGCCTTTCCCGGGTGATACTGGATATCAAACTGATAGTCCTTTACAAACTCAAGCCACCTTCGCTGCCGCATATTCAACTCCTTCTGCATGAATAGGTACTGTAGGGACTTGTGGTCCGTGAACAATCGAAACTTTTCCCCCAAAAGGTAATGTCTCCAAATACGAAGGGCAAATACAACTGCCGCCAACTCCAAGTCATGAGTGGGGTAATTCTTCTCGTGAGGCTTTAGCTTACGGGAAACATAAGCTATGGCCTGACTCTCCTGCTGTAAGACACCTCCAAGTCCTTGTAAGGACGCATCGGTGTAGACTAGATACTCAACTCCCGGTCTCGGCAATGCTAACACAGGTGCTGAGGTCAACTTATCCTTCAACTCATCAAATGCCAACTGACAGGCATCACTCCAGATGAATGGCACACCCTTACGAGTCAGATGTGTCAAAGGACCTGCTATCTTCGAAAATCCCCGAATGAACCTCCTGTAGTATCTTGCTAGACGCAAGAAACTATGGATCTTCATTGGTGTCGTGGGCTGTCCCCACTCCCTCACCGCGGATACCTTCCCCGGATCAACAGATATCCCCCGGTCAAAAATAATGTGTCCCAAAAACTGGACCTCCTTTAGCCAAAACCCGCACTTCTCATACTTTGAATACAGCTCGTTCTGACGTAGAGTCTGCAAAACTTGCCTCAAATGCTTGGCGTTTTCCTCCTCTGTCTGGGAGTAAACCAGAATATCATCGATGAAGACAATGACAAACTGATCTAGGAAATCTTTGCACACCCTATTCATCAAGTCCATAAACACGGCTGGAGAATTGGTCAAACCAAAAGGCATAACCCAAAACTTGTAAGAACCATATCTCGATAAGAACGCAGTCTTCAAGACATCCTCCTCCCTGATACGCAACTGATGGTATCCCGATCGCAAATCAATCTTTGAGAAGAAAGAAGCTCCTCTCAACTGGTCGAATAGGTCATCGATTCGAGGCAACGGATACTTATTCCGTATATGACCTTGTTCAACTCTCGGTAGTCCACACACAATCTCAGTGAACCATCTCTCTTCTTCACGAACAACACAGGGGCACCCCATGGTGAAGTACTCCTCCAAATAAACCCCTGACCCAACAACTGCTCAATCTGATCCCGTAACTCCCTCATCTCAGCTGGAGCCATACGGTATGGTGCGCGTACTATAGGTCTCGTATCTGGTAATAAGTCTATGACAAAGTCTATCTCTCGACTGGGGGGTAGACCTGGTATCTCCTGAAACACATCGGAATACTCCCGAACAACTGGGATCGAATCTAAAGGAATCATAACCTCCTTAGAGGTATCCTCCTCTAGGTAATACAAATGAGCGGTCGAGCCTCCCTCTGGGCGAGGCATCGCCACTACAAACATCTCTTGCCCCAGAATGGCAAAAAAAATACTTCCACCGAAGCAATCAATCATGGGTCTATAATCTGCGAGCCAATCCATACCGATAATCACATTGTGCACATGCATATCTAATACCAACATATCTACAGGTAATACCAGACTACCAATCTCTACCCCCACTCCCCGACATATAAAGAAAATAAGTGACCCACTCCCCAATGGTGAGTCTACACACGTCACTTTGCTCTCTGCTGTGGCTAACAACCCTAAGGCTTTCGCAAAATGTGTAGCTATAAAGCAATGTGTTGCCCCCGTATCAAACAAAACCCGACCCATAGTACCATGGATAGGAAACATACCCTCAATCGCGGGTGGTGCCTGCGGAGCTGCTGCCTGGTGGACGTTATAGACACGTCCATACTGTAACTGTCCCTGCTGCACAGGAGCTGCTGGAATGGCTGGAAGAGCTGGCACCTGGGCTGGAGCTGGAAGGGCTGGTGGAAAAAATGGCCTCTGTGTCTCATGTCGAGCACCCTACTGCTGCTGCGGGGCCCTGCCCCTATCAGGACAGTCCTGGCATTTATGGCCAGTCTTGCCACAAACGAAACACTTCCCCGGGAAGTTCCCCCCTCTCTGTCCCTGCTGCCCCCGGCCCTGGTGGCCATTACCGTTCCTCCCTTGGCCCTGCTGGCCCGGCTGAAACTGATGTTGACCATTATGACCTTGCTGGTTCTGATGGCCGTTCGGACCCTGATGGCCCTGCTGAAAACCTCCTTGTCCGTGCCTGAAATTCCCTTACGTGAACCTCTTGTGATCCCCCTGCTGGGAGCCCTGATCACCCTGTCTCTGCCCCTGAACAGATTGTGCCCCACTGGCACCATTTCCCCCAGTCCCGCCCTGATGGCTGGACTCTCCTGACCTCTTGCCTTTAGTCATGTGAAAGCGATGATTCTAGCAGTGTAACATTGCAGCGTTAACCACATCAGAATAAGTGGCTACCGATAGGTTCCCTAACAAGTGCTGACGAATCCTCCATGTCAACCCGTCCGTAAATTTATGTATCTTCTTCTCCTTAGTCGGTATCTCATCCGGAACAATGTTCAGAAGATCAGTAAATTCGGCCTCATACTCGGCCACAGTTTTAGCCTCCTGCTTTAGGCTCATCAACTTCCTTCTAATCTCCGTATGGACAGCTGACGGAAAGTACTTGCGGTCGAACCGTACCCAAATCTCCTGAATAGTGAGAGTATCTCTCTCCTCCACGGTGGTAATAGACTCCCACCACTGCAGTACAGACCCCACTAGCTCAAAGGTAGCTAGTATCTGCTTCTGGACATCGGTGCACTCATACATCCTCAAGTTCCGCTGAATATCCTTCCTTCACTGACTCGAAACTACCACATCGGAGCTACCAGCGAACTCTGGAGGGTGTGCTTTTTGGAAAGCATTTCTAACACATTCCCAAGCAGACGGGAATGCATGTGCCAGAACTGGCGCGGCTACTGGCGCCTGAGGTGGTGCCTGCTGAACTACGGCAAGTGAGGCATTTACCGCCTGGGCCACTATGGCTGCAACCTCGGCGACATTCATCGTGCACTGAATTGGTGCGGGCTGCGGTTCTGGCATTGCATCCTTGGGAACGCGTTGTGCACGTCGTGGAGGCATCTGAAATAAGAATGAAGTTTATAAGTTCGCAGTTATAAACTTAAAATAGCTGAAGAACGTAGCAAATACAAGAGAATACAACAGTCCTAAAATATAGGGCTCTACATCAAAGAAAGCTCAGCGGAAACATAATAAGCCGTTCAGATCCTAAAGGACACTAGAACCTGATGCTCTGATACCACCTGCGACACCCCGACTAATTAAATACTTGGTAACTACTCCTTTATTAAATCAATACAAAATGCCAAGTTGGTTCAGTTAATAGCATCACTGTCGAAAACATTTAAATAATTACTAACCACCTAGTATTTAAAAAGTAAGTTACCAAATTTTAAGTTAAGTCTGGTTAATATGCAATAAAAGAATAATGGAAGAACAACATAATCCCTTCACCATAATGAAGTAATGAAATAACCAACAAATAATAATAAGTCCGGAGGAAAACTCCTCACAACAATACCACAAATGAAAATAATATGACAAGTCTGAATCCTGAATTATTTACATGCCAGAAGTCTGAATAACTGAAATAAATCAAATGTCTCTAAAATAAATGGGCGACATGCCCTACAACTGATAAATCTGAATATAGAGTCAATATAGATGAAGCGTCTACAAGAAAAGTCATGTAACTTCCACAAACAGCTACAGCTCGTCACCTGAATGATGATCCTAAGCATGGTGTCCTTGTGGCTGGGCACCTAAAATGGTTTTTACAAAAATAGATTTGAAAGCAAATGGGTCAGAGCCCGAAAGTGGAAATCATTTTAAAAACAGCAAGTGTTTTAATAACATTAAAACATTAAATGCAAAATACATGTTAGGACGTGCACTCACATGAAATTCTCACCTGTCGACTACATGTGCACTCCTAACGTACCGTACCCATCTACATGACATACATATCTAACCAAACCGTAATAAGTTCTACCCCTTACTACTCGATCCCCATATTACATTCTAGTGTTATCAAATAAATCGAGAGTTTCACTTAAACTCAGATTCTCAATTAGTAATACAATTCACTATCAGTTAACCCGTTTTGTTTTCTTAAAACATTTCCATAATTATGTTCACAATACCAACATGAAAATTCCCATTAATTAAGTGTATATTATTCACATCATAAATATACAATACAAGCACCCCGAGACTAGCTGTAGTGCACACATACTCTGCTATCGATCCCGGTACATCACGTCCATAAGGATCACGCATTCCGAATCTCTCAGGAATCGTTCTCAGATAACAACATCACAAATAATGGAGGCGAACACAGTCACATCACATGGGTCACGCACATACTTGCGCTCCCACGATCAGCAGACTTATTAACATCCCAATAAGACCTTCTCTAACCTATGCTCATCGAGGTAACCAATCTAAATCCGAGAAACACAAGGATTAGAGGGCCCTAAGCGAACGCAAACCTCCCATGATAGCAAGTATGGTAGGTATGTCATACACATAAAATCAATACATATAATAAGTATGCACACATCTTAGTAATCACCATAATATGTTGGTGGTACCCTTCTCATTCTCGTACCGACATATAATACTACACAATTTATATGTTCCCGGTTAATATAATAAATTAGGCCGTCAATAGTTCTCGCACCGTAATAGACACTCACGTCCTACTCCATAATTTCCCTTAGGTTCGACTAAACTTCTAGGTTTTTCTCCTCAATATATCCCAAATATCCCAAATATATCCATTAATCCACAAGGAAGTGTTATCTCTACATATAAACAAGGTTATAGGACACTCGGGATCAAAACAGGCTAAAAAGCCTAAACTGTCAACTCATTCGAAATCTCGTTCGAACGAAGTGGGCTTTCTAACGAGGTCTCGTTCGAACGAAAACATCGAACGAACTTCACCCTCGTTAGAAGTCAAAGTTCAACTCATTAGAAGCTAGTTCTAACGAGCTCGTTCGAATGACCTGGGCAGGTCTTCTAACGAGTGTCCAGTTTCGAGCCCAGATTTTCTATTTTCGTTTTTCCAACTTCTCTACTCCTCAAATCTCATCCAAACATTAATCCAACGATTGTTCAAAGAAAATAATCATCCCTAAACATATTTAGGTCATATACTAACGTGATTTGTGGGGTTAATTCATTCTAACATCATTCAATTATCAAATCTCTTCATTTATCCCCAAATTACATGAACATGAACCCTAAAATTTATAAATCATCAATGAGCCTAATTAAATCCGTTTTTGTTTCATCCAAGATATTATTATCATCAGAATAATCACCTACATACAATTCTACATGCAATTCCTCATCAATATGCAAGATTCTAATTCCAAATTTAATGAGTTTTCATCCAACTTCCAAACAAATACAATTATAACAAATTCCTACACTTGGAAGAAACATTCTCTGAAATTAATTGGAATTAAACCACTTGCCTTATGTATAACTCTGATTTTGATGTCGATCCGATGAATGGTTCTCTCTCTCTCTGCAGAATTCTCCTCTTTCTCTCCTTCTACAAGCTCTTCTCTAATGGTGGCAATGGAGGCTAGGGTTTGTCTTAGGAACTTTTGGGGCTAATTCTAATAACCCCCGTAGCCCTCTAATCAGTTAATGGCTTGTAATGGGTTAGTGGGTATTTTAATTTTCCATTTAAAACTACTAAAATTCGTTAATAAAAAATCCCAAAATTCTAAAATTACCAAAGCGCCCTTTTTGGTTGTCGGTATGGCCTAAAAATACCCCGGGGCCCAAACCAAACCCCCGGCTAGTGTTTTCTGACTATTTCGACCCTTCCGGACGCGTTGGCGCACTCAAAACGACCATACGGTTAATAGAACTAGAATTAACTTTTTAATTAAAATAAATATTTCCCTGACGCGACTGTCACACGCGTCTCAACAAAATTTCCAAGTATTTCAATCTCACGACAAATTTCATAATTCTATATTCATATATAATCATATAAGCACATAATAATCAAATACCAACTCGCATCTCATTAGTATTTTAATCCGGATTAATTTCCAATTAATACACATTTAATTCAATTAATCCCATAAATAAATATCACAAAAATACGGGGTATTACACAATTGAACTCGTAGTTGCGGGTCTCCCGATTTGAGAATAGAACCCAAATTTGAGAGTAGGAACACGTAGGCTTTAAAATGTACCACTAGGGGGTGAAAGTTTCCCCTTCACCCAAACAGCACCACGGGCAGCATGAATAGGTCATGCACATATAACGCAATGTGTAGCAACCAACTGGATAGTCACGGGATATTCTGATTTGAGAAAAAGACCCAAATTTCAAAATAGGCACAGTTAGGCTTGAAATCGTGTTGCAAGGGGGTGAAAACCACTAACAACCCCCACATGGCACCGCGGGTGGTATGAACACCTCATGCATGTCCATGGTAATAATTGCAACTGGTCGTCCAGTTGCAGGATGCCCAATTTCATAATAGGACCCAGATTTGAGACTAGGAATACTAAGGCTTGAAAATATTTCATGAGGGGGCAGTCGCCACCAACCCCATCAAAGAGGTACCGCTGGTGGAACAAATAAATCTTTTCCATCTATTGTAACATGTATCATCCGTCCGCATAGTCGCATGATTTCGATTTAAAAATTGTACCCGAATATATAAATATGCACTCTCAGGCTTGAAATCGTGTTGTGAAGGGGGAAAAACTACTAAAATCCCCCAAAGGACACCGCGGGCGTCACGAACACCTCATGCATGTCCAATGTATCACATAAGAATCCGATGCACAATTGTGGGATGCCCAATTTGAGAATATGATCTGAATTTGAGAGGGGGCGGATGCCATCACCCCCACCCCACGGCACACACACAATAAGAGACACCACAGGCGAAATGAAAACCTCGTTCACATCTAGCATAATAAGCAGCAGCCGACCGCATAGTTACGGGACTCCCAACTGGATAATATTACCCTAATTTGAAAGTAGGCACATTTAGGCTTGAAATCGCACTGTGAGGGGGGAAAAACTACTAAAATCCTAGAAACGGAAATGCAAGTGGTTTGAACACGTTGTGTGTGTTCAACATAACATATAGCATCTGGTCGTGCAGTCGCAGGATGCCCGATTTGATAATAGGTCCTGGATTAGAGAGTATGAACATTTAGGCTTGAAAACTTATCGTGAAGGGGTGGATGCCACCAAACACCTAAGACCCCCACCCACCCAAACGGAACAATGGGAATCACGAACATCCCTTATGCCTCCAAAGTAACACGTAGCGAACATATCTTTAGTCACGGGACTCCCGATTTAAGAATAGGGACCGAATTTCAAAACAGGCACACTCAGGCTTAAAATTGTGCCGCAAGAGGGAAAAAACCCAGTAACAACCATAAAATAACACCTTGGGTGGAATGAATAACTCATGCATGTCCAATGTAATACGTAGAAATCATCCGCGTAGTCGTGGAATGCCCAATTTGAGACTAGGACCCAAATTTGAGAGTAGGAACATTAGGCTTGAAAACGTATCGTGAGGGGGCGGACGCTTCCAAGACCCCCCTAAAAAAACCAACACAAAATTGAATTGGGGGTGACATGAATAGATCATTCTCATCAACGTAACATGTAGCGACCATCTACATAGTCACAGGATGCCCAATTTGATAATCGAATCAGAATTTGAGAGTAGGAACACTAAGGACAGAAAACGTGCCGCGAGCGTGCGACGCCACCCCTCCCTACACCCAAAAAAAAAAACAGAATTACGAGAAGTACGAACACCTCGTGCAGGTCCAACGTAACATGTAGTAACTAATCGCAGAGTTCCAGAACGTCCAATTTGAGAATAGGACCCAAATTTCAAAATAAGAACACTTAGGCTTGAAAACATGCTGCAAGGGGGTACACGCCACCAACCCCATCCCCCAAACGACACCATGGGTGACACGTACAACTCATGTACGTCCAACCTAACACGTAGAAACTGGCCATATAGTCGCCCGATGCACGATTGGAGAATAGAATCCGAATTAGAGAGTAGGAACACTTAGGCTTAAAAATGTGTTGCGAGTGGGTGGACTCCATCAACCCCCACCAAATGAAACCACGAGCATAATGAACACCTCGTATGTATCAAACTTAACATGTATAAACTGACCGCTCAATCGTGGGATGCCCAGGTTGAGAATCGAACCCAAATTTCAAAATAGGCACCCTTACGCATAAAACATGCTACGAGGGGGTGGAGGCCACCAACCCCGCTCATCCCCCACCAAACGGTGTCTTGGGTGGGATGAATAGCTCGTCCACACCCAACATAATGCATAACAATTGTCTATATAGTCGCGGGACTCCTGGTTTGAGAATAGAACTTGAATTTCAAAATAGGCACACTTAGGATTGAAATCGTACCACGAGGGTAAGAAAAATACTAACAACCTCCAAATGGCATTGAGGATGGCATGAACACCTTTTACGTATCTAATGTATCATGTAGGAACCGGACGCACTGTCACGGTCTTTGAGTTTGATAATAGGACCCAAATTTGAGAGTAGGAACACTTAGGCTTGAAAAGGTGTTGCGAGGGGGCAGATGCCACCAACTCCCATCAAACGGCACTACGGGCCGCACGAACAACTGGCGCACATCCATCATAACATGTAATAGTTTCTCACCTAGTTGAGGGACTCTCGGTTATAGAATAGGATCCGAATTTAAAAATAATCAAACTTAGGCTTAAAATCATGTCGTCATAGGGTGAAAACCACTAGCAGCCCCCAAACGACACCGCGGGCAGTACGAGCCCCTTGTTCATCTCCATGTAACTCATAGAAACCGTTCATGAAGTCGGGGGACGTTTGATTTGGGAATAGGTTCCATATTTAAGATTACGCACACTTAGGCTTGAAAACGTGACGCGAGGGGGCAGATGCCACTCGCCCACCAAATGGCACCGCAGGTGGCACAAACAACTCATGTTCATCCAATGTAATACGTAGTAACTGGATACATAGTCGTGGGACTTTCTATTGGGGAATATGATCCAAATTTAAAAATAGGCACAACGTCATACGTAGTAACTGCACACATAGTCGCAGACATGAATGCTCTCACTCCAGAGTCTTCATAGTTATGTTCGTTCTACATGGCCCTCATGCCATCACTAATTGTCAGCCGGGTTTTCTACTCGATGCACCTACTACCCCACATGCATTCCCCTAGCGAGAGGAAATGTCCAACCGAAATTATTTTATGAACTTCGTACACCAATTCTATTCCTCCCATGATCTATTGCAACAACTTGTTGCTCGCGAGGAAAACCAAATTTTTGCCCAGGAAGTAGTGCCTCCCTTCTTTAAGGCGATCACCACCATAATGAATTGTTTATTCAAGCATGGAATAATACTTCCCACCAAGTGTAAACTTTTGAGATGCATAAACAATGGGTTCATTCTCCAGTATTATTACTCCCTATCTTGGCAGAGATTCATCCATTTAATCCACCCTCGAGCTCAGCCACAGGGGCTCATGAGTGAATATCAACTCATCCTTTTAACTTCCCGAAAACTATGTTACCAACCTAATTCTATATCTAAGAAAGGTCTCATCTCCTTTGGTCTAACCTACCAATTCTCTTGAGATTTCATACTTATAGTTCCTAGGGACCTAATCCCTCATAGAGTTAACCCACAACTTATTTGTGGTCAACTCCTTACAACCTTCCTAAACTAACATCACCCACCCTAAAGGCCTAACGTCCTAACAATGCTAAAGTCGATCTATATCTATCCTATCTAAGTCGTAGACATATAATACTAAATATATCCCTAGTGTCCAAGACCTTACTCAACTTCTGACATTCTCTCGGGTTCATGCGTGGGACGTCTCTCCGAAGCGAAATCCAAACAAGAAACCCTCCCATTACACTACTACGTCGCATAGTCGGTCGTCAAGATATGACGGTCTAAGACACATGATCGGGACCGGAAAATAAAATGTTAATCCACAACTCTACTAATAAGATTCCACTTCTAGGTTTTACCATTCAATAATTGAGGATTTCAACTAATAAGACATCTACTTTCTGTAAAGTCTTGCAACCATTTATACCACAACATATATATATATATATATATATATATATATATCCTTTCAAATATCCTTCTTATCAAGGCATAACCCAAAGTCTCTATTCAACTTCCTATCACATTCTCCCTCGCATCGATTTGAGGAGAGAACTATATACAGTGCTTCTATCTCGCACTTTAATATCCCTTAATCACTCTACTACGTGATTCTCAGCTAATCCTTCCAACCTAACAAAAATAAAATAAAAGAAAATAAGAGAAAGGAAAAGTATCATCTCCCCACTCCCAACGTCGTTGAGGTTCACGCGTGGAGCCTCCCACAAAAGCGGAATCCAAACAAGGAACCCCTCATATGCATTACTACTCAACCTTGTTGGCCGTGGAGATAAGGCATAACAATCACATACCATGAAAACAAGCAACCAAACATTCAAGCAAGATAACACAACAAGAAATGAAAACCTCCTACTTACCTCAAACCACCCCTATAAAGTCTCAACCTGTATCCAGGAGAGAGATCATAGGGCAACTAGTTTCACCCTGAAACTAGAAGTAGGATAGCCTCTCGATTTTAATCTCTTACTATCGCCCCAACAAACCAAAATACCTTTACTAGCATAATACCAATAATACTAGTAGCACCCAACACACATAATACTAGAATATCATCACTCGCCTTATAACTAGTGAAAGAAAAAAAAAAACTTCCCTACTATGGAAGTCATATAGTCACCCTATTCATAGTAGCGTCAATTCTACCACAAGCTCAACATACTCACATGATTCTAGGTAAACACAATACTACTCTATCTAAACATAAGAACTTCACCACCCTCTACCAAGGCGGAATTCCTGCCAACGTTCTTGCCAATTCACCCCGGGTCAAACCTAATGGTTCACCCAGCAACAGAAACAAAAGGAGTGACCCTACACTCCATCTCATTGCCATTTTTCCGACCCTGGATACCAACCAATTACCCACGCATTCCCTTCCACTTCCTCAACAAAAGGGAACACGCCACCAGCCTTACCTTCCTTAGTTCAATGAAACCTCTCTAGGAGGATGCCCACCAATGGGGTTTCATGAACACTGCTCTCCCAGAAGTGCTACCGACACTTATCCTAGAGCCTATCATTCCATCAAAGGGTTATTCCTTATACCTACCTTGCCTTGGTGCACAGCCTCCCTGACTATACAACTTCTTACTCACCGTCGGCCTCCATTCGAACCTTGAGTGAGCATTCGAGAATTCACCTTCGCATGAATTCAGTTAACCCAGAGAAACTCGCAGTTGAAATTCTCCATCAGGGTTTCTCCACGGGAAAAACTTCCTCCATCCACAAATAAGATGACTACGTTCCCACCATTTCAACACTACTCCTATGGGTGAATGATCTCCCTCAATCCTACTTCGACAGATGGTCCTTACCACGGGTGCTCTCAACTTCGATTTAATATCACTGGGAATTCCAATCTTGGTACCACTCTCAACTAATAGCGGTACTAGGAAAACTATATCCACTGTAATTAGTAATCACAATAGCAAGATAAGAAAATGCTATGAAAAGGGAGCAACCACCAAAATGGTCCTCATCCCCGCCCAAAATCACAGTTTCTACTAATTCCATCTTGCGATGCCTTCACCACAACCTTCCTTGGCGCCCCTCTTCAATCGACCTAGAAGTCTTACACGAATGCGCGAAAGATTCTATGGTAACTACCCCATGGCAGAAGAACGAAATTTCTCAAGAGAAATCAACAATCTTATTCCTAAGGCTCTAGGTCAAATCAAAAGCAACGCTGAAGACGCAACACATACACACAGATTCCTAAGGACTCTAGAACTCGATGCTCCGATACCATCTGTGACAACCCGCCAATCCGAAATAGGGGGTGGCCAACCCGATACTCCAAGATAACGGAATCATGGATGGATTCATTCTCAGCATCACAACAAAATAATAAGTATACGGGATAACCACTCCTTATTTCAGAAAAACAGGTTGCCAAAATTTTTAATTTGAAAGTAAATCAAAGAAAATAACTTAACAACCCAATAAATAGAAAGTGGAAACCCCAAGAATATATGTATTACAATAACTACAAATGAACAATAAAAGGACCGAATATGCTTTCGGTCACAGATGCACACAACAATATTAAATAAGTTTATTAATTTACATAACGCATTACATTAATCAATTACAAAAGCTTGGGCCTCTCGCCCGAGTAAAAAGAGACCCGATCATTGCTAGAATACAAATATGAAAACATCTATACCAATGTGTCCCGTAATACCCACAAATCATCACGGCTCGACAAAGACACCGGGATAGGAAACTCAGAACAGGCGTCCTTTGCGGCGGAGCACTTGAGCGGAGAGAAGATGCATACAAAACAAGAAGTATAAACGGGTCATCGTCCGATTCTATATGATTACCAGATGAATAAAGAGTATGAAAGTTATGAATAAAATCATGCTAGAAAAGATAAAAATTCTATCTACATAGTTAAAACATAAGCTAGGACGATAAAAAGAAAAGCATGAATTTAATTTAACTAAGCAGGAGAAAAAGAAAGATTAACATAATTAAAACTTCCATCATATACACCAATGCATTTAATAGTTTATTCCTTATCAGGAAAATATAACTATAATTATAATCTCCTTATCTCCATTTTAAGCTCTTTGTGGCTTTATATTTCAATTACATGCCCATCCCGGCATAACCATTCCTTAGCAGGAATATAATCAACATTAAATGCCCTTTGTGGCATTTTATTGTGCTCTTTGTGGCACATCACATACATGAAGTCCCACTTGATTATGAATTGTTATATTCTCATGGATATAACGATTCTAAGACTGCCCCTCCGAGTTTCTCTACTGGGAGCGCTCTTAAATGACCATCATCTTCCAGGGTCCTATCAAACAAGGCAGTCTGGGCACCTATAACGCAAGACAACGGGAAGCGGCCATATGCCCGCGGGAGAGTTAGGACCACACCCGAAATCGCCTCACCAGTGCAGAACATATATATAAACGCTCATATGGCCTAGGACTATATCCACCCTGCATTCATTAGCTAGAGGGCATCACCTGTGCGCATGAACTTCCCTTATGATGTCATTTAGAGAGGTGTGTTTAATCCAATTTCCATTTACCATATAAGTGATTTAGTAAATTATCATTTACCATCATTTTCACCCTTTTCAGTTTACATTTCCATTTACCATTTACATTTTAGCAAACGTATATTTCATTTTATTCGAAACCATATCCCTTTACATTTTTTAAATAATTCCTCCTTTTAATCCGGAGCCATACGTATTTCATCGTATCATTGAAACCTTAATGAATAAATCGACTTTCAATTTATTCTCCCAAGATTCGTTGGTGAAGTTATTATAAACCATCAAGACTAATGTGGCTCTATTGAGCTCTAAAGTCTCCCAATCACAATAACACATTTCCTAGTTTAATACTAATCAACTAGAAGAAAGAATGCCCTAACATCAATAGGCATGACCCCAGAAAACCCCACATAAACTAATTATATTCTAGGGTAGTGACCAAACTCCACTAAGACCCTAGGACTCTAATTTACTTCATACAAGAAGATTCCTAGGTCCCTATCCTAGAAGAAAAGTACTAGAAAGAAAATTTGGATTGAGGGTGAAAGACAGGGGACCGGCCGACCGATCCCAAGACCGCGGTCTACCGCGTCTCAAGGTTTTGCTTACGAAGAAAAGCAGAAAGCTCAAACTGGTATGGCCGGTCGACCGGTCAGGGGACCGCGATCAACCGCGCAAGAATTTTATGCCTTTGTGGGAAAGTAGTAAGCCTGCCCCCGAAGGCCCGATCGACCGGTCAGGGGACCGTGGTCGACCGGTCATAGGAGACCTAGACCATATTATCTTCCAAAAATCAAATCCCAAAACCCTCTCCAAACCTCAAATCTTTTCATTTATACACACAACCCACAATATTTATCTACCCCACACCATCCTATATGATAAATAACCACTATAATCCCCATATTTTATCATTATAAACTAAAATTAGGGCTTACACATCAAAATTTCATTTTTGATCCAAAAATATAAATACACAACTATCATACTATTTATTCAACTTAAATCACATATTAGCAAGTAGAAAACTTGCCTTAGGGTTGACATCTCTGATTTATTTGGAGAAGAAGCAAATCCCAAATCCTCCATCCTCAATCTCTCTCTCATTCTCCTCTTTTCTTTTCCTCTTTCTTTCTCTCTTTTTCTCTCTATGGTCAAGACACAAAATAGGGGAAGTAGGGGATTTAGAAGGCTAAAATCGTGGCTTAAGTTAAAACTCATAACTTAAGTGGTTAACACCACATTAAAATAACTCCCAAATACGCATTTGAGTTCAAACCATTCAAAAGTGCCTAGAACCCAAAAATACAATATGGCACTTATTTTTACTGTCTCGCACCTTCCGAGACTAACTACACCCTCTAAACTGGCATCCAAAAATTCTATAAATTATTTCGAGTTCCAATTTTCATTTAAACCATAATGTCATTTAAATTACATGACACTATAAAACATACAACATGAGGATATTTACCTACTCATACGGAAAATATACCACATTCCAGTAAATATTAACTTCTATCTCAATCAATTAATATGTACCCCAGTTCCAACATTTTATATGATTACCTCATGCGGTAATATAATATAAAATAAACTCTTAAAAATGAGGGTTCTTACATCACACCTGTTATGCACATAATACATTTTACACTTGTATTAATTATCCCATATATAATTATTTACCTATTTATTTATTTAATCATATTGCAATATTCACAAACATACTGAAATAACATTTAATACTAACATTCAACCGAGTAAAAATACTCACAAAATATAA
Source organism: Sambucus nigra (assembly GCA_949130495.1). NCBI lineage: Eukaryota > Viridiplantae > Streptophyta > Magnoliopsida > Dipsacales > Adoxaceae > Sambucus > Sambucus nigra. The sequence continues at coordinate 72,500,607 of OX422222.1, forward strand.
ATTCTCTAAAGTGCTATCCCACTAGGTGTATTCATATAACCTAGTTACCCAAGTCAGATTCCCTCACTAACTTAGTTTAACATATGATTGGAGGCGGTCATATTCCTTCCCTGAAAGTGAGATGCCCCTCACCCAATATAACGGACGCTATGACCTGGTAATATACTCGCCCTACTCCTCAAGCTAGGGGATTCATCCACTACGCGCAACCTCCCCCTATAGCACTAGAGTATAGAATAATATTATCTAACCACGTATATTAATGCACATACTATATATATATATATATATATATATATATATATATATATACTATCACACACCGTATATATTTATATAAATATAAAATGTCCCGGCTACACCATGTACTAAATCCGTAACTCAAGCCTATTTAAATTATTAAGAGTTTATGGTCCAACCCTAATTATTAATTAATTCGCACATCAATTAATTAAGTCACCTTTGGTGTCATCCCCACCATAAAATTGGACTTACCCTCGTAGCCCGAAATAACCTCACCCGAGTCTAAATTCCCGACTCCCAAATTTTTAATCATGACGTGTCACCCAAAAACTCCCTCAAATCTTAATTAACTTTACTCACGATTAGTTAGATTTAAATCCATGAATTAATTTCTCAATAATTAATTACATAAATATTATAATATAAATTGCCTCTTATATACATAACTCGGCGAATATGCCAAATTCTGCCGACCTTCGATCAATCGACCCCAGAACTTCGATCGATCGATCGAGCAGGTCTTCGTCTTCTTCGCGAAGACAAAATCAGCCATGGACGAAATTTCTCAAACCCTAACTTTTCTACCAGCAACCTCAAGCCCTCTTAGCAATTAATACGTGTTAGAAAACTTATTAATGATCTCCAGAATGTCCACCAATATTATTAATTCGTCCATTAACTACAATTTCTAAATTTGGGGAAAAATTCATCTTTAACCCTTAACCCATTTACACCCCAAGTTCCATCATCAAATCTGTTTTCAATTGTCCAGATATCATCCTACCAGATATGTATCACCTTATAACTATCAGATTTTACATGAATCCTTACTCAAATTCGTAAATCAGATTATCGTATTCAAAATCCCATATTTATGCCATGAACACCCAAAATGAACTTTAATTAATCACATCACATGAATATGAATTGAAAAATAGATTCAATACTATTACAAGTTATCCACTTGACTTAGGTTTCGTAGTGTCTAATTTGGAGATGAATTCCAAGGTTGAATATGACCCTTGTTGGCTCTCTTATGATCCCCAAATCTGCCTTTAACTGCTATTGGGTTCCTTAACACACTTAGCCTTTTTCTAAACTCACATAATCCGTTTCCTTATTTCTTATAATTTAACAATTTACCTAAATCCCATTTTTTGTCTAATGGGCCAAGCCCTAGTGATCCAAATGCCCCCGTGTAGGCCCGGCTATGTCTAAAAATGCCTCGTGACACGTTTACTACCCCCGGGTACACTTTTCCGACTATCTCATCACATCTGGACTCAACCGTACACTCAGAATTGGAAACTGAATTAATTTATAAAAATACTTATCCCCCACTCCTTTAGTCTATACCGACTCCCGGTTGAGATAAGTGCATACCCTGTCATTAATATTCGAAATGACTTAAATAAATAATTACTATTTGCTTAGTAAATAAATTCCCCTAAATATTAACCATTTACTCCCCGATTAATATTTAAATATATTTTGCCATAATTAATTCATTTAAAATTACGACACACTAGTAATTTAGAATTCCCGAATTAATTAAATATTTAATGCACCGAAAATACGGGGTGTTACACTGGCTTACATGGATACTAGTAAATTATTTACACTCTTAATGAGAAATGCGGAAGGGATTTATAACAACCACTTGATTATATGCCACTCAGCACTAACTTAATAGTCGTGCTAACTGCTTTGTCCTTACCTTCGAGTACACAAACTAAACTGTCACAAATCTAGCATGACTAGCCCAAACCAACACGGACGTTGAAAGATCTAATATCTTTGTCACCACGTCACACCCAAAGGAACCTTAAACCTGGACCTCTGATACAAATTTGTAACACTCCGTCCTAGATTTAAGGATTAAAAAAGGATTAACCTGATATGAGGCCTACATTAATTATGAAATGCAGTGACATAACCTAAATAATGTTTCAGTCCAGTTTTATTATTATTTTTTAACATTAATCTTATTAGCATGCAGTTCCAATTTTCATCAACTACGTGATAGTACCCCGGGGAAGTTCTCCCAATGCCAATTAAAAAGAGCTACTAACCGTAAATGCAAGTAACTACTTACCTATATAACACTCTCAAAGTATGGAGTAGCTTATAACATGTCGTAACAAAATGACGGATGTGACCCGAATGCTCAGTGGGAACATATACAAATGCAATATATAAACGAACGACGGAAAGAACACACGCACTATAACCACATGCATCTTAAAATACATATATATATTTACGTATATTCTTTTGGAAATATGTGTCCCAATGTATTAAACCGTTCATTTTGAAAAGGGTATCTGATATCGTTATCCGCCTTTACTTTATAAAATAATCATTTTGTATGTTATGCTAAAAATAGCATATTCCTCCTGTTAACTCACCCAGTTAAACAATTTATAATTGTTGGGAAAACCTTTATTTCGCTTTCAAATGTTTATTGCTTAACATCCCCGAGTTATTAATCGTTACTTAAGACTTTCATTCAATGCACACACACCATTTTTTTATAGAAGCTCATTTTCCCTTTAAAAGCCTTATATAACACACGCTTGTTCATTATGATTCAAACCTCATTAGGTAGATCTAACATCATTATATCATCTTATTAAACCATCCCATGTTGTCACATGAATATCAAACATTTAATGTGTTATTCTTGCATTAGTAAATCAACGAATTAATGTCATTCATTTATGCCTTTTTCATTAATATTCAATTCATTACATAGCAATTACTTTAGGGATTTCGCCAGCACACCCACCAATCACAACACATGCACATCCCACGATTTCAAGAAAATTCACCGTCCGACACCGAGCTCCAAGTAAATTGCAGTTGCTTTGGGGGGTTTCACCTGAGGGACATCATATCCCTACTTAATTATTTAACCCAGCATCATCCAGTATCATTATCTTGCCAATATGTTCAACATTTGATAATTTTAAGGTTATTCCACTTTCCTTTTACCCGACCGAAGCCAAAACCTGGGACTTTACTGCCCCATCACGTGTTATACTTTGAAAATTTACTATTTTCATGTCCTTTGCACTTTAACCTTGACTTTACTGCCCCATCCTATCCAATATTTTTATTTCATAAAAATGTTCCTTTTTATGTAAATTACCATTTTACCCATTTGTTTCCAAAATCACCTTTACTCTATTTGTTAAGTGCTAGTTTGACCCCCAAAACACTATTAAGTTATACAAACCATATCCTCAAGTGCTTTAACCATTTAACAAATTTTTACACTTAGAGTAATCTCTTTACTTGATTATAAACACCTTTACACCCCCAATTCCCTTGTAATTCTACAGGTGTTAATATTCCATAACATTAGAAAGTTACACTTACTAACCATTACATGTTTACCCAATAACATTTAGTTAATGCTATTTATGAACATTCCCAAGTACACATTTCCTTACTTCTTCATTCAAGTGTAAGGATACGACCTTATAAAGGTTCGTTATCAATTAAGTATGTCGTATACCTCTACAGCCGTTGAAGAATTATTCTAGATCGTACATGCATCATTACGGATCCGAATATCAAGATTCTTCAACATTCAAGCCTCTACAAGGTTAATTTCGGTGAAAAAGTATTTAAGTCTCTTTAATGTTCGCTTAAAAGTGTTGGGATAATTTTTAAAAGAGGTTTGAATATTAGTCTAAAATATTTTCTAAGTGTTGAAGCGTTGTTTTTCATCAAAATGAATTTTCCAAAATTAAAAGAATAATTTTTGAAATAAAAAATTATACTTATTTTTCGCGAATTTTCTGTTTCGAATGGCATGGGATCTGGTTCGAACAACATCAAATCTCGTTAAAACAACATGTTATCTTGTTCGAATGATGTGCCGCCTCAATTTTTTTATATAAAGCGCGGTAAATGATTCCAGGTTCATTAAGGAGACCTCACGATTTTTGCTACTAGTAATATGTTAACAGCATAACACTTCGTCTTCTTAAATTTTAGGGCTTTAAAGATTGTTTTTTAATTCACAAAACATCCCAATCCTTTAGTGAATTGTTTTGGAACCCAAAATACGATCTTATTGATCTTTCTCTTGTAGAGAGGGTAAATCTACATCATATGGTTGCGTGTCATTGAGGATCTTACTGCGTGAAGGTTCTTTGTTGATTTGGACTGAGGTTCATAGGGAGTGCTGCGGTATTCCTGGGCTAAAGATAGGACTGTGAATCTTGTTTGTTTGTTTCATGTAGACTTACCACTGATGACATCAACCGTTACCTGAGGGTATTCGTGTGTCAAAAATCTATTTCATTATAACCGTGTAAGTTGTGATTTATAATTATAGTGAAACAAAAGGTTTTTCCCTCAGTGGGGGATTTTTCTTGAGACTATGAAAAAGGAGCTTATTGAGTTTAAGGAATCTGGGCAAGTACTTGAGTATAGGATAGGTGAGCTTGAGATGAGTTTGAGAGATTCAAGCAAGGTAAAATTTGAACTGGAGTCTCAGTCATAAAAGTTAGATAAAATTTTAGAGACTATCCAAATTAAGGAGGATAGGGGTGGTATAGGCTTCGATAAGAGTGTTCCACCCAATCCCAAAGCCATCCCCACACATGTGAGAGAGCCTCCTAGGGTTGTTAAGAAAGATGGGCCTAGGTTTGTTTGGAAATAGTCCCCTTAGGAACATTGTGAAATAGCCACTTAGGACTTTTTAGAGAGAACCACCTAGGTTTATCAGGAGATGACCGTCTTTAGTTAATACTCACCGCCCGATTTACACCTGCACACATTGCGATAGGCTAGGTCATCTTAGGCATTTTTATTACAAACTTTTAAAAGGACCTAAGAATGTTAATAAAATAAATTCGTTTCCTAAAACCCGCACTCCTCGTCACACGTCGATTTGGGTTAGGAAATCGGATTTAGAGGGTTATGGTCTTTTTGTTCACGACTCTCGTTTTCTTGCACGCGATTCACCCCCATGTGAGGTCATTTGGTTCATCGTGTTGATATATATCATACTCTAGTTGTGCTCCTTGATATAATCTTACTAGGGTTATGACTCACTTTACTGTAGTTTACGTTCTTTTATTATGTATGCTACTATTTTTGGAGCTGTCAGCACCTTTTAAGTATTCTTTTTTGGAAATTTTTTCACTGGGAAACACTGTTTAACTTTCGGGGAGATGTGAAATTTGGTTTTCTCGTTCAAATGTTATTAGTCTTCGTTCGTGTGGTTTTTGATCTCGAGGCGAAGCCTTCTCACTATGCACTATGTCATTTGAACGACAAGGAGTCTCATTCGAGCAACCTGGTTGACTTTCACCATACTGTTTGAAGTACCCTGTGTTCACTAGTTACATTATTTGGTTTTACTAGATTACTCCTAACAGTTTATATGCAGTCGTTCTTAGTATTCATGCTTAAATTGCTAACACTGCATTGTTCGTTTAATACACCTGCTGAACTTGATGATTATTTATGTGATTTACTATTTGCTAGCATAGGATGTTTCTCATGTCTATATCGTGCCTATTTCTACAATGTACCATTCTTGTATTTATGTTTTTTTTATTTTTTTATTTTTTTTTGGAAAAATACAGAAAGATTTTTATTTTGTTCAAAAATCAATAAATACAAAAAGATTTTTCTATTTTGTTTACACCATATATGAATGGACAGTTAGGATGATCGAGACATAATTTCATTTCATTTATCGATGTGACTATTTGATAGTGTTTTGAGACAATATATCATGTCATCCATGTGCTTTACAAAGTTTAGAGTCATTGAGATGTTATTAGTTGATACTTCCGACATGTTTGACTCATTGTTTCCTTTATTGCACACGTGCACGGATTTGTTCAATTATTGTAATTGCCTATCACATGTTGGTCCAATGTTTTCATCTCAATCTTGTCCTTAAAACGAACCAAGGGTAATAATACGAGAGTAATAAAAGTAGTGAATGTAAAAACCATTGCCCGTGGAGAATTTGTTTAAATTTTAAAAAAATGATGAGTGACACGGGAAGGGCTGCGAGTGAATAATAATCACGTCGTGAAATCCACCATTTGAAAAGAGCCCACACAAAATAATTAAGCAATACAAAGATGAAATATGCCAAAATTTGGTCCAATAAGTTTTCTCTAAGTTGAGAATTTAGTAACTCAATAGATAAAAAATGCATTATTATATATGAGGGAGTTTGGTAGGAAAGTAATCAATGGGTTTGCACGTCCTTTGAAAAATTCTCGAAATGGCATTAAAATAGTTTTGTACGTTATTGGTGTGAAAATCACTTAGGCTTTGATTTGTTGAATTGATTTAGTCTATATCATCTAAATTCAACAATTTCACATCTATGGATATTTTTTATTTTCAATCGATATGAGTACACTTATGCATCATGCACATATGCTTGATTGAGTTTTATTACCTATTGAATATGTTCACACCCATTCATTCCATTTCCACGATTTGGTTGTCTTAGTGTAAATTCAAAGTGTCTGATTTTGTAACATCATTTTTTTTTTGCATTCTTGTACGAAAAATTTGAAAATTTCAAAAGTAGTTTATTTACTTTGTTTCCCGTGACACCCCGATTTGCTTTATGTGATTTTATCTTTTCCTTGACTATTTCAGACAAATAAAAAGGGGGAGAACGAATTATGACTTTATGGGGGAGTTTTTGAATTATGGGGGAGATTTGGGATTTTATATATGTTTGATTTTATGTTGACTTTATGTTTATCTCATTTCAAACTCGATATATCACGAAAGTATTTGGTTTGTCTCATGTGTGTAGGTACGAAGATTTAAGATTATTGATTGCACACCCCGATTAGAAAAGCTTGAAGTTTTGATGTTGAATACTTAAGAAGAAAAATTGAAAGACTTGCATTTTTAGTGCCTTTTCAGTTTTTGGTTCATGGAAGGGTATTAGATTTGTATTGGAATTTTAGTTTGATAATTAAGATTGTTTTTATTTTGTGCCGGTATAGACATAGGGGAGATTTGTAATGACATGATTTTATAAATGTCCGTTATCAATTAAGTATGTCGTATACCTCTACAACCGTCGAAGAATTGTTGAACATCGTACATGCATCATGATGGATCCGAATATGAAGCTTCTTCAATATCCAAGCCTATACAAGGTTAATTTCGGTGAGAAAGTATTTAAGTCCCTTTACGATTCACTTAAAAGTGTTGGGATAATTTTTTAAAGAGGTTTCAATAATCTTTTAAAATATTTTCTAAGTGTCTAGGCGTTGTCTTTCGTCAAAATGAATTTTCCAATATTAAAAGAAGAACGGTTGAAATAAAAAATTAAATTTATTTTTCGAGAATTTTCTGGTTCGAAGGATATGGGAGCTCGTTCGAACGACGCGCCACCACATTTTTTTATATCAAGGGCTTTAAATCATTTCGTTTTCATGAAGAAGACCAGAAGATTTTTAATACCAGTAATCTGCTAACATCCGAACACTTTGTCTTCTTCAATTTTAGGGTTTAAAACCTTGTTTTTAAATTCACAAAACATCACAATCATTTAGTGAATTGTTTTGGAACCTAAAATACGGTCTTGTTGATCTTGCACTTATAGAGGGGGTAAATCGACATCATATGGCTGCGTGTCATTGAGGATCTTTTTGCATGAAGGTTCTTTGCTGATTTGGATTGAGTTTCATTGGGAGTGCTGCGGTATTCTTCGGTTGACGATAGGACTACGATTCTTGTGGGTTCTCTGCATGTGGACTTACTACTGACGGCACCTACCAACACCTGAGGGTATCCGTGTGTCAAAAGTCTATTTCATTATAAACGTGTAAGTTATGATTTACAATTATAGTGAAATAAAATATTTTGTCGATGTGGGGTATTTTTCCTGAAATTTGGTTTCCTTTGCATGCTTATTACTTTATGATTTCATATCACTAAGATGCATGTGTTAGGACTGAATTAAAACTTGTGTTTCATTAAAACTGGTTTGGTTAGTGCACAATTAAAGTTGGCATTATTTGAGAAGTCGTATTTATTCCACTGTAGCACACTTTCAAATTGTTATCAGATAAGGTTACTCTAAACTATCGAGTGATCCTGAGTCTTAAAGTTTTTCCCTGATAAAATTTACTATTGACATCATCTAATTGGTATCAGAGCCTGTTGCACTAAGTTATTGTGTTTGATCATGTTTTTCCTAACAAATGGCTTTTAGTGGTTTTGATGATTTTCGATGTCAACTTTTTAAAAAGTCTAAATAGAAAATTCACACCAACCTTTTGTTTTAAATCTTCTGTAGATAACGATTCTAAGAGGTGTGGGGTTGTGAGGGTGTTGGTTACATACTAGATGAGTGTCCCACAAATTTAAGGAAGAAATTGAACAAACCGTCAACTTATATTTCTACCCTTAATGATAGTGATTCAGAAGAGGAAGTTTTTTATACTTCTATGTGAGAGCTTCCCACCCGTGTGATTAGTGATGATAGTGAGGGTAATGAGATTAAGGATGGAAGAGTAGATGAGCGAAACATGCAAATGGCTTTCAATAAACATTATGATGAAGCTTTGAAAATAAATAAAGAAAATTTGAAATTGAAATCTCAATTGAAAGAGCGCTCCTTAAAAAATGATAATGATGTTTTAGTTGAAGAACTTAGGCCGCGTGAGAAAATTTTGAGAGAAAAGCATGAGTACGTCGAGGGTGAGAGAAATAGTCTTAGAGGGTTGATGGAGAGTATGAAAAAGGAGCTTATTGAGTTTAAGGAATCTAGGCAAATACTTGCGTCTAGGATCGGTGCGCTTGAGATGAGTTTGAGAGATTCAAGCAAGGTAAAATTTTAATTGGAGTCTCAGTCAAAAAAGTTAGATAAAATTTTAGAGACTGTCAAAATTAAGGAGGGTAGGGGTGGTATAAGCTTCGATAAGAGTGTTGCACCCATTCCTAGAGCCATCCCCACACATGTGAGAGAGCCTCCTAGGGTTGTTAAGAAATATGGGCCTAGGTTTGTTAGTAAATAGTCCCCTTAGGAACATTATGAGAGAGCCACCTAGGACTTTTAGGAGAGCACAACCTAGGTTTATTAGGAGATGACCGTCTTTAGTTAATACTCACCGCCAGATTTACACTTTCACACATTGCGATAGGCAAGGTCATCCTAGGAATTTTTATTACAAACTTTTAAAATTACCTAAGAAGGTTAATAAAATAAATTCGTTTCCTAAAACCCCCACACCTCGTTACACATCGATTTGGGTTAGGCAATCGGATTTAGAAGATTACGGTCTTTTTGTTCACGACTCTCGTTTGCTTGCACATGATTCACCCCCATGTGAGGTCGTTTGGTTGATCGTGTTGATATTTTTCATATGCTAGTTGTGCTCCTTGATATAATCTTACTAGTGTTATGACTCAGTTTACTATAGTTTACATTCTTTTACTATGTATGCTACTGTTTTTGGAGCTGTCAGCACCTTTCAGGTATCCTTTTTTGGAAAAAATTTCACTGGCCAACACTGTTTAACTTTTGGGGGAGATGTGAAATTTGGTTTTCTCGTTCAAATGAGATTAGTCTTCGCTCGAGCGATTTCTGATCTCGCGTGAAGCCTTCTTGCGAGATACTATGTCGTTTGAATGACAAACAGTCTCATTCGAGCAACCTGGTTGACTTTCACCACACTATTTGCAGTACCATGTGTTCATTAGTTACATTATTTGGTATTGCTAGATTACTGCTAACAATTTATATGCAGTCATTCTTAGTATTCATGCTTAAATTGGTAACACTGCATTGTTCGTTTAATCACACCTGTTGACATTGATGATTATTTTTGTGATTTAATGTTTGCTAGCATAGGATGTTGCTCATGCCTATATTATGCCTATTGCTACAGTGTACCATTCTTGTATTTGTGGTTTTTTTATTTTTTGAATTTTTTTTTGGAAAAATACAAAAATATTTTTATTTTGTTAAAAAATTAGTAAATACAAAAAGATTTATCTATTTTGTTTACACCATATATGAATGGACAGATAGGATGACCGAGTCACAATTTCATTTCATTTACCAATGTGATTATTTGATAGTGTTTTGAGACAATATATCATGTCATCCATGTGCTTTACAATGTTTAGAGTCATTGAGATGTTATTAGTTGATACTTCCTACATGTTTGACTCATTATTTCCTTTATTGCACACGTGCACTGATTTTTTTGATTATTGTACTTGCCTATCACATGTTTGTCGAGTGTTTTCATCTCCATCATGTCCTTAAAACTAAACAAGTGTAATAATACGAGAGTAATATAAGTAGTTAATGTAAAAACCATTGCCCGTGATGAATTTGTTTAAATTTAAAAAAAATTGATGAGTGACACGGGAAGGGCTGCGAGTGAATAATAATCACATCGTGAAATCCACCGTTTGAAAAGAGCCCACACAAAACAACTAAGTAATACAAAGATGAAATATGCCAAAATTTGGGCCAACAAGTTTTCTCTAAGTTGAGAATTTTGTTACGCAATAGATAAAAAATGCATTAATATATATGAGGGAGTTTGTTAGGAAAGTAATCAATGGGTTTGCACGTCCTGGAAATGGCACTAAAATAGTTTTGGACGTTATTGGTGTGAAAATCACTAAGGCTTTGATTTGTTGATTTTATTTAGTCGATATCATCCAAATTCAACAATTTTAAACCTAAGGATATTTTGTATGTTCAATCGATAGGAGTATACTTATTCATCGTGCACGTATGCTTGATTGAGTTTTATTACTTATTGAATCTGTTCACACCCATTCATTCCATTTCCACGATTTGGTTGTCTTAGTGTAAATTCAAAGTGTGTGATTTTGTAAAATCATTTTTTTTGCCTTCTTGTATGAAAATTTTGAAAAATTAAAATATTGTTCATTTACTTTGTTTCCCGTGAAACTCCAATTTTCTTTATGTGATTTTATCTTTTCCATGTCTATTTTGGAAAACTAAAAAGGGGGAGAACGAATTATGACTTTATGGGGGAGTTTTTGAATTATGGGGGAGATTTGAGATTTTATATATGTTTGATTTTATGTTGACATTATGTTTATCTCATTTCAAACTCGATATATCACGGATGTATTTGCCTTGTCTCATGTGTGATGGCATGAAAATTTAAGATTTTTGATTGCACACCCTGATGAGAAAAGCTTGAAGTTTTGATGTTGAAGACTTTTGAAGAAAAATTGAAAGACTTGCATTTTTAGTACCTTTTCAGTTTTGAGTTCATGGGAGGGTATTAGATTTGTATAGGCATTTTACTTTGATAATTCGGATCGATTTTATTTTGTACCAGCATAGACATAGGGGGATATTTGTAAGGACATGATTTTATAAATGTCCGTTATCAATTAAGCTTGTCGTATACCGCTACAACCGTCGAAGAATTGTTGAAGATCGTACATGCATCATGATGGATCCGAATATGAAGATTCTTAAATATTCCACCCTCTACAAGGTTAATTTTGGTGAGAATGTATTTAATCCCGTTTACGGTTCACTTAAAAGTGTTGGAATAATTTTTAAAAGAGGTTTCAATATTATTTTAAAAGATTTTCTAAGAGTTGAGGCGTTGTCTTTTGTCAAAATGAATTTTCATTCAAAGAGTAATTGTTGAAATATAAAATTAAATTTATTTTTTGAGAATTTTCAGGTTCGAAGGACATGGGATCTTGTTCGAACAATGCGCCGCCACATTTTTTTTATATAAAGCGCTTTAAATCATTCCGTTTTCATGAAGGAGACCTGATGATTTTTATACCAGTAATCTGCTAACAGCAGAACACTTTGTATTCATCAATTTTAGGGTTTAAAACCTTATTTTTCAATTCACAAAACATCACAATCCTTTAGTGAATTATTTTGGAACCCAAATCTACATCGTATGGATATGTGTCATTGATGATCTTGCAGCATGGAGGTTCTTTGTTGATTTGTACTGGCGTTCATAAGGAGTGTTGCGATATTCCTGGGCTGGCGATAGAACTGCGGTTCTTGTGGGTGCACTGCATGTGGACTCACTGCTGACGACACCGACCACCACCTGAGGGTATTCGTGTGTCAAAAATCTATTTCATTATAACCGTGTAATTTGTGATTTACAATTATAGTGAAATAAAAGGCTTTGCCCCTCTGGGGTATTTTTCCAGAAATTTGTTTTCTTTCGCATGCTTATTGCTTTATGATTTCATATCACTTAGATGTATGTGTTAGGACTGAATTAAAACTTGGGTTTCATTAAAACTGGTTTGGTTGGCACACAATTAAAGTTGCTTTTATTTGAGAAGTTGTATTTATTTCGATGTAGCACACTCTCATCAAGAAATTCATTCATACTAAAGACTACTTTTATAAGAAAATTTCCATTTCTTTTATTTAACATGTAGTCTTTTAACTTCGTGCACATTGTGTCTTTTAGTCCCACTTATATACACCTTGAAGACTAATATTCCAAATATAATTATTTCTTGTTTAAACAAACAAAATATTCTTTAAATTTGTTAATACATTCCATGTCAAAATTCTACAAGTTTATATGCATGAGAAAATTGATTTTGGACCAAAAATCCTACTACTTGGTTTAAACTTATTATCATCAAAATTACTAGAACATACACGATTTTCATACAACATCAACTTTTATTATTTCAAACCTTGAAATAATTATCCACCCATTATTTTTAACAAAATAATCTTTTTCTCTTTTTTATTCTATAAAAATGTCCAATATTTCTTTTTACATAAATACAAACAAAAATTATTTTTCTACATTTTTATTTCCTATAAAATGTATATTTTTAGTTTTACTAGGAAAAGTGCATAAATAATAGTTTCCTACATTGTTATCTTCCATAAAAATGTATATTTATGATTTTACCAAAAGATTTTCATTTTATTCACAGGATTCTTATTCTTAATACTCAACGGTAATAAGACTACAATATACACCAATAGAGTCTCAAATATAAGAGTAGATTATACCACCTAGAGCACTCCAAAGATGGTGGTGGTTTTGAAGATGGGTGACTCCCCAACCTTCAAAGGTGGCTCTAAAGGGAGTCACAAAAATGCTCGACCAAAGTACCTTCATAAAAGATCCTAAAATACTCCAAGAATGCTTAACAGACCCGTATTCTTCTTCTGAGAACATGTAATCTTTTAACTTCATGCACATTATCTCTTTTAGTCCTTCTTACACACACCTTGAAGACTATGATTCCAAATATTATTATTTCTTGTTTAAACCAACAAAATCTTCTTTAAACTTGTTTATACATTCCACGTCAAAATAGTACAAGTTTATTTGTATGAGAAGATTGATTTTGAACTCAAAAATCCTACTACATGGTTTAAAATTGTTATCATCAAAATTATTATAACATGCAACATTTTCATAAAACATCAACTTTTATTATTTCTAACCTTGAAATAATTATCCACACGTTATTTTTAATAAAATAATCTTTTTCTCAACATTTTTAGTCCATAAAAATGTTTATTAACCCTTTTCATTAAAAGTGCACAAAATATCAACTTCTTACATTTTTATTCCATAAAAATATCCAATATTTTTTTTACTAGAACTACAAACAAATAATATTGTTCATACATTTTTATCTCCCATAAAAATGTATATTTTTAGTTTTACTAGGAAAACTACACAAATAATTATTTCCTACATTTTCACCTTCCATAAAAATGCAATTTCTGATTTAACTAGAAGCTTATCATTATATTGATAGGAATCCTACTATTAATACTCAACAGTAATAAGACTAAAATATACACCAATATACTCTCAAATATTACAGTAGATTGTCTCACCTCAATCACTCTAAAGATGGGTGTGGTGTAGAAGATGGGTGACTCCCCCAAATCCAAAGATGGCCCTAAAGGGAGTAACAAAAATGCTACACTAAACAACCTCCATAAAAGCTCTAAAAATATTCCAAGAAAGCTCAATAAGCCCGTCTTCATCTTCTTCTAAAAACGCCTACTCAAATAATTATCAAACACCCCCAACAAACATCTCCAATATTTTGTAGCTCTATTTTTATTAATGGGGAATACCAATATTTTGATTTGAATATATATGTTAGAACCTTTAATGGATGAAGACAGTGAGCTCTTGAGAGGAAAATAAGCATGGCCTCCTCCTTTCTAACATCCCACGTCTCCCTCTAATATATACGTATAATAGGGCCCTAATAGAGTATTCAATAATCTTTTAGTCAAAGGTCGCAACAATTTGCAGAACTTATGATTTATGACAAGTTCCTTTCGTCTTCCATCATTCAGAATGTCCGGCCATCAACATTGATATCATTTATACTGGTTCGTTTATTGATATGTAGTTCAGGTTTCCCTCTATTTTATTTTTAAACTAATCATCCCATTGGTCACACATTGTAATAGACGAATTAGGTATATTATCTCATAGTACCAACCACATCTGAGAAGTGAGCCCCAGAGCTGACATGGGATGGAATAAGCGATCAGAGGCTTGATAATGAAGAGATAGAAAATTTCCCGTTTCAGGGTCAATCGAACGACGTAACCCGTTGTTTAAGAGATATACCCTACTCGTTCAAGCGACCTTCATGGTCATTTGAGTGACTAGGTGGGACGATGACTTTTCTTCTAAATTTCCATCTTTCCTGATTTTTTGTAATTGGCCGAACTCGGTTCCAAAATCTGTAGGGAGGCATATTTAACTTGTAACCCAAGAATCCTAAAATCATTATATAACCCAAAATTCAATAATTTTCTTCAAATCTAATTCATACATCAACTTATTTAATTAATAAAAATTAATTAATCTTATAACCCATACAAAATCCATACTCCACTAATTCTTTTTATTAAATCTAACTTGTTACCTAAAATTTTCCAAAACCATCACTTGTTCTTCTCGATATATAATCCATATGTCGTATAATTAATATAGTGGGTAAGGTATTACATTTTTCCCTCTTTAGTAAATTCCGTCCTCGAAATTTCTTGTCATTAATCTTGAATCCGACCATCTTTCAATCCTAGATTTTTCTCAACATTATGGTCTAAACCCAAGGATTTTATTATTATTA
Source organism: Sambucus nigra (assembly GCA_949130495.1). Classification (NCBI taxonomy): domain Eukaryota; kingdom Viridiplantae; phylum Streptophyta; class Magnoliopsida; order Dipsacales; family Adoxaceae; genus Sambucus; species Sambucus nigra. The sequence goes on from OX422222.1 coordinate 72,515,985, forward strand.
ATTACATTACCAACCCGATCATAGCGGACCCTAAGGTCATAATAATAACCCTAAGCAAGCCTAACTCGTCCATTTAAACAAAACCTTGAGACAATTGATACTCATCAAATATCGTACTATCACTAACAACCTCATTATCATGGACCATTCTTAAGCTAGGGTTCACAATCTACGTTTTATCGACCAATCCTTATATCATTCCTACACTAGGATGAGACATCCTTGACATCAATAGTCATCAAATTATCAATCAAGAGGTGGTCATCTAGTCCTATTGGTCAGCCTGACCGATATCTCCAATGAGATGCTTACGCTAACTTAGGGTCATCCTAAATAAAAGAGACCAAGAAACAGGTGCAACAACATGAGGCCACGTGAACACATAACTAGTGTAAAATAAAGGTGCAACCAAAGAAGAGCGCGTTCATATATCGTGATGCATTGGCCACAACAGGCCTGACCCGCATCACTACTAAACAAACGCAACGCCACACCTAAACTAAGCATATCAACAACCTCCCATTATAGGGATCAAGAAGACATAATAATGCTATAAATCGGTTGACTTCCAGGACATGCGGAAATAATCAATATTTCGTTGATGAATCGACCCACACGAAGTACGAACCCAAAATGTGTAATTGAACTCTATAACTCCTATTAGACACCCGCTAAGGACATTAGCTTTTCCACATACCCTGGCTTGGCCTCTTAACCATGATGAGTTCTACTTAATAATTATCCACCCGTGATGAATTAATGGAATACAAACCAACTCCTTCGGGAAGCTAAAACGCTAGGCTTCCCTCCTTAGGACTAATGCTACATATCTATCATTGGCAAGCGTAACTATCATAATTCAAAGAGAGGTTACTTCTATTGACATTTATCATTAGTCATCGACCTATCAAGACCTCTAAAATTTCAACACGCAGTACCTAGATTTAGTTTTCGATATCACGCACCGTAAATGCACATAGTGCTCGCATAATTTCAAACATGCAATTCATTAACCATTGCTACAACTCTTAGAGCGTTCTACATGATACTAAATTATGATCATTCAAACGATATATAACCCTTTAACCATCACCCATTCCTAATGATTTCCCTCAACAGAGTCATTACAAGCCATGCAAGTAGCACACTTAGGTGCTATAATTAATTCTAACACTTCATCCTGAGTACTATTTCTAAAGGTTGTAACGAACCTCGTCGTTCTTTGAGTCTCCTGGGTGTACCACCTAGCATTGGTTAAACCATTTTAGAAATTACCCTCGAAGGCCATATCATGACACATGCCTAAAATCAAAAGTCATAGCACTAACTCCAAGGTACTGCGAAAAATTAACATGATCTACTCTACACGACCTAAGTTCCATAATGAAATGGACATCACTACATAAACCTCAATGTAATAAAAAATCCCAAGATTTTGAAGAGAGTGACTATCATTATTATAATGAAGGTAAACCACCTCAGACTCACTATTACCTATCACTACAAAAAGTAGCTTTTCAGACAGTGTCCAAATTGTCCCAAAAGATGGTTTATCCATCTCAAATACTTTTTTTTTGGGGGGGGGGGGGGGGGGGATTTGGAATGGCTAGGGAGGGTCTTTTTGATAGGGGTTTATAAATACTTTTTGTGACACCATATCCATCGCAAAAGAGTTTTTTGAGACTAGAACACATCCGTCTCAAATGCTTACCATTTTATACAACCCTTTTGAGACGGCAAGAGAGTTGTCCTAAAAGAAGCCTTTTGATTAGGGAATTAATTTCACTCAAAAGGTTACTATTTTAGAAGATCTTTTGAGACGACAACATATATGTCTTTAATATTTTTTGGACAGTTTTAACCATCCTAAAAGAGGTAAAGGGATCCTAAAATTTTTGCACCAATATATTGTGGACAATTAAATTTATCACTAAAATTTAATATATATGTGAATTACATTTAAGAGAACACAACACAACGAATAATCATAAAATATAATACATAAGATGATTTTGAACCAACACAACAACTCATTTTCATTCAATAATAGTTAGTGTTCTTACAAGCATCACCAAATATTCATCAAAACAAAAATTATAACACTAAGTTCAAATATTCGCCCTGACAAGAAATAACATTAATTTCTTGTACTCCAAAACACGAAACATTTGTATCCAAGTAATCCCGCAATCTTAAAGCGTACGACCTCTAAAATCACTGATTATCAATGCATATTCTACAAAAATTGTCACCTGGAAAAAAAATTAGTGTCAATTATGTCAAAATTGATATCTCATTCATCAACAATACAATGTGCAATGAATCAATATAGTCTATTCTCATCACATAATCTAACTACTATTATTTGAAAAAACAATAGGCAGAGTCTCCCTTGTTTATTCATGAAAATCACAGGTAGCCACCCTGTTTTAAACATTAAAATTGATTCTAAAAATGCTATAAACCAACCAACAGAAAAATCTGACCACCGCCATAGCAAATTTTCACCACCACCATTGAAAATTTAACTTTAAAAAAGAGAATTTTTCACATGAAAATCTCAATATATATAAGTAATTATATGTATGAACTATATATTATTACCTAGTCGGTCTAAATTGTTGAGGTAATTGAAGCATGAGGTGAATGTAAGATCTAAACTAATGAATCTCATGGGACCATGGAAAACCTAACACGAGGATCTGCCCAAAAGGAAGTTTTATCCAGTTCCGGGACAATAAGAGTGGCGTTATGATATATTACAATAGAAACCATGCCACATTTATGCACAATAATGAAGTGAATAAGAGTAGTAAATGAACACATCAAGAAAAAAGAAGATGAAATCTGAAGTGAAAAACAAATCATGAAAAATATTGATGATAAAATGGAAAATAAATAAAAATCAGCTAGAACTTACTAGTCATCCCATTTGGTTGAGTCCTCCATTATAAGAAACCATAAGGTAACCACTGTTCTTATAAACGCATGCAACAAAACGCTACCCAATTGATGAGTTCAAGAAGAAAATTAGAATACTTAACAAGAAAGTTCATATACAAATAATATTAATAACAATATTGATTATATAGGTAATAGTAAACAAATCATAATAATTGAAACAGAGATTTTAAATACTAATTTTTAGTTGTGTGTGTCTATAGACCATGTTTGGTGAAAGATCAGATGATAAAATCATGAAACAAACATGAATTAGTGAATTAGAATTCAATCTAACATTATCGGGAATCTAATCAATAAAATCATAAAAGACTAATTAAAATTATACAAATCAATATAATCTGAACAGGGACTCTAACCACCAATATGAAAGGGTATATAGTTCTGGACAGGGATGCTAACCACCAATATAAAAGGGTATATAGTTCTGAACAGGGACTCTTTATAGGTCCATATGATTTTAACACTAGGGGAAATGGAACCCTATGAAACCCAAGTCCACTTAATAAGCTGACTCTCAACAATCCAAGCCGTGGATAGTGTCCAAGTGATATAGATTGGATTATTGAGAGTCATCTTAATAAGCAAATGAACATAGTTTCCCCACTATCCATGGCTTGGATTGTTGAGAGTCAGCTTATTAAGCACTACATAATATGCAGATTGGCTAAGTGATACAGATTCTAATTTCGGTTTATTAACTTCAGGTATTGAATTTTAGCACATTGCATGAATTCCAGTTAAAGTGTATCCATTCATTAAATTGCTACTCTCTTGTATGACCCAACCTGGTGCGGTTTCCAGCTCTGTGACTTTACATGGCATGATTATACTACTGAATTTTTTGATAACCTGTTCATAATAATCAAGGAATTTCCCCATGATGAAAGTACTAATGTTTTTTAATTCCTGGGAGGAAAGAGATCAAGAAAAAGGCCCACCACAGAGCTCCCATTTGATTTCACAGAATATTTAAAGTGGACTGGTAAATTCGCCAAAATAAGCTCTTCATGAAAGAGCCTCATCATGAAATAAGCATTGTCTTTAAGACTTCCTTTAAATGTTATCTTCCCTCCTCCATTATAAGATGCTTCCTTAAAATCAATAAAAACATGAATAGCGTTTGGGTGTGGTCTCTAGAAAGCTCAAAAAAAGGCTGAAAGCTTTGGCAAGAAATGTTGTTCCAGGGAGCATTTGATACTTGCTTTCCATCAATATTAAAGTTGTAACAGTGACCCTCAAAACATTTTATAAAGAATGATTCACAGAACATTCCTTTTAGGAACCTCTCTCTATCTCGATCATGTGAAGATGAAGATGGTCTCCAAAGCGGTGGATTTGGTGGCAGGAATTGGATTCGTTCTTTATATATAAATAGTTTATATATATCATTATTGAATAATATTATACAATGTACCTACAAAATATCTACAAACATACAAGTACACCTTGTGTCACCAGCATCCACTCTCAGGCCCCAACAGGGGTTACTAGGACACTTCGTAAAATACAGGGGTAGCACGTCACTTTATTGAAATTGAATGGGGTCAAGAGAAATTCACCCAAAAAAATAAAAATTGGCCCTATTATTCTTGAATATTCAATCAGTAACGTTACCCTTGGGCCTTCAATCATATACCACTTAATGGTCCATTGCTTAGAGTTCTGTTACTTAATAAGTGGCTCTATGATATACTCTAATGATCAAAGAAATGCACTAGAGATCAAGGACTGTCCAAATCCTATTGTAATGGAGAAATACGAAGAATTTAGTGATCACTAAAGAATACTAAAGGTATTCCTTATAAAAGGAGCCGTCCCCATGACATGGCTTCCATTGAACAAGTCAATGGGGACTAATTTTGACTAGGGTAAAACTTAGTTCATATATTAAAGTCCTTAAATGAGATCCTATCTAATGGTTGAAATTAGACTTTGGTTCATTTCTTATTCTAAAAATATAATTTTGGTAGTACCAAAGTCTAATTTTGACTATTAGTATGGCAGCTAAGTTAAAATAACTCTTTTAAAAAAAAATCTTATAAAGAAAACGTTTTTTTTCCTTTTGGGATGTTTTTTATTTTTCGTTTTCATTCTTAATCTTTCAATTAAATAAGAGAGCGATTTTGGCTTGAGGTATCTCGCTAATGGTTAAAATTTTGGTATAGGCATAGATATATTTTAGATACCTTCAATGGAAAGTTTACATTTAATGACAGAAAATTGTACTAAAGAAGTAGACAAGTCTAAAAAATAAGGATTCTTTAGACTTACGTAACAATTTAGTGACAAAAAAGTACTGAAGTCTGAAAAAACATATAGAATAATAAAAAAAGTTTAATTTTAACTATTATCATTAATAGGGTACCAAAGTTAAAATTACTCAAATCTCTAAGAGGTATCTAGGTAACAAAAATAAACAACACTGCAAATGGAAACAAGCAAGAAGAAGGGAATTACCAGGCTATGTTTCTATTGTCTTCTTAGGAGGGAGGAGAGATCCTATGCTATAGCACTTCACTATGCTCAAGTTATTGGAGTAATTGATAATCCAAGCAGTTCACTATGCTATTGTAGTTCATTATCCTATTCTACAGCAGTTCACTCTTCTAAAACAGTTCACTTTAACAAGGAAGATTGATTATATATCTGTACCTAGCCTTATCGACGAACTTCTTTATCAATAAGGAGAGATACTAAGTTGTACCCTCGTTTATATGTTGGACTCTACTTAATGAAGAGCTCAACATCCGAAATTATGAATATTTACTTAAAGAATATGATGATTTTTTTGAAACTGAACCCAATCAAAATTCAGTTGATCATGAATGTTATTCATGACCCGTGATTGTATGAAAGACACTAATTATATGAACCAAGAGAGAATGTTACTTTGCTACTTTGATGTGAACACATTCCGTGGAACTCATTGATATCACTCACAATTTCTGATTTCATATTCATTGTTAAGTAGTTTTTTTATTTATTGATCAACACAAGGTTACAAACATATATAGGATTAGCGTAGGAGAGATGTTCTCCCCGTACAAGGAAAGAAACATTAAAACAAGGTAGGTGGGTAGGGAGGTGGGGTACATGGAGGATATTAGGAAGAACTTTAAGGAGTTGTGTTGGGAGGGGGGACCACAATTATAGCTGCCCCAAAAATAATGTTAGCATATACTGCATTGTCATATGTACATGTCAGTAATCTTAACTGAAGGCCTTTTCAGAATTCACATATGTGTGACTGCTGCTGTAAAATTAATTTTATTGATTCAATGTAACCATTATAGTGACAATTTGGGGGTTTAATAAAAACAAATTAAGCTAATATCCAGAAAAGATGAAAAAATGTTTTGAAAACAGAAAGTTAATGGCATAGCACGACAATTGGAACAAAAGTGCAAGCAAAAATTAAAATTTACTCTCTTCCTCAATAATATATTGGACTCTACTTATTCTTTAAATTCAAAATGGGATCAAAGTCGAATGAAGGAAATGGAAGAGGTGTTTAGGAACGCCAATCCGAGAGACTTAATACCTATTCCTAGAAGCTAAAACTGGTCAGGTTATTAGATGATAACATAAAATTTTAGAAATTGAACCTTACAAAAAAAAGTTTGAACACTCTTTAACATAAAAATTCAGAAATTATTCCATATACAAGAATTCAACATCACATTAGAACGTCCTTAATATAGTGATACATAGTGAAGTAGTACCACTTAAATTTATATTAAAATGAAGTAGAAACCCAAAATTATTAACTAAAATGACGTAAACCACCCGTCAAAAGACTACTAAAATTATCTAAACACCACTTTAGAGAGAGAAACACTCTTTTCTATTTCAAAATTTAAATCTACCACAAATGAGGCTTACATGGGGCATTTAAATGGGAGGAGTAGCTTAGGCTCTAAGCTAAGACCCTAATTATCAAAAATACCACAACTAATCCAAGACTATAAATACTTAAAAAATAACAAAAGAAAACAAAATACTATTATGTCCAAAATAACCCAAAAAACTGGAAATTATGCCCTCGATTCACATCAATTCCCTTCCTTAAAAAGAGTCCATCCTCGAAATCAAAGGGGAATACCGACTGAATGTCCCTCTAACACCGTAATCAAGGCATGCTGGGGCAAGTCCTCAAAAGCCTCCAAGTAGTCAGGTGGGTGATCCATCGCCAATAGCGCACGGCATCGAGGGAGGGAGGAGCACTCAGATGCTCGATGCCCAACATTGCCACAGTTGTAGCACCAGAAGGTAGGATGCCCTGAGTGTGGAGAAGTGGGGGTAACGAAAGTGGGGACTGAAGTTACTACTGGAGGAGGAGCTGGGGCATAGACCATAGTAGGTGGAGTCTGAGAGACCGGAAGAGCTGCGGGCGTTGTGTAGTAGGGATCGACCTTGGTCGCATACTCGACCGCCTTTAGAAATTTCAGTCTCTCAGGCCGGGATCATGTTGAATGTATGGCTGAAGCCCTAATATATAGAGACTGATCGGTTGAGAGACGAGCTTGAAGCACAAAAGCTGAAATTGCTCCGTATACTCTACTACTGATGAGGTGTCCTACCGGAGAGACTGAACTCGAGCAAAAAAGTCGCGCTCATGGGTGTGAAGGATGAGAGACACCTCAAGGGTGGCCTTCATCTGAAGCCAGGTCTGGATAGGGGTAATCATGCACTATCCAGCGGTAGCAGAGGTCGCTCCACCATACTCGGGCAAATTCCTAAAATTTGGTGGCAACGAGGAGAATACAAGAGCGGTCCTAAACCCGGTTATAGTCAAAAAGCATCTCCATCAAAACTAACCAATAAATCATGGCTTCTGGGAGAACTGCCCGTCAAACATGGGTACGTCAATGAAGATATCCCCACGGAGGCTCCGAAAAAGTTGCCGAAGAGCCATAGATAGCAGACCCTCAACCTGGTGAGCATCAAGGCTCAGTGCATCACCCGGCATAGGCGAAACAACATCAATGGGGTGGGGTGGCAACTGTGCGGGAAGTGGATGACGAGGGTGGATATGCTGGGGCACGGGAGGAACTGGAGGAACGCGGGGATAGTGAGGGCATATTCCAATTAAATAGCCACGCTCGTCGCAGTAGAAAAATGTTGGTCCCTTTGAGGTGCTAAGCGGTTGACATCCAAAGGTGGTGGAGGTATCCACTCTAGAATGTTGGGGTGGATACCTCCGAGCTCGGAGGAGGAGGAGGATGAATGGAGTAGTGACAGGGCGTGGTGGGAGGGTTTATGGCGTGACGGCGGTGGCAAGGGCTGTTCATGAGCTTGGCCAGGGTGGTTATGGTTTTCTAGGTGTTCTAAGAACCTGTATGCGTGGGGGTAGACATTTGGATTTTCGAGGTGTTCGAGGTTCTTGTCATTCGGTTAGGGTTTCTGAGGTGTTTGAGGTTCTCGTCCTCCGATTTTTTAGATTTCCGGGGAGCCATTGAAGAGTAGTGAATGAACTTGATAAAAAATACACGGATACACTAACACCAATGTGGAGCTTTACCCGCTCTTACATGAATTTAACGTAAACCACCCGTCAAAAGACTCCTAAAATTATCTAAACACCACTTTAGAGAGAGAAACACTCTTTTCTATTTCAAAATTCAAGTCTACCTCAAATAAGGCTTACATGGGGTATTTAAAGGGGAGGAGTAGCTTAGTCTCTTAGATAAGACCCTAATTACCAAAAATGTCACTACTACTCCAAGCCTATAAATACTAAAAAAATAATAAAATAAAATAAAATACTATTATGTCAAAAATAACCTAAAAAAATTGCAATTATGCCCTCGATTCACATCATAAAAAAGCATTTTCCCTCTAAATTTCATCTTCATCTTCATTTGCACTTGCATCTTCATGATCATTAACTTGAACCACACTAGTGACAATTATTAATCCATCTCCATCCCTTAGCCACCCTAAGATCGTGACAAATTTCCAAAGCTTCAGTGTGATTGAGCCAATACTTGTTGGAACATATTTTGAAGAAGAAAAATAATAAAAAATACAAATAACAATAAACAATGTACACTTTTAATTGGGATCTTTCTCAATAATTGGTTAATACAGTTGACACAACTATATAATAAAACATAAATTCAATGTTTATATTCCCAACTAGTGTTTCAGATTAAACTAATATTGTTGATCTAATAATTGAGGATGCTTTACATGTTTTCAACTCTTCAACGGTGATGCATGTTTGAATTAATTTGGGTCCATCACATATAACACAAAATAAAATCATAATTGAAAAGTAAATCAAATTAATGACATGAAATACTTACAAAGGACCGGAATTAACTAACATAAATAAACATATCAATAATTTTAACCAAAATTCACACAAACATGTATTCAAATATTTTCATAAATTAATCTTAAAACTAGAACACAACAACAAATTACAATCCGGGTTTTTAATTGGCTCACCCTCAACCTCCTATCACCACTAATAATCTCAAACATAAGTTTTCAATCCCCAACATACCAAATCGTCAACAAAAAAAAATGCACCTAACATGAATCTATAAGTAACTCGAGTAATTAAATAAACATATAATTACTATGTATACATATTATATACACACAAAAACTCACACACCCAACACGAATCTATATGTGACACACGAACACACACGCATACATACATATATATATATATATATATATATATATATATTGAGAGAGAGAGAGAGAGAGAGAGAGAGAGCTCTTGCCACGAGAACGACTTGCTAGTGCGAAGGCCGAAGGGTATTTCTTTAGCTCCGACCGGAGGAGGAGATCGGGGGTGAGGGGGGAACAATTATGAAGGCTGAAAGGGTGAAGGGGGAATGATCTTTGTTTTTTCTATCAATACACATTTGTTTTTTTTAATAAATTACACCTTTTTCTTGTGATTAGAAGAAGCAGAAAGTTAAAAGTGAGAAGGGGGAATCAAAAACATTTGGAGTCGTCTTAAAAGGGTACCTTTTGAGACTGGTAATAATTTGCAGTCTTATTAGATATTATTTTTTAAGACGGAGAATAAAAGAAGTCCCTTTAGGTAAAACTTTTTGATACGGGAAGTAAGATGGGTCTTAAAAAAGTAGTTTTTAAGACTGTTAATTTTACCCGTCTCAAAAAGTGAGTTTTAAAGACCCAAATTGTAGCTGTCTTAAAAGGTTTCGTCTTAAAAAGTATTTTTTTTGTAGTGAGTGAATGACTACCCCTCGCATAAATATTTCATTAGACAATTCTTAGTAAATTCCTCCAAGGGACTTTTTAACATGATTTCACCAATTCACAACATTTTAATCTCTTATGAATGTTCATCCCCCTATAACTCAATTTCTTTACTATGTAACCCTCATAATACAAGCCAATCTACCAATTAACACAATACATACTTTGGTAGGATTCGGGAGTATAGATTAATACTATCCAGGTTTTTGGCAGGATGTCGAGTATTGTCCAAGAGGAGGCGCACCCAAACAACGTCGCAAGAGGTCCTATTTTAAAACATCATAATTTACCTACTTAATACCAAGTCACCACGAATATCTATGCTTACTCCTTGGTTACATCAGCAATCAATATTATCTAAATCGATATAATAGTCAAGGCACACAAATCGAGAGGCACTAAACCCAAGTGCCCAATGAATGGACCTAGTACTTCCTCACCATGAAACTAACACTTGTAAATTCATTCATCGACCTACAATCCACTAAGGTCTTTACCCATAAGGATATAATCTTATCATCTATTGATAACTTATCCTCTAGCGTTTGCCTACATCAATTTATAAGCTCATTGATATTATCAGCAATCACGACATTACACCAAAGATCTAAATTCCCTAATTATAACATCGTTATTAACCCTCATATGTGTCACACCCAAGTCTACCTATAGTTTGAATCACGATTTCCCATTAAATACTTATGATACTTTAATAGTCAATCCCTACCATTGATTATTCACAATTTGTTGCCACTTGACCCATGGGCAATATTTCATTCTATCAATATCTCTAACGACTCTACGTCGTCAAAAAATGGATCACAATACACCTCACACTACGAATGGAGACATCACTAGCTAGTGGCTTGCATGGATACTAGTTAATTATTGACTCACCTAGTTTGAAATGCGGAAGAAATTTATAACAACCACTTGATTATATGCCACTCGGCACTAACTTACTAGTCATGCTAAACTCTTTGACCGTACCATTGAAGACACGAATTAAAATGTTACCAAACTAGCGTGACTGTCCCAAACCAACATCGACGTTGAATGATATAGTATCGACCTCACCATCTCACACCCGAAGGAACCTTGAACCTAGACCTATGATACAAAGTTATAACTCCCCTAGTTGGATTTAAAGGTCAATAAAGGTTTAACCAGATGTGACACCCCGACTAATTAAATACCGGGTGGCTACTCCTTTATTAAATCAATACAAATGCCAAGTTGGTTCAGTTAATAGCATCACTGTCGAAAACATTTTAATGATTACTAACCACCTAGTATTTAAAAAGTAAGTTGCCAAATTTTAAATTAAGTCTGAATAACATACAATAAAAGAATAATGGAAGAACAATATAATCCATTCACCATAACGAAATAATGAAATAACCAACAAATAATAAATATAAATCCGGAGGAAAACACCTCACAACAAACCCACAACTGAAAATAATAAGACAAGTCTGAATCCTGAATTTATTACATGCCAGAAGTCTGAATAACTGAAATAAATGAAATGTCTCTAAAAGAAATCGGCGACATGCCCTACAACTGATAAATGCTGAAAATAGAGTCAAGATAGATGAAGCGTTTGCAAGCAAAGTCCTGTAACTTCCACAAACAGCTACAGATCGTCACCTGAATGAGGATCCTAAGCATGGTGTCCTTGTGGCTGGGCACCTAAAATGGTTTTTACAAGAATAGATTTGAAAGCAAATGGGTCAGAGCCCGAAAGTGGAAATCCGTTTAAAAACAGCAAGTGTTTTAATAACATTAAAACATTAAATGCAAAATACATGTTAGGACGTGCACTCACATGAAATTCTCACCTCTCGACTACATGTGCACTCCTAACGTACCGTACCCATCTAAAAGACATACATATCTAACCAAACCGTAATAAGTTCTACCCCTTACTACTTGATTCCCATATTACATTCTAGCGTTATCAATTAAATAGAGGGCTTTACTTAAACTCAGATTCTCAATTAGTAATAAAATTCACTATCGGTTAACCCGTTATGTTTTCTCAAAACATTACCATAATTATATTCACAATACCAACATGAAAGTTCCCATTAATTAAGTGTATATTATTCACGTCATAAATATACAATACAAGCACCCCGAGACTAAGCTGCGGTGCCCACATACTCTGCTATCCATCCCGTTACATCACGTACATAAGGATCACACATTCCGAATCTCTCAGGAATCGTTCTCAGATAACAACAATCACAAATAATGGAGGCGAACACAGCACATCACATGGGTCACGCACATACCTGCGCTCCCACGATCAGCAGACTTATTAACATCCCAATAAGTCCTTCTCTGACCTATGTTCATCGAGGTACCAGTCTAAATTCGGGCAACACAAGGATTAGAGGGCCCTAAGCGAACGTAAACCTCCCGTGATAGCAAGTATGGTAGGTATGTCATACACATAAAATCATTACATATACTAAGTATGCACACATCTTAGTAATCACCATAATATATTTGTAGTACACTTCTCATTCTCGTACCGACATATAATGCTACACAATTTATATGTTCCCGGTTAATATAATGATTTAGGTCGTCAATAATTCTCGCATCGTAATAGACACCCACGTCCTAATTCATAATTTCCCTTAGGTTCAATTACACTTCTAGGTTTTACTCCTCATTATAACCCAAATATCCCTAATATATCAATTTATCCACAAGGAAGTGTTATCTCTACATATAAACAAGGTTACGGTACACTCGTTAGAAGTCTCGAGGCTGTTCGAACGAGAGTTCGTTCGAACGAAGTGGGCTTTCTAATGAGATCTCGTTCGAACGAAAGTCATCGAACGAACATCACCCTCGTTAGAAGTCAAAGGTCAACTCGTTAGGAGCTCGTTCGAACGACCTGGGCAGGTCTTCTAACGACTGGCCAGTTTCGAGCCCAGATTTTCCCAAGTTCGTTTTTTCAACTTTTCTTCACCTCTAATCTCATCTAAACATCATTCCAACAGTTTTTCACGGGTTCTAATCATTCCTAAACATACTTAGGTCATATATTGACGTTTATATAAGGCCAATTCTTCCTAAACATCATTGAATCATCAAATCCCTTCATTTATCCCCAAATCATATGAACATGAACCCTAAAATTTTAAAGTCACCAATGGGCATAATTAAATCAGTTTTTGTTTTGAACAAGGTATATTTCCATCAGAATAATCCTCCTAACACAATTCTACATGCAATCCTTTCATCAAAATATAAAGTTCTAATTCCAATTAATGGGTTTTTAGCAAATTCCCAAGAACAATACAAATTCTGTCAATTTCCTATGCATGGAAGAAACATTCTTTGTAATAAACGAAATTAAACCACTTGCCTTATGTGTATCTCTGATTTTGATGTCGAATTGATGAACGATTCTTTCTCTCCCTGCATAATTCCTCTATTTCTCTCTCTACAACTCTTCTTCTCCAACGTGAATGGTGGCTAGGGTTTTGCCTTAGGAACTTTTTTGGAACTAATTCTAATAACCCCCGTAGCCCATTATGTTATTAGTGGGTTTAGTGGGTAATTGACAAATCAGATAATAATTCCTAATTTTCGTGGGTTTTAATTCCCAAAAATCCAAAATTACCAAACTACCCTTATACGTTGCCGGCGTGGCCTAAAAATGCCCCGGGACCCAAACTAAACCCCCGGCTAGTGTTTTCTGACTATTTCGACCCTTACGGACGCGTTGGCGCATTCAAAACGACCATACGGTTAATAGAAATAAAATTCACTTTTTTATTAAAATAAATATATTCCTGACGCGACTGCCACACGCGTCTCAACAAAATTTCCAAATTGCCGTATTTCAATCTCACGGCAAATTTCATAGTTCAATATTCATATATAATCATATATGCACATGATAATCAAATACCAACTCGAACCACGCTACTATTTTAATCCGGATAAATTTGTAATAAATACTCATTTAATTCAATTAATCCCATAAATAAATATCACAAAATACGGGGTATTACACCAGATTCGAGGCATACGTTAATTGTGAAGTGCAATGAAATAATCTAAATAATATTTCCAGTACAGTTTGATTATTATTTAATGTTACTCTTATTAGTATGCAATTCCAATTTTCATTAACTACGTGATAGGACCCAAGGTAAGTGCTCCCAAGGCCAAAAAGAAAGATGTGAGTCGAATGCTCAGTGGGAGCATATACAAACGCGATACAGAGACAAACGAAAGAAAGAATGCTCACATGTTATAGCCACATGCATGTGAAAATACATATAAATCTTCATATATACTCCTGGAAATACGTGTACCAATGTATAAATCGTTTATTTCAAAGTTGTTATTTGATACCGTTTTTCTTCCATGTCTTTACAAAATAATCATTTTGTATCTTATGCTGAAACTACATATTTCCCCGTTAGCTCACCCAGTTAAACAATTTACGATTGTTGGGAAAAACCTTTCATTCGTTTTCAAATGTTTATAAATCAACATCCACTAACTCATGCTAAGTTATTAATTGTTACTTAAAACTTTCCTCCAATGCACACACACACACACACACACACACACACACACACACACACACACACACATACACACACACCGTGTTTAGAAGATACTCATTTTTACTTTGAAATCCTTATATAACATACACTTGTTCGTTATGATCCGAACCTCATTAGGTCGCTCAAACATCATTATATCATCTTATTAAACCATGCCATGTTGTCACATGAATATTAAACATTTCATGCGTTATTCAATGAATTAATGCCATTCATTTATGCCTCTTTCATGAATATTCAATTCATTACTTAGCATTTTGCTTAGGGATTTCTATTAATGCACACCCATTACACAACACACACACCCATGGTTTCCCAAAGTTTCACTCACCGACACCGAGCACCAATTAAACTGCAGTTGCTTTGGGATTTTTCACCCGAGGGACATCATAGACCTTCTTAATTATTTAACCCAACATCATTCAGTATCATTATCTTGCCAATGTGTTCAATATTTTCATAAAGTTCACATTATTCCACTTTTCTTTTTACCCGGCCGAAGCCAAAACCTGGACTTTATCGCCCCATCTTATTTTACAATTTGAAAATTTACTATTTCATGCCCTTTGCACTTTAACTATGATTTTTATTTCAAAACTTATTTCCATCTAGGATCACTGTCTAACTTCCTTTGCAACATTTTTATTTCACAAAAATATTTCACTTTAAGTAGAATTACCATTTTACCCATTTGTTTCCAAAATCACCTGTACTCCAATTCTCAAGTGCTAATTTGACCACAAAACACTGTTAAGTTATACATACCAACTTCTTAAGTGTTTTAACCCTTTTACAACTTTTACACTTGGATAATATCTTTACTTGATTGGAGACACCTTAAAACCCCTAATCCCCTTATTATTATAAAGGTGTTAATATTTCATAACATTAGTAAGTTACAATTATTAACCATTCTATGTTTACCCATTAAAACATAGTTAATGATGTTTTTCAAGATTCCCAGGTACACATTTATTTACTTCTTCATTCAAAAAATGCATTCACATTTAAGACTACATTTATAAGAAAATTTCCATTTCTTTTATTTAACATGTAATCTTTTAACTTCATGCACATTATCTCTTTTAGTCCCACTTACACACACCTTGAAGACAACGATTCCAAATGTTTTTATTTCTTATTTAAACAAACAAAATCTTCTTTACACTTGTTTATACATTCCATGTCAAAATAGTAAAAGTTTATTTGTATGAGAAGATTGATTTTGAACTCAAAAATCCTACAACATGGGTTAAAATTGTTATCATCAAAATTACTATAGCATACAACATTTTCATAAAACATAAACTTTTATTATTTCTAATGTTAAAATATTTATCCACCCGTTATTTTTAATAAAATAATCTTTTTCTCAACATTTTTATTCCCTAAAAATGTTTATAAACTATTTTCACTATAAATGCACAAAATATCAACTTCTAACATTTTTCTTCCATAAAAATATCCAATATTTCTTTTTACTAGAATTACAAACAAATAATATTTTCTACATTTTTATTTCCCATAAAAATTTATATTTTCAGTTTTACCAGGAAAACTAAACAAATAATTATTTCCAATATTTTTATCTTCCATAAAAATGCAATTTCTGATTTTACTAGAAGCTTATCATTATATTCATAGGAATCCTACTCTTAATACTCAACACTAATAAAACTACAATATACTCTCAAATATAAGAGTAGATTATCCCACCTCAATTACTCCAAATATGGTCGTGGTGTTGAAGATGTGTGACTCCCCCAAATCCAAAGATGGCCCTAAAGGGAGTCATAAAAATGCTACACTAAAGAACCTGCATGAAAGCTCCACAAATACTCTAAGAATGCTCAATACACCAGTTTTCTTCTTCTAAGAACACCTACTGAAATACTTATCAAAACCCCCCAACAAACATCTCCAATATTTCGTAGTTCTATTTTTATTAGTGGGGGAGAAAAATATTTTTGTGTGAATATATTTGTTAGGGCCCTTAATGGATGAAAGTAGTGAGATCTTGAGAGGAAAATAAGAATGGCCTCCTCCTTTCTAACATCCCACGTCTCTCTATAATATATACATATAAAAGGGCCCTAATTGTTGATTTATGAATATTTTGGTCAAAGGTCACAACAATTTGCAAAACTCTTGATCTATGACAAGTTCCTATTGTGTTACCTAATTCAGAAAGTTAGGTCATCAACGGTTACATAACTTAGACTGGTCTCTTAATTGATGTGTACTTAACATTTCCCTGTATCTTATTTTTAAACTAATCATCCCATTGGTAACAGAATGTAATACACGAATTAGGTACCTTATATCTTAGTACAAACAAGATCTCAGAAGTCAGACTCTAAAGCTGACATGGGATAGAATAGCCGATCGGAGGCTTGACATCTAAGAGAGAAAAAATTACCCCCTTGAGCATCGCTCGAATGATCTAACCCGTTTTTCGAACGATATACCCTACCCATTCAAGCGACCTCCATGGTCGTTTAAGCGACCAGCTGGGATGACGGGTTTTCTTCTAAATTCCCATCTTTCCTGATTTTTGCATATGGCCCAACTCGGTTCTAAAATCTTTAAATAGGATTATTTAATTTGTAACCCAAGAATCTTAAAATCCTTATATAAGGCTTTTACAGAATCAAAAATTCAGTAATTTTCTTAAACTCTAATTCATACATGAACTTATTTAATTAATCAAAAATCAATTATAACTATAACCCATACAAAATCCATACTCAACCAACTCCATTTATTTAATCTAAGTTGTTACCCAAAAATTTCCAAAAAGTATAATTTATTCTTCTCGATATATAATACATATGTAATTTAATTAATTTAACGACCAGGTTAGTAAATGGTCAGGGCCGAACACTGCGACCATTCACCTATTTTAGTGTAGTGGTGTTCAATGAATTCAAGAAAGCAATGATGAAAGAGTTCTAGGTAACTGATATTAGGCTAATACAACCATACCTTAGCATCGAAGTTTAAACATAAGTGGATGGACTTTTCGTCTCACAGGAAGTCTATTAAAAGGAGATCCTCAAAAAGTTCAAGATGAATGACAGTGATCCAATTAACACACGGGTGGAGTGCAAAGTTAATCTATCAAAGCAAGACGAAAGTGAAAGCATAGATCTAACTTTTTCCAAGAGTTTGATTAGAAGTTTGTTATATCTAACTTGTACAAGACCTAACATCATGTATGTAGGTTGACTTATGAGTTGATACATGAAAACCCTAATAACCTCTCGTTTCAAGGATCTAAAAAGAATTAGTCGCTATCTCAAAGGTATAAAATTGACTATGGTGTGTTGTGCTCTTTTTCTATTCATTACAAGATTATTAGATATAGTCATATCGATTTAGGTGGAGATAAAGATGATAGAAAGTGCACCACAAGGTTCTTGTTCTTTATGTGAGATACTATATTCACATACTATCAAAGAAGCAACCAATTTCCACATTCTTTACCTATGAAAATGAATATTTAGCCATTGCATCATGTGTTTGTTATGCAATTTGGATTAGAAATTTACTGAAGGAACTGAGTTTGTCATAAGAACAACTAATAAAGATATGTGTTGATAACAAGTCAGCGATAGTTATGGTAAATAATCCAGTTTTCCATGATCGAAGCAAGCATATCGATAGTCACGATAATTTAATAAGAGAATTTAGTGCAAAAAAAGATGTGCAACTGAGGTACGTAAAATCTTCAGACCAAATTGCCGATATCTTTACCAATCCACTAAAGTATGAGGATTTTGTAAAAATAATAAATTCTCTTAGCATCATAAAATAAGTTTAAAAGGGGGTGTTGACACATAAACTTGTTTTATATTTATCAACCCCATTCTTAGAAGTTTCCTAAGTTAGGTGAGCTTATCGAAGGTATGTTTAATTATTTTTAGTGGGTCAATAATGGTTACATAGTTGGATGTTAAATGTGTGGCTTATAAGGATTTGCAATAATTTAATTTGAACAACAATGTGTGGTAGAGTTTGATTTTCATTATATATAAATACCCATAATCCTTGAGTTCTTAGTATTATCAAATGACAAGGAATATAATAGCCAAAGCTTGTTAGTTGTAGTTGTGAGAAGTTAAATTGTAAGAGTGTTTTCTTCTTTGTAATAATATTTGAGTACTACATACAAGATAGTTGTGTAAGTGTCTTTGAGTGCTTATTTTCACCACATAGGCAATCGACGATCCACCTTTGACATGAACATGTTTAGCGTAAGGATCATTTTTATAAATATTACATGCGCACTGAACAAAAATACCCTTGAAAATCCCGACATATGACTTAAAAATCAGCAATTCAAATCGTTAGCCACCAATAACCGATTACCATAATAAAATGATTATCCCAATATTTATTGGATTTTAAAAACAAGAAACATTCTAAAAAATGAAAAAACAGTTCTCAATTTCTCTTTTAGCGAAAAAAATTCATCATTACCCTATTCATACAAATATCAAGTTGTTATTTTTGCAGATGAAATGTGAGCTTTTAATACATTCCTCATTTTGATATAAATCGTGTTCATCTACTGTAGAATGTTAATTTTTTAAAATTTAATAAATAGAATTGCCAATATTAAGTGGATTATTAATTATGAATAAAATCGAGCACAAAAATGACTAAGTAAACCTTGTTTGTGATTTTTCAAACAAAGTGCTCAGTTGTTGTATTATTTGTTATTTATTATTTTTAGCTGAAATTTCATCAAAATATATTATTGAAAATGTAATTTTGACATAATAATGTGACAATGATAACTATTTCTTTTATTTTTAACATTCTTTTGCGAAATTGCATATTAATATGTCTTTTTCCTTTCACGCTAATAGTGCTTGTTGTTATTTATTTACTTTGTAATATTTTTTTACGAAATTAAAGCATTAATATAGATCTTTCTTTTGGTGGTAAGGGTCATCACTAGAGTAATTCCTATTTCCATAGAACAAACAAAGGGCATTATTTTTTAAAAATATCGCACTACGACATTTGATAAATTTCGCATTCCAAAGTTAGTTTCTTTCGTAATACGAAATGCTACATTTCAGAATGCGAGATGAACATTTGTTCTACCATATTTTGTGTAGGACACCATTTTTGGAACTGAAAAATATATCATAGGTTAAATATGATAATTTAAATCTTGCATTTAAAAAAAATATTCTCCTAAGGAATACATCAATTTTGAAGTGATGACAATCTAATGGTTCATAATCTTCCATAGAGAATATCCTCTTAAAATTAACTAGTCTTACAAACAGACTCATACTGAGCATAACGACTATAGAACCTTGAATTTCTTGTAATCATTTCAAAACGTCAGAATAATTCCTTCCAAAAAGCCCAATCCCTTTCAAAATTCCCTTCCTTAATAATTTTATTAAAAATTCCTAGTCCTTTGGTAAATCAATGCGGACAGGAAATATTACAAAATTAATATGTTAAGCTACTTATTAACAAAGTTGCAAAATATTAAACAAAGTAGAAAAATCTTAATTTGTGAATAGGATATTCAAGATTGACGTTTTTCCAGGATCTGAGGAGTCACAATTCAAATAGTTGAATTAAGATAAAGTTGAGTTTTCCTTGTCTATATTTCAAAAAGAATGTCCCTATGTACTAATCAAAATTTTATTTTTTTGAAATGGTAATCTCAATACACAAAAATTATTCCCCAACTCCACATATATTTTTAGTCACTTTGTGCCACTAAAAATGTCACAAATTTCTTAAAATGTGTGACAAAAAGTGTTTCGGAGAGGGAGGGAATATGGTTGGAGTGTGAATTACCCAGCCCTATTCTTTGTAATATAATTGAATATGCATGGAGTGGGACATGAATATGTATTAATGTACTTAATTATAGTTAAACATTTTTCCTCAAGACCAATAAGCTCAAACTCCTAGGCCAACTGACCACTAATCCAATAGCATATTGAAGGTGTATTATCTTTCCACAAACGGGTATAGGGAGTGCGATGTTAGAAACAATAACTTTGTGATATTGTTTTGTAAATAAAACATGTATACAACAAAAAATTCCAGTTTGTATATCGAAACAAACCTATGTTGAATTTACTTCCTCTTTTCATTGTAGTTATTCAGCTTTGAACCTTGGTTTATGAGATCATACATGTATTGATCCTAAGTACATAATCTCTTGATATAAGAATATCCAAGGACTTATTAGGAAACCTCAATTAAAATCCCACCTAAATCACTTTAATCCGTATTTACATTCAATGATACCCAAGAGACTCTTTCTCCAAAGGAAACCATGACACCCGTTTGGCTAACAAAGCTTTGTTATTAAAGGTCATATTTCTAATTCCCAACTACTCTTTATCTTCAGGTTTGGAGACCACATTCAAATCTATAAAATGGTCATGTTTTTCTCACCCCCCCCCCCCCCTTCCCCAAAAAAAATTCTCATTCCTTTCTTGATTAGATTAGCAGTTTTTACGAGAGACTTAAATATGGATGAGAAATAAACTAGAATACTATAAAGGATTAATACTATGAAGGTTAACCTCCCAACTCTGGACAAAAACCACCTTTTCCAACTAGCTAAACTTCTTATAATTTTATACAAAAGCATGTTCCAAAATCTAAAATCATTCGCATTCCAACCTAAAAGTGGGCCTAAACAAAACATGGAAAATGCTAGGGAGACCCATTTTTTTGGACCAAAGTTTGAAACCCAGTGATGTGTCATAACCACAATGGGTGACTTTTTTTAGTAGAACCCATGTGACCCATACACAACATTAAATGTGGTGATGACACATCAGTGTGACTCAAAATTTGTTCCAAAAACTAAATCTCCCTAGTATGGCTCACAAAACATAAAACATAGGCCATACATGTACCCCACACCAACATAATGAGCCAATTTTTTCATTACCTCGGGTTTCACATTTATTCCTGTAATTTTACTTTATTAAAATTAATCTTTAACCTAAAAAATTCATGGAAAAAACAGAAAAAATAAGGAGAAGATCGTCAAACTTGCAGTTATCCCAAGAAGGAACAATGATAAAAATGAAAATCATCCGCAAAATATAAGTGAGACACCTCAATTAGATCCCTCCCAAGTTTTAACACTTATACCACCTCACAAACTCTCATCTAAATAATAATTTTAGTTAACACATTGATAATTAATAGAAGGAAAGGAGACAGTGGGTCCCCTTGTCCAAGTCTTCTGCCCCCTTTAAGTACCTCTTAGTCTTCTGTCAATAATCACCAAAAATCTTACTTAGCCAATAAAACCTCACACCTATTTAATGAAAGAAGAGGAGAAAGACGGAAACTTCAAGTGTGTTGTAACCAGTGTGAATGAGTAAAAACAATTAAAGGACATAGTAAAAAATGGATGAAATTACAATAAATGAGATTTTAGATGCACTTCATGTTAGACATGTATACAAGGACGTTTTTACTTTAGTTTCTCCAAATTTAATTTTTCCATTTTAGAAACACTCGATACTAATATTGCTCATATTAATCATCTATTATTTTCTTTGTTTTCACAAATATTCAAAAAATATGATGTGAACTTTATACTTTTCATTTCTCCATGAGATTGAATGATGCAGTCTGTAAGAAATTCAAATAAAGGTAAACTTAAAAATTCAAAACGTTTAAAAAATTAGCTCAACTTCAAGATGGACCGATTTTGAAAACCTAATGGCTAGTCATTGTTGGCATGTAAGGAGGCATAAGAGCAGACCAGTAATTTACTTATGCGTTGTAGGGTGACAAGTGGCCCTTGGTATGTCTTCCTTTCTCTTTGTCGAATGTCTTGGGTCATGCCTAGGATGGTAAGGGCATTGCTAGAGATTTGGCATCCCCCTAAAGGTTTGAAGGGGGATTGCAGAGTGTGGTATTTGGTACTGCACTATATATTTTCGACCAATTGGCAAGAGAGAAACATGATATGATTTGAAGGTTTGAAGACTGCACCACCGAGAATTCGTTAGAATTTTCTGAGCACTTCAATGTGTTAGCATGAGGAAAGAAATCTCGCAACTCTTTATATTTTTTTAGATTTCATGGAGGATTTACAAAAGGTCTGTAGACACCCCATTCTGTTACTCCCTAAACTTTCCTCAGGTCCCTAGGACCTCTCTTCGTCACTACAAACCCAGGTCATACATCGAGTATCGACCTAGAAGCCATCGAGCACTCCCAAGCTCCGTTTGACCAAAAGTCAAAGTCTTCAGCTCGACCAAGACTAAATAAATCTTTGAAAGGCCCTGAATCCCCTTTTCAAGAGTCTTCCCCATGCGCGATTCTGACTTACGGTACGGACAAACGATCCATTTTACTCCAAAAGGTCACCGAATGCTTCCAAGGCCCGGTTGACCAAAGTCAAATCCCCGAATCAGGTCAAACTCTTTGGAATTTGAAGTAAAGCTCCTAACCTTTCGAACGGTATGCCCCGTGCACAATTAGGACTTACCATGCGGACGAACGATCCATTTGCGTCCGGCGATTCCCCGTCCAATGGACCGATGAATGTGTCCAAGCCATATTTGACCTAATGTCAACTCACGAACTCGGGAGCAATCCAAAAGACTTTCATAGGTCTTTGAATTACCTTTCCAATGGTACACCCCATGTGAGATTCGGATCAACGGTTTGCGCTCTGCGGCCAATTTTCCAAAAAGGCCTGAAAGACATTGCCAAACGGCAGGTCCCAGACCCTGCATATCGGCAGTGTGCCTAAACACACCTGCCGACTGGCCGGAACAGGGCTATGCCGATCGGCAATGCCCTAGGCCTCTAAAAAGGAGGGACTGGACTCATTTTCATGTAGAGACCAAATCAAAAGCATATCAGTCTCAACAAATCCAAAAAACCTCTCTCGAAGTCAGCGTGATTTCCACATCAAAATCACTTACCAACCTTCACTTTTAATCATCCTTTTCATCAAACTTGGTGAATTAACCACTCTCCATCATCATCCAAGTGCAATGGATGCTCTCCAATATTCAAGATAAAGTGCAAGATCTTCAAGAAGGTCCAATTTTCTCAATTCTCCCCTTGAATTCTCGTAAATTCGCAATAACTTGTTTTATTATTTAGCACTTTTTATTCTCTCATCTCACATATCCTAATATACTTTTTTATTTAGTATTATTGCACATCTCGTATTTTCATATAAATAAAAACCCAAAAAATAAGAAAAAGAGGGTTTGCTCATAAATTCCAAACGGGAATTCTCACACTTTTCTGACACTTCCCTCACAACTAAAGCACTTTCTTACACACACACACACACACACACACACAAATAAGAGAATCCCCCAATTGGATTTATGGGATAAACCCCACCCCTCGTTTTACATGCAAACTACGTGGACTTTGATGCCTCTATAGGCTACGTAGGCGTCTCGGGATAAAATCCGAGATTCGAGTCCTATTTTTACTTTTTCTCTCATCTCCTATTCAATTTAAATTCAATCCTCCTATATTACATAGATATACATATATTTGTCTTTAGAGGCGTATTATTCCACATGCGTTATCGTTCCATCATAACTATCAACATAAGGGTAATCGTGTAAATCCTATTTTCTAATATTTTTATACCTTCCTACAGATGACTCGCTTTACCTCTTCCATGGTACAAGTTGATGATTAATATCTCCACTACATATACACATGCACACATATCACAAGAAAAATAAAGTAAAATAGCAAAAACCCATGAGAGACCGTAAGGGAGGAATGGGTACCTAACACCTTCCCATTTCGTAACTTAGCCTCCAGACCCTTTTCGAATCATTTTGGTTTCGTATGTATCAGTTTGTCCTTGGATGCTGTCTTTCGGGATGAATCCCTTTCTTTTGTCTGTTTTGAGTAAAATAGACTGGAGACACTATCTCTCTACATTTTTCACCTCACCCAAATGACGCCGACCGAAGCACTCTCGAGAGGGACGCGCAGAACCTAGGATCCTCCCTCACATCGCCTGCCCATCGCGAGGATCGGGGATGGACACAGTGGCGACTCCGCTGGGGATTATTTATTTTGAGGGCTAGACTCTATTTACTTCGATGTTATGTCTGTTTATAATTTTCCCCAATTTTGCACGTTCCCCTTTTTCATATGTCCCGTATACTTATGCTGCTATTCACACACTTATAGAAAATTCTCCATGTACACTTCACACCACGTGCACTTAGGATCACATATATTCGCATGTTACACGCATCACCCATACTTGGTGTACCATTGGTACTTGTACTTTGCTCCCTGTTTAGCATAATCAAGAAAGACATTCTCATAAGATACTAATAAGAGAATCATGCATGATTCACACGACATCACCAAAGAGCATTGTTATCGACCAAATTTTACCCATTAACTGGAGGGTCACTTCGTGATGGGCACTGGTCTGGAAGGGCACAGTTAGCCTAAGCGATATGACTCTCACCTTCCATTGGCCAAGTACATT
Source organism: Sambucus nigra (assembly GCA_949130495.1). Classification (NCBI taxonomy): domain Eukaryota; kingdom Viridiplantae; phylum Streptophyta; class Magnoliopsida; order Dipsacales; family Adoxaceae; genus Sambucus; species Sambucus nigra. Next base: position 72,541,302 of record OX422222.1, read on the forward strand.
AGACGTATATCGAATAGTTCCCCCACATCGTACCGCTTGATCGAAGCCATGATGGGAGGTTTATCGCAAGGAATTCATTCACGTACACTGAGTATATCAAATTCTCTCTCACACATATCATCCCCAGGAGGTATATGGTGAGGCAATTCGTGTACACTCAGGTATATCAAATGTCTTGACCACACGTACCGATTACCCGCAAGAGCAAAACGTATATCGTGGAAGTCACGCCAAAGGGGGGAACCCTTTCTGATCACCCAACCAACTGCATACCCGCATATAGGTGTCAAGCCTAGGACACACATATTAGATTTTTGGTTTCAACTCGAAACTCTACCAAAATTTTGGGTCGGCCTACAACCCAAATTTTTGCGCATTTTTAAATGGGACCCTGCCCGTGAGCCTGGTCACAAGTCCAGCCATAGCTTTGAACCCAACTGTTCCAAGTTCGGGTCCCGTCTAGAATTTCATTTTGCATTTAGGAGAATTAATACAAGTGAAAACATAATAATTTTAATAATCATGTTGAGACCGTCTCTCCTTTCTTTATCAAAAAATCCAAAAAGAAAAAATCTTTCTCCGTTCTTTATCAAAAATCCAAAAACATTTTTCACCTCTTTATCAAAAATCCAAAAACATTTCTTATCTCTTTATCAAAAATACAAAAATATCTCAAAAGGAAAAAAAATCTAAAAAATAAATCCCATTTTTGTGCCTTCTTAGGTCGATCACAAACCCTTGGCCTGTCTCTTTATTGGCTTCGATCTTTAGTCAAATCACCCCGTAGTTCCGTCCGTTCCCCTGTTACTTCTTCTAAGTTCGGAATCCATCCACTTTCCATGGAGAACATAGACCAAGTACCAGTTGTGCAACCAGATCTAACGCCAGTCCTAGCTCAGCTCGTGTCCAAGATTGATAACCTTCAAACTGAGGTTTGAGAGATGCAACGAAATGAGGTTCCCGTTCCTCAAGATCCCAGGACCTACTTCCTCGCGCTATGGGTCCAACTGAGCCTATCTGGGTACTCGAAGAGTATCAGCATGCTCCATATGTCCCTTCTGTTAATGGGCCACCGCCTGACCAGCTTCATATGCCGAAGCTTGCCCATCCTTGGGCTAACTTGCCTATGATCCTTGATCCGAAGGGAGAAGAGATGAATAAAGTCAAAGAGGACCTTAAGATGCTCAGCAATAATTTTGACCAAGTCAGAATCTCGAGGAATTACATGGACTACACCCACATGTCTCCTTATCCTAAAGTGAGGTTACCTGAGAAGTTCAAGATGCCAAATACCGAGAAATTCAGAGGAAGTGGACCCCTGATTGTTCATCTTCGCAGCTATCACCGCTCCATGACTCTACTAGGGATTTCGAAGAATTGATGGCCCAATTATTTCAGCAAACTCTGAAGGATAGCGCCCTCCAATGGTTTTTGTCTCTCGAAGAATCCAGAATTCGTAGCTGGGAGGATGTGGCTCGAGAATTGATGTCGCAGTATAAATACAATGAGGATATTGAGGTCACCCACCGTGATTTAGAGATGCTCAAGCAGAACTCTGGGGAATCAGTCTGTAACTTCATGGCCCAATGGTGGGAAAAAGCAGTAACCATGACCAATCAGCCATCCGAGGATAACAAGTCATCATAGTGAAGAAGAACTTCTTACCCCACGTCTGAGTAACGATGGGAGGACGATACTATCCCCATTTTCAAGCTCTCAGATAAGTAGGAGTAGAAATCGAGCTCTCAGATGTCCGGAAAGTTCACCCCTAGAAAATATGATAAGCCTGCCAGTGCAACTGTCTCAACCATCAACAACATCTCCCAACCAACAACATCATGGGTACCAGAAAGCCTCCCTATCCCAGTACGAAAGTAATAACCGATCTCCACGCTCCCCTCCACAAAGTCTATTAAGACCTGCTAAGCTGAAACCTTATCAAACCCTTGGATCCTCGTCCATTGCCAAATCCACTCCCAAGAAACTTTAAGGTAGATACCCATTGTGCCTTTCACCAAACTGTTGGCCATACCACTGATCAATGCTTTCACCTCCGAAACGTAATCCAAGGTCTAATTGACCAGGGTACCATCGCCCCACCAGCCAATCCTAAGTCAAACACTACTCACAACCCACTTCTAAATCAAACCAATTCCATCTTTCTAAAAGAGAACCTAGAATTTGATCTCTCAACTCAAATCACACCCATATACTCTCCTAAAACTCTCCAAAATTTCCCATATTTCCTCCTATACCCGAATAACCTCGCTGATCAGGAACTGCCACTCCTTACCAGAGCATGCATCTCTATCCGTACCAGTTCTGAAAATGGAAGCATGGAATTGAGAGAAGTGTTAAACCAACTCCTGGAGTTCGGGCTAAAATTGCCCTCACAGATGATCATTGATTGCTAAAGGTTCAATACGCTGTTCTTGGAAGCAATAAAATGGGCTCGAGATTCAAAAAATTGGGTAGTACTAGCCGATGAAGTCAACCTGGATGATGTTGTCCAGATTATGGTAGAATTATTCAGACAAGCCAACGATATCTGCAGTATAACCGAGTTACTTAATACTCTGAAACTACAAGGGCGCCTGGTCCCTTCGCCCTCATATATCCCCACAGAATGGGAAGACATGTATGAAAAAGCCATTGAAGTTGTGGAATGCATCGACTTCACATGAAAAGATATAATTGTTGCCACCGTATGGGGGAAGAGTTCGAAGATTCAAATGAAGAGCTAGCTTCAGAAAAAATTGGCCCGATAGTCGACATGTGTGGGATGATATCATTCAAAGAACTCCTCATAGAAATAAATAAGGTGGCAAAACAATCCGAGATGGATGAGGAAACATGCTTCATGTTCTTCCCTCCTTCGATAAATCACATGACCATATCAGGGAGGCATTACCAGATTCCAAGCTCATCACTAGCAAATGACAAAGGGAAGGATGTTGAAAACCTTCCTATACCAGAGATGACCCATGAGGAGACCAAGATCCTCGATCAACTAAAGAAAACTCAAGCTAACATCACCCTATGGGGGACTTTTCATGTCTTCCCAGCTACATAGAAATTCTTCGATCAAGTTTCTCACGTGACCCACAGTTCCTCATTCTACCACACCAGAAGAAGTGGTAAGTTTAGTCGGATCCTTGACCTCTACCCGAATGTTATCCTTTTCTGAAGAAGAAATCCCCAGAATTGGGCCAAACCACAATCATGCACTCAATATATCCGTCGAATTCATGGGGAGGGTCGTGCCACTCTCTCTTGTCGATAATGGATCCGCCTTAAATGTCTGCCTACTAAGAACCTTCAAATGTTTAGGATTGAAAGAAAGCGACCTCGCTCCAACCTCAGCTGCTATGCGTTCCTACAATAATACCCGTCGGGAGGTGATGGGATACATAAAGCCTGTAATAGGGGATGGCCCTATAAACCCTATCGTTAAATTCCAAGTTATTGACATCCCAGCTTGTTTCAATCTGTTGCTAGGACGACCTTGGCTCCACAGTATCAAGGGTGTGTCTTTCTCACTCCATTATAAATTGAAGTTCTTAACCGACGGACGGGTCATTACCATTTTGGTTGACGATGATAATACTGAGGGGGCAAGTACCTGCAGTCCGAACCTTGAGATACAGCAGGGGTCAAATGATATGCCCTTATTAGGATTCTGGGTTGAACCACCTCTACTCCCGGCATAGGACGACTTCAAAGAAAGAGTTTGTCCAGAATATGACCCTCATGGTAACATCAATATGATTCAAATGTTCAGAAACATGCACTTCATGCCCGGACTGGGGCCAGGACAAAGATAATAAGGGATACTTGAGCCCATTGAACTGAAGAAAGCTTTCTCTCCTTGTGGTTTAGGGTATCAACCATCAGAACAAGAGTTGATAATGATCTGCCAGTCTCAACCAAAGTGAGGACTAGACCTCATCCAAACTATCCCAGGTGACTCCTTGAATGGAAGATTAATCAAAGAGGGCAAAGACTTCCCCTTTTATGGTTTTCTAGAACCATGGTATGACCATACAGACAAGAAGATGAAACTTGGAATATAGATCTTTTTTTAAGACAGCTACCCATGGGCTGAGAGTTCCCAACACGATGTATAACTGCTCATCAAAGATACCGAAGAGACTGGGGAAAGTGACTCCAAAGATTCCTTCAATTTACAGACACTAGGGCTGACACTCTGCATGCTTCACTCAAGCACTACATCACTGGATCCATCCCACCTGATTAAAGCTACTGATACACCTCTCCTCAACTGGCATGTTGCGCCTGTTCTACTTGTTGAAATCTCCTCTAATCCTAATGTTTACCCCATTTATTCTTATGTTGTCTATCCTTGTTCAAATGTAATCGAGTTCTCCTTTGATGAGGTTCTCAATGCTATTTTTCCTATCAGTTAAATAAACAAAGATTTTGAGTATCTTGATGAGCCTTACATTAACTGTTTAGATTCTATTCAAACTTTTGATGATGATGATTTTACAAATGACCAATTATTAATTGATCTAAATACGGATAATAATAAACAACGTAACCGCGTTCAAGTTAATAAATAAGAGACTGTTGTTGTTAACCTCGGTTCTAGTAGCCAACTGCGCGAGATTAGGATAGGGGATACCCTTGACGAGCATGAGCGCGCACAACTCGAAGAATTATTAAAGGAATTCGTGGATATCTTCACATAGTCCTATGACGATATGCCCGGCATTGATCCTGAAATAGCTCAGCATGAGATTCCCACTATCCCAGATTATAAGTCAGTAAAAAAAATTGCTAGCCAACATAGTGCCCATATCGAAATTAAGAGGAAAGGTCTAGATGTGTGTAGACTACCGAGACTTGAACAAAGCCTCTCCAAAGGATGATTGTCCGTTACCTAATATCGAGATGATCGTGGACAACACAACCAGTCATGCTCTCAAGTCATTCGTCGATGGGTTTGCCGGATACAACCAAATCAAAATGCACCCAGACCACCAAGAAAAGACCATATTCATCTACCCATGGGGAAACTTTTGTTACATTATTATGCCATTTGGTCTCAAGAACGCTGGGGCTACTTACCAGAAGGCTTACACAACCATCCTGCATGATCTGATTCACAAAGAAGTTGGGGCTTATATGGATAATATGATTATCAAATTCAAGACTAGAAAAGGTCATGTTCCCGCTCTCTGAAAGTTCTTTAAATGACTGGGACAGTATCAGATGAGACTCAATCCGCAAAAATGCATCTTCGGCATTACAAAGGGAAAACTCATGGTTAGTGAGAAAGCAATAGAAGCAAATCCTGCCAAGATAAAAGCCATTCTTGAGATGCCACCTCCCCGAACAGAGAAAGAAGTCTGAGGTTTCCTCGAGAAATTGAAATACATCATCCGGTTCATCAGCTAGTTAACCTCCATCTGCGAACCTATCTTCAAACTCCTCTGAAAGGATTCAACTAAGGTTTGGAACGAGGCCTGCCAAGAAGATTTTGACCAAATCAAACAATATCTGACCCAACCCCCGGTAATCATTCCACCACAGCCTGGTCTCCCCTTGCTCCTATACCTAACCATAATCGACACTGCAGCTGGGGTTTTGTTACCCAATACCTCGAAGATTCTCGCAAAGAAAGAGCCATCTATTATGTCAGGAACAAAATTGGTCGGGTACGAGGTTAACTACATTGCTTTGGAAAAGGCATGTGTCGCGCTTGTCTGGGTCACCCAAATGTTACGACACTATATGCTTGCCTTCCCGATCAAACTTGTATCCTTAATGGACCCCACCAAATACCTGCTTGAGAAACTCACCTTATCCAGCCAAATGGCTTGATGGTTGATGCACCTAGCCGACTTTGATATCGTATATATCACACAGAAAGTTGTGAAAGGAAGAGCCATCTCGGACTACCTCGTTGATTATCCCATGGAAGAAGTTGATGTATGGATCTCCGAATTCCCTAATAAAAGCATCCTTCGCACTGCTCAGGACAATCTCTAATGGAAAATTTTCTTTGATGGCGCTGCCAACAAAAAAGGATATGGTATTCGGATACTTTTGATCCCCCGGATGACTCCCACACTCCAATCTCCATTAAGCTGGATTTCCCCTGCACCAATAACATGACTGAGTACGAGCTATGCACGGTAGGTCTCAAAGTTGTTCTCGATAAAGGTATTTAATGCCTAAATGTCTACGATGATTCCATCCTCATCATCGGTCAAGTGCTAAGAAAGTGGAAAGTCAAGGACAAGAAACTTCAACCCTTCCATGCCCACTTAGAAGAACTAGCCTCCCAATTCCAAAATATCACCTTCCACTACCTACCTCGAGTAAATCACTGCTCAAAAGGAACTTAGATGGAACTCATCTGCACTGTATCGCAGGGACTGACATTGAAAAGATAATGTAGAAGATCCACAGTGGGGAATGCGGAACCCCCATGCACGGTCACATGCTTACCAAAAAGATCATCTGACAGGGCTACTACTGGACCACCATGACCTAGGATTGCACCGCTTATGTCCGGAGATGCCTTAAATGCCAAAAGTTCTCTAACCTTCAGCATCTACCTCCGCGTAAATTATTCAACATGACTTCTCCCTAACCGTTCTCCACCTGGGGCATCGACATCATAGGGAATGTTACACCGAAGACTTCTAATGGGCATGAGTTAATCCTAGTTTCTATCGATTACTTTACCAAATGGGTCGAAGCTGAGTCATACAAAGTGCTGAATGCCAATAAATTGGCCAAATTCATCAAGAAAAACATCATATGTCGATATGGGGGCCTGTACGAGCTAGTATCAGATAACGGGTTGCATTTTGAGGCAAAAGTCATAGAAATGGTCAACGAGTATGGGATTCAGAGACACAGATATTTTCCCTACCGACCTCAAACCAACAATGCGGTCGAAGCCACCAATAAGAACCTCAAAGCCATCATTAGCAAGATGACCAAAGGTTGCCGAGATTGGGCCGACCGGATCTCGTACGCCCTTTGGGGATATCGAACCTCAATTCAAACCTCTACTGGGGTACCCCTTACTCTCTAGTCTACAGCATGAAAGTAGTCCTACCCGTGGAGCTGGAAATACCCTCGTTGCGCATCATGCTTGAAAGAAAGGTCAGTGAAGAAGACTGGTGCCAAAGCCACCTTGACGAGCTGACCCTCATAAACGAAAGGAGATTAAAAGCGTTATACCATATACAAGGGTACCATTTCCTAATAGCGGAATCATTCAACAAGAGAGTCAAGGACCACGGTGTCCGAGAAGGGGACCTAACCCTCAAAGAAATCATAGAACCCATCTAGGAACTAAGAGGGAAATTCAAACCCAATTGGAGTGGCCCCTACATTGTTAGGAAGATCTTGTCCGGTGGTGCCTACATGATCACCGACTTAGATGGGGAAGAGATGGCTCATCCAGTCAACCTGGACCGTCTCAAGAAGTTCTAACCCTAGTCCAAAACCTTGGCACGCTATGACTCTTCTCATCTCCCTTCTATTCTTTAAAAAAAATCTTTTCATTTCCTTCTACCCAGAACTACGTAAGGCCTGATCCTCTGCAAAAATCATTTTCAAACAAATTAAAACTTTTCAAAAACCCTAGAGGTACGTAGGCAGCTCATACACCTTACATGAGAACTATCCTTTCTTTTTCACAAATTACTATTCTTTTCTTATCTCCGAGAACGGCAGTTCATTCTAACATACACTTGAACAAAAGGATTATGTATGCCTTAGCGATCGGTAGAGATAGTTTGAAAATACATAACACATCAAAAGACACAGATGGATGATCAAAAACTTTTTTATTTCACTAATAAGAAATTGCAGTGGAATTACATGAGAAAAGGAACGGATAACTCCCTTCCCCCTACCTTCCTAAAAAAGCCAAAATAAAACCCCCACATTCATTCCCCATTACAAAATAAACTCTCCAAGAGTCCTAGCCGTAGTTACCAGAGGAGACCGTTCCATCATCATCATCTGCATCCTGGGGTCCCAAGACTTCCCCCGCCTGAACAGAGTGTTGCAAACACTCCATAGACCGATAAGCCCGAACCAGCTTTGGAAAAAGCACAACACCTCCCTCCATGGTATTAAACAAAACAAGCCACCTTTGTCTAGTCTCCACTGCCAACATCTTGCTGACTACTCTCCTCTACAACCACTTTATATAATCCCCAAGGATATGCCAAACTATCCTCACAGATTGAGAAGGATTGGTCGACGGACGTCGATTCTCCCACATAGACCCAAGCCATATGCGCAGACGCTCAGTCATATATTCTATCGAAAAGAAGTCTAGTGTCCGAGGTGGCATGACCTGCTCCCAGCCAAATTGATGCAGAAGCCGCTAAGGGAAATAGAAACAGGTCTGCCTCAGACCAACCAGCCGGACATACGGGTATTCTCCCAGTTCCAGAATAGGCAGCAACTATCCCCACCAAGTCACTGACGAGCACAAATTTAAAGCCCCGTGCTCCACAAGCCAATTCTCCCATCTCTCAATATCCAAGCCAACGCTAATGAAGTAGCCAAAAATAAGTTGGGTACAACTGACAAAGGATATTTTGGAGGAGTCACTAGGCGGAGTCTTTCAGACAACCACATGAACATCATCACGGGACTACCCCTCCGGAAGTCAGAACGACCTTCTCGCTAGGCATTCAGGCCATTCAAGGTCTCTGCCAGTATCATTGTCGTAGGATTACGATGGTATGACATCCAAGAAGTAATGGGTGCAAGTTGTGGGTCGACCAGCAGTTCCCCAATCACCAGTAGTAATTTTGATACTAAGCCCAGAACAACAGATCTGGCGTATCTAGAATCACCTACTTCCCGCAAATGCACGGACTGTAAGATCGCCGAAAGGGAGATCATTACTCCAATAACTAGTGGTCTGGCCGCCGAACGCGAAATGCGAAGAAGCCCAGCCTGCAAATCCCGGGGAGAAAGGGAAAATTCGGCTAAAGACGCAGCAACACTGGGATTTATCCCCAGCATGGAAGGAAATTCTTCATAGGTAGGACAAACTTCATCGAACCCAAAGCGAAATACATGGTCTTTGGGGTACCAAAATTGCACCTCCACCATCAGCATGTTCCACTCAATGGGCCAATTGTGCCACAAAGAGACTCGACGTATGTTGAAAGCATCGTAGTCGACATTATAAGAGCACATTGCTTCCATGGTTTTGAGGTAGTTAGGAAACTCAATGCTACAAGGGAGAGCCATCTTGAAAAACTAAGAAACAGTAGACAAGTGAAGGTGTGATGAAAACATTCCACCCTTTACCCCTTTTTATACTTGAGAACCCTCACAAAAGACATGACCCCTATAGAAATCGGAGGGAATCCTACCCCATAAATTATAAGAGGCTGAAGAGGGAACTAATCAAAGCTTTGAATTAATGGGACTGGACTTGACTGCCGATAGGCAGGACAAGGATCTTGCCGATCGGCAACCCCCTATTTTTGGAAATTTTCCTTTTTCCTCTTTTGTCAAAATCAAAAGCTCAATAACAAATAAATTGATATTCTCAAACAGCATTTCAAAAATCCTCTTCCACCCTTATATAATTTCTCATTTTTAAAACTTTCCTCCATAATCCCAAAAATATCTCTTTTTACGGTCTCAGCAGCAAAGTAAAAGTGCATGTGCATGCATTCACTCATTCATCGTTAACAAAAGATAATAAAAAATCCCATTGCATTGTATATATATATATTCTTATGTGTTACATCAATGTTGCAGGAAATAAAAGAAAAGCAAAAAACAACGGGACTCAGTCCAAACCCACCTTCTCTATCTCTCACCTACCTTTCACCCCTCTCTCTAAGATCTTCCACCCCTGCAACGCTCGCTCTTTCACCTACGACGAGACGACGCACCACCTCTACCCTAGCCAGAGTCCTCCTCGGACGAAGAAGATGGCACCAAGCAAGAAGTAACTGGGGCTGCATCCCGAATATGGGCAGTCGTCGAAGATATCCAATCTTTGATATCCTTCAGCCAAGTGTTCGACACCCGAACTTGCTACAAGTAAAAGGAAGAATCAGTATCGAAGAGGGATCAAAACAAAAAAGGAACCAAAAACAGGAGGAAGGTATATGGTAGGATGAAGAACCTCCTCTATCAAACCCAGCTCCTCCGGATCCATCGCATGAGGATGATGCAGTATAGGCACCATCCCTCCATTGTCCCACTGAATATTGTATGAAGGGGTATGCAACCACACAAAAGGAACCTCCGAAGTCACCACCGCCACAGACATCGATGGACCACCGCTGCTGTGGGAGGACCCCACCGCCCGACTCGAAACCCGCATGAGGGAAAAGCAAGGCATCATATATGATTTGCGCCATCAACCAGCTCGTCATAAAGTCAATATAATCATATGGCGCAGCCATATCAGTGTACAATAGGTAGGACTCACTGATCATCTTCGCGATCCTTGTATCCTCCGGCAATAGCCGCTCCTGCCTCAGAGGCATAGGACGCTGCGCTGGTGGAACCACCACCTCCTCCTCAGCAATCTGTGGAACCACCCGATCCCTGAGATACCAAGAATGGACAAACTCATGTGCCAGCAAATTCCTCATCTGCGCATTCACCTGGGTCGCCCCTATATCCTGAATAGTTGTCCCCCAAGGGTAAAAAGTCACCTGAAAACCCCCAGCAAGCATAAGTCAATACAGAATCAGAATGTGAAAAAATCAAAACTGAAAAGAAAGAGTCTTACCCTAGTCAGCCCTTTCAAGACCTAACGCACCGCCTCTAAAGAAAGAGATCCTTTCGACTGCCAATTGGCCTTGCGCCATCAATACAATCAGCAGAAGTCCCCAACACTCTTGTCCCTCAAGCCAATCAGTGGGGTATTGCACCCAATCACCTCATAAAACCACGTCTGCCAAAGATAAGAATTCACAACCAAAAAGGGACGCATAAGGAAAATGCAGATGCATGAAAGGAAAGTGCACAAACTGAGAAATACCTTAAGAAAATACGTAGCTCTAGTAAAAGTTTACCAGCAGCACCGGCTGAATGCGTCCAAAGAAAAATAGAGGGTCGCCAAAGTCAAGCTCCCCCAATCATAGAGAGGGATGTTCGAAAACATCCTCAAGCACGTAAAGAACCAAAAATGGACAACGTCTCCGTTCGACGCCACCATGAAACCTCCCAGCACCAATAAAATGAATAATCGAGCCATTTGCGTCACTTGCAGCCCGTCCTCCACATCAACCTCCGCACTCAGCAAAACATCCTTCAGCAAGGACAGCCGGATAGAATCCCCAGGAACTATCCTCCCTACATCACCGAGCGCCGCCCGCACTGCCTCCGGCCTCACCCGAAGGGTGCGATCCACCTCTATCTGCTCCCCATCGCAATCCAGCCTCAACAGCTGCTGCACATCTATGGGAGTCATAGTCATCTCCCCGAAACCAAAATGGAAGGTGTGGGTAGTATCCCACCACCTCTCCCCCAAAGCGCATAAGACCGCTATCGAACGAGGCGTCTCATCCAGCACAGATGTCAACCTCCCAAATCCCGGTAATGATACCACCCAACACACCATACGTGGATCCCACAGGCACGCATATCTTCAAAGAGATATCAGGTTGTCAAAAGAAAAAACCTTGTCAAAATTCAAAAAAAAGGGGAGGAATCACCTAAAAGAGAAGAATGCCAAAAGTCAAGTTACTTACATAACAGTCGGGGCTCACCACCCTCGAGGAGAAATGACACGATGTCTATCGCAATAAGGTCTGCTCATCCTCAACCGGCTCGAATGCGTCAAAGGAGTTCTGACTCCACAAAGCAAGAGGCACCATGTCCCTCCACTCCACGTTCGACCAGTCATCAACAGTCAACCATTCCCTATGCGCAGCAGTGCTCACAAAGGCAGCCATTTCTTAGAGATCGGAATGCTAGAACGATTTGCAGAGGAAAATATCAAAAAGAAAGAAAGAAAGAAGTTGTGAAAAATGAAGGGAATTTGACCCCTTTATATAGGATGCCAAGGGTCATGCCGATCGACATTGACCCCCCACCCACTGATCAACACTGACCCCTTACCTTCCCGAGGCAGTCCAAAAGTCCATGCCACTTCCGAATGGCACCCTCTGTATCATGCCGACCGGCACCCCCCTTAAAATTTCGTACAAAAATTCCCAAAAAATATCAGAAAGCCCTGAAAAACTCTCAGAAAATTCCTAAAACTCCCAGGAAGGATTTAGAACATTTTCACCAAGAAAATTTCAAACTCCCTCAAGTGGAACCCCTATTTCCCCAGTAGAACTCTCAAAAACTAAGTAAAACTCCTCCCGACAACGTCCCTGGAGGATCTCTAAAGATCACCCCCTATCCCCCAAAGGTCTCAATTTTCCCCGAGCAATACATGCAAACCCTAGGCCACCTAATCACCTCCCCATTGGAATTTTGGCAATTCCTCCAAAGGATGCAAAAGATTTCCCCAGCAAATGGCTCCCCAGCCCAAAACAAAACCACAAGATAATTTCCCTGGCAGAGTTCCCCAAGAACATCTCATCTTTAAGCCCACAGAATTGGCTTCGACCCGTACAATTGGTCATCTTTACTTAAGCCCGAAGAATTAGACATCTCTACTTAAGCCTGTAGAATTGTCTTCGACCCGCATAATTGGTCATCTCTACTTAGACCCGCATAATTGGCTTTGACCCGTAGAAATGGTCATCTCTACTTGATCCCACATAATTGGTCATCTCTACTTAAGCCCGCAGAATTGGTCATCTCTACTTAATCCCGCAGAATTGGATTCAACCCACAGAAATGGTCATCTCTACTTAAGCCCACAGATTTGTCTTCGACCCACAGAATTGGTCATCTCTACTTAAGCCCATAGAATTGGTCATCTCCACTTAAGCCTGCAGAATTGGTTTCAACCCGCAGAATTGGACATCTCTACTTAAGCCCACCGAATTGGCTTCGACCCGTAGAATTGGCCATCTCTACTTAAGCTCGCAAAATAGTCATCTCTAGTTAAGCCCGCATAATTGGATTCGACCCACAGAATTGGTCATCTTTACATAAGCCCGCATAATTGGCTTCGACCCACAGAATTGGTCATCTCATCCTTAAACCCGCAGAATTGGTCATCTTAATCTCACAGAATTGGCTTTGAACTGCAGAATCCATCACCCTCATCTTCTAGACCTCAGAATTGGCTTCGACCCGTAGAATCGGTCATCCCCAGCACCTCCTTAAGAATTGACCTAAACCTTTCCTCCAAACCATCCCTTAGGTCTAGAGAATCGGCCTCAACCCCTGAATTGGTCATCCTCATTTCTTTAGAATCAACCTCGATGCCCTGAATTGGTCATCCTCGTTTCCTTATGTCCTCAGAATTGACCTCGACCCCCTGAATTGGTCATCCTCGCTCCCTCAGCTCCTCATAATCGGCCTCGACCCTCTGAATTGGTCATCCGCCCTCAAAAGCATCATGCGGTGTCTATTCAATGACTATTGTTTATTCCAAACTCACACGTCAAAGGGCACTGTAGACACACCATTCTATTACCCCGTAAACTCTCCTTAGGTCCCTAGCACCTCCCTTCATCACTATAAACCCGGGTCATACCCCGAGTACCGACCTAGAAGCCATCGGGCACTCCCAGGCTTCATTTGACCAAAAGTCAATGTCTTCATCTCGACTGAGACTGAATGAATCTTTGAAAGGCCCTTAACCCCCTTTCCAACTGTTCACCCTGTGTGCGATTCTGACTTATGATACGGACGAACAATCCTTTTTACTCCAAAAGGTCACTCAATGCTTCCAAGGCCCGGTTGACCAAAATCAACTCCCCGAATCGTGTCAAACTCTTTGAAATGTCTAAGTAGATCTCCTAACCTTTCTAAAAGTCTTCCCCGTGCGCGATTCGGACTTTCCATGCAGACGAACGATCCGTTTGCGTCCGATGATTCCCCGTCCAAGGGATCGACGAATGTTTTTGAGACATATTTTACCCAAAGTCAACTCCCGAACCTGGGAGAATTCCAAAGGACTTTTTAAGGTCTATGAATTACATTTCCAATAGTCTACCCCATTCATGATTCAGATCAATAGTTTGTGCTTTGCAGCCAATTTTCCGAAAAGGCCTGAACGACACTGCCAAACGGCAGGTCGCAGACCCTACCTATCGGCAGTGTTCCTAAACACACCTGCCAACTGGTAGGAACAGGGCTATGCTGATCGGCAATGCCCTAGGCCGATAAAAATGAGGGCCTGACCTCATTTGCAAGGAGATCCCATATCAGAAGCATATCGCTCTTAGTAAATGCAGAAAACCTCTCTCGAAGTCAGTGTGATTTCCACATCAAAATCCCTTTCCAACCTTCACTTTTCATCATCCTTTTCATCAAACATGGTTAATTTACCACTCTAAATCATCATCCAAGTGCAAGGGTTGCTCTCCAACACTCAAGATCAAGTGCAAGATCATCAAGAAGGTCCAATTTTCTCAATTCTCCCATTGAATTCTCGTAAATTCGCAATAACTTGTTTTATTATTTAGCACTTTTTATTCTCTCATCTCACATATCCTAATATAACTTTTTATTTAGTATTATTGCACATATCTTATTTTCATATAAATAAAAACCCAAAAAATAAGAAAAAGAGGGTTTGCTCATAAATTCCAAACGGGAATTCTCACACTTTTCTTACACTTCCATCACAACTAAAGCACTTTATTACACAGACACACACAAATAAGAGAATCCCCTAATTGGATTTATGGGATAAACCCCACCCCTCATTTTACATGCGAACTACGTGGACTTTGATGCCTCTATAGGCTACGTAGGCATCACGGGATAAAATTCGAGATTCGAGTCCTATTTTTATTTTTTCTCTTATCTCCTATTCTATTTAAATTCAATCCTCATCGATTACATAGATATACATATATTTGTCTTTAGTGGCGTATTATTCCACATGCGTTATCGTTCCATCATAACGGTCAACATAAGGGTAATCGCGTAAATCCTATTTTCTAATATTTTTATACCTTCCTACGGATGACTCGCTTTACCTCTTCCATGGTACAAGTCGATGATTCCTATATCGACTACATATACACATGCACACATATCACGGGAAAAATAAAGTAAAATAGCAAAAACCCATGAGAGACCGTAAGGGCGGAATGGGTGCCTAACACTTCCCATTTCGTAACTTAGCCTCCGGACCCTTTTGGAATCATTTTGGTTTCATATGTATCAGTATGACCTTAGATGTTGTCCTACGGGATGGCTCCCTTTCGTTTGTCTATTCTGAATAAAATAGACTGGCGACTCTATCTCTTTACATTTTTCACCTCACCCAAATGACACAGGCCGAAGCGCTCCCTAAAGGGATGCACGGGACCTAGGATCCTCCCTCACACCACCCGCCCGCCGTCAGTATCGGGGATGGCCACAGGGTCTTGTAGCTTGGTTGGTTTTTGTTATGGCCTCTCGCAGTTGTTTTTTGTTTTTGTTTGAGTACTCCCAGTAAGCATATCAATATATACATAAATCATTTGAATATCTATCATGCTAAGTCAAAGAAGTCTTTTTTAATTTTTTCTGATTTGGAAAACAAGGTGGAAGTGGAAAAACAATTTGACACACAATTATAAATATTGTAAATAAAAAGATCTGGTTTATGCGATCTATAGAAGATGAGCAATTCCTTATGCAGCTGGTACTAGAATATATAAAATATATTAAACTTTTATGATTCATATTGTGACTTAGGGTTGTTTGTGTAGGGAGAATGTATAGTTCTTTACTCAACAATACACAATGCATACTTGGGACTGACATGCCCTTTTTTATTCCTGGCAATATGTGAAAGAAGGGTTCAAAACATCAAAGACTTGGCTGAACTAATCTACCATGTCGATTTCATTGTGACACCATCTTACCCTCTTTTCTTTTTCAATTGATACTCAAAACATAAAATATTATGATGTGTTTAACTTAGTCCCGCTTAATAAAAAAACTCATAAATTATGTTGTATCAGTCCGTGAAATTAGAGTATCCTTGATTCAAAATTGGCACTGAAGTTGAATTTCTGATAATGTTTATTAATTTGAACTGAATCATCAGCAAAACCCTAACAATGGAACAACAAACATACCACCCTTACACTTTATATCTACCCAAATTGATACTAGAAATATATTAAATAAAAACCCTAACAATGGCACATCAAACATATCACCAAGATCAATTAAGGACATTTAATATAGAATAATGGTTTGCTTATCGATAGTTAGTACCTAACAAGATTTAAGTGGATTATATCATGATGTGTGTTAAGGAACACGTGAATAAAGCTGAAACTCATGCTCCTATAATTGATGAATATCCTAAATAACAACTACGCATTCAATACTATTATAGCTACTCACTCAATACTAGTCGTGCTTCTATAATTGAGGAAGATCCTAACTAATAGTTACTCATTCAACACTGTTACAGCTGCTCACGCAATAATAATCGTTGTGTAGACTTGGTCCCCCTTGTATTTAGCCTAGTTCATTATAACAAACTACTTTGTATCTCTATATATAGTCATATGTTAAATCAATGAAAATTATCTGATAAAGATTGATCTTTATATAGTAAACATACTCTCATTTTGTTCCTTCATTCTACCCTAGAAATTTTACATGGTATCAGAGCCTACCAAGGTTAACACCTCTTCATTACATTCATTCGGTCTAACTCTTTCCATAAACTCTCTAACCCACCTAATTTATATCGTTCCATCAAATTAAAGCCCCCCAACTACCTTGTTTGTAAATCATAAATTCTTCAGTTAATGGAATCCATGAAGGTCCATTCCCTGATAACTGAGGATCCCCTTACAGTTAATAAAGATAAAGGCAAAGCGAACCTTAATGCATGGAAAGAGAGAGATATCATCTTGAGGATCGATATTTCTTGTTAGTTACTGAAGAATGTCTGTATTTGATAATTGGTTGTGTAACTGTTAAACAAACTTAGACATGCTTGGAAGAAATCTATCTACAAGAAAGTAAAGACAATGAATTCCATCTAAAGGATTAAACTGCTAATGTCACCATCAAAGGTAAGACATTAGATGAGTATATCAAGGAATTTAAGGGAATTTGTGATGGTTTTGCAACCATCAACAAACTAATTAATGACCATCAGAAGGTCATTTCTTTTGCTAAAGGTTTAGGTCCAAAATACCAAACATTTTGCACTGCCATGCTAGGGAAACCGCCTTATCCTATAATGCCTTAATTTGTAGCATCTCTCAAAGGCTTTGACATTCGAGAAGAGTGACAAAGGGATAAAGTTTTAACTTATCCAGAACATAATATGGCCTTTAATGCCTATAGAGGCAACTTCAATAATAAAGGAAGATGCATAAATGGAAGAGGAGGGGTATTTTATCCCTCTCAACAAGCCTATAACTCTAGAGGTAGAGGTTTTAGACCCAGTAGCTACCCCCAATCTCCCCATGGACACTATGGTGCAAACAGTGATGCACTTAACAACATACCTTTAATCAACTCAAGGAAAAGCCCCAACCCTTGCCAGATTTGTGGTAGGATAAACAACGCTGCTTTCAACCATTTAAACATGTGGGATTTCTCCTATTAAGACACGAACTCCCATACTGAAGCCCATGTTGCTCTAATTCAAGGATCTCATGATAATACCTTCTACATTAATTCTGGGACAAATGCACATTTGACTCTCACAATAGGTAATATACATAATCTAAAACCTTACCATAGTTATGATTAAATCATGGTAGGTAATGGTTCTAACTTAAACATTACTCATGTTGGTGACAAACATATTAAAACCTCTCTAAATCTTAAATCTTTTCTTATTATTCTTGAACTTAAAAAGAATCTAGTTTCAGTAAGTTAATTAACTACTCATAACCAATGCTCTTTAATTGTCACTAATGGTCACTTTGTGGTTAAGGACAATAAGACAAAGAAAATATTGGAAAATGCTAGTAGAAGTAATGGACTTTATGCCATTGATAATGAAGGTCTTACAGCATTGAATGCATTAAATAAAGGCAAGTCTCCCGACTGAGTATGGAATCAAAGGCTTAATCACCCAAACTCAAAGTTTCTTCAAGTTTTGAACAAAAACAAATGTCTAGATGTTAGTCAGTGGAATAAAAAGTATATAGTTTGTGTGAGTTGCCAGTTAGGAAAAGGTTGTAAGAAGTCATTTAAGTCATCAAAGTCTATTTCCAAAGAACCTTTTGACAAAGTTCATTGTGATCTTTAGGGGCCTTCCCCAATTGCATCCTCTCAACACTTCAAGTATTATGCTTTCTTTATAGATGATTATACAAGATATTCCTGGATTTTTTCCCTCAAACTCAAATTTGACTTTTTCAATATATATTTAAATTTGAAAGTATGGTTAAAACAAAATT
This sequence comes from Sambucus nigra, assembly GCA_949130495.1. Lineage (NCBI taxonomy): Eukaryota > Viridiplantae > Streptophyta > Magnoliopsida > Dipsacales > Adoxaceae > Sambucus > Sambucus nigra. Next base: position 72,559,790 of record OX422222.1, read on the forward strand.
CTCAAAGACCATAAAGATCTTCCAATGAGATGGTGGGGGAGAATTTGAGAAGTAAGAGTTTTTAAATCATCCTGATCATAATGGTGTTTTTAAATACATTTCTTGGTCAGGCGCACCTGGACAAAATGTAACTGCTGAATGTAATCATAGGTACATTGTAGACACAAACCTAGCCTTACTATTTCATGAAAAATTACACTTATTTTTATAACCGCTACATTTCTCATAAATAGAATGCCATCAAGCAAACTTAATTTTGAAACTCCTTTTCATAGACTGTCTGAACAACACCGAAACTGTGGCTCATTAAAGTTGTTTGGGTGTAGATGTTTTTCTCATCTCAAAAGAAAAACTCAGCACAAATTCCATCCTAAAACTGTTTCTTTTCTATCCATTTGCTATAGTACTCCTATAAAGGATATAGAAGTTATGATACTAAATCTAGAAGAGTTTACATATCTGGGCATGTTATTTTTAATGAACGAACATTGCCTTGTGTTAATGCTAATAGTAACTCATAAGGATGCACTCAAATGTCCTAATGTCAAGATTTTTTAGCTTTTCCTCAAAATCCACAACCATCATAAACTAATGATAATCTTATTTTCACCTCATGAAGCATCCACCCATATTCTAGTAAACTTACCATTACATCAACTCCCACCTACCACAGTCTAATTTCCCTTTATATACCAACCATAAACTTCTCCTAACACAAACTCGGAGCCTATATCTACTGCTACTAATCACAACCTCGACATTCCTCCCATCTCACCTACCAACAGTGACAAAGGAATCCAACTCTTCATAGATATTGACATGCCTACACAAAACTCTATTTATGGCATCACTACTCACCCTAGTCCAACTTGCTCACTTGTGCATCTTAATCAACATCCAATGGCGACTCTCTCTAAACTCAACAACTACAATCCCACAACCAGTCTACTTTCAACTTTTACCTCCTGCTAAGAACCACGTGCAAATAAGCTCAACTCTCAAACATCCACATTGGGTGGCAGCTATGAAGGAAGAACTTCATACCCTTCACAAAAATAGGACCTGGTCCTTGGTTCCTAAACATCCCTCCATGCACATTATTGGTAGTAAATGGGTGTTCAAAACTAAACTAAATGCATATGGATCTCTAGATAAATTTAAAGCCTGACTTGTGGCTAAGGGTTTTAACCAAATTAAAGGCATTGATTACTTAAAAACCTTCACTCCTGTAATTACACATGGTACTATTATAGTAATCCTCTCTCCTACAGCTATCAAGAAATGGGATTTGAGATAGCTGAATATCCGGAATGCATTCTTGTATGGCACTCTTGAAGAAGAAGTTTGCATGCGACAACCATGAGGCTTCATCTTTCCTCACCATGCTGATCATGTATGTCTCTTGCACAAGGCAATCTATGGCTTGAAATAAGGCACTAGAGCCTGGTTTGATAGGTTCATCACTTATTTGATGACCCCTAGCTTGAAGTGTAGTATATTTGATTCTTCATTCTTCAAACTTCATCAGTCCTCAGATATAGTGTTGTTACTAGTTTATGTGGATAATATTATCCTCATCGGTAATAATAACACACTTTTACTCCACTTAATTAATTTTCTTGGTCAAGAATTTTCACTTAAGGACCTTGGCCCACTGAAATTATTCTTAGGCATATTTGTGACTGAATTCTCCAGACAATTGCACTCGAGTCAAGAAAGCTACGCTAAGAAACTTCTTCAATAAAATCATACGCTCCATGCTAATACATTTTTCTCTCTTACAGTTACCAAGCATCCAACCATCATCCCTTAGCATCAAAAGCTCACTCCTACTGATTTTAGATTAATTGCGGGTGCCCTCCAATATCTCACTCTCACATTCCCAAATATCACATTTATAGTCAATTCAGTGTGTCAACACATGCATTCTCCACAACCAGAGCATTTCATGCAGTGAAAAGAATCCTTCGGTATATCAAAGGCACATTGACCTATGGTTTGAATATCCTCTCATAGTTATCTCAATCTCTATATGCCTTCTCAGATGTTGATTGGGAATGATGCCCAACAACTAGACGATATACCTCATGTGTTTGTGACTATTTGATCCCTAATTGCACAACATGGGATTAAAAAACATATTACAATCGGTAGATCAAGTTGTGAGGTAGAATATAGAGCCATTGCTAATGCTACTGCATAAATTCTATAGCTCACTCATTTATTGAAAGAGATTAGACCATAACAAACCACACCACCCACCTTGTATTGTGACAATATTAGTGCACTTTATCTTAGTGTCAATCCAGTTCTTCATGCACGAACCAAACATGTTGAGATTGATTATCATTTTATTCTAGAATAAGTTATCGAGATGTGATACCCCGCTTAATGAAATACCGGGTGATCAATCCTATACCAAATTAAAACAGGAGTCTCAGATGGTTCATTCTCAGCATCACTGTCGAAAACCAATTTAATTACTAATAACCTATTAGGCCGGCATCAAAATTTTATTTAACTAATCTTATTAACCAAACTATACAAATAAATCAACCACAACAATTTACATGCAACAAATGAAATGGAATAAAATAACCGAACACTCGGGTCAACATAATACAACCAAATCGAATGCCGCACTAAAAGGTGGTAAAAGAATAAATGAATACAGTTGGGCTATCATCCCGAATATTTCAATAATACCTCCTATCTAGATCTCAAGGATAGAAGCGTCTACAATAAACCTGCACGCATCCACAGCTACTGCAGAAAACCTCTGACTCGGAGGAATCATCATCCAGGCATCCTTGTGTCTAGACACTTATATATATACATATATAGCAAGAGAGGGGAAATAGAGAAACGGGTCAGAGCCCGAGTTTTGAAAATATTTTAGCAAGTGCTTAAATGCCATATTTTTAAAATATGAAATGTCTCATATTTAAATTGGTATTGCACTCTCATGAGATACACCTCATCCCTCTTGTAATAGTTCACACTTAGCGCATATCTTTTAAACAACCTAGTTAAGCTACCCGGCCCAATTAATCAATTTCACCCATATTTTAATAATCCTCTTAAACCCGAGTACCAAGGGCAAAACTTCTCCCCATTCCCAACACTGCGCTATGTTTCGTCTGTGGGGTATTTCGCAAAGAGAAATCCAAACAAGGACCCCCCCCCTGATACACTACTACCTGGAAATGTTGATCGTCGACATCCATTAGGCCCTCAGCACACAACGTATATATATATATATATATATATATATATATATATATATATATATATATATAATAAGGAGAAAAAGTTTTGACACTATTCAATAAGATGATAACTTAATCAGGGGCAAGGATTGAGCCACCAAGGCAAAAATCCAAAGGTTAAGATTATTTTGTTGCATTTTCCTCTTTTAACCTTTCATGTTTTGGTTTTCCCCTCTTTTGGCTCACTAAGATTTGACATTGAATTCAAAAGAAAGGACAAAGTAGGAAGTTTACCAATATATTTCATCTCATCTTAGCTTCCTCCACTTTAGACCCCCGTTTTTCTCTCCCATCTTTCTATCGGCACATCTTTGGTTCTCGGTTCTTCATCTCCATCTCCATTATCAGGTAGTGTTTTCATCTTTGAATTTTTGAATCATAGGTTGTTGATTTAATCATAATCATAGGTTGTTGATTTAATTTTATAAAGGACTAATCACCCGATATTTAATTAGGTGGGGTGTCACACATTTTACCTATTTTTTTTAAATGCAACTATTGTTTTTAAAAACTATTTATAAACTAAAACAATGTTCTATATGATATTAAAAACTTTTTTTATAAATAAAAAAAATTAACTATTTTTCTAGTGTTCTATTCATATTTGTAGAAAATAATGTTAATTTTTTGTCATAAAACAGTTATAAATAAAATATATAATTTTTTAAAATAAAAGACAAATTTTTAACAGTTAAAAAAGTTTATTTTCGTAATTTCTTTTTATATTATGTGGAACATTCTTTTAGATTTTATATATAATTTTTCAAAACAACAAGTTAAAAGGTCTATTTTGGTTTTAAAAAAAAAGTTTCTTATATTGCATAGAACGTTGTTTTTGTTGTAATAGTTTTTTAAAACAAGAGATGAATTTTAAAGAACGTTGAAAAGATTTTTAATTTTTTTTTAACAAAAACAGTTTCTTAACATGACTATTTTTTTTTAAAAAACTCTTATAACTATTTTGAGTGTTATTTATATTTAACAAAAGACTCTCTTAATTCTCTATTATATTTATAGAAAAACGTGTTAATTTTCTTTCATAAAATAGTTTTAAATAAAATGCACAGTTTTTTATATATAAAGTCAAATTTTTAAGAGTTAATACAATATATATTTTTTTAAGTTTATAATATTATATTAAACATTGCTTTAGTTTTTACTATAAATCAAACAAGTATTTTGTAGATAAATAATAGTACCCGAACTGATATATTTAAGCAAAGAAAAAAAGATATCTCTGGCACCGTACATGCATACATTTATACAATAACATTTACATGAGAGATAGACTCCCCACTAACCCATTATGCTAAGAAACATAACTACTCATATACTGTCCAACTGACCACTACACCACATACCACATAATTGCATTCATAAGTGTCTATTGGTTGATTCGTGCATGAGCCTACTGTGAGTGGGATGTTTATTGGTCAGCAAAAATTCCCTCGTTAGTTGATGGTGGTCGGGAGAAGAAATTAACTTGTCATGAATAAAGCAGAACTTGGTTGTGAATAATCCTTTTGTGATAGGGACGGAGCCAATATTTCTTTTTTTTTTTGGGGGGGGGGGGGGGGGCAGGAATATAATAAGAGAAATTTTTTCATTGGAAAATAAAATATATTGTTCACAAAAAAAAAATTGCACCATTGCAATGTATAGAATGAATATCTTACCTAGAACAAATATTGCGCAATTATATAAGTTGCTTTGATAGAGACAATAAAAAATTAACCAAAAAAATCTCTATAGAACATATCAAAGCTTTATCAAAACTGCACTCGAAGTGTTTTTAAATCACGAAATGCGTCAATGATTGAATTTGTACTAAACTGCTTCGCAATTTCCTTTTCAATGTAGATAAGAAGAGAATCTGTCAGATAATCATCCTCCATCTTGTTTCGAAATTCAGATTAGATGTGACTCATAGCAAAAAAAGAACATTTTGTGGTTGCAGTAGAACATGAAGAGTTAGAACAAGCTTGATGAATCTATCAATTAGTGGATATATTGAAGACTTTCAAGTTTTCACCAAGCACTGGCATAGATCGAAAAGCGTGGACAACTGTTGAAACTGTGAATGTTGAAGTACATCAACCTCGTAATATTTCAATTGGACCCTTAAGTCATCTTTCCATGCACAGTGAAGTCTTTAGGATGAAATCCATCCAAGAACTTAGAAATATCATCAATACTAAAAGACGTATTACTATTTTAAGGATCTAACATGTTGGTAAGCATGAGTACCCTAACTGTATGATCACTAAACCTACTATTTAGCTCTTGCAACTGAGAATGTATTGTGGTTGTAAATATATTTATCCAATAATGCTCAAGAAGTGTAAATTTATCTTGTTGATGCCGCTCTTGACCTTGTCTTCCAAGATATAAAGTATTTAAATATGGGACAGCTACAATATGTTTTTTTAGAAAAAGATTTCATCTTAACAATGAAAGCATCACACCCTTCATATCTTAACTTTTGAATGAGCCTCTTCGTGGTTTTCACGAGATGCATAACATTCAAAATGTATTGAGTCTTCCGTTGAAAAGCTTGAGAAAGTACATCGATGATTTCCAAAATGTCTTTCGTAAGATGCAGGATGAACACAAACTCGAAAGAAGCCAAAGAATTATAAGCTAAATTTTCATCTCCACATTGATCCCATTCTCTATCATCAATGATGTTCAGTAAAACTTGAAAAGTTGCATTAAATATCTTTATTAAGCTAGAAATCGATCTAAGATTAGAACCCCATCATGTATCTATATCCCTTTGTAAATTACCAATTTGATTCATCCTTGTCCTTATCTCAATCTCTTCAATGGAAATAAAATAGGCAATATCAAAAACTTAGGCTATTTTTAATTCATCGATACGTTTACAAGAAGCATCACAATATTTACGATGAAACTTATTTTTGAGAAAAGCGTATGTACATCAATAACTAGTCGACATGTTGCAACTAATGCCAATTGCAAGCGATGAGCAAAATAATGGACATAATATGCATACGGACATTCATTAGCAAATCCATTCCATCTACCTGACATATTGCTGGAACCATCATAACCTTGACCTTTAATGCTACGAATGTTAAGATTGTGTCAGAAAAGAGTAGAAAATATCCCATTCTTTAGAGTTTCAGCCTTTGTATCTGATACATGTACGAGCCCAAAAAAATTCTCCTGAATGAGACCATATTTATCAACAAATCTCAAAACAATGGCCATTTGTTCCCTTTTTTCTTGATCTCGAGCTTCATCAACTAGGATACAAAACTTTGAATCGTCGATGTCCTCACAATTTACCTTTCTAATTTCTATAGAGTAAACGGGTAATATCTCCTTCTAAACTTTAGATGATATATATGAAGCATTTTTAGGAGCATTTCCAAGGACAACATCTGCAATATCTACATTATACTCCGCAAAAGCGTGTATCAATTCAAAAAAATTCCCACGATTCTTAGAGTTTTTTATGTTTCATCTCAACCTCTCGGAGCCATACCTTAAAATACAAGATAACTAATTGAATCAATTGAAACTTTGAGTCGCAATCGATTTTTTGCAACTTGTTGAGAAGTATGTTTCTCAAGAATATTCTGAATATGCTGTGACTTATTCATTAGATCATAGCATGATTATTGAGCCATTTTATGTAGTTTCCTAACATGATTTTCAAATCCACAATCCTTCCCATTCTCTACCTTTTCCAAGTATGAAATCCATCCCTTGTGAACGTACTTTGTCCATATTGCACACCTTTTTTATTAAATAGATAGCAAGGTATACAAAATGCGGAATCCTTTCAAGGGGAATACTCTAACCAAGATGGATATATATTAAACTATGATGCCTGAAAACGACGAGGATGCTTTTCAAGCTTAGAGAAAGGGTACTCCGATAAAATGCATTGATATTGACCATAATTGATATATGCAAGCCGAACTTCATCAATTATTTTATCATGATATCTCCATATGTCAATATGTTTCCTTAGATCATGCTTTAAGTTATTAATATTAAACTCAGTTACTTCAATTTTTGGTGATTTGAGAGTATGTATTTCAGGTGTTTCGAGTATTAAAGATTGGACATTAATCTCAGGAGTAGGTAAAGATGCAGCGACCTTTACATTTTCAATATGCTTTCTCTTGAAGATTGAATCCCATAATTCTATCATTTAAAATAAGAAGTCTAATTAGTAACTAAATAAAAATGAGTACATTTTAAAATGAGTATATTTTTTTCCATTATTACTTATAGTCAATTTATATTAAAAACTCCAATAAACAATATAATTGTTACTTTTAAAGCATATCAAATAAAAAAAATCTGCAATTACAAAAAATTTAAAGGTTCAAGAGATAAATTTACAATCACAATAAATAAGATTAACATTAACATTAAAAAAATATATAGAATCTTATTTGGAAATATAAGGATTAAATATCTAAATGTAAGATGTTTTTTATTAACATTAATAAGAAAAAATATAAAAACGAAATGAAGGTAAAAAAAACATATATGTAAAAAAAATAGAGATGTACACAAAAGGAGGAAAAAAAACTCATATGTTATTATTTAGCCCCTTTTAAGTTTCAAACTTTGATTGCTTTTGAATCTCCTATTTTTGTCCAGCTCCAACTTGTTTTTGTCTAGATCCAAAGTTAGTAGTGAGATACAGAAGATAGAAAAGGGGAAAACGTAGGTCTGTTTGTGTTTCATCTTGGGAGACAATCTAAGAGAAGTGAGAAAACAATTAGGTTTTGTTTTGTATTTACTAAAGGCCATGTGGGCCCAGTTTAAATTAAAGAAACACTGGCCTATTTTCTTCTCAACAAACACTCAAATAATGGGCTTGTTTAGAGATATTTTTTAAGTCATGGGGGAACCAAATCAACATATTTTTATTATTCTAAAAAAATTAACCTATAAAGTACAGATTTTGAAGTTTTCTGGGGGGACTATGGCCCCCCTTGGTCATATAATAGCTTTGTCTCTGTTTGGTGAAGATGTCGGCTAGTTGATCGTCTGTTGAAATAAACTGAACTTGTAAGTTGTTTTTGGCGACGAGATCCCGCACGAAATGAAAATAATTTTCAACATGTTTGGTGCGGGTGTGAAATACGGGATGCACCGAAAGATATGCAGCACCAATATTATCACACCAAAGGATGGGTGGTTTATATGGTGGAATGCCAAGTTTAGTTAATAACGAGCAGAGCTAAATTATTTCAGCAGAAGCATCTACTATGAATTTGTATTCGGCATCAGTTGAGGAGCGAGAAATGATTTTCTACGTATTGGATTTCCATGAGATGAGATTGGAGACCAAGTAGATGGCAAAAACACCAATGGTTTTTCGAACATCAATGCAACCTGCCGTGTCAGAGTCGGTGAAGGCTTGTATTTCAAGGCAAGGGGATTTGGTGAGATGAAGGCCATAAGGATCGGTGTGGTTGAGATAACGAAGAATACATTTCACAAACGGACAATGAGTGTCAGTGGGGGTATGTATGAATTGACAAGCCTTGTTGACGGCAACGTTAATATCTAGACGGGTGAGGGCGACATATTGGATGGCTCCAACAGCTTGACGATATGGGGTGGGGTCGGGAAGGGGTGTGCCATCATTGTGAGAAATTATAAAATATATAGCAATGGGAGTGGTAATGGGTTTGGATTGGTTCATGCCATGACATTGGATAAGGTCGTGAATTTAGCGTTGTTGAGAAATAATGAGTCATTTTGTTGTGGGGATGACTTCGATACCGAGAAAATAGTGTAGGTGACCCAAGGTTTTTAGAGAAAAATCATGGCTTAAAGAGTAAATGAGAGAGGTGATAGTGGTGGAGTCATTGTCGGTGATATGAATGTCATCCACATAGGTAAGGATATGGATAATGTGACCACTAGAGTTTTTGATAAAGATAGAAGAATCGGTTTTAGAACCAATTTTTTTTTGAGTGATCAGAAATTGGGAAAGGCAATGAAACCAATCTTGTGGGGCTTGTTTTAGAGCATAAAGGGAGTGATGGAGTTTATAGAAAAAATGAAGATGAATCTGATCTTTGTATCCAGGAGGTTGTTCCATAACGACATCCTCGATGAGATTGTCGTGTAGAAAGGCGTTGTTAACATCAAGTTGAGATATAGGCCAGACCCTAGATAGAACAATAGAGAGGACAGTTTTTATGATGTTAGCTTTAACAACTAGGCTAAAGGTTTCTAAGATATCGACACCATATTCTTTATGAAATCCTTTGACCACCAAATGAGCTTTGTAACGGTCAGTGGAATTTACTTTTCATTTAATACGGTAGACCCATTTGCATCCAATGATGTTCAAGGATGATGTTGGAGGAATAAGTGAGCACATGTGGTTTTGGATGATAGCATTGAGTTCTTGTCTCATGTCATTACGCCATCTTGGGTCTTTATGCGCAGCGGTCAATCAACTAGGTTCGGTAAGTTTAAGTTCAGTATGGTGGGTAGTTGGATTAGGAGGTTTTCTATTGGACCATAGGTTCATGGAGTGATGCGATTTAAGTTTAGGGTGGGGCTATGGGGGGATACGATAGTATTAGCAGTTGGGGTGGTGGGTTGGTGAGGTAAAGGACCAAGATCAACGTAAAGTTGAATGGGAGGATAAAGTGAGGTGAAAGGCTGCTTGGGGTGTAGTGAGGATATTGTTGGTGCGATGTTGGCATCAAGGTGTGAAGTAGAAGGCGGGGCATCAAATGGACAAGAAGTTCTATTAATGGGGATACGAAGTTGGCCAAGGTCATGTGTTAGATTAAGAGAAGGTGTGTTGTGAGAAGTAGTGTGCGTAGGAGGCAAATGAGAAGGTGGTATAGATACAGTAGTGGGTGAGGTTGAGATGGGAAAAATCAATGAGAGAAGCTGAATAAGTGTGAATGCCCATGGGTGGGGATTGGGAGAGGATGAGGAGTAGGTGGGGGAAGGAGGGAGCGTAAATGGAAATTGGGATTCATCAAACGTAACATGATGGGTGTATATTATTTTGGTTTGGAGAGTCATGCAACGATAACCATCGTGATTCGGGGTGTAACCAAGAAACACATAAGGTTGAGAACAATAATCCATTTTATGGCGATTATAGGGGCGCAAGTACAGAAAATAGAGGCAACCTAATGTTTTTAAAAATGTATAGTCGGGATAGGTTGAGTGAATAATTTATAATGAGGACTTATTTGCAAGGGAGAGAGGGCATGTGATTAATGAGAAAAACTACAGTTTCAAAGGCATAGTGCCAATAGTTAGGTGGAATGGAGGCATGGGCCATGAGTGTAAGCATGGTATCAACAACATGACGGTGGCGTTGTTCAACAAACCCGACTTGCTCATGAGTGTGTGGACAATAGTAGTGAGGATTTATGCCACAATTTTGAAAAAATGGATCAAGTGTGCGAAACTCGCCACCCCAATCGGTTTGTACATTTTTAATTTTAGTATTAAATTGTCATTCAACCAATTTTTGAAAGGTGAGAAAAATTGAGTATGCATCAGATTTACGAGTCATAAGGAAGAACCAAATTAAAGTTAAATAATGATCAACAAATATTACAAAATATCGATGACCAGCACATGACATTGTGGGGGAAGGTCCCCATACTCAACTCAACTCAAAAAAGCCTTTTTCCAATTATTTGGGGTCGGCTACATGAATCCAATTTTTCCATTCCATTCTGTCCAGTGCAATATCTTCGGTTAAACCACATGATATCATGTCCTTTTTTATAATATCCCGCCAAGTTAATTTAGGCCTACCTCTACCCCTTAGGTTACTATCAATACTAACTAAATCACTCTTCCTTACAGGAGCATCCATTGGTCTACGCTTGACGTGTCCAAACCATCTAAGTCGATTTTCTCTCAATTTATCTTCTATAGGAGCTACTTTTACCGTTTCACGAATTTGTTGATTTTTAATTTTATCCTTTCGAGTTTTACCACAAATCCATCTTAGCATTCACATCTCCGCCACACTCATTTTCTGCACATTTTGTTTCTTGGTTGCCCAACACTCTGTCCCATATAACATGGTGGGTCTAATGGCCGTCCTATAAAATTTTTCTTTTAACTTCAAAGGTATACGCCTATCACACAGAACGCCGGTCGCACTTCTCCACTTAACCCAACCTGCTCTAATCATATGCGTAACATCATCACTAATATCTCCATCTTTTTGTGTAATCGATCCTAAATAACGAAAATGATCATTTCTAGGTATTTCTTGACCCTCCAATTTCACCACATCTCCATTTGTCCTCCTATTTCTACTAAAATTACAATCCACATATTCTGTTTTAGTTCTGCTTATTTTAAATCCTCTTATTTCTAAAGTTTCTTTCCACAATTCCAACCTAGCATTTATCCCCATCTTAGTCTCATCGACTAAAACAATATCATCTGCAAATAGCATACACCATGGCATCTCATCTTGTATTTGTCCAGTCAACTCATCCATAACAACAGCAAAGAGATAAGGACTTAATGCTGAACCTTGGTGTAGCCCTACCGTAATTGAAAATTCGCTACTTTCTTCAGCTAATGTTCTTACTGTAGTCATCGCACCATCATACATATCCTTGATCACGTCAATATATCTGCGAGTCACTCCTATTTTATGTAGAACCCACCATATTATATCTCTGGGTATCCTATCATACGACTTCTCCAAATCTATAAAAATCATATGAAGATCCTTTTTTTTCTCTTTATACCTCTCCATTAATCTCCTCAATAAATAGATTGCTTCCATTGTTGACCTCCCAAGCATAAACCCAAATTGATTCTCAGATACTGTTGTCTTCAATCTTAATCTATATTCAATCACTCTCTCCTAAAGTTTCATTGTATGACTCATTAACTTAATACCACGATAATTTGAACAACTTTGTATGTCCCCTTTATTTTTATAAATAGGTACAAAAATACCTTTTCTCCATTCATCGGGCATCCTATTAGTCATTAAAATTCTATTAAATAATTTTGTAAGCCATGATACTCCATCCTCCCTTAAGTACTTCCAAACCTCAATAGGGATACCATCTGGTCCTAAAGCCTTCCCCGTTTTCATCTTTTTTAGAGCAATCCTGACCTCTGTTGTCCTAATTCTACGAAAAAATGTTTCTTCTCGAGTCTTCCTAAGTTCCTCTATATCTAATCTACTCCCATTATCTCCATTTAATAACCTCTCAAAGTAGTTTTTCCATCTTTCCATAATTTCATCATCTTTGACTAGTACTATCGAATCATCACTTTTGATGCACTTAATGTTATTAAAATCTTTTGTTTTCCTATCCCTAAGTTTAGCAAGCTTATAAATACTTTTTTCCCCTTCTTGTGTTCCTAATTTTGTATAAAGATCATCATACGCTTTTAACTTAGCATCTCTTACCACTTTCTTAACTTCCTTTTTGGCCCATTTATATTTCTCAAAATTCTCTTCATTTCTATTTGTTTGCCATACTTTAAAGCACTCCCTTTTAATTTTTACTATATTATGTACTTCTTCATTCCACCACCATGTTTCTTTAGACTGCGGCCCTTTGCCTTTTGATTCTCCAAGAATTTCTTTTGATATTCTCCTAATGCATGTGGCCATCTTATTCCACATTATGTTAGTTTCTTCTTCACTATTCCATGTTGCTTTATTTAATACTTTATCTTTAAATAGTTCTAATTTCTCTCCTTTTAAATTCCACCACCTAGTCCGTGGGTTAATCTTCACTTTTCGCACTCGTGATTGATTTTTAATATTTATATCCAACACCATTATCCTATGTTGTGAGGTTAATCTCTCTACCGGGATAACCTTACAATCTTTACACGTTAAACGATCTCCTTTCCTAGTAATGAAAAAATCTATTTGGCTCTTATGTGTTCCCCTTTTATAAGTTATTAAGTGTTCGGGCCTCTTTTTAAAACATGTATTTACTAGTACAAAATCATAAGCCATCGCAAAATCTAAGATAGACTCTCCCCCGTTGTTCCTATCTCCAAAACCATGTCCTCCATGCACTATCTCATATCCTACACGATCTTCTCCTATATGGCCATTAAAATCTCCACCTATATATATTTTCTCACCTAGGAGTATTTCTTGAATTAGTTCATCCATTTGTTCCCAAAATTGTACTTTAGTGTGCTCATCTAATCCTACTTGAGGTGCATAAGCACTAACAATATTAATTATGTTTTCACCTAATACCAATTTTACAAGTATAAGTCTATCACCTTTCCTAATAATGGTTACGATATCGTCCTTAAAGTTTTTATCTACTATTATTCCAACTCCGTTCCTATTTCTAAGTTTTCCTGTATAATATAATTTAAATCCTATATTTTCTATTTCTCTAGTTTTCTCACCAACCCATTTAGTTTCTTGTAAACAAGCTATGTTAACTTTTCTTCTTATCATGGTATCTACTAACTCCATCCCTTTTCCTATCATAGTCCCTATGTTCCAAGTCGCTAACCTAAGTCTATTATCCTGGACTAGCTTCTTTACCTGCACACGTCCAGCTTATTGCAGGAACCCTTGCATATTTATCGTCGCATCCGGCCGCCGATGCGACGCCCCTTGCCTATTTTTCGAGACACCCGGTGGCAGGCGCAACGCCCCTTGCCTATTTTGACAAGCGGAACATTTTGTTTTGACGTGAGGAAATGCCTGGGAGTTGGTGTTGGTGAAGAATCTGATGAAAGACTTGTGAGTGAGGATGACTAAGTCAATTGTGACAATGATCTGAGGAAACCTTTGCATGAAACACGTGTGGGGATGAAAATGGAGAAGCTTGTTGGGAGAATGTGTAAAGACCATCTTCAGTCTTGTCGTAGAGAAGCGGTTTCTTGGTACGACGATCATTCACAACACAAAAAAAGGGATGAAATTCAACATAAACATCTTTATCGTGAGTGAATTGATAAACAAACATAAGAGATTTAGAAAGACTAGGAACATGTAAAACATTAGTGAGTTGAAAATTGGGAGTAGGGGTAGTGAGGGAAGATGTACCAATGTGAGATATCGGGAGGCCCTTACAGTTCCCAATGTGAAGAGTATCAGGAATATGATAGTCAATTGGGTGATGTAGGTTGTTCAGGTCAGTTTTGACATGATGAGATTCCCCGGTGTCGGGAAACCAGAATGGATAGGAAGATTGGAGCGGGAGCAGACCAGGTTGTGAGGAAAAAGCATGGGTGAGGTGAGCAGAAGGAATGGTGGGGGTTGATGGGTTAAGATGATGGGGACAAGAGATAGCCATGTGGTATGTAGCACAACAGATTTGGTAGCGAGGACGAGTGTCCTGTGGGTATGAGATTGGACAGGAAAAATTAGGGCGACCACGACCTCGACCTCTACCATGGTGAGTGTTATGTCTACTATTTATAAATAACAATTGTACATAATTATGAATTATTAAATAATTACAGAATTAAAAACAGAATTACAGAAATTAAACACTTACTTGAATTTGCAGAAATAATGAAAAGAATTTAAGATAAATTCGAGCCCTGTAATGAACAGTTTCCTTAAGATAATTTATTCCCTCTAATGTGCTCCGAGGTTGATGAATATTGTCTTCCAAGATAGAACGGATTTTCCAATTAATTATGTAGCACGACAATAATTAATTGCAGCGAACTCAATTTCTGTGTTCCATACTCAACAACAATGCAACAGATGCTATGCAGAAAAAGAATTTTCTGAGGAGAATATGACAGGAAATTTCAGGAAGGAAAATGGCAGCAATTTTGGAGGAGGGAAAATTTTCTTATTTAAAAACGGAGGGAGGCATATGTATTTATAGTAAAGTAGGTGACGGTTGGCAAATAACTGCCAAAACAGTTCAACGAAATTAACTGTTGACTGTTGGCAATAACTGCCAACATTTTATTAATTAATTAATTAATTTCGTAATTAATTCATAATTAAAGCCCAGCCCGAGCCCGAGCCCGAACCGAGCCGAGCCAGCCGGACGGACGGACGCGCGCGGGCGTGCGTGTGGACTTTTGACCGAAAGTCAACCCGTGCATAGCTTAGGTCATCTCCCCTTCAAAGAGTTGGGATACCCCCAACGCATCCAAGCCTTAGTCCATACTTGGGGTGTTATTAACTCATCAAATTTCCACTACTCTTCCAATGTGGGACAAGAGTTAAAACACACCCAATTCATTAACTTTCATTGCTTTGTGAGTCACTTTGGGGACATATTTATCATTCATAACTTATTGAAATTGGACATATGAATATACTACGTTAATCTCCTTGCGGAGGTGAACACGTTCGTATATGGTCCCATAATTTTCGTAGTGTGGGTCCCACCTAAATTTGAGCTCAAAGTTGCTCAAAATTCTGTCCAGAAAATTCTGGACAGCTTTCTTAAAACCCATTTAAGTCCAATTTTTCCAACAATCCCCCACATGAATGATATATCGCTATAAATAAAAACAAAACAGATGCTAATGCAGATGCAGACACAAGTTGAGTAAAACTGAAGACTTATTGCATCAGGAGAAGTAGCCTAGTGGCCTTGAACTTTCCTTAGTGATATACTATTGGATTTACTTGGTTAATCAGTAGACTTCACGTCCTTGAACCGTCAACCGTTTTTGTAAACCTAGACAACAGTATTCACACAACAATTCTTCAACACAGTTGGTTCTCACGTTTGTGTTCATTTTGGCCGTGAACACCACTTGGTTCCGCAAGTATTTTAGAGAATATGCCTTTCATTATTCTCATAGAAGTGGCCCCCTTCTTACTCACGTAGGTGACTTCCATAAAGAGTATTCTTCAATACCCCACTTAGACGTACTAAGATATAGATGTCATTAAAAGCATAACGTATCCTAATTTCGCGGCAGATATGCACTGTCTCATCTTTGGAATGGATAGGATTAAATGTCCTCCAGTGCATATTGAATACAATGTAGTTCGGTTTGCCCATTGAACCTAGATCTTGGGATCTCCAGTCAGCTAGGTTGGGTTGCCATTATATTGATTCTTATTTATTTATAGGCTTTAGACCCATTCCTCTCGATGATCTTTCAACTTGCTCTCGGTTTAAACCTTTCGTTAGTGGATCCGATATATTATCTTTTGACTTTACATAGTCAATTGAGATAATTCCGTTTGAGAGAAGTTGTCTAACGATATTGTGTCGACGACGAATATGTCGTGACTTTCCATTATACATGTGATTTTTTGCCCTTCCAATCGTCGATTGGCTATCGCAATGTATACATATTGCTGGCACAGGTTTAGACCAATTTGGAACATCCTCTAAGAAATTTCTAAGCCATTCAGCGTCTTCTCCAGCTTTGTCTAGTGCAATGAATTCAGATTCCATTGTCGATCTAGCAATGCACGTTTGTTTTGAGGATTTCCAAGATACGGCTGCACCTCCAAGGGTAAACACATACCCACTCGTAGACTTAGAGTCTTTTGTATCAGATATCCAATTTGCATCGCAATGTCCTTCAAGAACCGCTGGATATTTTGAGTAATGCAATCCATAGTTTTGAGTATATTTTAAATAACCCAAAACTCTCAATATTGCTTTCCAGTGATCTCTTCCTGGATTACTTGTAAATCGACTTAGCTTACTTATTGATTATGCTATGTCCGGTCGCGTACAATTCATGATATACATTAAACTGCCGATAATTCGAGATTATTCTAGTTGAGATATGCTTTCACCATTATTTCTTTCTAGATGTAAATTTACATCTACAGGTGTCTTGGCAGGACAAATATCATACTTCTTGAATTTTTCAAGTACTTTCTCAATGTAATGAGATTGAGATAATATAAGTCCATCCGATGTTCTAGAAATTTTAATTCCTAATATAACATCGGCGATTCCCATATCTTTCATGTCAAATCTACTACTCAACATTTGTTTTGTAGTTTTGACAATTTCCAAGTTACTACCCATGATAAGCATATCATCAACATAGAGGCCTACAATGACATATCCATTTTGAATGTATTTAAAGTAAACACATTTATCGCATTCATTAATTTTGAAACCATTTGATAACATTGCATTATCAAATTTTTCATGACATTGCTTAGGTGCTTGTTTTAATCCATATAGTGATTTAACAAGCTTGCATACTTTTCCTTCTTGTCCGGGAGCTTTGAACCCTTCAGGTTGCTCCATATAAATTTCCTCATCTAGTTCACCGTTTAAGAATGCAGTTTTTACATCCATTTGATGTATTTCAAGTCCATTAATAGCAGCTATTGCTATTAACATCCGAATGGATGTTATTCTTGTTACCGGTGAATATGTGTCGAAGTAATCCAACCCTTCCTTTTGCCTATAGCCTTTAGCTACAAGTCTAGCTTTATATTTATTAATTGATCCATCAGCCTTCAATTTCTTTTTAAAGATCCATTTATAACCTAACGGTTTTGAACCTGGTGGAAGATCCACTAGTTCCCATGTATGATTTTGTAATATGGATTCAATTTCACTATTAATTGCTTCTTTCAAATTGGAAGCATCAGGTAAGGATATAGCTTCTTTATACGATTGAGGTTCATTTTCTAACAAATATGTTAGAAAATCCGCACCAAAAGAAGTCGAGGTTTTTGCTCTTTTACTACGTCTTGGTTCATCCTCTATTGATTCAATAGGTTGATGAGTACCACTTGTAGTATCTTGATTTGTCCTTTTAGGAGGACCAGATTCTCGGGTCATGTTATACGGGAATTCATTTTTAAAAAATGAAGCATCCCTGGATTCAATAACTGTATTTACATGAATGTCCGAAATCTCAGATTTACAAACTTGAAATCGATATGCACTGCTATTAGTAGCATAACCGATGAATACACAATCCACGGTTTTTGGCCCTATTCTTACCTTTTTAGGTTTAGGAACCATCACTTTAGCTAAGCACCCCCACACTCGTAAATATTTATAGGAAGGTCTTCAACCTGTCCATAATTCATAAGGTGTCTTGTGAGTCTTTTTGTGAGGTACTTTATTGAGACTGTAATTAGCATAAAGTAAGGCTTCCCCCCACAAATTTTGTGGAGCTCCTGAACTTAATAAAATTGAGTTCATAATTTCTTTCAAAGTACAGTTTTTGCGTTCAGCAACACCATTCGATTGAGAAGAGTAAGGAGCGGTTGTTTGATGAATAATCCCATTTTCAGAACAAAATTCCTCAAATGGATATTCATATTCACCCCCTCTATCACTTCTAATAGCCTTTATCGTTTTGCTTAATTGATTCTCAACTTCATTCTTATATTGTTTAAATGCATTAATAGCTTCTTCTTTACTATGTAACAAATATACATAGCAATATTTTGTGCAATCGTCAATAAAAGTAATAAAATACTTTTTCCCACCTCTAGTTTGAACAAATTTTAAATCACAAATATCGGTGTGAATTAAATCTAAAGGTTCAGTTTTCCTTTCAATAGAATGGAAAGGTAATCTAGCTAATTTAGATTCCACACAAATTTCACATTTATGATTTTTATCAATATTGAATTTTGGCAAAAATTCCAAGTTTATTAATCTACGCAATGTATCAAAATTAACATGTCCCAATCTAGCATGCCAAATATTAGATGACTCAATCAAGTAAGAAGAACTAGCAACTTCATTCATTGAAACAGATGTTTTAGGGGTTACAGTAAGAACATTCAGTTTAAAGAGCCCCTCATTTAGGTAGACCTTTCCTACATAGATGTCATTTTTAGACAACACAAAGCGATCAGATACAAACACAAGCTTGAAACCATTCTTAGTAAGGAGAGATCCAAAAATCAGATTCTTTCGGATATCAGGCACGTGAAGAACATTGTTGAGAGTAAGTTCCTTTCCAGAAGTCATTTTCAAAGCAATCTTTCCTTGTC